>OY723391.1:0-620536 GCA_963210295.1 Ophion ellenae
AAACCCAAACAAACCCAAACAAACCCAAACAAACCCAAACAAACCCAAACAAACCCAAACAAACCCAAACAAACCCAAACAAACCCAAACAAACCCAAACAAACCCAAACAAACCCAAACAAACCCAAACAAACCCAAACAAACCCAAACAAACCCAAACAAACCCAAACAAACCCAAACAAACCCAAACAAACCCAAACAAACCCAAACAAACCCAAACAAACCCAAACAAACCCAAACAAACCCAAACAAACCCAAACAAACCCAAACAAACCCAAACCCAAACAAACCCAAACAAACCCAAACAAACAAACCCAAACAAACCCAAACAAACCCAAACAAACCCAAACAAACCCAAACAAACCCAAACAAACCCAAACAAACCCAAACAAACCCAAACAAACCCAAACAAACCCAAACAAACCCAAACAAACCCAAACAAACCCAAACAAACCCAAACAAACCCAAACAAACCCAAACAAACCCAAACAAACCCAAACAAACCCAAACAAACCCAAACAAACCCAAACAAACCCAAACAAACCCAAACAAACCCAAACAAACCCAAACAAACCCAAACAAACCCAAACAAACCCAAACAAACCCAAACAAACCCAAACAAACCCAAACAAACCCAAACAAACCCAAACAAACCCAAACAAACCCAAACAAACCCAAACAAACCCAAACAAACCCAAACAAACCCAAACAAACCCAAACAAACCCAAACAAACCCAAACAAACCCAAACAAACCCAAACAAACCCAAACAAACCCAAACAAACCCAAACAAACCCAAACAAACAAACAAACCCAAACAAACAAACCCAAACAAACCCAAACAAACCCAAACAAACAAACAAACCCAAACAAACCCAAACAAACAAACCCAAACAAACAAACCCAAACAAACCCAAACAAACCCAAACAAACCCAAACAAACCCAAACAAACAAACAAACCCAAACAAACCCAAACAAACCCAAACAAACCCAAACAAACCCAAACAAACCCAAACAAACCCAAACAAACCCAAACAAACCCAAACAAACCCAAACAAACAAACCCAAACAAACAAACCCAAACAAACCCAAACAAACAAACCCAAACAAACCCAAACAAACCCAAACAAACAAACAAACAAACAAACCCAAACAAACCCAAACAAACCCAAACAAACCCAAACAAACAAACAAACAAACCCAAACAAACAAACAAACAAACCCAAACAAACCCAAACAAACCCAAACAAACCCAAACAAACCCAAACAAACAAACCCAAACAAACCCAAACAAACAAACCCAAACAAACAAACCCAAACAAACAAACAAACCCAAACAAACCCAAACAAACAAACCCAAACAAACCCAAACAAACAAACCCAAACAAACCCAAACAAACCCAAACAAACAAACAAACCCAAACAAACAAACCCAAACAAACAAACCCAAACAAACAAACAAACCCAAACAAACCCAAACAAACAAACAAACCCAAACAAACAAACCCAAACAAACAAACAAACAAACAAACAAACAAACAAACCCAAACAAACCCAAACAAACCCAAACAAACAAACCCAAACAAACCCAAACAAACAAACAAACAAACAAACAAACCCAAACAAACAAACCCAAACAAACAAACAAACCCAAACAAACCCAAACAAACCCAAACAAACCCAAACAAACCCAAACAAACCCAAACAAACCCAAACAAACCCAAACAAACCCAAACAAACCCAAACAAACCCAAACAAACCCAAACAAACAAACCCAAACAAACCCAAACAAACCCAAACAAACCCAAACAAACCCAAACAAACCCAAACAAACCCAAACAAACCCAAACAAACCCAAACAAACCCAAACAAACCCAAACAAACCCAAACAAACCCAAACAAACCCAAACAAACCCAAACAAACAAACCCAAACAAACCCAAACAAACCCAAACAAACAAACCCAAACAAACAAACAAACCCAAACAAACCCAAACAAACCCAAACAAACAAACAAACAAACCCAAACAAACAAACAAACAAACCCAAACAAACCCAAACAAACAAACCCAAACAAACAAACCCAAACAAACAAACAAACCCAAACAAACCCAAACAAACCCAAACAAACCCAAACAAACCCAAACAAACCCAAACAAACCCAAACAAACCCAAACAAACAAACCCAAACAAACCCAAACAAACCCAAACAAACCCAAACAAACCCAAACAAACCCAAACAAACCCAAACAAACCCAAACAAACCCAAACAAACCCAAACAAACCCAAACAAACAAACAAACCCAAACAAACCCAAACAAACCCAAACAAACCCAAACAAACCCAAACAAACCCAAACAAACCCAAACAAACAAACCCAAACAAACCCAAACAAACCCAAACAAACCCAAACAAACCCAAACAAACCCAAACAAACCCAAACAAACAAACAAACCCAAACAAACAAACCCAAACAAACCCAAACAAACCCAAACAAACCCAAACAAACCCAAACAAACCCAAACAAACCCAAACAAACAAACCCAAACAAACCCAAACAAACCCAAACAAACCCAAACAAACCCAAACAAACCCAAACAAACCCAAACAAACCCAAACAAACCCAAACAAACCCAAACCCAAACAAACCCAAACAAACCCAAACAAACCCAAACAAACCCAAACAAACCCAAACAAACAAACAAACAAACAAACCCAAACAAACCCAAACAAACAAACAAACAAACCCAAACAAACAAACAAACCCAAACAAACCCAAACAAACCCAAACAAACAAACAAACAAACAAACAAACAAACAAACAAACAAACAAACCCAAACAAACAAACCCAAACAAACAAACAAACCCAAACAAACCCAAAACAAACCCAAACAAACAAACAAACCCAAACAAACCCAAACAAACCCAAACAAACCCAAACAAACCCAAACAAACCCAAACAAACCCAAACAAACAAACCCAAACAAACCCAAACAAACCCAAACAAACCCAAACAAACCCAAACAAACAAACCCAAACAAACCCAAACAAACAAACCCAAACAAACCCAAACAAACCCAAACAAACCCAAACAAACAAACCCAAACAAACCCAAACAAACCCAAACAAACCCAAACAAACCCAAACGAACCCAAACAAATCCAAACGTTTGTTTGTTTGGGTTTGTTTGGGTTTGTTTGGGTTTGGACTGCTTTCACCCCCGACATTTTGTTTGTTTGGGTTCGTTTGGGTTCGAGCTGTTCTCGCCCGCCATCTTTTTTTTGGATTACACTTCATTCTCGCCGCCATCTTCGTTGGGTTGGATGCAATGCGCGGTGCCATCTTTGCTTACGTTGGATGCAATGCGCAGCGCCATCTTTGTTTGGGTTGGATGCTATGCGCGACGCCATCTTTGTTTACGTTGGCGGCAATGCGCGGCGCCATCATTGTTTACGTTGGCGGCAATGGGCGTCGCCATCTTTGTTTACGTTGGATGCTATGCGCGGCGCCATCTTTGTTTACGTTAACTGCAATGCGCGGCGCCATCTTTGTTTAAGTTGAATGCTATGCGCGGCGCCATCTTTGTTTGGGTTCCCATGCAATGATCGACCAACGTAGCCACCATCTTGAAAAACGCTTTTTACCAAATATCTCGGAAACGGTGAGTTTTACGTTAAAAATTATGAGGACCTTTTTTGTACAGGATAAAATGTCCCATCTTTTTCATTTGAAACTTTTTTCTCCTTCGTTAACATTTGCCGAGATATAGTGATTAAAAATCAAATTTTTGTTTTTTTATACATAGGGTGTCTCAGAGGTAACGTACACCCTTCTAGCATCTGGTAGGAAAAAAAAATGCTGAGATTAAAAGTCCTGGCATTTCTTTATCAGACTTAAGAGGGAATGACACCTCATCGCGGTCGGTATGGTAGAACAATTATAGATTCCCAAAAATCTGAATTTGAGAAGAAAAAAATGTAGATTGGCTTATGATAAGACAATCTACTTTTTTTTTCTCAAATTCAGAAAATTTGAGGTGAAGACAGGTGTTCGTCTATTGATTTGACGTCGTTTGGCAAAGTTTCGACGGGATCTGAAGAGGGAATGACACCTCATCGCGGTCGGTATGGTAGAACAATTATAGATTCCCAAAAATCTGAATTCTGAACAATTATAGATATAATTCTGAACAATTATAGATTCCCAAAAATCTGAATTTGAGAAGAAAAAAATGTAGATTGGCTTATGATAAGACAATCTAGTTTTTTTTTCTCAAAATCTGAAAATTTGAGGGGAAGACAGCTGTTCGTCTATCTATTTGACGTCGTTTGGCAAAGTTTCGACGGGATCTGAAGAGCCGTTTCAGAGATTTTTGGGAATCTATAATGGTTCTACCATACCGACCGCGATGAGGTGTCATTCCCTGTTAAAATAAACAGCCAATCAGGTGCGCGCTACAGCGGAAAGGCCCCATAGAGGGGCCGGATAGGGGAATGCGTATCAATTGCATCCACCTGATAATTCCCACAGCATGTGTGCAACTGCGTGTGCATGCATGTGTGTGTGTTCGTGTGTGTTCCTCTGTGCACGCGCGCGTGTGTGTGCGTACATGTGCGTGCGTGCGTGTGTGTTTTCAAGGCTAGTATCCTAGTGTCAGTGTACGTGCGCACACACGTGTATGTGTGTGAACTTGCACACATGCTTTCGGAATTTTCCCTCCCGAGACATCTCCGGCTCATGCAATTACAACGCATTCCCCTATACCGCCCCACTTAGCTGCCTTTCCGCTGTAGCGCGCACCTGATGGGCTACTTATTTTCATTCATAATTCATTATCTATGCGACTGATCAAAAAATCACTGAGGACTTTTAGTCTCAGAATTTTTTTCCCCTCCTGATGCTAAAAGGGCGTACGTTACTTCTGGGACACCCTGTACATCTCGATAATTTTTCGAAATACAAAAAACAATGTAATCATCAGAGTTGTACAGCATTACATTTTCTACCATTTTTGCATAAAACTTTTTTTTGTTAAATCAATAGTTGGTGAGATCTAGCACAATGAAAGTTGTCGTCAGGCAAAGAAAAACGGCCATTAGTGGTATACGTTAATCTAGCGTGCCAAAAAAACGTGTAATCGAAGAATTTTGTAATACAGACGATATCATTCGTCGCGAAAGGAGAGATATATGGGCGATAAGAGGAAAGTTTGCGCAATAAAAACATTTTCACCAATTGTTTGAAAAAGACATGAAAGTTTATTCATTTGCAAGATGATTCACCATTTATACATTACGATCGCATCATCCTAATAATCAAAAAATTCATAATCCAATCGAAAAATCAATCAGGATTTTTCTCGGAGCGAATGTCTAATAATCCTCAACTATTTCATTTCAATTTCTTTCTGTCCATTACTCCGTTCTTCATATTTCCCCTACCGCCGGTATTACAGCACACTACCGACGACGCGCGACTCTACAATCCCGAGTCTTTCTACACCACGCCGCGATACATACACAATACTGCCGCGCGGACGGTAAGAGAACTCGCAAAGCTACAGTCGGTACGCTGACTAACTGTCCTACCAGCAAAAGGCAAATTTACCACACACGCGCTATCGTACAATTTATCCACACAACACTATCGTAACATCGACAAATTCATTCTCCGATTCTCAAATCCACCCTCATTATCATTCATTTTTCCACTACAATGCATTTTTCAATTTACTCTTTTTTACTATATTTTACCCTCTTTCATCTTCGATTTATCTTTCTTAACTTGGCGTTTCGAATATTTGGGTTGTGTTTCCGTTTTGGTTAGGCTGGCGTGCGGAACTCGGTCGAGCGGCGTGTGGCTCGACGTACTGAGCAATCCCGACCGACGGATGCACCCAGTGAGGCCTCTCGGGGAATCGGTGCACGCTCGGCTGAAACGCCGGCGCCCCACCGTAGTGGTGCATCGTGCTGGAGCGCGGGCCGTTTAGGTTACGGGCGGAGGCTGGAGATCTCCGCGCCGCGCTTCTGGACAGAAGCTCCCGTGCGGAAAACTGATAGGGCATCCCTAATAAAAATAAGGGCCTTTCAGGGCTTTCCTAGTGCTTTCCCTAGTAGGGATTTCCACAATGGGCCCAGACTTGGCCACTATCGGGATAATTAATTTGGGATTAATTGTAATATATATATCTCGCTTTAAATAAATAAATGGGCGTCTATCCGATTTGACCGACTATTAAACACACCGGGCCACGCAGGCCGCTTGGAGTATTCCCTGCTCACATAGGCCACGCTTCGCTTTACTCCGTTTTTATTACGCTCCGACGCCACACGCAGTACGTCTGCTCGTTACTCCGTTTTTGCAGCGACTGTCGTTTCTGCTCGCGCCTCGTCACACCTCTGCGAAAATGGCCCGCCGAAATCAACATCTAAGATTTTTATGATGACAAATCGTTTGTTGGTCATTGTTGGATCAATTGCAATCTTTGTTGCAAATGATCCTTCGATTATTGCAACGGATCCAGTATTACCAGCAAACGACCATCAACGATTCGTCGTATAATGAAAATCAGGGGAATGCGCATCCCTCGCGGCATGTTTTCTTCTCAACTGCTGGAGCTGCGCGCTGATTGGTTAATTCCCGACCGCTTATCCGATTGGTTAGACATCCTGTCGACGCAGACAGTGCGAACGCGGTCCTATGATTTTATGACGTCATGTAAGACGGGGATGTACATTTCATCTATTGATTTAAATAATATGGAGAACCAACAAAGCTTCTAATTATGATATTCATAACCAACAAACGATTGCGCTTCGATTGCACCTCAAAACAGTTGAAATGTTAAGAAATCGGTCAATTTCACGTAAGATTTTATTTTTCATCCTGTGCTTTCAAAAAGGTCCAACAAAGATTGCAATTGATCCAACAATGACCATGAAAAGACCAAAAAACGATTTGTCATGATAAAAAGCTTGGATGGTGATTTCGGTGGGCCATTTTCACAGAGGTGCCGCTTTTCCCATACGACGAAACGATGCGCGTTTTGTAGCCGTTTCTTAAGGCTGCTAGCGCCCTGTACGTGGCGCTAGCACTGACGCGACTGCCTGAGATTTCCCCTTCTCCGGCGCTATACGTCATACAGCCATTGTTGTTGTTTCATTTGAGCGTTCGAGGTTATCTTTGCGTAAACGAATTCGTGTGAACCGTGTAAACTTTGTCAACCAAAAAATGATAAATATAGTTTAGTATTCGGTGTGCTTAGTGGTTTTTTCGTGGGGTAATTACAATGGTATTTATTCAGATTTTCCATGTTGCCCTGCACCCTTGTTATCTTTGACACCTTCGCATTAACTTGCATGCTTACTATCACCATATATGTTGTAAAACTTCGCAAAGTCATAGGCAGGTAATGTGACTAACCTAACCCCCCCCCCCCCTTCCTCTCATTACAGCGGTTTTAAATATTGTAAATTATTCATATTTATTTTGTGTTGCCCTACACCCCCTACACCCTACAGGTAAACCCATCACCTCTCCAGATCCCATTACAGCAGTCTTGTACCTGCCAGCGCCACAAGCGGCAAAACTCGGCGACAATTCCGAGCTACATTTCCCGAGCCGATTTCAGCGGCCAGTGCATCTCCATGGGCCAGTGTCAGGCGGCCGCTCTAGTCTTCCTGGAGCGTACAAAACTTTTCACAATGGCGGTACTGCGGAACGCCGGGTACCCGTTTAGCTGGCCTATGACAAGCGGGTAACCCCAAGCAGTCATAGGCTGGCCGTACATTTATTTCTTATTCGCTTTTAACTCGTTCGCAAGGATTTAGCGGTACGTTTTGTGTGTGTGTGTGTGTGTGTTTTTTCCCTTTTTACGTGGATTACGGGCGAACGTCGAGGGATTTCGCCCGCGTACCTGGTAAGTGCGCGCGGGCTCGTCGCGCACGCCGGTGAGTTATCTATACTTATAATGAATAAAAGAATAGAAAAAAAAGTAATAACGATAGTTGCGAGAGGGGAGGGTTGTTTCCGAACGTTATATAATATAAAGGGGCAGGGGGGAGTCATGATTATTAATAAGGGGAGGAGATTTTCAAACAAAGTGGCGGGATTTATTTACAGGGAAATAGAGGGAATAAATCTTGGGGATGAATACTGGGTGTCGGCATTGTCATCCGCGGGGTTCTCATAATTTCTTGACCCTTCCAGGTGCAGTGGCAGGGTACGGTCCCGTCAAGAGGACTCTCTGCAGACGGACACGCCGATGCGTCGCCAGAGACGTCCCCGCCAAGGGTGTGCTATCTTCGGAGGAAGCCATTGGTCGTCAAGGGAGTTCGCTGCAGGTGATCTGCCCATGAGGGCTTGCCGAGGGGGTCTCCGGACGGGAGCAGCCAGAGACACATGGCGCTTCAGCGTTCCGACCATCTATCGTCCAGAGGATCATGTGCATCGGTACAAGTGTACATCGGTAGATATATTTTTTTTTTCACCACTTCCTAAGGATGAGCAAATAATACACTTACCAAACGAATTAGAGAAGCAGACAGTTTTTTAAATTTTGTATGTGATTTTCGAAAGGGCGTGTCCCCGGGATTAGTGGTCGCACCAGGGAGCAAAAAAAAAGGTTTTGAAGCGTTAATCTCTAGTTCAAGAATCTTGTGGATCAATTTTTTTTACCATCACACTCGACGTCATCCTAAGAAATAACGGGAAGAAAAAAATTCGAAACTTTTAATAAATTGAAAAAATTGAAGAATTGAAAAAATGAAAAAACTGTTCTGGTCCTCTAGTTTTTTGGGTGAGTGTACATCGGTAGATAATTTTTATTTTTATTTTTTACTTCTTCCCAAGGATGAGCAAATAATTCACTTACCAAACAAATTAGAGGAGCAGACAGTTGTTCAATTTTTTCGATGATTTTCGAAAGGGCATATCTCCGGGAATAATGGTCGTACCGGGGAGCAAACGAAAAGATTTTGTAGCGTGAAATCTCTAGTTTAAGAATCTCGTGGACCAATTTTTTTTTACCATCACACTCGACGCCATCCTAAGAAATAATGGGGAAAAAATTGCGAAATTTTTTGAAAAATGGAAAAATTGAAAAAATAAAACAATTATTCTGGTCCTCTAATTTTTTGGGTGAATGTACATCTGTAAATATTTTTTCTTTCGCTTCTTCCTAAAGATGAGCAAATAATACACTTACCAAACAAATTAAAGGAGTAGTTTATTAAATTTTTTTCAGTGCTTTTCGAAACGGCGGATCTCCGGGAATAAGGGTAGTACCGGGGAGGAAAAAAAAAAGGTTTTGAAGCGTGAAATCTCTATTTTAAGTGTCTCGTGGACCAAATTTTTTTTAACCATCACCCTCGATGCCATCCTATGAAATTATGGGAAGAAAAAATTTCGAAATTTCTTTAAAAAATGAAAAAATTGACAAATGGAGAAATTGGATATATTAAACAATTGTTCTGATCCTCTAATTTTTGGTTGAGTGCACATCGGTAGATATTTTATTTATTTTATTTTTCACTTCTTTCTAAGGATGAGCAAATAATTCACTGACCAAACAAATTAGAGGAGCAGACAGTTGTTCAATTTTTTCAGTGATTTTCGAAAGGGCGTATCTCCGGGATAATGGTCGTACCGGGGAGCAAAAAGAGGTTTTGCAGCGTGAAATCTTTAGCGTTTAAGTATCTCGTGGACCAATTTTTTTTTTTACTATCACACTCGGCCCCATCCTAAGAAATAACGGGATGGAAAAATTTCGAAATTTGAAAAAAAAATAGAAAAAAATGTCTGGTCCTCTAATTTTTTGGGTGAGTGTACATCGATAGATAATTTTTTTTGATTTTTCACTTCCTAAGGACGAGCAAGTAATACCCTTACCAAACAAATTAGAGGAGCAGACAGTTTGTTAAATTTTTTTCAGTAATTTTCGAAAGGGCGTATCTCCTGGAATAATCGTCGTTCCGGGGAGCAAAAAAAAGGTTTTGAAGCGTGAAAAAATAGAAAAGTGAAAGAAGTAAGAAGAAAGAAGTAGAAGAGTGAAAAAGCATAAAAATAGAAAAAATCGAAAAAAATTGAAAAATGGGATAATTGAAAAAATTTAACAATTGTTCTGGTCCTCTAATTTTTGGGTGAGTGTACATCGGTAGATATATTTTTTTCGCTTCCTAAGGATGAGCAAATAATTCACTGACCAAACAAATTAAAGGAGAAGACAGGTATTCAATTATTTCAGTGATTTTCGGAAGGGCGTATCTCAGGGAATAATGGTCGTACCGGGGAGCAAAAAAAAGGTTTTGAAGCGTGAAATCTATTGTTCAAGAATTTTGTGGACCAATTTTTTTTTTAACATCACACTCGACGTCATTCTAAGAAACAACGGGAAGAAAAAATTTCGAAATAAAAAAAAAATGAAAAAATGGTTCTAGTCCTCTAATTTTTTGGGCGAGTGTACATCGGTAGATAGTTTTTTTTTTCATTTTCAGTTATTCCTGAGGACGAGCAAATAATACACGTACCAAACAAATTAGAGGAGCAGACAGTTTTTAAAAATTTTTTCAGTGATTTTCGAAAGGGCGTATCTCCGGGAATAATGGTCGTACCGGGGAGCAAAAAAAGGTTTAGAAGCATGAAACCTCTAGTTTAAGAAGCTCGTGGACCAAATTTTGTTTGATCATCAGCTATTCAACGAAATAACGAGAAGAAAAAATTTAAATTTTTTTAAATTTTTTGAACGTGTCCATGGGCTCAAAAAAAAATCCGCCTCAGCCAATGATGGGATCACGTAGCGTGGTTCGTGAGTTTCAATTGCGTTTTTTGTTATCTCTGTACGACCATTTGCTGCTGAGATATCGCCGATTTAATGAAAAGTCAGTATTTTTCCATGATTTTTCCCTCCGGTAAGACTTTTTTTACGGGGTTACGGCTTGTCGAACATGTCCGAAAAAATTCTTCTGGTTCTCTAACTTTTTGGGTGAGTATACATCGTTAGGTAACATTTTTTAGATTTTTCACTTCTTCCTAAGAATGAGCATGTTACGTCCGAAGCCGTTTAGAAAAGACATATATTTCTTGAGTCATAAGCGTCGAGCGGTAAACGCTTTACTCTGATTACTACCCTAATGAGTCACGAGTGCTCTTCGGGATAATAATTAAGTGGGCTGTATCGGGATAATAATTATGTGGGCAATCCAATTGTCACAGGAACGATTTCTGTGAGACCTCGAGAGATCTTGTTTCTTTTATGGATTTAGGAAATTGGCAATGGAGGGACTTCAATGTCTTGAGTCACACAATAGCTTAATAAACACTCGATGAAATAATAAATCGGTACATTCCAAGTAAATTTTATATGGTGATAAATACCTTTGACAATCAGGAGCGGTGTCGTCGCTTTACAATAACGTATTCTTGCTTTCGTTGAATATTTCTTTAAACACACACGCGTTCTCTCACAATCTTCTAGAGATCTGGTCGCGGATTAACAATAAGTTGTACTCTGAAATATTTGGTCGTTTGACCCTTTTGATTATAAAACAACATAAATTGACTTTAATAATTACGCCGAATCACACCCTTCTACAGAAGACCCGGATTTCGGACAGCGTAACGACGCGTGAAAATTTTGATTGAGACTGAATCTATTAGAATATACGTCCGATACTACTGTCGGATCGCTCTCTTCTACGGAAGACCTGGATTACGAACAGTGTACCGGCGTTAAAAACTTCAGCTATACGGCGCGTTTTTCGTCGAGACAAGGAGGTTTTATAAGGGCGAGATGACTTTGCCAGGAGGGCTACTCTTTTAATTTGGGCACAGAGAAGAACAATCTTTCGTCTACTATCCGAGAGTTCGACCTCCTCTGAGAAGCAGTAATGGCTGGATATTTTGGATCTGTACCATGTCGCCTTGCTGATACCTATCATACGGCTTGAGGCTCCAGCCGGAAAACTTTTATTACTGCTCTCATGCAGAGCGGGAAAAAATTGCGGAGCCGCTCGCTACACGAAAATACGTGCATTAGGTATTGTGCCCAGTTTATAAACAAGGAAATAGTATATCTTCGCTATAGTCTGTGATGCACGCGTCTATGGTGTGTGAGAAGCAATCCAATTGTCATAGGTATCTCGAACGCTTATATTTTTGGTTGCGGTGAAAAATAAAAATAGCTGGCTCTATTGCTTCTCGCACGTGCACAATTATGTGTGTGCTGGTCAAAAAGAAATCAGAGAATCACGTCGTACGTGACACCTTCCCACTTAGACTAGTCATCGTCCTCGGTGACTTCAAATTTATGCACATTAAAATATGGCTGTATTGGAATATGTATGAATGGTACAAGAATCATTGACTCTAAGTTTGAAATATGGTTTCAACATCCGGTTGCAAAATTCAGGGTCGTAAGGAGTAGGGTACTAAGTTTTTCAAAGGGGATGCGGATTATGAATGTCGTTCCGATAGCGTTTCTCCATAGACTCGTCATCCTTGGTGTGGGTGACAATATATTTCGTGCGTTTCGACATCTGACGAGGGTTTTGATACTGAGTTAGGTTATTGATCGATCGGTATTGGTTTTGTAAATATGTCCTCTGACAATGCTCTCCTCATGTAAGATCTATCTAGACATTGTGATTGTTCAGCGGATTACAAACCGAGGTTGTATGTAGCCGTCAATGTTTCGACCAGGGACGGACACATAAATATATGTATATACGTGTGTATATACATATTTATGTACATTTTTGTTTGAGACCGATACTCTCCACTCGATGTTCATGAATACGCATCGAAATATGTTGGAAACTGATTTGACATCCTGCGGTGTTTCTGGATATAAAGATCAGAACAGAGGGAAGGTGATGGTTGTAATAGCGGAGTGGAATCCATTGGTATATAATAGAACGTTTAAATACTCTGACTTCCAATCACGATATCATTCTTATTTGAAATTTAATATGCATTAATTTGCGTTCGTTATCGTTATCATTATAGTTATTAGTTAATGTCGGGAATGTATTACAATGTCTCATAGGTTTTTCAACGTTCTGTCTACGGTTTTCGATACTGACAATATTTGTTTGTTGTAATGGGCATACGGTTATCGTATGGTTATTACGGTTTTCCGTCTCGGACGACATCATGAAAGACTTAGGTTTGGTACTCCAGTATATCAGATCAGTTCGACATTTTCGCAGTGATCGCTTCCGTGAACATTCTTGCAGTTCTTATTGTTTGAGCGCAATCAGCGATATTGTCTTTGTTGGACAGCATCCAACGCATCGATGGATGTGGCTTGCTTGTTGTTCTTCGACCTTAAGTTCTGTTGGAAATGATGAGGTGTCACTCAGTCGACGTGAGGCGAGGTTTAGTCTTAGGTTCGTGGTAGAGCCGATAATGCTGTCGATTGGTTGGTCTTCATGAGCGGGTGAAACACAATTTCCGAGTGGAAGCGTGGAGAGAATTGTAATTATTTTGTATACGCTTTGTTTTGTTCCTTTGGAAATCCTTTTAAAAATAAGAAAAACGTGTTATTAATGCACACATAAAAAAATAACATTAGTGATATTCAACTATAAAGTATTAGTAAGTCACTCAAAGTAGTAAGATAAATCGTCATCGTATACAAGGTTTTAGTTTATCTAAATGTTTAATTATACGTTTTCCAGTTTTTGTTTCTAGTACAGCATTATGATTGTTGAGGAGTTCAGTTATCAAATATGGTCCTACGTAATGACAGTCGAATTTTTCTCTTCGCGGTTCCTTTATCACGTAGGCCATATCTACCGGTTTGAGATTGGCTTCGTGAAGTTGTCTATCATAGTATCGTTTGGAGCGATATTTGGATTTTAATAACTATTTGTAAGCGAGTTGTCGCATTTCATCCAGTCGGGATGTAAGGTCGCACAAGCAATCGCCATAAGTTTCGATTTTCCCAGCGGAACGAAAAGAGCTTGGGATACGGGCAGGTTTACCGTATACGAGTTCGAAAGGAGTAAAATTATTAGATTCGTGGATTGAGGTATTATAGGAAAACATTGCAAAAGGGATGAGTTTGTTCCAGTCTTCGTATTTGTCAATGTAATGCTTAATAAATTCAGTCAAGACAATGTGGCTTCGTTCTAAAGATCCATTAGATTGGGGATGGTAACCAGAAGTTGTAACGTGTTTGATTTCAAATAGTTTGGCAAGGTGGTGAAACACCTGTCCAACAAAGGATATGCCTTGATCGCTTAGAACGATTCTTGGGGTTCCAAAATGAATAATGACGTTACGAGCTAGAGCGTCAGCAATTGTTTCAGCTTTTATATCGGGTATGGGTGCAGCAATGCAATATTTCGTCAGATTGTCCTGTATAGTGAGGATATGTCGATCGAAATGTTGTCAAAGGGTTCTGCTGGTGTATCAGTAATTATCATAGGCTCGCGTGTTTTAATCCGAGTGAGTTTCTGTTCTTGACATCTGGGGAAAGTTCTCACGTATTCCGTTACTTCAGCTTTGAGGTTAGGCCAATAAAATCGTTCTTGAATACGTCGATAAGTTTTAGTTACTACTTTATGTCCGCCTACTAAACTCTCGTGATACTCGGAGAGTATTTTGCGTCTCATTTCTTCGTCCGGTATTACAACGTTACCTTAGCAAAGGACAATAGAACAATCGCAATCGTTTAAACATTCTTCGAGTATTTCAGTTATAAAAGCATGACTGTATGCTTCTAGCATGTCTCCCGGTTTTGATATCCGTAATGATTTGATTTGATACTCGGTTATCACGTCATTTACAGTATGGAGCACGTTTTTCAGGTCTTGGATTGAAAAAGTTTCAAAGTGTTTACTTTTCAGTACAGCACTACAAATTTTGTTGTTGCCTTTCGTCGTAACTCAAGTCTTAGTTAATCAAGTCTAAGTCTTAATTGCATTTAGGCTTTTGCCATTTAATGTCTTGTGGGCAAATTTTATCCGTTTCAATGAGCAATCGTGAAATCATAGTTGTAAATTCACAATCAGCCGAAATAAAGTGCAAATAATTTCCTTTGTGAAATGTTAAGTTTTCATTAGTAATACTTATTTGTATTCTCTTTTCATCCTTTTCCATATTAGGGTAAAACAATGCACGTGGAATTGTACTTGAAATCGTTTTGTTGAGCATTGTATCCGGAGATTCGTCGATTTCCGCGTTTTCAATTTCGATTTCGCTATCACTATCTGCAGAATCGGGATTCGATATTAATTTATTGAAGAGAGGTCGTCTTAGTGAATTAGATTCGTCTTCATCGGTACTGATTTGTATGTTATTATTTATTGTGGGAGTCGATCTACCCGTGGGATGTCGAAACGTAATTGCGGATTCACCAAAGTTCGCTACTTCATCGTCAGCGTCATCGGAGTCAGTATGTTCGTCGGTTTGGGTGCCACATGTTTTATTCGCGCCTGAATTTCCGTGGGTATGATCCCACCAATATTTATCTCTATTGTCTGAATTCGGGCTTTCATTGCCATTTATTTCAACTATATTTTTATTCTTTGAGACCTTGAGTAAGTTTTCGTTTTCGGAAGGTTCGTCTGTAATCTGTTTCATCGGTCGGGATGATGGCACGTTTGAACGTACTTGTGGCAATGTCCGTTTGGGGGTCAGGCTAGGAAACACGCTGTGTCGGGCACGTGCGGTGGAAGGTGTCCTTTCAGTTTTTGATGGGATTGAAGAAAAATGTTGTTTTTGCGTGGTTCGCGAGGTTTTGATAGGTACTGCTGGAACATTGAGAGTAGTTTTACGATTTCGTACTCTTTCTCCGATTGTTGCACCAGAACATTGGAGTGGAGCATACAGCTCTTTTCAAGTAGTCGAAACTTTACCTCTGTGAACTTGGCACCCGAGTATCTCCGACCTCAATTTTTTTTGGTGATTTCCGAAGGTTTTCGACTGTAATCGAAAACCTTACATTGTGAATACTAGTGAATTCACCATTGTGAATACTGGTGAATTCACCATTGTGAATACTGGTGAATTCACCATTGTGAATACTGGTGAATTCACCTGAGTGATCAGCCTGGGTGGAGTTGCGGATTCGTACAATAAACGTATCCGCAACTACGAACGTTTTAGACGCCCGGGCGTCGTTTGTAGTTACATAGTTTTTCACTACAAACGGACATAACCTTCCAAAAGCGTGGAAAAATCATTTCCAGATGATTTCCTCGTTTGTAGTTATTTTCTACACAACTACAAACGATAAATACGGACCTACAAACGTTTTAGTAGCCCAGGCGTCGTTTGTAGTTACCTAGTTCACAACTACAGACCTAGGATAGATCGTTTTCCTGCCTTTGCGGTTATTGCTAAGGAAAATCTGCTTGTAAAAGTAGTGAAATATTGCATTTCAGTAATGCTGTTGTTTTAGTTCATATTTTTCATGTTAGACATTTGTTAATTAGGATTTAGAACTCACTCCAAAAATCGTTGCCGGCCGTTTCATTTTTCGATTTTCATTTTTGCCCAAAATAAAAAAAAAACTTTCAACTACAAACAAAAATAAATTTACTACAGTCAACTACAAACGATTTTAAACGAAAAAAAAATTATAAAGGTTCGTTTTTTTATTTCGGGGATGCCGTTTTTTTTGGTGGTCTCAATTTTTTTCTGGGCAACTACAAACGAAATTAAGTTTACTACAATCAACTACAATCGAAATCCTTAGGAAATCACAAAAAAAAATTGAGTTCGGAGATACTCGGGTGACAAGTTCACAGAGGTCTTCGGTGGGGAGATTCATGTGATCTCACCAAGGCTGACGCGGAGATTTGAATATCCTAATTTACTAATCATGCTTGACTTCGGATAGAACGGATGGTTACAACATGTAAAAGATAATATACTGTCAAAATGTATTGGTTCTGAAAAAAGTGATTTTTCGACTTTTACAACTAGGCATAACGCCTTGAAATGGAATATTTTTTTTTATATCACCTTCAGTTAGCGATTCCTGAACCATACATGAGGGCTTCCATTGATGTTGCGATAGCCTCTCACTTTTTTGAGCTGTTCTTTTAAATTTCCTGGCCCCTTTGATGTCTTCTGGGCTCTCATGTTGGCTATCGATATCCGCTGGGCATCCAAGTTCCCGGCTACTCGCAATGCGCTCGGGCCAATCGTTTCGTAATACACGTAGCTATCTGTACTCTGCTACGTCCCAAACAAACTGATTCTACTACGTCTAATGTTCAGAGAGTTTGAACGAGTTCCAATTTTGTGTACCCTCACTGTGTATATTCAACGATACCCTTTGTCAAGGCTTTGCTTACTCGCTACCTGGGAAGCGGGCCTACTCTGCTGCGCTAACTTCGAGTTGCTATAACTCTGGTAATAATTGGAACTTTGACATGTTTTTTATAGTAGCTTCCATTGTACGGGGTCTTTCCCCTTATTAGATTTCCCACCATATTCCACTTCACTTGCCCACCTTGCGGCCGCAGTCGACTGACCCCTCTGTATCGTATTCACCATGACATTTCTGTCATGGGTATAGGGAAACTGCGGAAAACCTATACCAATACAGCCGGTCCCAGGTTCGCTTCCCAGTTTCCGAGCTAGTCGCGTTTCGTCGAGAAATAAAACACAGGCTACAGTCACACACGACACGTACCGGTCCGGGTGCGCGATATCTGCGTAGAACTCGAGCTACATCACGCCCGTATTTATTTTTCTCCGATAACTACGAGACTGGGATTCGAACCCGCGATTTCCCGGTGTTCTGGTTCAGCGGCAAGCACGCTTGCCACTAGACCAGCACACCGGTTCTAACATGTTTAAACGCTTAAAAAATTCTTAAAGGTATAAATAATAAATCGAACCAGAAAACCTGTTTTTTTTTTCATCTCCAGGTGGTATAATGCCTCAACAGACCTCAGATGGCAGAAATCGGAAGATATAAAAAGTATGGTTGTATAGTATTTTTAGGATCTTCATTAAAAGGTGTTATTTGGATTAAATTAACTTAAAGGATTCAAGGATGGAATTTTGGATGTGATTTTTAGATTGGAATTAATTTTAAATATGATATTTTAATAATGATATGGGTAAGTATTTCTGAAGAAAATTTGACGCAATTTTGTACGCTTGGGTACTATGGTGTGCGGAAGAAAACGCTAAACTGGCAGCCATCGCTGCGAACGTTGAGAGTAACCGCAAACAAAAACAAACAGGTATTGTTGCAAGCGTTGTGAGTAACCAAAAATAAAACCAAACATATTCTTAATATGTATGAGAGTTGAGATGATTCGTACCAGATTAGACTACAATTTAAGAAAAATTAAATGGCGCTGTTCTTAACTCTATATTTTTTCTTGTTTTTATCCCTTTTACGAATGATAGAAGAATATAAATATGTTGGTCCAATTCCCCTATCAACGTTGAAGTACCACGTGCTGAAGACGTGTACCAAACCTGAGGCCAATCGGCCATTTGATCATCGAGATATCGTGGTTGTCGGTTTGAAAAACGTAGTTTTGAAAAGAATACGTGTCAAGTTTTCTTACCGTTTGATAAGGTCACACTCTCCGACCGTTTTTATAAATATTACAACTCAACTAATTTTATATCACTACAATTTTAACAGACTATTTAGGAAGGTCTGAAATATAATAAAATCCTCAAATCGAATAGCAAGTTTTGCTATCGTTTTACCATATGTTAACTTTGATTTCGCAGATTACGGTACTAATAAAGACAGTATTCTGGGACAAATGCACCAGTATTCATATGGAAATACAAGTATCAGAATAGGCAGGAAAACGAGAATTTCACTTGTCTTATACGATGGTGATTGATAGACGTGTATTTAAAAGAAAACACACTCCTCCATTTCTGATGATATCTAATAAAATACCGTCCGTAAAAAGCACTTAAGTTAAGCCAGCGATTGCAACAGTGCAAAGTAACTTCCAGCCGCTTTAAAAATCTGTGTGGAATAAAATAGATCCGATTACCATTCCTCATTCGACTAACTAGCATGGCGTATATACAAGATAAAGAAACGGGTACTCACGGACGTCATTTGAGCGAGATTCATAAAAAAAAATCCATAGGCACTACAAACAAAAGGTCTTTGCGATCGCATCATGATTACGCCAAGCATAATCCGAAATTCTTTGCTACGGTCCATCCATTCACACTTGTACGCGGCTTCTGCCATCAACGCCGACTGGCAAAAAAAACGGAATAACTTTATCTCCATTTCTGGTCATCTCTTTCGATGTTGATGCTTGGATTTTACTTGTTCAGTTAACTTATGGGCGTAGCCACATAATATGAATGCCTGTACAATCGCGCCCATGGAGTGGAGTAGACCCTTGGCGACTTCATCCCAATTACCGTACATCATTTCCTTTAAAAGAATTGAATCATGTACAGTTTTCAATCTCCAAATTTCGATTGCATTAGTCCATCACATCTGGGTATATATGCGATAAATAATTATCCTCGGATAATTATTATAACGGCTTTTCTTTATAGTAAATACTCTTTTCGATGTCGTCGGTTTTATAGTTTGACTGACATTGTTTGAAATACTCATAGTTTTGCTATATCATTCTCAATCGTGCATTACAAAACAGCAACGAATCAAAAATGTAGTAATATAGCCACTTGTGCCGGTGCCGGTTTTCCACAGTTTCCCTGGGTCCCTGTGCAAATGCGAGGCAATCGTGCATTGGAAAAGCGTGGCTGTGGACAACGCTTTACGCGTTCCTTAGGAACTGAAAAATATTGCAACTAATGAAAGATAAAAGTAGAAAAGATTGGATTGTAGAAGCTCGCAAGGGTACATGAAAGAACATCCCTGCATGTTGTCTGCAAATATTTTATTTTCACATAATTTATTTACAAATTGTTTCTATTAAGGAGGTTCGGTGATTGGAGCGAGTCCAAGATGAAAACCCGATTTTTTTTATAGCATTGTCGATACCTTTCGCGTAGCCGGAGTTTCCACGAGATTTACCGTACAGTTTCTGAGTTATTAATTGTTAAAGTTGGCGAATTAGACACACGTAAACGACAAAATGTGCCTGCCTTCTCATATATCGATTTTTTGGGGCTACTTAGAGCCAAGACACACCTAAAAAAGAAACTGACGGTTGCGTTCGTTGAATCTTTGTGATCAATAAAGTACCTTGAATGGAAAGCTCACCGCAGAAATAAGCAATAAATTTAGAAATAAAGTCGCGAAAACCGAAGTATTCGGAGAGCGAGACTTCTCGTGACGTAACAGCAGCCATCTTGCTCGAGGTGTGGCAACGCCGCACACACGTGCAAATTGGATTCATCTATCGGATATTTTCAACGCGAATTAAAAATATAATTATACGAAGCCGTACATTTTCAGTGGTTTATAAAGGGCCTTTCATCGATATTTACTTATTTTATTTATAGCCAAGGCATCTCATTTTTTTC
This sequence comes from Ophion ellenae, assembly GCA_963210295.1. Lineage (NCBI taxonomy): Eukaryota > Metazoa > Arthropoda > Insecta > Hymenoptera > Ichneumonidae > Ophion > Ophion ellenae. Next base: position 20,452 of record OY723391.1, read on the forward strand.
TGGCGACACGTATACAACGTGTCACGTCCCGTAAATTTTTAATGTTTTGTTTATTAATTTTCAGTATTTTTTTATCTTTTATCAACGGGTTTAATTTTCATTATTTTCCGACGACTTCGTCGCCTCGTGTCTTTGTGCGGTGTCAGGTGTGGAAGCGCCGATAGTGAGACCGGATGTGTCCGATCGAGTTCCGCTGATCAGGCATTGCCTGATCGGCGGAGTTCGACCATGGGACTTCGGGAGCGAGCAACTTTCCGTGGACGTTGTCAAAACCCCCACCGGGGTGATAGCCACCGAGCTAACATCGGTCCGGTCGCGGCGAATATTGTTAGTTCCGATTAGTCCACGGTTCGCTCCTGGAGTCGGAGAAAAGCTCCTAGTAAATGCAGTGCTCGCGGCGGTGTAATAAGTCCACGCTAGCAGCCCGGCGGATCCGCACAGAGACGTCGGTGCTACTATCTACTATACTATCAAACCTAACTTTTATTCTTACAATTATAATATTAATCACAACCTTCGAGTCAATGAACAGAGGTGCGGGGTCTGCACTAAACACTGATCGAAAGTAGAGGGCCCTTAAGGGGAGATATACACCTAGGAGCCGGAAAAAGGTCATTTTTGTGAATTTTTTCAAGGAAAACTATTTCGAAATTTCGGATTGGGGTTTATCTAAAAGTATATACATTCAGTAATCTCTTTAATTTTTTTTATTTAAAAATATCAACAATATACAAGGATATTGTATGATACTTGGAGCGTCGTTAAAAAATCTGCGTATACGGTACCCTTTCTTCAAAAATTCTTTCTTTCTTGCCTTTCTTCAAAAATCCTTTCTTCAAAAATCATCTGAAAAAAAAAACCAAAAACATTATTACATTAGATACTATAATCTAGTACTTGTCATAGCCGATTTTGAAAATATCGATTTATGACAAAACGGCGGACGTTTGAACATAAATAGTGATTTTTGGGCCGAAAATTAGTTATTATTTTTCCTATAAAACATAGACTAAGTAACGGAAGAAAATCCTATGACAAGTACTAGATAATGGTGTATAGAATAACCACAAAAAACCATAAAAGAAATTTTGGGTACCGATTTGAAAAATGTGGTTTTGAGAAAAACGCGTTTGAAAATTTCGGAATGAATAAAACATGAAATTTGTCAACTTACATGGGATCATCGATATCAGGCCCATAGTGTAGGTTGTCTACGGTCGACGGAATGTTCATAGCTTCCAAATTTTGTTGTCGGCGCCGTATTCGACCTTCTTTTGTCTGTTCTTGCGCTTGCAGCTCGACTTTCACTATGCGAGTTTCCTAACACGTTCATAACTTCCAATAATGAGGTAACACCATTGTTGAACGTGTATGTTGCAAGAAATACAGCAATGTTTACGATTTTGGCCCCGCTGTTCATCGTTTTTGGAGCTATCTTCCAAATAAGGAAGATAGCTCTCATTGCAGTTGTAGGTATATCCGCCAACACAGCGTTCTAACAATTTGTCATTGCTGAGGTCTTCGTATATTGGTTTGATGACATCTAACACCATTTTTGGCAATGCAGAATAATCGTGACGGAAATTTTTCAGTTCTTTTTTAGCTTTCGCTTGTTGCCACTTGCACTACGATTCGGGGCCTTCGGGACAGAAATGATGTTGAGGCTTGCTGTCTGTTAAGCCGTAATGGTAGAATGTTGCCCATATCGCTTTTTTCATATCATCCTTGGAGTTACGGTTTCTGCGAATAGCTAAATCATAGCAAATGCTAAGTTTATTTATAAGCTTTGCCGTCAATTTGTTTTTGCCGCCGATTCCAGTATCGTTTTTCTTGCATCCGCGAAGACGGGCTCCCATTCGCATTTGAACGTGTCCCACGCATTCTTTTTTTACAATTTCAATCTCATCAGCATACGGTTTCGCATTCACTATTCCCGTGTACGTCTTAAAGTCGCCATCCCCCACGTAATTAGTATACATAACTCCATGCTTTTTGACAGTTCTTGAAAATAATTCTATCATGGCATCTACTTCGATTTTGTCTGACGATCCTTCATGATAGGCCTGACAATTTTCATCGTGATTAGATTTCCATTTCTCATATTGCTCAGTATTTTTATGTTTATTCCAATAGTTACATTCAGCACAATAAGAAGATTTTACAAGAAAATCAACGACTTTTCCCGTAAACTGACCAATGAGAACCGCACTCCATATAATGACGTAAAACCACGTTTTCGCCACGTACCATCTCCTGAAACGGTGAGTTTTGTTATATCAGCACTCGAATTTAGTTGTGTTATTTCCTGTTGTTCTTCTTTTACAGCTTGTTTTAACACCGATTGAACAATACTTGAAGCAGCAGAATGAATGTTATTAATTATCATATCATACGTCGTTTGTTGAAGCGGAGGCGGTAAATCTATGAGTCCACAAAATTTCATAGCTCCACGCAAATCAATCCCCAATAAACCCATAACAAAAAAAAATCGTGTATTTATTTCGCAAGCTGTGTTGATGTACGGGCACGAAGGAATAAAGGTCGGTTTGCACGATAAACACGGAACTACAATTTTAAAACCGAGTCCTCGAGTGCTTTCTACAGAGAATCGCACATCACTATCACACTTTTTGCATTTTACACATTCCGATAAGGCAGAAAACACAGTCAGAAAATTCAAAATTCGATATCCGATGTTTGGATCTTCTGGTGCGGATGTCTAACGATCAGTCTTCAATTTTTTGGCACTGGAACTAATATTCTCGTCGGAAAGTTTTTCGGCAGAATATAGATTTTTGGGCGATATTTTCTTTTTGCTTCGATCTTTGCGAAAAGATCCCGATCGGTGAGCTTCTCGAGAACCTTTATTTTTTATATCCATTTTTCACTGAATATTTATTCGCAAACGAAAATTCACTGTAACGCACAGTTGCACGAACGGTGAGCTACTGACAAAACGTGTCTATTTCTGGCAATGAATAACAGTCATGGTATTTCCGTTATACCTAGAGCCAAGCATGCCCAAAAACGAAATAGAATTACAAAATAGGTCTAGAAACGCTTTGTTCGAAGGGGCGCTTGCTGCTACCTGGCTGTCGGCTCGGCTCCGCAAAACACGTTTCACTTTCTCGGCTGTAACTGGCTTATTTATCGAAATATTAACTTGCCGTTTTCACCAGATATTCAGGAGACCTCAGACTTCAAGAAAATGCAAAAAAATCGATTTTTTCGACCATCTAGGTGTACATCTCCCCTTAAGTTTGAACGAGCGGTGTGCGGGAGAGAAACACGGGTAGAATTGTTCCTGCGCACGAGCGAAAGAGTGAGAGGTAGTGGCGCGGCGGAACTTGTCCCCGCGCAAAAGCACGATTATTCATTAACTCAATAAAACTGAGGAGTTTGTAAGTAAACATAAGTGCACAATAAATCTGGATAATTAATGTATACCGCAACAATAATTTATTAACACTTGTTTTCCGTTCCAATCCAATTTCTACGTGAGAGGTTGCCGGGCCCGTATGGGACGTGCGGCTTTCCTTAAAAAACGATAAATAACCTAACTTCATAAGAATTTGACGAACCCAAAGATAGAACAAAATCGTCTCTTCTGGACGTAACAAACGCATCTATATATAAATTCAGCATGGAAGAACCGTCATATAAAATGAACGTTCCTTTTTATATCTGCAAATATTGTGAAAATTGGGAAAGGCAAAAATAACATAACAATCGATGAAATATGTTTTGACTTTGGACAGATTGGACATTGGACATTGCGGTTAACCTCAACGCGACGTTTTTTATGTGCAATTGCAATATCATCGTTTCATTTTCTAATTCTTGGCCGACAGAATCTACCTTTGTCTACAAACTGGACTCCAGGTACAATCCAGTTACTCTCTTCATAAACTTCTACGGTATTTCCATTCTCTATGTTTACCTGCTACAACAAAATAATAAGCCGGGCGCGTGGGACCTGTGACGACCATCGAAAATGCGACGATGTTAAACGTCCCTGATATGGCGTACGACTGAAGTCGAGTAGTGATTATTACGTTTCGTTCTATATTATAAAAATAAAAGATAACTCGAAATCAAATACTTAAAAAATATTTCTCGAAAAAAAGGTCATATACATATGTCTAAAACGTGGCGGTGTTACGGCGCAAAATAGGCTCTAAGTTTACTAGCGTGGTCATCACCGTACCTCCTTAACTAGAAGAAATAGAAAAATCGTATTTTGAAAGAAAAAAAAATGTCTGCCTGTATGTACGTTTTATTTTAATTACAATGAACAATCATACAGACGAACGAAGATCATATTAAACACTTGAGCAGCCAAATAAACAAATGAGCAAAACAAGAAATGAACAAACAAACATTGACCATTAATCAGGACTTTTTGTAATTTTTGTATTTTCAGACGTTGTCTTTGCAGATCGTTATTGCTATTTTCAACAAGTAAAATATTTAAATAATGATGAAAGCTTAAGGGGGCAGTCCACTTTGAAAATTAAAAAAAATCGGAAGCAAGCAAGACTTGAAGAAATCGACGATGATGAGCAATCACAAGGGATTTTGTACGGTGCAGGAATTGCCGATTGAGTTTAGGTAAGAGTTTTTCATACTCGAGTAAAAATGATTGTATATACTGTGACGTGATTTTTTGAGCCACGTCACAAAAATGCTACCGATGATCAAGATATGCTCTCGATGCCCGGGTTGCGACCCATCCGTTAGTGTTAAGGGTCTTTTCTCTAGTATGTTTGTCTTGTTACGTTTAAGGTTTTGGGTTGTGTTTTCGTTAGGTTGGCGTGCGGAACTCGGTCGAGCGGCGTGTGGCTCGACGTACTGAGCAATCCCGACCGAGGGATGCACCCAGTGAGGCCTCTCGGGGAATCGGTGCACGCCCGGCTGAAACGCCACCGCCCCACCGCAGTGGTGCATCGTGCTAGAGAGCGGGCCGTTTAGGTTACGGGCGGAGGCTGGAGATCTCCGCGCCGCGCTTCTGGAGAGAAGCTTTGCCCGCTTTCGCACGGTGACCCGGGGATGCGATCTCCGAGAGCCTCCATGTTACCGACGAGAAAAGTTCCCGATTTGTTACCGTTCCGTTTTCGGGGTAACTCGGGCAGAAAATACAGATTCCGAAAGGGATATTCTATTAGAATACTCCAGCTCCCGAAATAATATTTTAGCTCTCGATATTATACGAGATAAAGTTCTCGCTTGAACCGGCGATTTCGCATGGTCCGATGCCGCGAGCGTGTTGACATTTTTTCTTTTAACGCGCTCTGTCTCGCTCTTGTATAATCCCTCGCACGCCGGCCTTGGTCGCGCGAGGTACAGAGTTGCTAACGAATCTTCGCGTGAGACCGTTGTCTCCAAAATCGCTATCGCTCCCGATTTCAGAGATATCGTGAGAGAGTTGTCGATCGGACGTCGCGATGGAGAGACGTGTCGTGTCTCTCTCGTGCCCGTGACGTCGCGCTCTCGTTCTCGCGCTAGAGGCACGTCGTCGTGCTCTCTCGCTCCCGTGCGTATGACGTTTCGCGTGCAGTACGTGTTCGCGATTAAATTTCGTTTACGAGAAAAGTTCTCGGGTGGATAATCCACCGGCTCCCGCACTATAAAATAAAACTATTGTTTTATTTTATTAGTGATGTTACCGGTGTCGCGTAGTGACAGATACCGTAATCGTTCACGCTACTCCCCAGTGAATCCCGACGCCTCTACCACACCCCACAGCCTGAGCGGCCGTGCTTTACCGCAACCGTTCTCCCCCGTGCAAGTGCATCCAGTTAGTCCGGTTAGACGATTCCGGCGATTAAAAATCGAGGAGGTCTCCAGACTCCGAACCCGGTTAGAATTCCGGGAAACCAAAAATTAAGGAGAGCTCCAGTCTCCGCCTGGCGGGTCGGATTTAATCACCCCGTCCCCACTTTATGCCGGTTGAGACGACCGGAGAAACAAAGTCTCTGGCGCCCCGGGTACTGCGGATGCACGCACACGGGAGGAACGGCCGAAGGTGACGGTTTCTCGCACCAGATCCCGATTTGAGTTCTCGTTTCGTGTAGAGAAAATAAACCCCCGTCACAATAATTAGATACAATTATATAAAAATGATATACAATCATATATATTTATATATAGGTTTATATATAATTGTATATAAGTCTATACATTCGTATATATAATCCGATATAAATATACTTCCATCAAATTTGATTGATCAAATTATACATAGTTCTGTATATAATGATATATGGAGATACTATTTTTATAGGGAGTTTATATAATTAGATATAATATCATATCGAGTTACTTATAATTCAATATAGTGTTGTATATAATTATATAAATACGTGGAAATTTTATTTACGGTATATAAAATTGTATATGACTGTATATGAGTACTTTTATTTTCTTTTGAAATACATATAATTGTATATATCTTTATATGGCTTCATATATGATTAGATATAGAAAAAGTTTTCTTTGGTTTTATTCGCGTATGGAAGCAGGTAAATCAAAAGATTGTTTATTAAAAGTTAACGAATTATGTATTGATGTAATATATTTACCAAATTTGATTACAATTACTGGGTTTCTTACAGAGATAATTTCCAATTCTGATCAGTTGATTAATATTGGTTTTTTCTTGATATTTTACTTACAAAATGTCATCGCTTTCTTCGACTGGTATAATATGTGTCACAATAGCTTTTTTTCTACATAACAAAACATATCAACGTATTTTACATTGAAACGTTGAATAATAAAATATAAAGTATTTTCAAATGAAAAGAAAAGACGGTTTGATCCATATATGGGACCACTTTCGTTGTTATTCGCCATTTCTGTTACCGAACTATCGGTCTTAGTTATTTTGCACCTAACCGAAGTAACAATTTTTTGATGACTATAAAGCATTTTTTTTCGATGCGATATTTTAATATTTGTACACCTTGATTAATATTCAAATTATTGATTATCTCCTGGCCTATATGTTTATTGCCATGAACGAAATTAGCAATGTAACAATTTTGATTTTCAAATGGGAATGCCCACGTAACGTGCAGAGGGCCCCACCGCTTAACACATAAGACAAGATGTAACGTTTGGTGAACGTTGTATGTCATGACGGTATCATTATATAATTCTGCAATTTTCTGGACAAATACCTTTAGTAATTCATCAGCTTTTTCGAGATCAGGCATTATCTTTATTTTGTCTTGAAGTAATGTATTGAGAGCTATCACGAAAAGTATCTAGTGTTGGAAAAAATTCTCTGGCAAATGCTTGACAAAAACGGGCAATGAATAGAACAAGATTAGATTGTAATATTCAGAAGCTTTATAAAATTGAAGCTGGTTTAGACTTCTTGGTAGTCGATTGAATGACTGAGGAGGTTTGATGGCTAGCAAAGTATTATCAATCGTTTCAAAATCTTTTTTAATACTCCAAGAACTAGGTACATTAAACCATAGATTAAAAAATTGTCTACCAACGCCAAGAAGTACCGAATGCATGTATTCTGGTAATACACATTTAGCGAGATCGAGTAAAGGTAAACTAGATAAAATAGAATATCCTTTGACTCCTTTAATGACCGATTTTGATATTGATTCTAAGACTTGCCGAGCTTGTTTCTCCATTTCAAGGCCAACTCTTAATTTAAGTTTGTGGTCCCGAGTAAAAATGAATATATACAAACATATATAATTGTATATTTATGTACAATAGTATATGAATATATTCATATACTATTACTGTATATTAGCACATAACTGTATATTAGTATATACAATTGGATACGTTTATATACAAATAAATAAAATTCTATCGGGCCAATTTTTGTATACAATTGTATATGGTGAATTACAATTATGTATGTTTATATATATTCATTTTTACTCGGGCAGTATAAACTTCAAACGCGTTTTTCTCGAAACAACGTTTGCAAAATCTAGCTCCATCGTATCTCTAAAACTAGTAAACCGATTCTCTTGAAATTTAAACCACATATTGTAAACATGATTCGCAACAAGATGACCCTCGATGGTTTTAAAATTTTGATTGTAATTTTTTTTTTGCGAAAATCTGCGTAAAAACGCGTTTTTTCAATACTTTTTTCGTTTTTCATCTGCCATTTTTTTATTTTTTGATAAAACTTTATATCCGGGGGTGATTTTGAAGCTGGTGTCATACTGAATCTAATGGACTTTGATTTCTTGTTTCAGACAAGTCGTTGCCGAGTTGTGATGGAGCTACCTAGCCCACCTATTTTTGAGGCGTTACGTTAAACTATAGTTTTTGTACTTAAAAATGAATAAAAAAGAAACAAAATTTTTAAAAATGTATTTCAAGACTTTATTTATCAAGTTCAACAACTTTTATATTCATATATTTTATAAATCCTTTTAAAAAATCGCGAAAATAGCCTTTTTTCGTGGCTCTAAAATGGACTGGCCCCTTAAAATAAGAACCAAATAAAGCGATTAACAAGAATCTGCAAATAATGAGGCGTGCATTGTTTATAAGTCTATAAACATTTATCTCTACGTTTCATAAAACTGCAAGGAGCGCTATACACGGAAAAAAGAAACAGTGAAAATCACAGTATAAAGCGCATATAAAACCGGGTGCCATATTCCATTTTACAGTAAACCACAGTAATGTAAATCCTGTCCTACAAAAATGACGAATTTTCCTGTACACACTGAGATTTTTACAGTTACACTGGCTTATTGACAGTTCGGTACTGTAAATACATCAGTGTTTTCAGTAAAAATATTCAACTGTAAAATTTACATGAGATCACTGATTTTTATACTGTACGCAAACTGCAAGGGTTACAGTGTACACTGTATTGAGTACAGAGTGATTCATTAAATTGTACAGTGTGGCACGGTAGTTTTACTCTTCCTTCGACAGTTCGTAACGTAATCTGTGCACTCTGCGATTTTTACAGTTACACTGGTTTATTTGCAGTTTGATATTGTGAATACATCAGTGGTTTCAGTAAAAATATTCAACTGTAAAATTTAAATGCGATGACTGATTTTTATACTGTGCGCAAATGAGGCACGAGGTGAGGCACGAGGCCAGGACACAAAGGATTGCCAGTTAGTAGTGCGTGGTTGATGGGACGCAGACATCGAAATTTGTGCCTCAGAATTCATGAAATTATAAAAAAGAGAAAATTATTTACAAAAAGGTACGTTCTTGTGTATGTGACTGATTTTTTTATTTATTTTTTACACATTTTTTCAAACTTCTTTTATGGATAAGCTTTTTTTGTGTGTCTCATTCACTTCATTCTATTCTTGATATATATATACATTGTAAGCAAAGGTTTCGCCGATTTTTTAAATATTTTTTTAATAATCAAATTTACAGTGTGACGTTGTGAACGGCATTCACTGGTAAGGACTTGTCTCACGCGTGGCGCGACCAGGACACAAAGGCCTAGCAGTTCTTTCAGCGCTATCTAATGTTATTTTTACCCCTAATTTTGTATAATATGATTTGTGGCACTATTAAATTACGGGGTTTATCAAGTTTGAATTACAATATTAAAACTAGAACGTTTCCCGTGTTTATACTGTAAAAAGCAACGATTGAAAACTGAAACTATATCAGTTGCTAACCAGTTTCTAGAACAGAGGACTTCACTGTTAAAACACCTACATAAACTCTGTCGATATAACTGGCGCATTCATTGTACATAATACAGATTAACCAACTGTCAAATTACAAGTTTTGTTAAAGTTATATTATAGTGTTGAACTGTCAAAATTTACTATTGACTACACTGTATTTTGAACTGTGTGTTCCAGTAACAGATACAGTAGAGCGGTTGGAGTCCAAAGAAGACAGTATAGAAACTGTAATAATTTACTTTGAGCACTGCGTTTCAGTAATTATCGCTGTGCAATCGCTCGAGTCCAATGCGAACTGTGTAGCCCCTGTATTTTGTACTATTTCTTTTTTTCCGTGTATCTGTAGTTTCCGATTTTTCAAAAATTCGTTTACAGGTTTATATAATTAAAATGAGCGGAAAATCAGATGAAAAAAAATTAAGCTATGGGTGCGTATGTATGTAAGTTTGTGCGTTTACAACTTGGAAACTAGTGCATCGATTTTTATTAATTTTTTACAGAATTACAGCTCACCCTGTGGATTATACTTTAGGTTATTAAGCATTACGCTGAGTAGTCAATTACAATGACAAAAACAAACATACGAACAAATATTACGTTCACATGAACCCAACGAACGGCAACAACAAGTGTGCTCCCGAAAAAACCGATGCACAAAGAAACGAACCAATGAACAAACAAACACACCGACAATTACCAATAATCATGGGTTGTAGATCTTCCGGATTTTCGTACTTTCTTTAATTGATTTTACAGATCATCATCTTTAGGGGCAGCGGGAGGGTGAGGATAGTAGAGAAAGGGAGAGAGAACGAGATTCTAGTAGTTTTAGGATTGAGGTAGCGAGAAACAACATTAAAACCCAAACGCGAAACGCACATGAACAGATAAACAAAAATTCACAGGTAATGAGGTATGCTCAATTATGAAAAAGAGGATAGAGAGAGGAAAGTTTTGGTAGGTAAGAATCCCACACATAGTTCGGAACCTTCTCAGTATCTTGTAAGATGTTCCACAAATACAGCACGAAGTAAAAAAAAATGGAATTAAGGAGGTAAATATGCTATCGATAGGATTTGAAGGCGCGCGAAGCCGAAGAAACAGCTACCCGCGTAGAATTTTTCAAAGTTTTGCCTGGTCAGGATCTCAGTCCTGGATTTGCCAATAGGCCGTCCAGGCAACTGCCTAGGGGGTGGGGGGGGCAGCGGATATTAGAGGCACCTAAAACGGCCCTAATAAGACTCTATAGAGACTTATCTTAGCATTCCATGTATGCATAAAACCTCCTATATCCTATAAAATGTTTTCACATTCCATCAAAAGGGTATTGTGGACCACAAAGAAAAAAGGGAATGCAGCTCGATTGCGTGTTAGAAGAGGCCGTACTCTTCAGTTATGTATAACTCAAGAGTATATATACAATATATATACAATATGTATGTGTACAAGAGTATATATACAATAGTGTGTGTACTCTTTGTTTAAATAAAGTTTCGAGAAAAAATGAGAAGTAAAATGTGAACAAGTGTATATATTCGTCTATTTTCTCTCAAAACTTTTTCTAAACGTAAAATAATTATTCTGAAGTAAAACAAACTGTTTTGAATGAATCTAATTACAATTTTTCTCATAACTGTGTGAAATGAAAAATATGTTGGCGAATACATTCTAGGCCTTGCAATACATTGTAGAATGTGCATGTGTAGGAGCGTGTATGTGTACTGGCTACGTAAGCAATATTAGATTGACCAGTTTAGGCAACATTATAAACGCTTATCAGGCAACCATATAAGGCTCATATGTGACACAACATTACACTTTCACGCAGGGCGCTATCGGGTTGCCTTATACTACCCTACTAGGGTAGCGAGGTAACCTGGAAGCGTCCTGAATCGGACCCTATTAATATTTCTACGCGAGGCGTTGAAAATGAAAATAAAAAATATAAATGTTGACTAAGCCAACAAATCCGATATTAGTCAAACTAAATCGTTTCGACTTAACAGTCGCCTTGTAAAATATAAGATATCGAATTATCATGGTATTCTAAAATGTGTGAATTACCTTCTACTGGCTCATCTGATAAGTTCACGTTATATTCCTAATGTACCTACCTTTTTGAGGTGAAAAGCGCCGAAGCACATGTGAACAGCCGTGAACGACAAAGTCGAAAATACTATCGGGTTGAAAAGTCGCTCAATCAGTTCGCAGTATCTATGAAAAGTTAACTGATAGTCAGAGTAAACGCATCCGTAGTTTCGCCAGCATTTTCTTATAACTAAGAACAATTAGATTCACTAGTCAGGTACTAGAAAAATATATATATATATAAATATTCATTATATTACGTCGATATACCATTCAGCACGCAGCCAAAGTTACTCAGTAAACCGATCGGGACAAATACCGCTGTTTAAGATACCGGTGTAAAGAAATAGACGCAAGCTTATAGTATTTCAGTATAGTAATTAGTTACGAATGAATCGAATCTTCGAAACGCACCAAAGTAAGGGACTAAAAAAATTCTATATATAGTACTTTCATTTGCCATTCGATCAATCTTTTTCTTCCATCAGTACGTTTTGAGACTTTTGAAACAAGATAGTTATCTATTAGGGCGTTGAATAAGTTCTCGCTGTTTTCCAATAGATGCCGTTACCAGAACTGCGTGCTTGTAGTTTAAGATGGTAACAAGAAAAGCATCTATAAAGAGAAGTACCATAAGCAAGCTTGAAATTCCATGTATGTCATTTTTCAAAGTGTAAACAACTTTCTTTTTCATAGTGTTAAAGAATTCAAATTTCGTGCGAAAAAGGGTATTTGCGGCGATTTTTACTGCACTACATTATCAAAAGAAAAAAATTCGCAGCGGAAGTACACAGAATTCTTGTTGAGAATTACGGCGACCATACTCCGTGGGAAACAACATGCAGAGATTTAGACACTTCAAAAATGATTATTTTTATGCGTCGAATCGGCGGCATTAGTTCATGAAGACATGTCAGATAGTAGCTGAACTTGCACAATCATTAGGAGTTGATCACACAACAGTTTCTAAACGTTTGAAAGCATTAGGGATGATTTTTTTAAAATAAAGCATCAATTTTTACGAAAAAAACAGCGAGAACTTATTCAATATCCCAATAATATATCCGATAGTTCATGAATCTCTAATATTATCGCATGTACAACAAGAGAAGTGCTACTCTAACGTGTATAAATCACAATGTCGTTTGACGATCGCGGATAACCGATTCATCAATTTCCTCTCGTCCTTTTCCCGTTGAACGTTCGCAGCGTCTGTTATGTATTCCAAGTCATGCCAGAGTACCTGTCAGGAGGACAAGCACACAATTATCAAAGGAAAAATAATTCGTCGATCGGATAAAAAGATTCGGGATACTGTAATTGGGTCAAACATGCGCATTTGTTGTAGGTTCAAAGGAATATAGTATGTTCGTCGTTGAATTTAGAAGCGTGTCTGGATGTGAAGGTGAATTATTTTGCACGGCTTGCTAAATTTTGCTGAGATGGCACGTAACTTCATTTTAAAGTTTTATCGTACGTAGAATTGTTGAGCGGAGACTCAATAAATAAAACATTTACTCTGCAAAAACACCATTGTGCTTTTGAAAATAGCTGGGTCTGAGGTTTACCCGGGGGGGGGGGGAGGAGGAGGAGGCTTTTATCTCGCTTAGAGGAGATGCAAATCAGATGTGGGTGCGATAAAGATAATCGTCTCAATTTTTGTGCAATAATTTCGATAAAGCTATAAGGAACTTGTTTACCAGCAAAAAGAGTAATTCTTAGCGAATTCACAAAACTTTTTAGGGAGAGCGCCCACTGGAACGTCGAGCCGGCATCACGATGTCGAAGAAGTGCGTCTCTTCTAGATATTCGGGTCAAAGGAGCAAGCGCGTTTCTCCATGGGTGATGCGCTTCTTCGACGCCGCCCCGCCGTCCCGACCTTCCAGTGGGCGCTCTCACTTAAAACTTCACAGGCCCATATTACGTATACCCACATCCTGATTACAATAACGAAATATAAGCAAAGTACTCCCAATTTCGCCCTCTTCCGAGAAATAAACAAGAGAAGACAACTGAAATCCACGAAAATATAGCCGCCTGTACGGGCGCAGGTGTCCCATTCCTGTGCCCCCGTGCAAATGGAATATAGCAATGCGTTGGAAAAGGATTACTGAAGGCGACGCTCTGGGGGATCTCTGAGGAATCAGAAATAATGAAGTGACAAGTGAGAGGTAAGGATCAAAGTGATAGGATCGTCAAAAGGCTCACGAAAGCACCTTGAAAATGTAATAAAAAATGAAAATGAAGATCGCTGGGAAGCGAAAATTTTTCCTAATTGTTCCTGTGCAGAAATTTGTTGGAGAGCCCCCATATCCTACCAAATCTCTATAGGGATTTGATACGGACGCCGCACGTAGGGAGTCCCTATTGGAATCCAGACGGATTCCGCGATTACGTCAATACCGATTACGTCGATCCCGATTACGTCGATCCCGATTACATCGTTTGAGCATTTTTTTTATTTGAAATTCTCAAACGGAATTTTTTGGATCTCGTCAAAGAAAAAAAATACCCTTTCGTCATCCCGTGCACAAATTGGTTGGGGAGTCCCAAGATGCGATCACATCTTTGTGGCGATTTGTTAGAGACACCGCACATAGGGAATGCTTTTTGAGGTCCAATTGGATTCTGCACTGTTCCCCGATAGACGCCGTTCGAGAATTCTTACCACGTTCGGATCGAATACATGTGAAACGTCACGGAAAAAAACTCAGCGTGTTGAAACATACCCCCCGCGTCGTGAGTGTGTACGTGCGGGATGATATGTCAAAGTGCAGTAAAATAAATAACAAACTATAAGGACATTGAATTTCCAGTGATGTGCTACTTGTACTTTTTTAAGGGAGGACATCACTGTAACTGCCCATGTTCGACCGTTTTTTTAATTTTTAAAGAAAGGAATAAAATACGTGGTCAAAATAACTTTTTGGCTTTACTAGGTATATATTGAAGTATGTTGAAAAATGCATTTGTCAAAAGAATACAAAATGGCGGCGCACAAGTCGCTATAGTAGGGGAGACCTAGGAGGGTTGAAACAATTTTCCGATTTCACCCCATATCTCGCAATCGAAGAGAGAGAGAGAGAGAGAGAGAGAGAGAGAGAGAGAGAGAGACAGGTTAGAATAAAGTTGTTTTGTAGCTTTCTTAATCGATTAACGGATTTTTTTTTACTAGAAATGACTCCAGGAATTATGTAACCGCAAAAAAACCATTTAAGTACAATAAGTCGTTTTGTTTAAACTCTGCTCATATCGAGGGAAGTTGCAACAGCTATCGAGGTGAGTTGAAACGCCTGGGAATTGGTACAAAATATGGGTATAAATGATGTCAAAACACATTGTTATTAAAAAACTTTATTAAAAATAAAAATAAACTTAACCCCGACATTAATCTGAGTGTCACTTTGTTATTCAGTCAGACACATTTTTATAAGTTCTAACGGCAACGAATATAAACTCACGAAACTCACGGAATTAATTAGTAAAATATAGCAAAATAAAAAATAAATTTAAGGAGAAACTTTATGGCAAGAAAGCGAATCAATCTCTATTCTGACAAACAATTGTGACATACATATAAAAGTTCTTCACCAGTGCAGGCTTCGTGCGACCATGCTTTGCACTCCACGCATTGCGCCCACTTTTTGTTTGGCCTGCTGTTTGAATACGATTCCATACAACACACGGAAAAATACGCTTCCTCGTCTTCACTTTCTACGTTCTCTTTGTGCTTGATCTTTCATCCCGTAGAGTAACCTCTTCAGCGGCGAACTCATATATTTCTCGGCTTGCCATGCCTCTATACGTTTTCCTAATATATTCATTCGGCATCTAAAATAAAACAAATGCTAGCCTTACAAACCACACCACAAAATATAAACGTATGAAAACATGACTGCAACTGAGGTAAGTTGAAACACCTTGTTTCGACCCTCTTAGGTGTCAAAAATTCGGGATTGACTTTCCGCAGGCGACCGCACGGAAAAAAGGCGGGATTGACTTTCCGCAGGCGACCGCACGGAAAAAAGGCGGGATTGACTTTCCGCAGGCGACCGCACGGAAAAACCACCTCCTAATTCCCCGTAGGGCTCCGACCCGGAATCGCTTTCCGCATTATTTCAGCAGAGATTAGTAGGGAGATGTACAACGCTCCCCTTTTCTGCGTGCCTCAGAAATGGCGCTAAATCGCGGCGGCGAGTTCAGGAATATAATTTCGTGATCATCGCCTCTGTCGAGGTTGCAGATTCCCTTGCAATCGCGCGAGTTGTGATCACCGCTCAAGTCGGTATCGCAGTCAGCGTGAACACGAACGGGTAGCTGGGTGGGGGAAAAGTCTCCATCCCTCGCCTACGTGCTCACACGACAGGCAAACGGAGCGAGGTTTTCCGACGAGCAAGCTCGACATATATGTGTGTCCGTACTGCGGATTGGAATATACATTAAATGAATGGGTGTACTTCCGAAAAGCGGAAACCGAACTTTGACCTAAAATTGGACATACACCTTCCTTTCAATATTACAAGATATCCTCTAAAGGGATTTTTGGGGATTCGCCATAGTTTTAGAGATATCGATTTTTAAAAGTTATTTTTTTCATCGCCCGCCTTCCATATCTATAGCTGACGGGCTCAGCTACGGCTGAGCCCGTCTCTCTCTGAAATTCGTTCAGGTAAAAATGACGCAGTGTGTCAAGGAAGGAGAACACCACCGTCACTGCCCATTTTCGACCGTTTTTTTAGATTTTTTAAAAACGAAATCAATAAAATACATGGTCAAAAGAACTTTTAGGCTTTATCAGGTATATATTGAAGTATGTAAAAAAAGTTTATTTGTCAAAAGAATAAAAAAAAACGCGGTGCACGAGTTGCTATAGCACTACTAGTTTTCAGTCAACCCTCTCCATAGTGTTGAAGTTTGCATCGTTGGAACGCAACGAAAGCTCTTGCTTACATTTAATTTTTTATATTTTTATCGTTATAGAAAATCTTTTAAAAAAAGATTCATATTATAGATCGCTAAATAAACATCTTAAAAGATAGTTAGAAGATTTTTGTGAGCAAAGTTTGCCAAAATAAATTAAAGGAATTCACGAATATTAATTTTCGTTGCGTTCCAACGATACAAACTTCAACCTCATATTGTCTTCGCGGAACACAGTAGAACTATCGTAAATTTAATCCTGGAACTAAGAGCGAAATATTTTCTTTAATTATGTTAGTTTTAGAAATCAAGTACGGGGAGAAATTTCAAAATAATCATTAAAAAATCGTAACGAGTTTGAAAAAAAGTTCGTGTTTTCGACCATAATTTTTATATACTATTCCAAAAAATTAAAGGAACAGAAAATTTCTTCACTTTTCGGAGTGTTTTTTGAAGCGGTGTATCTATGTGAAAGAGGGTCGCATCGAGACAAACAAAAGCCTTCGAAGCTTCAAGTTTCTAGTTTCACGATTTTTTGGCAAATTTTTTTTGTGAGTTGCGGTTTTCACTCTGTCATAAGAATAGCGGAGGAAAAAAA
Source organism: Ophion ellenae (assembly GCA_963210295.1). NCBI lineage: Eukaryota > Metazoa > Arthropoda > Insecta > Hymenoptera > Ichneumonidae > Ophion > Ophion ellenae. Next base: position 37,720 of record OY723391.1, read on the forward strand.
TTGCCAAATTTATTTGTTTTTTTTCGAGGTTTCACGGGCTAGTAAATTTTTTTTCCATGTAACTCAATGTATAGGTCAGCTAGCTTGTAGATTCAGCTTTAATTTGGATTTTTTGTCTTTCTACGTCAATTTTTTGCTTTGATATCCGACTTTAATAAAAAATAAATGAAAAAAGATCCTTTTGTCTTTGATCATCGATATCTCAGCAACCAATCATTGCAACGGGAATTAAAGGGCAGCTTTGAGAACTTGAATAAATTTTCTACCAGCCCCTTTCGTTGATCTTTCAGAAAAACATTTTTTCACCCTTAACATTAATTTGAAAAAGGAAAAAAAGTGACTTTTTATAGTTTGTCAGTAAATCTACTACTACTTTACAAATGTTGATGGAAACACTAATGTTGCCGCGTTTTTTTTTTCAAGCGTAATGTAGTCCCAATAGCCCTGTTAATTTTCAAATTGATCCATCGAACCGTTTTTCCGGACTCATTGATCAATGTTTTACAGAACAATAAAAGGCACAAGTGTATTGTTTCTAAACACCGTGTAATCATCATCAAAATGGAAAGACCAATTTTCTTCGACTCTTTTCACAAATTTGCACTATTTTGTTGTTAAATTTAAGGTATTCCTTTCACGAACCCAAATATTTTACACTTAACTGATTTTCGTCAATGATGAAGTAAAAATGCATCCCAGTATACTGGTCAAATTTCAAACCAAGTTACCGAACCTTTAACGAAAAATTACGGCCCTAAAAATCGTCTCATTTATACGGCGCTTTATGGACATGTCACGCTGGCCACATTTATATCTAATAATTTATACACTAAATAACTTTAGATACCTGGTATTAACTGCTCACAGGTGTGAAAAAGTCTAACGATTCCGCAACGACAATAAAAACAGAGGGTCACCGAACGTTTAAAGAAAATATTGATGTCAAAACTTGGAAAAATGTGACTAACAGATGAATTTTCGTAGCTGTGACGTTTCAAATAAATGTAAAAATGTCTCAATCTACTAAATTTGCACGCAATTTTTTATTCTAGTTTATCGTCGTGTATAATAATCCATTCTAACTTATTTTTGTATAAAGCGCAATTGTAATTTTCCGACGATTCAGAAGGCCCTGCTTATGCCCCCACAAAATACGGCCCGCCGCGAAAGGAATACCTTAAGAAAAAAAATTCAAAAATTTCAATTTTTAAAAAATATTTCTTTTTACTTTGTAAAACATTTCAGGAAACAATACCGACTCATTTTTCACCCGATTCGGCCTTTGCGCACTATAATTTCACTCATGTTTAATTGCATTAATTAAAAGTTGATAACCCCAAACTGTATTCAATAGTCGATCTGAGAACATTTATGCGATTAACTCTTGATATTTTTTACGAAGGTTATTAGGGTTCAAGAAGACAGTTTTTTTTTTCAAACTAGGCATGAACAAAAATGGCAATGAAACAATGAAGCCAATGAAACAAGTTAAAGTTTACAAAAACTTTAGATTAATTTTTTTACCAAAACGTAGAAAAAAATGCCAAAAAAGATTAGTTTGGAAAAAAATGTTAATTGGTTTTTTCTTAAAAAAAAGATGCGTTTTGAAAGAAAGTTTTTTTTGTAACCCTAATAACCTTCGCAGAAAATATCGAGAATTCATCTCATACAAGTTCTCAGATCGACGAGTGACTAAAGCTTGGGGGTATCAACTTTTAATTAATGCAATTAAAGATGAGTGGCATTATGGTGCGCAAAGGTCGCATCGTATAAAAATGAGTCAGTATTGTTTCCTAAAATGTTTGACAAATTTGAAGAAAAAAAATCTGAAATTTTTCGAATTTTTTTTTCCTTGACCTTAACAACCGGGCAACGTTAGCCTTTCCATCAATACTTAAAGTATTGTAATTTACTATAATATATAAAGTAGTAGTACATTTACTGAAAAACCATAACAAGTCATTTTTTGGCTTTTTTCAAATTAATGTTAATGGTGAAAAAATGTTTTTTTTTCTAAAAAATCAACGAAAGCGTCGGGTAGGAAATTTATTTAAGTTTTCAAAGCCGCCCGTGCAATCATTGGTTGCTGAAAAAACGGTGATCGAAGACAAAAGGATCTTTTTACATTCCAAGTCGGATATCTTAGCAAAAAATTGACGTAGAGAGACAAAAAAACCAAATTGAAGCTGAATAAACAAGCTAACTGACCTATATATGTATTTAACTGAAATAACATTCTCGAGCGTGTGGACCCTTGAAAAAAAAACCCAAAAAATTTGGAAACAAATTTTCTCTCGCTATTTTTTATTATTGCGCGATTACAGTAGCTCACAAATTTGTTTTGATGACAGATCTCGAAACTAGAAACTTGAAGCTTCATGATGCTTTTTTTCATCTCGATGCGACCATTTTTCACATTGATACACCGCTTCAAAAAACACTTTGAAAAATGGAATAAATTGGATTGGTCGATTGGACGAACATTGTTTGAGTTCTACTGTGTCCCGATTTCGAAAGCGTGGTTTGGAGAAAAACGTGTGTGAAGTCAACGGTTAAACGGTAGAGCTGAAGAACTTTTGTTTCCATAATCTAATGCCACCTTTTGGTCGAAAATAAAACTATTTTTAGTCGATGAATTTCTCCCCATAGATAATAGGCTTACAAGAGTTGAGAATTGCGACTACCGACATGGCATCGCCGAAGACGCTTTTCAGCGCCGGAGACTCCCCTATAAAAATAGCTTGAAAACCACGTTAAGACAGTTTTTTCGGCTATAAACGAATTTTCATCATATTTTTGGAACGTTATAAGGATTTTTCAAATAAAAATATAAAATGATTTTTCGAAAATTTTCCACCGGTGTCCTCCTTTAAACATATCGCGATCGTAAAATTTCACCGCTCTTCTGTAGGGCGAGACTCCTGCGATCGTCATTGCTAGAAAATTCGATCCTTGGAGTAACCTGCCGAAGATAAATCCCGGCAGAGAGAAAAAAATTCTAAACGTATTTATTTTAGCAATAATTATAAAATTTCACCACTCTTTCGCAAAGTGAGACTCGGTCGATCGCGTTCGCTCGCTCGCGAATTTGGTCGGCCGCAGCCAACCTGTTGAAGATAAGCCATGGCAGAGAAAAAAACAGCGAACGCAATTGTTTAAACAAAGAGCATTGTAAAATTTGTTAAGTTCCCAAGGATTTTTTAAAAGTGCTTCCAACAAAACGATTTTTCGAAAATTTTACACCGATGACCTCTAAACAATTCGCGATAGTAAAATTTTACCGCTCTTCTGTAGAGCGAGACTTCTGCGATCGTCATTGCAAGAAAATTCGATCTTTGGAGAAACCTGCCGAAGATGAATTCCGGCAGAGAGAAAAAATGCTAAACGAATTTTTTTTAGCATAATTAGTAATAATTTAGTAATAAAAAAATTTTACCACTCTTTCGCAGAGTGAGACCCGGTCGATCTCGTTCGCTCGTGAATTTGGTCGGCCGCAGACAACCTGCCGAAGATAAGCCATGGCAGAGAAAAAAATGCCGATCGCAATTGTTCAAACAAAGAGCATTGTAAAATTTTACAACTCTTTCGTAGAGTGATTCTCGAGCGATCTCAGTCGTGACTCGAGATTTGAGCAGAGATCGAATTAGTCGACGATGAGCGACATCGAGATGCCAAATAGTCTTCGAGCTTATTTGTTTAAATGACTTAAAAAAGAATGGGGAAATGCTAGCACCCTTCCACCATACGAGTCTCTAGCAAACCCCGTTTGCTAGAAAGTTCAACCATAAAGAAATTTCCACCGATGACCGCCGTCGACAAAAAAATCGATTCGAGGGCATTTGTTTAAACAATGCGCGATCGCAAAATTTCACCGCTCTCCCATAGAGCGAGGCTAGCGATCTTGATTGTTCGAGAAGCTGACCAGAAAAAATACTGCCAAATATGAATCCTGGCAGAGATGAAAATGCTGAACGCATTTGTTTAAATAATGAGCATTGTAAAATTTTACCACTCTTTTGTAGAGTTAGTTTCGAGCAATTTCGGTCGCTCGAAATTTTGGCAGGGATCGATATCGTTAACGATAAGCGGCATCGATTTTACAAATTGTGCTAGAGCTTATTTGTTTAAATTAATTAAAAAAGTATGGGAAAATGCCTGAGTCTTTTAGTTGTGACCGTCGTCTAAAAAAAATCGTTTCGATGGCTGCATATACAATGTAAAATGCAACAAAGTTTCACCGCTCTCCTGCCGAGCGAGCGCATGCTTCCAATACAAGCGTACCATGGTCGCTACGCATAGTTGTGTGAATTGTGTTATACGCACATAGATGTAAGGTGCTTGCGTACGACCGAACGGCGTGCGAGAATGAATTCGTCTTTTTGTACGCGGTCGGTGTAGCAAACACACACAACACGCGCGCGCGCGCGCGCGCTCAGCGATCGCCGTCTATTTGGCTTCGACTCTTCGTCCCAGTGCGAAGCATCGAGATCGAATTCGCGATCGTTGCGCTGTCCGTCGGTAGCGACTCGTAGCTAAAAACTACGAGATCTGCGCTACCGACGTAACGAGAGGCTGCGTCGAAATTCTCCGGCCTGTGGCACATGGCCTTAATACTGGAACTATTGTAGTTGCTTCCCGAAGCACGGAGTTAGTGCGTGATTGCGAAAGCCTTACCTATCTATGTGCCCATATTAGCGGAAAGTTGAAGAGTGATTTTCACCAGTTATTCACGAATTATTGCAATAAACAATACGCCATTTGTTGTTATATTCATTGTTATTATCATGAACGACTAGCAGTTGAATGATACAATATTTTTCCCCTTTGAACTTTATTTTCATCTCGGCCCGTTCACAAGTTGTAGAAAGAAAAAAAAATACTGAGAGTGCGTTTGACCCCCTTAAAAGTGCCGTCCTGCTAAAACGAGAAAATTTATATAGAATATTTTGACTCGTTGTAATTTCTTTGTGAAAGGGAACGGGAGGGGGTAGAGCGAGCGTAATTTACACAAATTTGCAATCGTGCCAGAGAACAAGCTTATATGGACCTGAATATTTCCCGGAATCGCAGAAGGCTAGCTGATTATACAATGCACTTGGTTGAAAATCCGAAGAGCAGCTTTAACCCCTTACATGTATGCAAATTTACATCTCAATTGGTACAAATTTTCGAATATACGCATGAAAAATTGCTATTTTCTAAAGAAACTTGGCTAAACATCGAAGGGCAGTTTCAACCTCTTAATTGTGAGGTATCAGACAAACAAAAAACAAGTATCCGCTACTTTTCCATCATCTACATGTATGCAAATTTCCATCCCAATCAGTTAAAAACTCTCGAACATACACATGAAAAAATTGCATTTTTTCACTAAACAATATGAAATTTGTTGTTATCTGCACCGTTCCCATCTCTAATACATAGTACTCGAAGAATAAAATCCTGTTACAATTAAATTTTTTTCGTATCTGGTTCCGTTAAAAAATTATCGCCGCAAAACGAAAGGTACCTCCATTTTTGAGGGTGCGTTTCACCCTTTAAAAATCGGGTTTCGCCGATATAAAAAAATAAGTTGTGGTAACTGACACACACACACGGTCGCAGATAGTAAGAGAGTGTAGGAGAGGCGATAGTGTTATGTATTGTATCGGAGTCAGACAGTCGGGCTTTGATCACAGCCGGGAGCTCATCGAAAACAATAAACAACTCCGCTCAACTTGGCGATTACTCGTACTTCTGCATTCATCCTAAATCCCCACAGTGGCGACGAGGATGGGATCCGGGCATCAATTACTTGCCGCGTGCAATGATAAAATAAGTGTCATGAACGATGACAAGTGGGAAGAAATTGAAAGGTTTGTGCAGGAAGGACCTATAAGGAGGATCTATAAGCGTACCAAACCGGAGTTAATCGTGCTGTGTGGAGAATTTGGAATACAAATAAGTGCAAATCAGAGTATTGACGAAATTCGCAAACAGTTGGTGGAGTTCGTCAGAGAAACTAAACAAAAAAAGGACAGTAAGAAATTAATAACGCAACAAGCCACACGACCGCTACAAATGATGAATTCGGCATTTGGAATAATCGAAGCGTTCAAGGAAAATGGGGGCTGGGAAACATTCGAGCAACAGCTCGACGCGACGATAGCGTTAAATGAAGTGCCAGAAAGTAAACAATTGCTCTTGTTGACAAGGCTCGCTCCAGAAATATTTCAAGAATTCCGAGCACAGTGCGAACCACAGAAGCCGATACGGTTATCCTACGCAGAGCTAAAACAAAAGTTGCAAGAATTATATGAGCCACAGCGAGGCGAACATATCCACCAATACGCGTTTAGAGAGCGAAAGCAGAAGCCGGGAGAGAGCATCCAAGACTTCGTACTTGCATTGAAAACACAAGCCAAACCATGCAAATTTGGAGCTAACGAGGTGGACAGCAGAATTGAGGACCAGTTGATATCAGGCGTGAGTAGCAAAATTCGATACGAGCTACTCAAGGCATCAGTCTCCACGCTCCGAGACCTTGAAGCGTTGGCGAAAACAGTAGAAATGGCGATCACAGTCGGCAATGAGGAGCAAGGGGAATGAGTTCGGGGGAGAAACAAGCAGGCGCGGCAACCCAGGAGGCGCGAGCCGAAGTACATGCGGTGTATCGGCGATATACGAACACGGAAAATCGTACTCAAGGCCAGCGAAACTGAAGAAGAGCAACCTGGAGTGGACAACAGGAACGCACAACGCCAGCCGCACGTCAAGGAAGACGGTGCTACTGCTGTGGAAAACCGAATCATCAGAAGGCGCAGTGTTTCCTCAAAGATAAATATTGTAGCGAGTGTGGACAAAAGGGGCATATTTATCGCGTTTGTAATAAAATAAAAGGAAAGGCAAATGTAGTCGCGCGCACGCAAAACTTTGTAGGGAACGAGAGAGAGCAGGATAGTGAGGCAGAAGAAGACGACGCGAGATTCCAGAGCGATTGTTATTCGCTATCGCCAGGTGACGCGAGCTGTTTTTCAATACGGCCACATCAAGCGAAAAGGGAAATAAAAGCGGAAATAAATAACTTTGAATTGTCGGAAGAAGTTGTCGAACCACAGTGGATAACGATTAAAGTAAATGAGACACCGCTCAAAATGGAAGTGGATTCAGGGGCAACGTACTCAGTAATTTCCGAAAAGCTGTACGATAAAATGTTCGCGGATATACCGATAAAAAAATCGAGTAGAGAGTTGCGTGCATACGATAAACAACCCATAAACACGATAGGCTACGTTGAAGTCGCGATTGCGGCGAATGGGGTGCGTGCAAATCGAATCGCGTACATCGTGCGAGGAGGGGGGCACCCACTCTTGGGAAGAAGCTGGCTATATGTACCCAAAATGTGGCCGTTAAAGTGGCAAAAGAACGCGAGAATTAGCCAAATAGACGGAAAAATAGATCGCGGAATAGTAAAAAAGTTACGTGCGGAGTTTCCTCAAGTATTTGCGCCAGGGTTGGGCACGTTCAATAAAAGCAAACTACAATTAATACTAGAACCCGACGCAAAGCCTAAATTCGCGCACCCGCGTCGAGTGCCGTTAGCAATATTATCTCTTGTGGAGCAGAAGATCGGGAGATTACAAAAATGTGAGATAATATCGCAAGTTGAATTTTCAGATTCGGACACGCCAATAGTGCCAATTATAAAAAAAATGGTACCGTACGGATATGTGGCGATTTCAAAACCACACTAAATAAGTATCTAAAGGGAGACCATTTTCCGCTACCGCGACTTCAAAATGTACTGGTCACATTGCGTGGGGGGGGGGGGGGGGGGGGGGGGTTGTTCACGCAGCTTGATCTGGCCGAAGCGTACCAGCAAGTACCGCTGGACGATTAGTAAAAAAAAACTAGTAGTGGTATCCACGCACATGGGTCTGTTTCAGTACAATACACTCCCTTATGGTGTAGCTACAGGACCAGGGTCATTCCAGCGAATGATGACGTCACGTTGCTCGGAATTAAAGGTGTGATAGTATTCATTGGTGATATACTAATAGCTAGTCACGATTGGCCGGCACACGTAGAGAGGTTGCGCACGGTACTCTCGCGATTAGACGGAGCGGGATTGAGACTTGGGTTCGAAAAGTGTAGGTTTTTACAAGAGGAAATTAAATACCTCGGATTCAAAATTAATGCTAAAGGCTTACAGCCGACGGAAGATAAAATAGAAGCGGTGCTTAAAGGACCGGCGCCGCGAAATGTGACTGAACTAAAAAGTGTTCTGGGGTCTGTGAACTATTACGCGAGGTTTATTAAAAATATCACAGGGACGTTGCATCCACTCTACGAATGTTTAAGAAAGGGAAAGTTCGAGTGAACCGCTGAATGCGAGGAGGCGTTTGTAAAAATTAAAAAACAGTTATCATCACCGCTCGTACTGGTACACTTCGACCCCAGGGAACCGATAATACTAACGTGCGATGCCTCGCCGTACGGCGTGAGTGCGGTGCTCGCTCACCGCGATGAAAAAGGAGATGATCGACCTATCGGTTATGCGAGTCGAACACTGACGGATGCTGAAAGGAATTATGCACACCACGATAAAGAAGGGCTGGCCGTGGTTTTCGGAATATTGAAATTTTACCAATATTCATTTGGGGACGAATTTTTCCTCCAGACAGACAACAGTGCGATATCGCGAATTTTTCACCCCGAAAAATCAATACCAAAAATCAGTACAGCTAGACTTCAGCGTTGGGCTATTTTCCTATCAGCATTCAAATATAAAGTAAAGCACATTCGCGGACAACAAAACTATTCAGATTGGCTTAGTAGATTGCCAGTAAAAGGAGATGGGTACGGCGGTAAAAGTGTTAAAATATTAGAAGAGGGAGGCCGACCGTTTGTGAAAAACATACAAGAAGCAGACTTTGCAACATTAGATTAGCAAGGCATTAAAAAAAAAAAAAAAACACGGGAAGATCGAGTGCTGCGCCAGGTAATGCGTTGTTGTCTGGATGGGTGGTCAGGGTCCAGGTCAAAGGTAGAAGAACTAGTACCGTATTGGGAAAAAAGGGATGAAATTTCCGTGGAAAATAATTGTTTATTATGGGGGCACCGAATCATGATTCCTGAAGCGTGGCGCGGACCCGTATTAAAAGAATTGCATTTCAGTCACTTTGGAGTATCACGCATGAAAGCGCTGGCTAGAACGTATGTGTGGTGGCCCCATATGGATTAGCAAATCGAGGAAACAGCAAAAGATTGTATACAATGTTTGCAAACACGAAAGAATCCACCAAAAGTCTCCCTGACGCCTTGGCCCTGGCCGTTAGTTCCGTGGCATAGATTACATGCGGACTTTTTAGGCCCATTATTCGGGAAAATGATTTTAGTGATTATAGATAGTCACTCAAAATGGCCTGAAATATTTTGTGTACAAAATATGGGAGAAGACACAGTTGTAACAATCTTCGAAGAATTGTTCGCGCGTTTCGGTTACCCGGCTCATATTGTAACGGATAATTTCGCATCGTTCACCGGCGAGAAATTTAAAGCTATAGTTAAGAAAGCGAGTATCAGGCCAGCACCTCGCCACCGCACTGCCCGGCTACGAACGGAGCTGCCGAGAATCCAGCAGATACGGTGAAACGTAAAATAAAAGCGATGGTCAGTGGAGGCATATCTCTTTCTAGCGCAATCCGACAATTTTTGTTCGATTACCGTACGTCGACACATGCGACGACTAAAAGAACTCCAGCCAGTTTAATGTTTAAAAGAGAACTGAGGAATAGGTTCTCTACTCTGCGACCACCAATAACGGAGTATCACGTACAACAACAACAAGAGCGAGAGGTAAAAAACCATAAAGGTGCCCGAGCTATAACATTTGCGCGTGGGGATGCAATAGCGGTGAAATATTACAGAGAAGGGAAGGAACGCTGGGTTATGGCTAAAGTAGTTAAAGAAATCACACCCGGAATCACGTTCGGAGTAAGAACCAAAGACGGACAAGTGTGGAAGAGACATGCCAACCAGATGATATCACAAAATGATATACAACCACGAGAATCGGTAAACGAGGCAAAGAAAGTAGAAATACCGAAGGTGAGGGGTGGGGAGCTACCACCGCGTAGGTCGGAGCGTATACGAAAGAAAAATGCGGCGGCATAATAATAAGCATAAGTATAATGATAAGCAATAAAAGATATGTATGGCAGGCAGCGAAACGGAGTGTGTGTTTCAAAATATAGAAGGGGAGGATGTGGTAACTGACACACACACAGGGTCGCAGATAGTAAGAGAGTGTAGGAGAGGCGGTAGTGTTATGTATTGTATCGGAGTCAGACAGTCGGGCTTTGATCACAGCCGGAAGCTCATCGAAAATAATAAACAACTCCGCTCAACTTGGCGATTACTCGTACTTCTGCATTCATCCTAAATCCCCACATAAGTGTCGCCTATTTTGACCCATTTTACAAACATGCCAAATTGCATCGAAACCTCGCGACACCTCGCGACCTTTCATCGTTATTGGAAGTACAAATAAGTCTCCGCCGTTTGACAAAAGATAACCCTACCAGGAGGTCATGATTGAAATTGTCAGATGTAAAACGTCATATCATAAGGTTGGACATCTGGCAAGACGATAACCTTGAAATATTAGCGATTTTGTATCAGCATCACATAATTTTTTTCGTGCGTAAATGTCAAGTTTTGAGCCGCATAAGGGTCATTTCCGGGAACGAAGTGAAGGAAGACGCGGAATTGGAAGCATTATTGGAGGGAGATTCGTGTCACACGCAAGAGTTCCCGCAAATTACGCTTATTCGGCTTGAAACTCGACATTATCGTACGAAAAAAATTATGTTATGCTGATACAAAATTGCTACTATTTTAAGGTTATGGTTTTGCTAGATGTCCAACCTCGCGATATGACATTTTATTAGGTGTATAACTTAGTTCGGTCCGTTTTCAAAAGATGGATCTAGGTGCTATAAATGGTTGACGGCAACAGCTGATTTTTGCTATATCGTGAAGTATCAACATCTCTCAACCAAATATCGTTTACAGACCTTTGAGTTTTGCGCATCAAGTCTAATCTTTACGCGGTGAAAATGTCGAATTTCGTCCCAAGTAAGCACGATTTGCGGGAAGTGATGATTTTCTGTTTCAATTGAAAGAAAAGTGCAGCTGAAGCTCATCCAATGCTTGTGGAAGTTTGTGGTGAATCTGCACCGTCGGATAAATCTTGCAGAGAATGGTTTCGACGGTTTTAAAGTGGTGATTTTAGTGTTAAGGACAAAGAGCGTTCGGGTCAACCGAAAATGTTTGAATATGAAGAATTAGAGACATTACTCGATGAAGATTCGTGTCAAACGCAAAAAGAGCTCGCATAAACATTAGAAATTACGCAACAAGCTATTTCTAAATGACTCAAAGCCGCGGGTTACATCCAAAAACAAGGAAATTGGGTCCCATACGAATTGAAACCGAGAGATATCGGACGACGATTTTGCATATCCGAAATTTTGCTAGAACTTAACAAAAAAAACTTTTCTGCATCGAATCATTACCGGAGACGAAAAATGGATTTATTATGACAACCCGAAACGGAAAAAATCGTGTGTACAGCCCGGTCAACCCGGAACATTAACGCCGAAGCCGAATATCCATGGTGAAAAGGTTATACTCTGTATTTGGTGGGATCAGAAGGGTGTGATCCACTATGAGATACTAAAACCTGGTCAAACCATCACGGGAGACTTCTGCAGGCAACAATTGATCCGTTTAAAGCGAGCTACAGCCGAAAAACGTCCAGCATATGTGACTAGACACGAGTCCATAATCTTTCAATATGACAACGCTCGGCCTCACGTTGCTATGGTGGTTAAAAACTATTTGGAAAATAGCGGGTGGGAAATTCTGGCTCACCCGCCTTATAGCCGAGACCTTGCCCCTTTCCGACTACCATTCTGTTCGATCGATGCAGAACGCTTGGACCGGAATACGCTTCACGTCACAACAGGGTATCAAAAATTGGCTTGATTAATTCTTGGCTTCAAAAGATGAATGCTTCTTCCGCGACGGAATTCATAAATTACCAGAAAGATGGGTAAAGTAGTGGCTAGCGGTGGACAATATTTCGATTAATGTATTCATTCATTTTATCATTCAAATAAGTGGGCATTTTAAGCGAAAAAAAACGGACCGTATTAAGTTGTACACCTAATACATCTGACAATTTCAACCATAACCTCCTGGTGGGGCCATCTTTTGTCAAACGGCGGCGACTTATTTGTACTCTCAATAGATTACAATTGTATATTTACGAGAAAATTCTCCCCCGACATGTACTGCCTTTGAAGATCACAATTTAATCGGAAAAATATTCTCGCGCTTACTTATTTAATCAACATTTCAACTGTATATTTTTTAACGATTATACTTATTACTCACAATATTTCAAGGTTATGGTCTTGCCAGATGTCCAACCTTACGATATGACGTTTTACATCTGACAATTTCAACCATAACCTCCTGGTGGGGCCATCTTTTGTCAAACGGCGGAGACTCACGTGTACATATATACGAGAATGCTTTTTTACGTCCTGTGATAATAAAAACTCATAATTACTGTTATCTGAAATTCACTTTATTAAAAACAAAATTGATTTATACTAAAGTTTTATGGTGTATTAAAAAAATGCCGAGTTATTATGATAGTATTAAGAAACGTCGAGTGTTAAAACGACGACAAAAATTAGAAGACTCTTTACAGCAGGTTAGGATCACAGGCAACGAAACAAAAAGACATGTAGATAGTGAAACAAATTTGGAAACATTCCACGAACAAGTGATTGTTCATAACGATGTTAGTGAATCTAATAATTCTTTCGATGAGCAATCATCGAGCACAGAAACTTGTGAATCTGATCGATTGTTGGCTAAGCATTGGGTTGTTTTGGCAGCCCTACACTAACAGCCAACACTAGCCCGAATATTGCGCCAACAATATGAAGCCGACCTTAGCCCTACTATGGGCCGGTGATCACGCCAACCGTCAACCAATGATCGTGATCTCTTTACCCCAAAGTTGGGTCAATACCCGGCCAACTGTTAGGATTTCCGGTAAGCCGATTGCTCCAATTGCTATACTATTGACCAACCGTACATCCCAGCGTTGGGCCGAAGAGATCACTCCTACCGTGGTGCAACACTAAACCGATAGTGCTGCCATTCATCGGCCAATGGTAGAATGTGATTGGCGTGACGCTGGCTCGAGGTTGGGTCGGTTGCGTCGTTTTTAACGGAACGGAGACTCCACCTAAAAAATAGCTCTCAAACCACTTTATAACTGTTTTTCAGCTATAAACGAATATGCATCATATTTTTGAAGCATCACGGGATTTTTTAAATGTTTTTCCAAATAACGATTTTTTGTAAAATTTGACCGTGGTGTCCTCTCTTGAGATAAGATTCATACTTTTTTAGGATCCACCCATTTCGTACATCCATACATTTTGTTCCGAAAATTCAACGTACACAATGTGATAATGTGGGACTTCTTAAGTATTAAAATTGGATTCAAATTAAATTCCAATGTGGAAATTCCGATTCGAATTCAATGTACGAGCGTGACGTTTTAGTATCGGGTTCCAATGCGATGGCCCATACGATCCCTATCGGGAAGTAGGAGCAAGTGTGGGAACCCAATTGGAACCTTACGGTAATTTCTGCACGGGATTTCCCGCGTTGTTCCTGAAGAAATATTTTACTTGCGGTCAGAGTCTTGTAACATTTGGATATTGGGCAACATTACATTCTGCATAGTGAGCGCTATTCGCTAGGTAACAGAAACATATTTTAACACGGTAAAAATAAAATTGCTCGTTGAAATTCTACTGATTTCAAAGCGACATGTTCTGAACTTATGCAACTATTTTTGTGCAATCCAAAGAAAAAACTGGAGAGGCGGTGATCCAGGAGAGAAACATAAACGTATCGAACAGCAGGGGACAAGAAACAACTATTTTCCCTTGCTAAAGCCGTCCGGCGACACACCGGGAGGATAATAACATTCAATAACTACGAATTACTCGAAATTGAATTGCCATATGGGTGGTGAGCTGGGCGAACATGGCGTCAGAAGCAATCAGATAAAGTATGACGTAAAAAAGAACAAATTGTTCCCAACAAACGCACAGAATATATTTGCTTATGGTATCCGTCGGCCATGGATACGCCGCTTCATATACCGTTACTGTATAATCATACGACTCGTTCTTCAATGTTCCGGACGCATAATAGTTTAACAAAAGCCTGGACGGAAAACATCAATAAGTAATTATTCATTACATTAATTTTGTTCATTACATTTGTACCGAAGATGCACTTTTAAATGGTGAAGTATTTTTATTTTATGTTAAGAGTATTAAAGGTGATATTGCCACATATGGGTCGCGTTTCATAAAATGGTCATTTCTTACATGTACGGCCGTACGGCGTAACTAATGCCGAGTGATGCTATCATAATGGTGTTTAATTTTATTACGAAACACGTTTTCATCGCAGTCTCCGTATTTTCTTCCCTGATTATAACTCGACGGTTTGCCTCGTCCCACAGAATGGCAAATCGTCGCAAAAGTTGACGAAAGTATTCTCGGCAGAACCACAACCTTCCACCCTTGTACGACGTGAAACCCAACAAAGAAGCATATGTTCGAATAAGCTTGCATATCCATTTAGAACACCCCTTCGCTTTTTCAATGTTTACGTTTAGAAAGACAGTTTTTCCCCTACATCTCGTTTTCACTTAGGGGTATGTCATGAAAGTTATCATGAGATACATTTCAGAAACAAATTATTAGCAATCGTTAATCGGGTAAAATTCTGGATTTAGGAACCTCCACTATCGAATTTTTCTATAAGCTGTATCCGATCAATTGCATTTTCGAAAAATATTTTTATTCGATAGTATCGCCTTTCAACGATATTCCCCGAAAATGTGTTAAAAATATTCCTAAAGTTGAATGAGCTACAGCTTCTAACAATCGGCCGGGCGCTATATAGCAGCATCATACTTCAAACTTTAGAAGCGTTTTTTTCTCGAAACACTGTTTTCAAAGTCGATGGACATGATATCTCAAGAACCACTTGATGGATTGTTTCTAAATTTACACGAAATACAATGAGAAACCTTTAAAGGTCGTTGAAGACCTCACTTTAAAAAAAAATCGATCTGCATGTTTTAATAGTTATGTTAAAATGAAAACTTTTCTCATAGATTTTGTATGCTCGAGTTACACTGAGAAAACAGTTTATTTATAGTAAAGTAATACATTTAGTTAGCACTTTTATTCAAATATTCATTAACTGTTACAAAATTTGTTAGTCGTTAAGAAATAGTCGTGTTCTCGTGACAAAAATGTATAGCCATGATATTTTTTCAAAAATAATTATTTATTTGATCACTTTTATTTCTCTTAACTCAGTTGTTTATAGTCATCGAATAACGAATTAAAATTGTTATGTGATAATACAGTGCAAAGGAGTAGAGATTTGTTCATTTAGATTTGGGGTCGTTAACGTATAGTTTTCGCAACTATCCTGTGTTCAAATCACATGAACATGCGAGAACAATTAACTGATCTTCATTCAAAACGACTATCTCAGCCGCATTTGAGCCAATAGTCATACAGTTGACGCGACACCTTCTCTATTTAACGTAAGTAAGGATTTATCAACTATTAATGAATATGTATTTAAGGTGTTGGCCCAGTAGTTCTTTAAGATAACAGTCTTACACTTATTACCAAATGAATATTTGGTAATAATTAAACAATCTTCAGTTGAATCAAATATAGCCCTGTTAGTAGTTAGCAAATAACTGTTAAAAAAATCGACGCCTCGTCTCAGATAATGATTTATTAATAGTTAATAAATCTGTACTTGAGATAAGTATCGTATATTTGGCAAGACCGTTTACTTTATACGCTACCATCGCCCTTCGTTGCACAAGCTCGTTCGAGCGCAGACGCGACGTAGATACGATCAAAGTACACTGGAGACTGCGCGTGACCGCATGTCCACTTACCTAGAGGATATCAGTTTGCCACCGTGAAAACGTACATTTATTCTCTGCGCCGATAGCATCAGTTAACGATCAGCTTGTTTTGTGGGACCTGCTAAATATTTAGGAAACTTTCGAAAGTATATATTAAGAATATTAAATTACGCATTAGAGCAGGGGTGGCCAAGACGTCGACCACGAAACCGGTCGACCGCCTATTTTCTATGAGAGTTGTTTCTTGTTCTACGACGTATTAAGGGGCTGTACCAGTGTGACACTGAAAAAAATCGATTTTTTTTTACCTTTTTCGACAGTTTATACTTTCAAAAATATCCTGTAAGAATATAAAGGTCGTATCCCAAATCATTTTATCTTGCAAAAATCGATAGTTAAACCTTTAAACGCGTTTTTCTCGAAATGAGATTTTTCAAATATGCTGACATTGTAACTCAACGAGCAATTATCCGATTAACTTGAAATTTAAACTGAGTACTCTTGAATATATTTACTCTACACTGACTTAATATATTTTTAATTGGATGAAAATTGACGATTTGGCATTGAAATAAACGACCCTTTTATTGGCAAGAAAACAGACTTTTTTCATAACCATTTTGTTAGATTTTGATATTTTTCGAAAATCCCACGTCATTCCACAGGAAATATCTTCCAGTTTAACGACATTTTTTCCTTTTTCGGTTTTAGCTACTCAATCGGCCGGAATCATGCCAGCAGTGGAGGAATTTTTGTTTGCACCTCCGAAGGTAGCGCATAAGTCGCTTGGATCTCAATATTTTTTTAGAAAAAAATTATGTAATATAGGTCGAATATAGCCAAATATATTCTTAATTTTCCGAAACGTTTAATTGAGTACTTTCCTTCCAAAAAAATCCCGAAATCACCCAAATTTTCAGCGTTCACACTGGTATAGCCCCTTAATGCTATCATCTTTGTTGCCTCCGATTAACGGACTTGGTACTTGCTCCTTGCTACTTGAACAAATCGTTGTCCAACGGTTTGTCCTCTACAAGGAGCAAGGAACAACTCTCAATTTCCATGAGAGTTGTTTCTTGTACACTTGCTCACTAGCACTATAGTGCTACATTGATTCAACTGCACATTAATCTGCTGACAATCAATAAATGACTTTGTCCAAATATTCATTTGGTAACTATACACGAATCTTGATTTGTGCGAATATAAAAGATCGTTCACTCAACTATCATTTACATCTGGGACAACTTTTCCACTGATCTCATTGCATAAACGCCTCAATTATAGGAAACAAGTATTTATAGTATATTAATATAAAGCGTTGGGCTATACCAACTGTATATCTATTGGCTGTTGAGAAAGGGTAAGGTAGATGGCCCAGTAATCGTCACCTTGAGCAGATCGCTTGACTTTGCAAATTTATATAGCTCAACTAGGAAAGTGAGTAAAAGTTGTTTTAAGTCGTTCTTAATGAGTTTTTTTTATTATGAAGAAGAAGGTCGTTGTGAAATTTCCGTGCCTGGTACAGTTTTCGTGAAAATATTTCGTAAAGGTTATGAGATGCTATTGTACGAGTCATCGTCATGCGGCCATGATAGTTGGTCTGGTAATCGCCATGGGAACGTCCCACTAATCGTCACATGCGTTCCAACTGCTTTGAGGCCTCATATACCTTTAAAAAAAATTGTTTTTATGTATCGACTTAAATAATGTATAAACATGCCATAAAAGTTATGCAAAAGTTATTTGAGGTGGAATTTTTTTAAAGATATCTAGAAAAATGTTTTTAGAACTTTAAACGCGTTTTCCATGGAGAAATAATTTAAAAATCGGGCGGACTCATAGGTCCTACATTTTTGACCGATTGACTTCAAATTTCTACTATAACTTCTTAGATACATTTTATAGCGATTGACACACGATTTTTACAATCGATTAACAATTGCGGTTTTTGGAAAAGATAAAAAGGCCGTTGTTTCAGTCGAAAATGTGACTTACTTAAAAATGAGGCCAAATGTACAAAAATAAATATTTTTTATATTTATTATTACACTCGGTCACAAACTTTATGATTTTTATTAAAACATTTGATAAAGAGTTTGAAACATAAATTTCTCTTCCATACAACTTTATTAATTTCAAAAACAAAACTAATTATTGCCTATTACGTCAGAATTATAATTTTTATTTATTTGTAGTCATTATAAAGAACTATTTTTTCATAAAATAATATTCAGTATTATTTCGATCGAGTGGTGCTGACCTGTGTTCAAGACGTACCGAGTTAACAACATGGTCACGACCCAATAATCGACGACATTTATTTATATGTATATCTATTTACTAATCGCAAATATGTGTATAACAATTACTGGTCCGTGGATCCTTCAGACAATGCTAATTACGGATCCAATATTTCTTTTCTGATTTTCTATAAACTAATATTCGATTCGTAAGACTCTTTTTTGCTAGCATTGTCCCAGTTATCGACAGCCGTGGCGATTAATCGGCACAGTGTTTATGTTGTTGAACCGGTAATCGTCATATATGACCATTCGTTGAAATTAACATAAAACTATATTTTTTTATGCTGAACGCAAAACTAAAATCCTTGTTAATCACGTGAAGGAAAACTTACTTCACGCAAGTCCACACGCATTCTCAAATCAGCCGAGATGTGACATGGTTCACGTTAACCTCCTAATGAAGGATTCGGCCGAAATTACAGCTAGACGTCGTAGCGGAATATATTTAATGTGATTATTCTTTTATACGTATATTTACGGGTGTGAAAATGTAATACAACATAGTAAATATCTTCTGGAAGCTAATATACCACAGATCTGCACGAAGGACTGATCTTTATCTTAAAATATTTATTAAATGCGTAAACATAACGATCACTAGGACCCTGACGGGCACTGGGCCGACTACCTTATGTTCCATTAAAGTACCCATTTCTTAACTGTTACAAAATCTTTATTTGTGACTATTCAGAGGCTCAAACGAATCATTCATTAACTGTAAGAAGATATTTATTTCGCCATATCCAGCTTTACCATTTGTTAATAGTTAATAAATCCTGGTAAATAGAATCATATTGTCTTCTCAGTGTGAAATTCGTCGCCATTTTGTTTAGAAAATGATTTAAAAACTCGACGTTCGTCATGACTCGTATTTAATGTTAAATTAAATAACCGGTTTGATTTTTAGATTTCAAATGGACCGTTTGAGTTGAACCGACCGTTTCTCAGAAAAACATCGGATTTCTGGCTTTTTGAGCCTTTAGGTAGATGTAGCCCATTAATATTTTGGAATATCTTTATTTTTATCAGTATTTATTTTGGTGTATACACATCAGCGGGCACCGCGGATACGAATGCGTAATAAAATCAAATTGGTCATATTGGTACCTTGAGAAAGCAGAGAATACCAGAAACAATTGCTGACATAGCTCCAATAACGTATTCTGGATCATCGCTCCATGCATCAAGTGTCTTACGAATCTCGAACCATACGATAGCCGCCAAATTCATCAACGCAATTCCAAATACCACTGATTCCCAAATCTTAGGTTTTTCCATTTCATTGGCAAATACATCGTTCATGGAGTGCAATCCCATCAATCGCAACATCGTAACATCACGCTGGAGCAACGTTTCGAATGACACCATTTCCACATCCTTATTGATCATTTTTATTACTTTAGGCACGACGACGCGTGATAGCCATGTGAAACTGTGAATTGGGGATTCAAAGTTTATAACAAGACTGCAGTTTGCAAGAAACGAAGAGGCCGCCTATTTTTTCACATTTTTGCTTCCTTCTAGAGAACGCGTTGTTTGGACCCTGAAAAAGACTATTTTCATGAATTTTTTAGATATGTTTATATTATAGATATAGTAAACTCCCGTTTATCCGAAATAATCGGGACGGCGGCTGGTTCGGATAACAAAAATTTCGTTCGGATAACGAAAAAGTTTGTTCGGATAAAGCGGATTTCGGATAAACGCGATTCGGAGAAACGGAAGTTTACTGTATTGATATAAAAATTATTACACTTAACAAATACACTTTCGAAATACATTTTTAAAAAATATTCATTCAAGTCACTATTTATAAACGAAAATAGTAGTTAAAAAAGGTAGTTAAAAAATGGTGGGTCTGCGCTGTTGATAAAATCTCGGAGATAGATCATCCGAAACGAAAAATCAAACGGTTTTAGATTCAGTATGTTAATGGCTATAGCGCATGTCACGATTGTTGATATATGCAAAAAAACAAAATGACGGACATTTTTCAAAAAAACAAAAAAGTTTTTTCACCTTTTTTGGCAAAAAAATTAGTTAATATCAAAATGTTAAAAAATACTTGATAAGCGGTATAGCTATAGTTATAAACAATATGTGGTTAGAATGTGGCGGTCGAGCGGATGATTTACGGGATACGTGAGGAGAGATTTAGATGTTACAAATGACGAGAAGGAAGATCTCGCTTGAGAGTTGCGTTTATTACTAAGTTCCGATTGTCGATTGAGTGCACGTCTTGATGGTCGGGGACTTTGGGACGGTGGAGAGGATGATATGAGAAAGCGTAGCGTGGCGCGTGGGACCAGTGACAAAGGGACGAAGAGACAAAGAAGCTGCGGTTGAGGGTTTCTCGACCGCAAAGAGATTAGGCTTAGATGAGCGTTGAGGTTTAGCCGTGGGAAACGGTTGATAGCGATGTAAAGTGTCGGATGTTGGCGTGAGACTGGGTTTGGGAATAGGAGTTATGTGGGACCGTGACACTCCCCCTTTTACAAAAACGATGCTCCGTATCGTGGGTTGCAGAGCTTTTCTTTGCTTTTAATTGATTCTTTATAATAAAAATAAAAGTGTGTGTGTGTGTGTGTGTGTGTGTGTGTGTGTGTGTGTGTGTGTGTGTGTGTGTGTGTGTGTGCGTGCGTGCGTGCGCGCGCGCGCGCGTGTGTGTGTGTGTGTGTGTGTGTGTGTGTGTGTGTGTGTGTGTGTGTGTGTGTGTGTTTATGTAGTACAATGTGGATGTCAATAAATTTGTGTTTGTGTTTGTGTTTGTTAGGGGTTCAATTATGCTGTAAGCGCAATTCGGACCGCAACCTAGTCAGACGAAACACTTCCGATGTGTTTCGTAAAGTGAGAAAATAGTCGGGCAGAGATGATATTGTGTTCCGTGTAGTAATTTTTGTTTCCGTGTAGTAATTTTCGTTTCGTGTAGTAATTTTTGTTTCTGTTGGTCTGTAATTCGTTCCTGGTAAAGTTATTTTTTATATTTTGTTTATAACGTGGTATGTTGGATTTATGGCCGTGGACCTGAAACTGGCTATAAGATTAGTTTATTTGGGTTAGTCGGGGCTGTTTTAGTTCTGCAAGGATAGGTGTGTGGGCGGTTGGTGATTATAAAATAAAGAAACCAAGTTTTTGTTCCATTGTTGGTGATGGTCTATTTATGTTTAGAAGTTCTTTTGTGTTCGTTTCCTGATGGTTCATCGTGATTTCTCTTTTTGACGTATGGTTGTATCTTTTGCTAGATTTCATTGTATGCCGAAATGTCGATATATATATATATATATATATATATATATATATATATATATATATATATGTATATATTTAAATCATTTTCGTTCTTTCAACTCGATCTGAAACAGTCTTAATTCTGATAAGTTTGAGTGTAGCGGGCATAGGTGTGTTATCCAGGATTTGATAAGGTTGTTCTTCGGTTGACCAATGTGACCGATGAACGATACCTATTCGATCTCGATTTTAAATGATAATTTAGCTTTATCGCATACATGGGTTAAGAGCGTAGTGTCTGTCTTGATGGTTTAAAAATAAGCATAGGCTGAGCATTTAATAAGGAATGGGAGTAATAATATATTTAATGTAGCTGTCGTGTATACAATGTTGTGCATGTACTTGTTTAATGTTAGTACAATTTATATGGGTTAATGTAAACCAAGTAAAAAGATATTAAATAATCAAGGAAATGGGGAAATAGTAAGGAGGAATGATTCTATATATGATACTTATGTGTAGCGTTCGATTAAAATGCGCATGTCATTGTTTCTTAGTATTATTTTGTAGCGTCGCAAAGTGGTTCAGAACGGCCGAATCCTGGGCCAAAAGTCGATAAATGAAGGTTGAAATGTCGATGTTTTTTAAATGGATTCTTGTAGAGGGGGGTTTGGGGCATTCAGATCGCATAAGCTGAGGTCAAAATATTGTATACCTGCTTTCCCGCGACAGTCGAAAGTTGCCTCTCTTAGGAACACGCGCGCGAGACTTGACTGCTCAGTTTTACAGTGCTCCACAAAATAGTAAATAAGTTTACAACGACGTGTCCAATTCCAATTTTCCAAAATGGAAAATGTTAATAAAGGTATGTAGAAACATTTTATGTACTTTAATGTTCGAAAATGTTTGTTGTTATTTCTGAAACGTTATGCTAACGGTAGACGTGATTTTCATACTATCTCGGTTTAAAAAAAAATACATTTGTGTTGATCCAAACAAATTTTGACACATTTTAACGCTGACATTGACAGGGACATGTTTGTTGAACTATCTATTAATGGAATGTACAAGAATTAGCTGCTTGAAAGTTGCCCATTTTTAATAATAACAATTTTAGTGTTACCGTGCACACTGTCGTGCGCATTGAGCACTGTGACTAATGGCGATACTCCGCTCAACTTTCTATACCTGAGGCTTGAAAAGGGCCCAGGTTCAGAGGGTTTTTTGTAGATATTTTCTCTCTTTGCAAGTATCGTGGAGATAAGTACGTTATATTATTGCAACGGTGTAACATAGTGAATAAAGATTAAAAATTATATTCCAACCGTAATAGCCATATTTACAAACATATCGAAATATATCAGTTCATGAACAACAAACACAATTTGTAAAACATAATGATATTGTTTTTCAATCGATTGTTCATTACTGTAGGTTTGCCTAAAACATTTTTATTCATTTTTAAGGGGTGAGATGCAGTCAGAAGTTGCAAAAAATCGTTTTTTTAAACATTTTCTTGAAGTATGATGTTTCGAAAATATTCCCTGAAAATTTCAAATCAATCCAATGAATAGTTTCCGAGATATCCCACAATTAGTGAAGGAGCGTCGGGTTTCTAAGGCAGGTAGCGGCTGACAAACGCGCAAACGATAATAGCCGGGAAGGCAGAATGCTTCGAAGACAACAAATTGATATTTTGGAAGCTTCCACATCTGCAGAAGCCCCCTATTGTATGAGCCAAGAATTGATGATTCGATGTAAGTCATTTTTTAATTAGTATTTCTATATATAAATCAAGGGTGAAATTGGAAAACTCTCTTTTAAGAAATTTTCGAAAATCTACTACTCAAAAACTACGAACTTTGGCAAAATTTTATTAGGCATACTTTCGTTTTAAAATTGCCCAAAATATTTTTTTTTAAATAATTCATTCCGAAAAACTTTAATTTTTTGAAAAATTGTTTTAACAACTGGCTATAAACAATTGAATGCTCGACTTTTTGGGAAAAAATGTATTATTCAGATTCAGCGGATCAAAAAACATTTAAAAAGTTTAGCTTCATCCATTGAGCTCAAAATTTCACGACATATAATACCCCGTATCCACATCGAAAAACTTTTAACGCGTTTTTCTCCAAACTATTTTTTTCACGTCGGTGATCACTATAATTCAAAAACCACTCGATGGATTTCGATGAAATTTGGTGTGCTTACTGATAGCATTGAAAACTAGTCCGTAGTCTAAGGATTTGCATTTTTGTTGAACGTTTCTTTTTCTAAAAATAATAAACGAGCGATTTTTTGGTCGAAAATCGAAAGTTATCTGTCGGAAGCCGCCATTTTGTTAATTTTTGAAGAAAAAGCTTCGATGAAGGACTAAATTTATTATTAAACTAATGATTTTTTTTGGTCTTTTGATTTCAGATGATCCAGTAAAATTTTATGATGGTCACCGCAAAGCACTACATGCCGAAAGGGGTCCAACAAATATGGCGATATTTTTATGAATAATAAATATTTTTCTTTGAAAATTTGTACAAGTCAAGTTGAAATATAACATAAAAAGTCTGTGTAACCACTTTCGTAAAACAAACTTAATGACTATTAGACAAATTTCATTGAAAATGCTTGTTTTTTCACGCCTCTGACTGCATCTCACCCCTTAAAGAACAGGAGAACAGTAAAGTGCAGTACATTAATAAAATTAAAGTTACGCACAATATATACTAATTTTTAAATTATAACAAGATATACATGCAAATAAATCATTTGTGCACGCAGACAGATATTTTTGGCACTGAATAATGAATGGAGCTCGAAATTTGAAAAACAATTAGAAGTTCTCAATTTTTTTAAACTGAATCGGAAGGTTGTCCTTCCTCAATTTCAATCGATGAAAGGAAATTTTTGAGGAATCATCTATTTGCAATGAAGAAAAAATGGCAAGATAGCCGCAGAATTCTGAAGCGCTTTTACGCCGTTCATGAAAAATGGCTTGACAAGGACGTAACTATTACGGTTTGTCCATTTTCCTATTTTTTATATCATTAAAAGTTTTCATTTAAACGTTTTTTTTCACTTTCGCGCTGACGTTATTGCGATTTGTTGTTGAATGCAGATTTCAAAAACATGGATGTACCAACTCCTGATTCTGACACATCAGGATCTGATGAAAGACACAAATTTGGTAGACCCTCATTAGACTTTTCATCATCCAGCGAACGGAATAAGCACCGAAAAGTCTATGATCTTCGGAAACTAACAAGTCCAAGGGCATTGGCATTCGCAACGGAAATGAATCTTCGTGCTTCTGGGTCCCACAATGCAGCAAAGGCGCTCAAGGATGTTACAACCACTTCTCCTACGCGAGCCTCTCGGTATCAGTTAGCATTCGCACAAGATTCTAGACCAGTACGTCAAGAAATTAGCGCAGATGTTGCTTTGACCTTAATAATAAGCGGTAAAATGACGAAAGAAACGTACAATATAGTCCGGGAATTAACGAATGAAAACAGCGACGTCTCGGACTATTCCAGTTATCATAAAATATTAGCCGCTAAATCACGTTGTTACCCACCAGAGTGTTCAATAAGTATAACGGAAACAAGCGCGGAATTATCATTGCACGCTCTACTAGATCAAACCACAGCTCGATTGGTTCAAGTACAATCTGATGTCATTAAAACACTCAACAGTTCCTTCACGAATAATGTGAAATTAATTTTGAAGTGGGGATATGATGGTTCGTCGTCGCAGCAGTATAAGCAAACATTTGACGAAAGCGGCAGCTCTAACGCTGATGTATTTTTAACGTACGTCGTTTCGTTGCAAATGCTAGCTTCAGACGACAAATCTGAGCTCCAACTTGTCAACAATTTTTTAAAGAAAACGTGCAGTTAACTGTTGATGAAAAAAATATCGTTGATAAGCAGATAGCATCTCTCGTCACATTCAATACAGTAACGGAGGGTACTAACGTTGAAGTAAAATATGAATTATCGTTTACAATGATAGATGGAAAGGTGAGAAATGCCACTACTGACCCTAAATCTGCGCAAAGCTGTTACTTATGTAATTTGACGTCGAAAAATTTCAACAATTTCCAATTAGTTGAACAAACAGTATGTGACAGCGCTAAACTGAATTTTGGAATTTCTTCCTTACACGCGTGAATAAGGTGTATGGAATGGATGCTTCATATTGCAAATAAATTAAATGACGAGACGATTAAATGGCAGGCGCGATCAGTCGATGAAAATAAAGCAGTTAGCGATCGTAAGCGAAAAATCCAGAATAAATTTAAAGCTGCTTTAGGTTTAAATATTGATAATCAAGGATTTGGCAGTACAAACGACGGCAATACAGCCTGACGTGCTTTTGAGAACGTTGCCTTACATCAAATTCGTAATCAGCGACCCCGAAAACCCAATGGTGGATGTTTTTTAATTATTCTCACTTTTCGACTTTTGGTAAAGGATTAGGCCGTTCTGAACCACTGTGCGTCGTAATTATATAAAAGGTGTCCGTTACAACATATTCGGGTTTTATTTTATCTTCGGGAACCAATTTGGCCCTGTTTGTGTATGCCTGAATTAAAAAAACTATTCTGGTCGGTTATTTCGAGAATTTTTTATGGACTCTTATAGGTACCAAGTCCTCGCCAAGATCCATTTTTTTGCTCTTTAATTTAAATAATTTGAACAATACGAGTTGTCGAGTTTGACATTTTGGTAGTTTCGTTCGTCTAGCATAATATCGTTTTGCTGTTTATTTTACTCAAAATTGTTTTCGGAATGCCAATTGTCGAACGTCGATACGAGTTCGGTTCAATATTTTAATATAGTCGTCGAATGTTAATAGTTTTTTTTTATAAGTGGTATAAATGTTCATGGTAAAGAATCTTTGTGCTGTGACTATTATTTATTGATAACAACTTCTTTTTATGTCCTAAGTATTTCCTAAAGTATTTCTCATTCTTCTAATGCGGTTTTACGAGGTCTACTGCGCCTGTGTTAAGCAGTTGATGTTGATGGCTGATCTCCAGCGTTTTTTTCCTGCGGCCTGCCAGGTCTACGTATGGCAGTTGTTGATGTTCGTGGTTGATTAACTACACTTTTGTTTTGTTTTTGGGGCCTTTCAGAGCCACTATAGCGGTGAGCATCGACTGTTGGTCAATCGGGTTCTTTCGTGGTCTACCATGTCTACGTTTCAAACAGTCAATGTTGGCCGTTAGTTCGCCTGATCTTTTCCTGGGCTACCACGTTTGTGTTCAGTACCGCTTGATGTTTGTTTATCATTTTCGCGAGCATCATAGGATGGTGATGGTAGGTTATCCTCTTCGTTAATTCTTCGTCGTCCATTATCGTTACCTCTTTGTCGTAAGTTTTATCATTGCCGATAGACTTCGACCCGCCGAAGTGTCTACCCGCGTTAATGGCGATCCTACGTGGCAGCGCGGAGCTTGCTTTTTTTTTCTTATTTCTACTTCGCCTCGTCCTGCTATTTTTTGGCCTTTTACTTCATCATTTACGCTTATTTATTTTCTTCTTATTTCAGTTGTTTCTTCTTTGTTAATTTCTTCTTATTTGGTTCATTTCTTCTTCGTGCTGCTTGAGCTATGTTTTTCTTACGTCTATTTCATTCTTCTTTTGTATTGGAAACTTGTACTGCTCGTGTTAAGACGGAATGACACCTCATCGCGGTCGGTATGGTAGAACAATTATAGATACCCAAAAATCTCTGAAACGGCTCTTTAGATCCCGTCGAAACTTTGCCAAACGACGTCAAATAGATAGACGAACAGCTGCCTGCCCCTCAAATTTTCTGAATTTGAGAAAAAAAAAAACGTAGATTGGCTTATCATAAGTTTATCTGAGTTTTTGTTATCAAATTCAGAAAATTTGAGGGGCAGACAGCTGTTCGTCTATCTATTTGACGTCGTTTGGCGAAGTTTCGACGGGATCTGAAGAGCCGTTTCAGAGATTTTTGGGTATCTATATTTGTTCTACCATACCGACCGTGATGAGGTGTCATTCCGTCTTAAGTTGGGTCTCGATTGCGAGCCGATTCCGTTGATGACGTGACCTAGGTATTCGACATTGTTCTGGAGGAACAGGCATTTAGCTGTTTGCAGCGTAAACCCAGCATATTATAGTATTTTTGCTAGTTGGTGGAAATCAAGCTCGTGTTCCTTCAGGTTGGTGGCGTAAATGACGATGCCAACCAAATATACGAAAAAGTTCGGTACCCAGTGATCCCGATACAGTGACATCCATTAACCTTTGGAAGGTTGCTGGTGCATTCCTTCAAAATCCGAACGGCATTCGACTGAATTCATAATCACCGTTCAGTGTTGGAAATGCTATTTTCGGTTTGTCGCGTGGGATACATTTTGGCTTGATGGAAGGCGGACGCCATGTCCAGTATCGAGACCTATCTAGTTGATCTAGGCTGTCCGTAATATTTGGCAGTGAGTACGCATTGAGGGTTGCTTTTCTCGTTTAGTTTCCTAACATCAATTAATATAGGCAATTGTTTTTTACTTTCTCGAAACTATCCAAACAGGAGACTTGTATGGCGATACCGATGGCTGTATTCCTTGTCCTGGCGGATAGTTGTAGATTCCCTGTCTGTGCACTTGTGGAACGCAATATTCATTTGAATTTGTTGGTTTTTCGTCGGTTGTAAAAATGTCGTGTTTAGCAAACGAAATTGAATTCATTTGGGCTCCGGTATCAACGAAAAAATTCGTGTCTTTTTATCTAAGATCAACAGAATTTGTTATTACTGTTGGAGGTTTTCGTTTTTGTAATTCCCAGCGAAATGGTGGTTCTTCTTATTATTGATGTTCAATTATTATGCAATGGCTTGATGTCGAGCGCTCCGGCGATTTATTTCGTGTCGCGCTGTCCCGTGAAGACATGGTCAAATTTGTCTTTACCAATTCTGTTACTATCTTCGTGAGTTCGCGGAGGTTTTTGTCAGTTGGGTTACTCGTACCTCGCGATCTCTGTGTATTGTTTTCATATTTTCGATCGCGAGAGCTATCGCGGGATCTGTTTTGCGAATTGCTGCGGTAGCCATCGTGCGAACTGTCAGCGTGTGTGTAATAACGATTGTTGTCTCGAGAGTAACTCGGGGAGTGTTGTCTCCATTGGTAATCGTTTCGTGAGTTTTGTTATTCACTTCCGTAGCTGTTTTGGTAGTTCCTTGGCGAGTTGTGTTGTTTGTAATGATAAAAATCTTGATAATTGTTTCGTGGGTTTTGTTGTCCATTTTGATAACTATTTTGTGTATTTTGTTGTCTGTATCTCTATTTATTTCTGTAATCGTTTTGAAAATTTCGTTGTCCGTTTTGGTACCTGTCGCGTGAATTATTCCTGTATAACCCAAACAAACCCAAACAAACTACTGTATCCGTTTTGTGACGTATTCCAAAATCTCTGATTCCTAATTTTTTTATTTTGTTCTTCTCTTAAGTATTTTAGTGTAAAGCAATTGGCGGTGGAGTGAGTATTCGTTTCGTGGTATTCGCAAAATGTTTGTGGAGTTGAATTTTGGGTTTCTGCAAATGGGATTTTTGCTGTCTGTTTTTTTCACTTCCGTAGTTTTGTGACCTGTTCTGTTTCGGTTAATCGTTTGATGCGCTGTTCGTTCCTGTTCTAAATTACCTGCCTCTCGTTTCGCTCCATCAAGAGTTTGAACTCCTTGTCGCATTAGGATGGTGCCGATTTTATCAAAGAGACCGCGCGTGACCATTCTTTTCACTTCTAATTTCCTGTTTTCGAGTCATTGTTGGTCTTCATTGCGCGTGCAGCATTCGTCGAGCCTATCCATTATTTGTTTCATAATTGTGCGCATTCGGGTTGCGTACTCTGCTGTCGGTTCATTATACCTTTGCGCTATTTCCTTAAGTTCTAATTCGAAATCTAACAATTCGATTGGAGTACTGAAATCGTGTCGCAAATCCGTAAGGAGTTCTTCGAGGGTTGTATAATTTTTTGTTTCCGCCAAATAGTGTGCGGTTCCTGTTAATTTATACTGTATTATGACAAGCAGTCGAACATGTTCGCTCGGTAGAATTATTTTTGCTGCCTTTTTGCATGCGCTTATGAAGTTTTCGACGGGAATATTCTTGCCGTCAAACGCGGGGTTTCGTTGGTATATATCGCGGAACGTTGAACCTCCGTACGCCATATCGTTGACGCCTTTGTTTTCGTTTTCGGGTTCTAAGTTAACAAATAAGGGGCTTACATTTTTAGCGCCGGGGTGGCCTAGCAGGTTCAATTTTGTTTTTTCCTATCCATATATGTTTTAAAGAAGGGGAAAGAGAATTGTTTTTTTAGCCATTTTGTCCTAATATTTGTAGTCCGCAAAGTTGTTATTTTTCGAATACGAAAAGTTTGAGAAGGTTGCGAACATTTTATTTTCAGATCCTAGAAGCTCGGAAACTTTCCAGTTTTCGTGTCCGTTCAAATATTTATAATGCTCAATTTCGTTTTCCTTTAAATATTGTAAGTTTGTAAAAAATATATTTATTTATTTACTTATAGGGTATAAAAATGTCAGTTTGGAAATATTCAAAGCTAATTAAATTTTATTTTTCGAGTATTGCGAGTTCGAAAGGTTTTCAATGTCTGTTTTTTCCTTTTGTTTCAAATGTTTATAATGTGTGGTTCATTTTTATTTTCTTCGATAAATATAAAATTTTATTTATCATGTTTTATGGTTTGAGACATTGCCAATCTTTTTTTTCAATCACCGATAATGTATAAAAATTTGGTTTCTTTCGTGGTGTTTGAAGATTATAATTTTTTTTAAATTTCCGATGGTTAAAATTTTAAAAGGTTTTCAATTTCCCTTTTCCAAATTTTTGTAATGTGTGAAATTCGTATTTTCTTCAATCATTTGAAGTTTATGAAATTTCATTTTTCGGGATTACAAGTTTGAAAAGATCTCAATTTTTATTTCTTTTTTCCCAAATGCTTATAGTGTATAAGTAAATTGTTTTTTTTTTAGGATTTTCTAGATTCGAGATGTTTTGTTTTCGTTTTTCTTTTTCCTTTTTTTAAATATTTATAACGGGTCAAAATTCTGTTCTCTTCAAAGTATTTCAAGTTTGTAAAATTTTATTTTTCGAATGTTGAGAGTTTGTAGGATTTCCATTTTCGTGTTTTCCTTTTTTTCTTCACATTCTTAAATGTATGAAAAGTTTGTTTTTTTTCGAAAGATTTATAGTTTACAAAATACAAGTTTTTTTTACATTTTACAAATTGTTTCCTATCCAAATTTAATTTTCCTATGGAAATTAAGAGACGAGGGGGACGCAGAGGTGACGAAGTTTCGTTACGCGTGTGTTTGTGCGAGTGCAATAGCGGTAGGAACCGAAAAAGAAAGAATGAACAGCGCGTTGCGTTCTCAATACATACGTAAGGAGCCTTGTTGATGTGACTAGGCTAGCAGTATACGCTCATGCGTCACATGGGTTCTCGAGATTGGATGCTTTCACACACTTTAACGTGTGGAGAGAAGCGTATTTCGTTGCCACTCTTAGGAAAGGGCTTGAAAATAAAAGAGAAAAAAGTGGGTTTCAAAATTACTTACAGTGCCGCTGTTACATCCCAGTATTCACCTTTTTTTTCTCTCTTTTTGAAACCACGCTGGTAAATACGAACGATAGCAGCACCCTCACTCATCGACCAAAAACCTATATTTCTTTAACACTAAGCGAGCGATAGCCGAAACGTACGCACAAGACCAAAAGCGAAACCGTCGCACGGAGGTCCCGACGCATAAACATAGCCAACGACAGATGAATTTACGAGAGAAGCGTACCCGCAGCCTCGGAAGAGAAACCCTACGCCTAGAGCACTCGAACAAAACGCGGGGACCGAACTACGTCAGAATACTACCTTGTCCTGAGACCCAAACAATCCCACGAGGAAAACTCGCTTGCGTCAGAACACGTCACCCGGTCATATCGTAAGACCCACGAAACCTCGGTCGCAGAACCCGATCCTCGGACATAGAACAATGGCCGCATTCACCATAGCGATGACCTAATAAGTAGATTAACAAAACTATTCCCACGCATGACGCCGAGCTATCACGTAAGTCAGCGTACATTCTCACGATTGATTAACCAATCACTAAGAAGCTCTGATCCGAAAATGCATTTCCCCAAAAAAAGCTCCTTCCCCTACAACCAGGCTTTCCTAATTTTCATATCACGAAGGAGCAGACACTCTGTATTCGAACTCCGAACTGAACAGTCGACTTACAAGGCTAAACCCTTTCGCTCTGCGTTTCCGTGTAATCATTGTACGAGTAATTATCTTTATACTGAAATTACAAGTTTGTAAGAGTTAAACGTAATAAACGTGAACTACGTGAATTAAGACAAAATCTACGCGCCTGAACATTTATTTGATCAACGATCAATCCATCGGGCGGATCCAACTCTCTTACCAGAATCACGCACCTCAAATTCGTCTCAATCCAAATTGTTATTAAACTGTGTTCGGAACTCACGCGGAAGCCAAACAAAGACTCACTGCGCAATGTAATTCAATTCGAACTTTCGCGCTCTAAATCGGCAACCTCGCGAGTCCCACCTAAATCTCCCTCCGGGACGTAACACCGCGATGAGGAGAAGAAAAATTATCATGGAAGCGCCTTGAGTCCAGTTATTCCCTTTCTTCCTTCTATATTGTCTATATGATTGAGTGATGCCGTTTTTACATTTTGTGAGTCGGTTCCTTTTGTTTTCTATGTGTGAGTTATTTTTCGTCTCATCCGTGTGTCTCGTTTGAACGGTGAGCTTGTAGATTGCGTATGCGAGCGTCTAAGGTGTTTTTTTTCAACTTTGAACGGGTTGTACAGCCCCGCTGAGTTTTTGTTTGTTCACTTTTTTGTGAACTTTTGAGTCGCGTGGGGAGCGTTTCGGGCATCTCACTTCTGACACCAGTTGGTCCAGTCAAAAGTGGCCAAAGTCGAAAATTTTTGCGACCGCTTAGTGAAACACGTATTCCTATGTTAATCGACCCGGAGAATCCGAATTTCTAGGAATTTTAACTATGAACGGCGAAGAAAAGGGTTAAATACCGATAAATATGCATTATTTCGAGAACGAAGAGGAAATCGCAAAAAAGTTTCAAACAAAAGTTGCAGAGGGGAAGATTTTACTCAGTAGGTGTATATGATGTTTTTTCTCTATCGCCAATAGTTTAGCCGGAAAATTGAAAAACAAATTCACACCAATACTATCAACGCGCGAGGCAAACGGACGTGACGAAATCGAGAGGTATGAGCATCGCTGGTACCGCCTCTCTCTCTCTCTCGCTCTCGACCGGCCGCAACCGCGCTTTGTTCGGGAGTCCCCGACGTTCAATCGGGTATTTTCGGCAGCCCAGAGGTACGTCAGCGGTTTCCCCTCTTGCCGCCACGGCGCACCAACCAGCAGCTCGGCTCGAGAGTCCCCGGGACCAATCGGATGTTTTCGCGGGGGTTAGATAGGGTATTTAAAATGACAAATCCGTTACCTGCTAATATTTCGTACACTGAAATAAAAAGAGCGAGAATAGAGAATTTCGTTGAAACGACAAACAGAAAAGTACCTTTTTTAAAGGTCAAGCTCTATTAGTGGAAACGCCTATATGGAAAGGATGGTTGTAAAAAATTTTGTTTGATAATGATTTTAACATAATTTGTTTTCTTTGTGTATAAAGTTTTTAATACAGTAAAGACATAAGATTAAATGATAGAAACTCTAAATTGTAATATGGATAATATAAATTGTGTTAAAATAATAACATATCATAAAATTATTATTGATGAAATAGCTGATTCTTTTGTTAAAGTTAAACGTAAATATCCTGAAAATATATTTGCTGTTCATCGAATTTATCAAGTTAAAGGACAAATAATATTTCTAGTTGTTTCAATTGGAACTATGAAAGGTATTAAAAGAAAGGGGGTCTTTTGGGGGATTACATGCGCAAATGCAAAGTTTGTATTGTTTAATGAAAGGATAATTATTAAACTAAATCAAAATAGGAGGAAAATATGAATTGAAAAAATTAAATGTCTTCAACTTTTAAAAATATATAGGACTTGTGAAAAAAATATAAAATTATTTCTTAAAATTAATATAAATGAAATCAATTATGTGAAAACAAATAAATTTATTCAATAAATCATGTTTAATTCTTTGAATAAAGTTATTCAAATAAAATTTGAAAAATTAATTGATCGAGAATCAACTATTCGAAATAATATTGGAATAATAATAAAATTTGAATAGAAGAAATTCAATTTAAATCAACCATTGAATTGGTACTAGAATCAAGAATAGAAAATATATTTCTTATCATTTTAAGATACATTTTTTCTAATTTTTATTGTCATACGAATTAATATTTTTTTCAATCTAAATAAAATTATATTTAAAGTTAATCAATTCTATAGTGATACTTGTGGGATATAAAAAATATTAATTTTAATCATTCAAAAATGACATTTCAATGTTATATTTTGACTCATTTCTTTCATTAGAGATAATTTTAATTATTATATATTGATTTAAGAGATCGAAACTTTAAATTCAGTCATCCAATCAAAATGGATAAGAAATTCATTGAATAACATTTTCATGATTAGTTCTTTCAATTACAATAGGTATTAATCTATGAGTTATACCACATATTTCAGAACATTGTCATTATCCAGATAGATTTATATCACATAATGAGTTATACCACACATTTTAGAACATTATCATAATCCAGATAGATTTATATTAATTAAAGTTTCATTACTTCGGCCAGGGACAGAATCAATTTTCACACCTAATGATGGAACAGTTCAGGAATGAATTACATCTGAAGAATTAATTAATATACGAATTTGATTTTTATTTGGAATAATTATATTATTATCAACATCTAATAAACGGAAATTATTTATGTTCATATCATTATTTCTAATTATAAATAAATGAAATTTAATTTTATTAAAATCTGAATATTCATAAGATCAGTAACATTGATATCCAATAGATTTAATTGTTAGAGTTGATATATAAATTTCATCTGTTAAATATAAAACGTTGAATGAAGGAATTGCTAGATAAATTAAAATTAATATCAGAATTAATGTTCAAACAATTTCAATATTTTGATTTTGTTAAATAAACTTAGTATTCAAATTATTCATTAATGAGGAAAAAATAATATAAATAATTATAATCGTAATTAGCAACAATATTATTAATGAATGATCATAAATTTGTTTTAAGTTTTCTGTAAATTGTGAATTAGCATCTTGTATATTAATCCAGAATTAGGTAGAAATTTCGTTAATTTATAGTGAATTAATTATGATATATTAAAGGAGTTTAATTAAATCTATGATTTAATGGGAGGTGAAATATTCTTAATCATTCAATTGAAGAAATTGTATACATTGAGAAAAGATTTAATCGTTGAGGTGATACTCGTTCTCATATTAGAAAAATAAAATATATGATTTTTAATATTGAAATTAAAGATCCTATAAAAGAAAAAGGATTTTAAGTTTTGTATGAATCAGGATAATCAGAATATCGTCGAGGTATTCCATTTAGACCCAAAAATCATTGGGGGAAAAAAGTTAAATTAACTCGAAAAATATTCTATACAATGGAATTTTTAATAATTTTGTATGTAATCTTAGGCCGTTTATTAATGGATATCGATAAATAAAAACTCCGATAATAGCAAATACAGCTCCCAGAGATAATACATAATGAAAACGAGGTACTACATAATAAGTATCATGTAAAGTAATATCACTTGATGAATTACCTATAATTACTCCAGTTAATCCTGCAATTACAAATAAAAATGCAAATCCTAATCTTCAAAGGTTTGAAGGATTACATTTTATTTTTGATCCATGGATGGTAGCTAATCATCAAAAGACTTTGATTCCTGTAGGGATTGCAATCATTATAGTTGCTAAAGTGTAATAAGCTCGAGTATCTATGTCAATTTCACATGTATGATGGGACCATACAATCAATCCTAAAAATCGAATAGCTAATATTGCATAAATGATACGAATAGAACAAAAAGTTTCTTTTTTTCATTTTGGTAAAAAATTATATGGGAAACCAAATATGGGAAATTATATGGTATAACCAAATCCTGGTAAAATAAAAATATAAACTTCAGGATGTCCAAATCATCAAAATAAATGTTGGTATAGAATTGGATCTCCTCCACCTGATGGATTAAAATTTGTATTTAAATTTTGGTCTGTTAAAAGTAAAGTGACCCCTGCTAATACAGAAACAGCTCATAATAATAAAGTTGTAATTAATATTAATCATGAAAAAAAACCCGATGAGTTGGTCTGGTGGTTAGCGTTGCGAGCCAGCGGATCAGGAGGTCGCGGGTTCGAATCCCAGTCGCGTACTTTCGTCAGGAAATGTTTTTCTTCGACATTTTCTCGGCAAAAGGCGACTAGTTCCGTGACTGGGAGGCGAACTTGGGACCGAATGTATCGGTATAGGTTTTCGGCAGTTTCCCTATGCCCATGACTGGCGAAAACATGAGATATGCATGGTGAATATGATACGGACGAGGAAGTCGGCTGCGGCCGCAAGGGGAGGGGGGGGGGGGGGTTGATGGAGAGAAAGGACAAGTGTAGAGCGGTGGACATGTGAATAGTGGAGCCTTGTAAAAAGCCGAAAAGGCTGTGCAAGTAAAACATGAAAAAAATATATTAATCATGGAAAAACAATAATTTGTGCAGAAAAATACATTAATCATGAAAATACAATAATTTGTTGAAAAAAAATATATCAATCATGAAAATACAATAATTTGTTTAAAAATAACATTTAACAAATAACGATATAAATTTTTTTTTATTTATGATTGTGGTAATAAAATTAATTGCTCCTATAATTGAGGATAATTATTAAGAGAGAAAATTGCTATATCCAATGATATTTTTTCATGATATAAATTTAATGAAAGAGGTTTCTTATAATTAATCAATTAATAGAAGAAGGTAAAAGTCAAAATCGCAAATAATTTATGCGTGGAAATGATATATCTGGGACTGCTAATATTAAGGGAATTATTCAATTCCCAAATCATTCAATTATAATAGGTATAACTATAAAAAATATGATGAATGCATGACGTGTAATGATGAAATTATATAATTGATAATTATTAATGAAGTAACCAGGATTACCGAATTCTATACGAATTGATCAACTTAATGAAGATCCTATTATACCAGATAATATTCCTAAAATAGAATAAAGAATTCCAATATCATTATGATTAGTAGAAAAAAAAATCAGTTTAGAATGATTTTTTAGTTAAAAAAAAGTATTGCAAATATAAAGACATATTAGTTATAAAACTTTAAGTAATGTGTCCGATTTAAGTAATAAATTGTACATTCATTTGAAAGATTAATTCTTTACTGATATACACTGATAAAAAAAGTTATGAATAAATTATTTATATTATTAATATTAAAACTTTATAATAAAGATTAATTTTTAAGATCATTTTTTCATAAGCCTAAAGAAGGAATAATACGCGTGTAAAATAAAAATAAAGTTGATATAATTATTGAAATTATTAAGATAATAAATGTAATTTATTGTTAATTAAAATATTAATTGAAGATCGGGAAAATAAAAAACGGTTGGGGTCACAGATTAATTTTTATTCCTTATAAATAAAAAATTCATATTTTGCTATATCAATGTTTTATTGATATATCTAATTAACAAATTGATATACAGCGGCATTTCTAGAATTCCTATCGCTCATTTTCTGGTTCAGTCTGTGCCGAAGAGCCGCTGTCAGGTGAAAAACTCAGTCCCGATGGATTTCGTGCGAAAGGAAATATAGCCGGTAGCGAAGTCTTCACAATCCGACAGTTTAGCTATATATACTAGGCTGCCGAAGATACCCGTTCGACTTTCGGAGACCGCCGGCCCAAGCACGTGCAGCGCGCCGGCAAGAGAGTAAGGGGTAGTTAGTCACCAGTGGCCTTCAATCTCCCCGATTTCGTCGCCCGCGCGTTTATAGTATTGGTGTGAATTGGTTTTGCTAAATTTACGGCTAAACTATTGGAGATACAGAAAATAATCGATTACACCTACCAGGTAAAATCTTCCATTCTACAACTTTTGTTCGAAACTTTTTTGCGATTTCCTCTTCGTTCTCGAAATAATGCATATTTTTCGGTTTTCAACCCTCTTCTTCACTGTTAATAGTTAAAATTCCTAGAAATTCGGATTGCCCGGGTCGATTAACATTGGAATACGTGTTTCACTAAGCGGTCGCAAAAATTTTCGACTTTGGCCACTTTTGACTGGACTAAGTTGTAACGTTCGAGTGGATGATTCACGGGATACACGAGGAGAGATTTAGATGTTACAAATGAAGAGAAGGAAGATCTTACTTGAGAGTTGCGTTTATTATTAAGAGGCTATACCAGTGTGACACTTTAAAAAAATTGGTTTTTTAACCCTTTTTCGACAGTTTATACTTTTAAGTATATCCTGTAAAAATGTCAAGGCCGTATCTCTAATACTCCTCGAATGGCAGCCTTCTAAAGAGCAACCGCTCGTAGGTATAAAATCGATAATTTAATTTTCAAACGCGTTTTTCTCGAAATGAGATTTTTCAAATTTGCTGACAGTGTAACTCCAAGAGCAGTTATCCGATAGACTTGCAATTTGAACTGAGTACTCTTGAATATATTTAGTCTACAATGACGTCGGATATTTATGATTAGATGAAAATTCACGATTTGGCATTTAAAAAAAAGACCATTTTATAGGCAAGAAAACAGACTTTTTTCATAACTATGCTATTTTGTTACATTTTAATATTTTTCGAAAATCCTACGTCATTGTATAGGAAATACCTTCCAGTTTAACGATATTTTTCGTTTCCGGTTTCAGCTACTTAATCAGCCGGAATCATCTCAGCAGTGGAGGAACTTTTTTTTTTGCGCCTCCGAAGGCAGCGCATAAGTCGCTTGGATCTCAATATTTTTCTATGAAAAAAATATTTAATATAGGTCAAATATAGCCAAATATATTCTTAATTTATCGAAATATTTAATTGAGTACTTTTCTTCTAAAAAATTCCCGAAAATCACCCAAATTTTCAGCGTTCACACTGGTATAGCCCCTTAAGTTCGGATTGTCGAGAGAGTGCACGTCTTGATGGTCGGGGACTCGGAGATGGACTCCTCTGGGACCAGATGGAAGAAGTATGATTGAAGCGAATGGGCCTAGGAAGGTGGAGGGGATGATGCGAGGAAGCGCAGCGAGGCGCGTGGGACCAGTGACAAAGGGACGAAGAGACAAAGAAGTTGCAGTCGAGGGTTTCTGGGAAAGGAGATTAGGTTTAGATGAGCGTTGAGGTTTAGCTGTGGGGAACGGTTGATAGCGATAAGAAGTGTCGGATGTTGGCATGAGACTGGGTTTGGGAATAGGAGTTATGTGGGACCGTGACAAAAATTTCATAAGGATCGGTTCAGTAGTTTCGATGATTATATCAACAAGCCGCCGAAAAACGTTGTTTCGAGAAAAACGCGTTTAAAATATGTTTGGGTTACGTGAATACATTAAAAATTCTTTTTATGTTATTCAAAAGTGCCTTTGTTAAATGTAACAACTTTTATAGGTATAACTATAATACAAACTTATCAAAAAAAATCATGAAAATAGCCGGGTTTCCGTACAGAAAAGTGCAGTATATTATGCTCGGTGTATTTATATGGTTTTTTTAATCTTCCATACATCTTAGATCTTAAAGAAATATGAATCTCTAGCGAAGAAGCCTGTTAACACTATAAGTTAAAAACAAATAATTAGCCCACTCATTCCTATTCACGTTACTATGATTAAAGTACGTTATGGTTTTCTGAAACATTTAATTTAGTAGTGTGTCACCCAAAATATGTCTAGACTGAATTTTGATGCAGCCGTCGAAAGGTGTTACTTTTAAGAGAATTAACTTTTGCAGAGAACCGTCTCTTTGAACTATGACTTTTTTGCAATTTAAGACGCCTGAATACATTTCGGAACACACAAGCTTATAATACGAGGTTTATATTTGGTATATGCATAGTTAGCAATGTTTGATAGCGCATTCGTAAACCAAAGTTTTGAAAATAAAATTATGCAAATTAGAAGGGCAGATTGCTTCCCAATTATCTCATTTCTCTTAAAAATATTTGTCCATAAGCAAGCCAATTTAGAAAAAACCTCTCCAGTGTGTGTCAGAACACACACCAAGTAGGTTTTATAGTCATTTGTTTGTGCACTCCTGTGAAGAACCAATGTCTAGCGAATATGCAGCTGTTATTATTGCATATAATGAACCCCACTACTTTATTGCATGATAATTTCAATTTAATTAAATAATCCGCAACCATCATAGTCGCTTGATACAGGTAGGATGCAGAGGGGAGGGGAAACCCTTTGTTTTATATCTAATATTTTCTCTTACGGAGGCTTGAAACGACAGGTGACAAAATTATTTGTGCTTTCCTCTTATGGAGTTAGTATAAAGTCACCTCAACGATAATTTGGTTATCCTTATCTCCTGAATCTGTTCTCGTAAATCATCCGAAAAAGTTGATTTTCAACTTCCTATGAAAAGCTAGTACCTAGTAATTTTTACGATTTTTCAAATAAATTGCTGCATAATTAGATGATGGAGGAGGGAGGGGGGTGCACTTTACACATTACTATACAGCTTGATATTTCGCAAAAGGGATTTAAAAATGAATGAAATGGTGAGTAAAAACGCTATTTAATTTTTTTAACGTGATAAATGACGCCGCACCCGATGGGGTACGCGAAAAAATATCGTCTCTATATTACATATAGGGGAAAACCCGAGAAAAAATGTTTTTCACGATTTTCCTGCACATTGATTGATAACTCAAAATCACAAGCATATGCTTGCAGAAATTCACGCATATAGGTTCAAGGTTGTTTAGGGCCAGGTCAAAATACTACCACCGAGCTGAAATTTGTTTTGGACGTATATACTCCTTTGCTGATCGTCCTTTGTCGTTTAAGTGCGATCCACAGTACCGCTTTTGAGGATAAAGAATAGGAAACGCGACGTATCTCGTGGGCTAATCACATTACGGTTATCGAAACCACCCGACCGGTTTTCAGAACATTATTTATATCTGCTAAACAAATGCTACCACGGAACTATAAAAACAAGTTCGGTTCGACGAATTATCGGACTAATCGTTGGCACCGTGAAAATGAGAATTCGAAGCACCGTTATACAATCATTTATTTTTTTAGTCGCGAATTTGTGCGAAAATTAAGCACATAAAATGTTAGACTGTGCAAACATGGCAACGTCGTTGACAGCACAAAATGCTACCTATCCTATCCATATTTGGTAATTATGCCCGGGGTCCTCAATCTACTCAGTCAGAATAATTAACGGGAAACATTATTTGTTCTTATTCCCACAATTAGTAATAATTACCTAATATTCATCTAAGATCTATGTTCATAAATGGTAAATTTCTAGGAAAAGACAAAGTAGAGTGGAATTTTTTCAAACCAGTATAAAGTAATTTTTCAGAATATCGAAAAATTCTTAATGTTTTGTATTCCTTTCAGATTCTAGACAGCTTCGGTACACACTTTTCCTTTCCAGCAAAAGAATTTTTCACTTGGACCGATATTGATTGTTGACAGCGCCTCGGGCGGAATTTGAGGTTATGAAGGGGGCGCGTACGGCTTTAACTTCGCGACGCTTCTGCCAATCTGAGCAATATGATATACAATTATTTACGACGTTGCTGTTTCGTCTCACGTTAATTAAGTGAGACGAACTTATAGAAAACAATTATACAGGGTAATGAAAACGTTTCATGTAATTATCGAATGTTCGAAATTGCGTACTTCTATAAATAGGTGCAAAAAAATCGTTGAAAAACACCCGTTTAATTTGACAATTATTTTCTAGCTAACAGTTGGTAACAGTCAATCGGCCCCATGCATAAGCATAGGGCGTTCCCCTCGTACCTCACCCCGGACGGCTAGACCCCATAAGAACCGTCAAACAATAGAACTTGCGAGGCTATGATAGACGGATGAAAGGATATGACGAACTTATAAGGATTCCTTTCGTGACTGAAATAAAATTGTGAGGCAGCAATGTGGAAGTTTTTTTTTACAAAAATGTGTAAAAGATTCGAAAAACTACAAATTTATTACAATTGTTTCAACGCCGATACGGGTTCAGTTTCAGCAAACAGAATTCCGACATAATCCAAAATGATCCAAAGTGCGATTTTAAAAAACGACCATTAAGAACGTACGAAAAGTAGTAAATATTGACAGATTAAGAATGACCACTCGATTACCACGTGTGAATTATTGACGCTTCCGAATTAAAAAAAAAACATCACTCACAAAACATACTTCTTTCTTGAGGCGGTGGGTCAATTCGCTATATC
Organism: Ophion ellenae; assembly: GCA_963210295.1. Classification (NCBI taxonomy): domain Eukaryota; kingdom Metazoa; phylum Arthropoda; class Insecta; order Hymenoptera; family Ichneumonidae; genus Ophion; species Ophion ellenae. The sequence continues at coordinate 79,825 of OY723391.1, forward strand.
GGCCCAAATTCTTTTGTAGCATAGAAAAAAGTGCGCGGAATATCAACGACTAACGGTAAGCCGTTCCGTACATGGTTTTCCATTCGCGTGTCACTGCTGCCCACGGACATTAGATACACACGTCTTAAACAAGAATTTTTTTGTACACCATGCGATTTTTCGTAATAGGAAAGAATGTAGTTACCTACAGCTGAATATGTGTGAGCGTTACTGTCCTCTAAGTTCTTCCGTACAACGATGGCCAGGGTATAAGCGATGAATTTTTATCGTTTTTTCCGGAAGTAGGAGTAGAAGGAGAGTGGAAAATTATAGGTTGGAACTTTATCGTTTCTACACGGTATGAAGCAATATCAACGATACATCGTTGCCTACAGGCATCTCCTCGCATGCGATCGGAACCCACCCTTTACGGAGCAACTTTTCCATGAATTATGAGCCATTTAAGGAATGATCGCGCTCCACAAAAGTTGAGTGCAAAAGAGGTAATGATAGGTTGCATCAGGAAAAGAGCCCTAGAGTAGGGTTTTATTCGACCGCATAGCCTTTTACCAACTTAAGTTTGTCGTTCTGTTGGGCATGTCGTACTTGTCGCATTGACGATATTTATTACACATGCACCCTTTCGCGAAAACTCTGAGAAAATTGTCGTCCAATTTCAAGAGCAACCTTGCATAGCAGGGTTGATGAACATCAGCGTCTATATAGATACACTACCAATGACAGTCGAAGAGAACAACATTTTATATACGCTTAGTTTGACAGTTCTCGTTAGATGTGTATCTGTAAAAACACAAATAGTACGAATACAAATTTTCAATTTTTCAAATGTTTTTTTATAGAAACTGGTACAAATAATTTGTTTTGTACCAGTCGATAACAATATTGTGTTCCGGATACGTAAACTGTAAGTATTGTATATCATTGTCATTAAAGTACGTTAAACAAAGCTTCATCTAAATGCTCCTTGGGCCTTAGGTATCCAAGACGATAAACTGTTACACGGTTTTTTCGAAATTTACACGTCATCAGAATTTGTTAACAGACTAATCGGGAGCATCGTATCGGTCAGAAGAGCGATGTTTTTTTGCTTCGTGCTGGCACGAACAAAAAAGATCGGAAGGAATGCTAAAACCTACAACAATTAACTGACGTAGTTTGATATTTACTTCGTAAATTTCATTGCTGCATAGGTTTAGTTTTCATGATATTTGTCATTTTTCCAAACCTGAGTTATAACTTTCGGTCATGAAGCACTCATGTGGCCAAACAAATTTACTCATGGAGGTATCGCGAGACCAATACAATCCCGATTTTTGTCATTATTCCGACTATTTGTTATCTGTTATCAATAACAAGAGACATATATTTTAAGGGTTCAACACTGTATTGGGTTTAGAAAGTAAGTAATGCGCTATTTTGTCGCTCTTTTTTCTTACTCGTAAAGATAAATCTAAATGGATAACTTCTTCTAAATCCATTGCCAAATGCATTTGGGTCCACATCGATGAATGATTAACACTCAAGTTAGGCCAATGATTGCAACAGAGTGAAATAATTCATGGCTGTTTTGAATATCTGTGCCAAGTAAAACGAAATTGATTCTTTGTACCCAATGAATGAATAGTGCAATATTTCTTAAAAATTAAATTTGTTTAATTACAATCTGTCAATTATGTGCCTGACAATAAGTAACTGGGGTGTGTTTACCAAGGTTCGTGTGTATATGATAGCGTCCGCTGACGCATGAACATAGTGTGGGTTCATGTTTTTTTTAAGTTGCACGAGTGCGTGCACCTACAAGTGTGTCGATGCACTTTGTTCGTTTTATTTCATCTTGTTTTGTTATTTTTAATTTTATTTTTAAGTTTGATCTTGTTGATAGCAACGTGGGAGATCCAGGGCATGGAGACTAGATACAGGAGCCTAAACTCGGCATTTCAAGTGATGCCCGAAATTGAAGGCAACAGGAATGGCGCTACGATCGCGCGAAGGGTTTCGGTGCTAGCTTTACTCAACAACAGACCGACCGCGAATTTGCCGTCACATTGAATTTTGTTTTCGTGATTTTCACGTGGAGAAAAAAATATTCCTAGAGCGAAAAAAGGTAAGCCTTGTTGTAATACCCCAATAATAATATAATAACACGTTTACATGAGAATGTTTGTGGATGTGTGCGTGTGTATAGTTTTCAATAAAGATTTAAATATATAAGTTGTAGAAAAGAACCCTATGTCCTTTTTTTATTTTAGAGCCTTTGAAAGTTGGTAGAAAAATTAGATTTGCAAAAATACTTACGGACTTAATGTTTTATTTAAAGACTTTTCGGCTCATGTGTAAAAGTAGACTTAATAATTTTATTTTATTTGCGAACTGTCGTATAAAGTTAGTATCTTACAAAAAAAATAACAAAAACCAAAATAACTTTACACCACTGAAAATCGTATAACTACATGGGAGTTCAATCGATAGGTATTGAGGACCCCCATCCTTATGCGTCGTTTGCTCCACTCCTCGCGTTACACGCTGTATATTGCTGGGCTCGTCCATCTCATTACTATGCTATAGTATACTAATTCATAAGATATCAAACATGGTGGGGCAAACGCGAAAGGTAAAGAATCTTAAAAACTAGTAGGAACATGTAAAGGAATATTGGCAATTATCATAAATATAGATTAAACTTTTTTAAGTTAACAATACTTATTTATTAAGAATATAATAACCATCGAGTTATTGTCCGCTCTCAATTCCACTTTTTACGCAGTCTTTTCGTTCGCTCTAGTAACGTGTCAAACTCGCGTTCGGTCTGTGTCGAGTGAAGCTAGCACCGCAATCCTTCGCGCGATCGCAGTGCCATCCCTGTTACCTTCATTTTCGCGCACGCCTTTTTTTATCGTTTTCCCATTGGAGTTTAGGCTCCTGTATCTAGTCTCCATGGTCCAGGGGCTTGTGACGGTTCAAGCGCCTTGTTTCTGTACGCCACTCGAGTAATTGCATGTCGAGGTTGTTAGGGTGGACGTGGATTCTCCCTAGGTATTTTGTGCTGAATCGGTGGATTTCTTGGCAGACTGTGTTTATTTGAAGCTCGTTGTAGGTGGTTTCATTTGAGATAAACTGTGGGGCATTTAAACGTATTCGAAGTGCCTTAGATTGGGCGAGTTGGATGAAGTTGAGATTGCTCTCGCTTGCTAATGTCATAATTATACACTAGGCACAGCAATTATTGGATCAGAAAAAAATCTTGGTGTTTTTAGGAGATTTTCAGAAGACTATAACTCGGCAAAAATGGTAGTAGAGCAATGAAAAAAAGCGAATTGAAGCTTGACGTCTCTAGTTTCGAGATCTGTGGGTCAAATATTTTTATCCCTGAACGTTTCTGAGTTAACTCAAAGAGATCAGCAAAAGAAAAAATTAAAAAATTCTTGCCCATTTTTTAAAAGATGCACGGGCTTGGGTAATTTTTTTTTCAGCAATGTAACTATAATGCTCGTTTAGTTGGATTCTTTCGCTTTAATTAGAGAGGTTTTTGAGCTTTGGACGATGATTTTTCGCTGAGTTATCGTCGTACGAAGCGAAAAAGAACTTTTTGGCTTTGATAATTCATCACTCGGAAACTAATCATCGTACAAAAAATATACGGAGGGTTTTGAATACTTAAAAATATCCTCTAAAAGGTGGGATTACTGTTTTTTAATAAACAATTTTTTTAATATGAAAACCTTAAATGAAAAACAGGTGCAAAATCGCGTTTCCACGGAGTTTCACTAAACTTGAGATAACTCAAGAAATAACGAATAGACTGAGGATAGATTTGGCTTTTTTCTAACCTCAAAGTATCCTAAAGAAGCCCTCAAGTATTTAAACCGCTGCGATTTTTCTTTCACTGTGATCCAAACGATTGAAATTGTCACTTTTGCGAACAACGAATTAAAGGATACATTTTTCACCTTTTACTCATTTCTTTAAATTGAAGATTTCTTTTTTCGCAAGAATTTCATCAAAAAATGTGTGACATGGAAAAAAATCGAAAAATAATTTCTTTCAAATGTTCTTTGATAACCAAATTGTTAAATATCATCTGTACAATATTGAGAAACTACACAGTCAGTAAGAAAATCGTTCATTTTTTTGACATTAGCATTATCAAAAGCGTACTACGTGGAGGTTGTGCGGATGGATATACGCTTCTTTGTGTGTGTGCGTGTGCGCGCGCGTACGTGTGTGTGTGTGTGTGTGTGTGCGCGTGTGTCCTCTTTAAAAAATGAGACCCTACGGCTCGTCAATTGCGCAGTATTTTATGACCCCAAACTCATTCCTCAAGATGGGTGTGTGTTCTCTTTAAAAAATGAGACCCTACGGCTCGTCAAGCCCGCAGTATTTCATGACTCCAAAATTATTCCTTCAGGTGTGCGTGTTCGTGTGATGCAGGTCCCAATTTGAAACCGCGTATTGCCGCCCTTGTTCCTGATTACAGCTTCCAGGCGTTCGCGCTTGTTAATGCATTGCCGAATGTCGCGTTACGAAATCCCTGCCCGTACTCGTCGAAGCGCCCGAGCTAAATGTTGCAGATTGTGCAACTGCGGATGATCCCGTCGCAATCGACGCTCAACCATGTCCCAAACATGCTCGATTGGATTTAAATCGGGACTCATGGGTGGGCGGTTGAGAGTCACCACGTTGCTTTCAACAAGAAAATCTCTCGTCCGTCTTGCCGTGTGAGGAAGCGCATTATCCTGTATCAGGATAAAGCGGTTACCCATGCGTCTACGCATGGGCAGAACGTGTGTTCCTTTCGGCAGTCAGTGTTCCTCGGATAAATACCAAAGGAGTTTTAGTATTTATTGACACTCTCTCTCATACCATAACCGAACCACCATTAAAGGCAAAAATTGGCTGAGTCAATCTGTCACTATCACGTTCCCCACAGCGGCGCCAAACGTTAGAACGTCTGTCACTGCCATGAGGAGTGAATCGGGATTCGTCGGTGAATAATAATACACCACCCTAATGCAGGTGATGATGCACGTACGTGCCCAATACACCAGCCTAATTGTGGTGATGATGCACGTAGGCTAATCGGATTCTACGATGCTTAGGAGTTAAGGCCATGTGCCACATGCCTCCGACCGCATCGAAATTTTGAAATGGGAATTCTCCCAAACGGATCAACCAATTGGAATGAAATTTGTTGTGTGCATGCAGGATGCCTGCTCCGAGAGCATGATTCGCGGAAGTTTCCAAATTCCAAATTAAAAAAAAAAATTTGCAGTTTGTGGTTACCATGCGAAAAACTGTGAATTATTAACCATTGCATCGCATTTTCGTTAATTTGGCGCGAATCATGCTCTCGACAGTGAAAGAGCACACATTTTGAGCTTTGTTTCATCTGTTTTCATGAACAAATGGCGGAGAAAAAGCATTTTGAAATTTTTACATAAATTTAGCAAAAATGTACCAACAAAGCTCAAAATATCAGGTACTGTAGCGAGCGTTCAGTTCATCCGTTTTCTCACTGGCGGCGCGCAGCTCGCTTCGTCTTGTTTTTACCGACTGCGCTCGCCTCCTTCCGGAACAATTTATTTTTTGACAGGTCGAAAGCCGGAGCCGTAACCTCCGGCCATAACCTCGAACATTCGTTTGAAATATATTTCATACGATTTGTGTGATAGAATGTAAATAGTGTGTGTGATCGAGTGAAGTTTGTTTTCGTCGCGTTTTGGTGAGTTTTTTTGCTGTGAAGAACGCATCAGGACGCCGGCACACCACCAACGACAAAAACCGACAAAGAAATAATCGACGAGAAAACCGCCGCGGCCGGTTACATGAAGAAGATCGAGGAACACAGTGACAGCGAGAAGTCGAAGGAGAAAACACCGGAAGTCAAGGTACGTACGTGCTATAACCTCAATTTACGTACTTTGTAATTTGCCACGATCGTCCCTCGCATTGCTTTCTCGCTCGCCGATGTGTCAAACAGCCAACGGCTCTGGTGCAAAAAACTCAAGCTTATTTGCTCTTCGCAGAAATACCTCGGTATTTATTTGTGAAAAAATCGCAGATAGCATATTTTCCGACGATCCGTAGCCACTTCCATTACCCCTCGAAATCCTCGATTTCCTGATCAGTGTGCGACCAAAATGGTGCACGAACGTTCAACACCCTTTGCCTACGAAAGCAAAACTGTCACGTCTTAAACACGGTTGATTTGTGGACCTGTGGCGATCCCTCGATTGCTTCACCCTGATGACCGAGAGTACTATTGGTATGGCGTACAAAGATAGAAGACCCTCGGTATATCTGTACGGTAGTACACCGCTACACGCAAATGTACGTGTTACTAGTATGGTACTGGTATACTGTGCAATAGTCAAATATACTGGTTCCGTATCCTCACGATACTAATACTCGTACTGATGACTTCCGGTTGGGATCGTGTTGAGTGTGCACGCGTTGTAAGGACCGGGAGTGGAATCGAAAGAAACCGAGAGGTGAAAAGTGAGAAAACGAGATAGTAAAAGGTGATAAAGAAAGGACAGCGGAAGAGGAACAAAAAGTGACAATGGCGGAGGTGAGAATCAGTGAGGGCGGTGAGATATGTGGAAACAAAAATCAGCCAAGAAAGGAAAAGGTTAGGAACGAAGCAGTTAGAGGAGCGAGGGGGGCAGATGAGAGCGGAAGCTGGGCAGGAGAGAATGTGCAGCAGCAGCGCAGTGGTGCAGGCGAGTACTTCCAGGCAGAAGCGACCGATAAGGTAGAGCGCGGAGTTGGAGAGACGGAGAAAAGGAAGAGAGGGCGCCCAAAGAAGAAAGAGACGAACAGAGACGTGAGGGAGTTCTTCGGATCGCTTGGAAATCCAGAGGGAGCAAGTGAGGTACAGTCACCGCCGATGAAGAAAGGTAAATGCACTGATAATAATAACTGCGGAGAAGAGGAAGAAGAGCAAGGGGAAGGGCGGCAAGCACAAGAGGAAAACAACGGCGACGTGTACGACTGGATGAGCGGAATTCAGGAAGCGGAAATAAGAATGAGAGGGGCGTTAAGGAATAGTTTGACAGAACTGGAAATAAAAATGAAACAGTGGTGGAGGGAAGAGTTAAAGCAAATTCAAGAAGAATGTGAGAGAGAGGTTGAAGATGAATGCGAGGGGTGCGAGGAAAGCCGACGAAAAATAGAAGAATACGAAGACACCATAAGGGAAATGAAGAAGGAGGCAGAACGAGACAAAACGAAGTGGGGGGAGGAACGAAGCCTGTTGCTCAAGATCATCAGCAGGCTTGAAAGTAGAAAGGAAGGACAGGAAAAGGATGAAACAGAGGGAAAGGATCCAGAGGATAGGAACGGCAGGCTGAAGGTAGTCAGGGGGGCATCGGGCAAGATAGCAGAAACAGATCGAAGAGGGGATCGAATAGATGGAGCCAGGGGTCAAGAGGAGGTGGGGAGGAATCCCAAGGAAACGGGAAGTGGAACGGGAGCAGCGAGAGGAGGTTGGCAAGCTTGAGAAGAGAGAGAAGAACGGGGAAGACAGATGGAAACAATAATCAAATAAGTGTTATTGAAAACGAGAGAAAGAGGGAAATAGGAAGGAGGAAGCCGATGCCGATAGGTGAACGAGAGTGGAAAGAAGAAAGAAACAGAAGAGAAACCAGAAGAAACAATATAAATGTCTCTTTCCGAGAGAGTGAAGAGAATAAAAAAGATGCGGTGCTGAAGAAGATAGAAGAAAGGTGCAGGCAAGAGATAAGAAGACAAACAATTACAAAGCACGTGAGCATTGGCGAGATGGTCTTAAAATTTAAAAACTGGACAGAGAAATTGGAGGTCATGAGGAAAAGAAAGGAGCTGAAAGGTACGGGCATTTGGATAAAAGACGACCTATCAAGAAGGGAAAAAGAGATCCAAAATTGGCTCCGAGATGTAGCGGAAAACGAAAGGAGAGGCGGCAGACAAGCGGAAGTGAAATATATGAAAATCTGGATGGAAGATATGTGGTGGAGATGGAACGAGAGGAAAGGAGACATCGAAATTTGGAGATACGCGGAGGGATTGAGGCAGCCCTTTCGGAACGAGCAGGGAGAGCAGCGATAAGGACGTCGGGGAGAAAGAAGAAAGAAGAGAGAAGATTCGGCGGAAAAGAGCGAAGGAAGGCGAAATAAGAAAGAACAAGAGAATAAAAATACGGAATTTAAGATAGTAGTATGGAATATTGCAGGAATATTTAAAATTGACGAAGCATGGGAATTTTTAGAGGAGGCGGATATGGTGATCTTACAGGAAACGTGGGTAGAAAGAAAAGATGAGTTGAAGGCAAGCTCAAGCATGAGCGCTAATTTTAGCTGGAGTTTTAAAGCAGCGTATAAGGAAAGAGGGGTTAAGAAGGGAAGAGCGAAAGGTGGACAAGCAATCGGGATAAAAAAGAAATTTGAAGAAAGCTGGGTGATAAATGAATGGAAATGCGGGCTGATACTGAGCAATAATAGAATAGAAAAAAAACGGCAATAATTACAATATATAATAATGTCAAGATAAAAAAAATAGAAAAAGAGCTCAGAGAAATAATACTGGATGAAGCAAGAAAAAAGAGAGAGTTTTAATTGTTGGGGATATGAATGCACGAATAGGGGAGGAGCAAGCAATGAATGAGGAGTGGATGGTCGAAAAAGACGAGGAAATAAGAAAGTCACAAGACAAAATAATAAACGCAGAAGGTAGAAGATTGTTAGGGCTGTGCGAGGAATTGAGATTGAAAGTGATGAATGGAAGAATGAAAGGGGACAAAGAGGGCAAAGTGACTTTTGTAGGGGGGGGGGGGGGGGGAATGCTGTGGATCGGTAACAGGTTATAGCATTAGACAGGGGGGGAACAAAAGAAATTAAATGGATGGAAGTGGTAGACAGAATAAAATCCGATCACCTGCCAATTATGTTTGCGATTGGGGGAAGGGAAATGGCAAGAGAGGAAGAAGACGATCAAGAAAAAATGAGGTTGATCTGGAAAGAAGATAAGGCTAAAAGATTCATAGAGGAAATTGAAAAAGAAAAAGAAATCGAAAAAGGAGAAGAAGAATGGGACGGTGTAAAAGAAAAAATACTAAGGGCAGCGGAAAAAGCCGGGTTAAGAAAAAAATGGAAAAAAACAAAACGACCGAGAAAGTTGCCAAGATGGTTTAATGAAGAGTGCAAGGAGCAGAGAGGGGTAGTATGGGAAAAATTGAAAGCATTAACGAAACAAAGAAGCCTGGAGAAAAAACGACAATTGGCAGAGGAAAGAAGGAAATTGAAAGAGACATATAAGGAGGCAAAAGAAAAATGGAGGTACAAAATTTGGGAAGAGGTCGGAAAAGCAAAAAATATGCAAGACTGGTGGAAGGCAATTAATACATATAGGAATAGGGGAAGGGGAACAGTAGGTAGAAAAATAACGAAGAAACAATGGAAAAAACATTTCGAAAAATTATTGAACGGAGAGGAGAAACAGGAAGAAGAAGAGGAAGTGGGAGCGGAAGAAAAAAGGGTCTGGGATAGAGAAGAAAGAGAAATAGGTGTAGAAGCAAGAGAAGAAAAAAGGGAATTCTATGAGGAATTCAATAAAAAAGAAATGGTAGGGGCGTTAAAAAAAATTGGGACATAGAAAAGCGGCGGGGAAGATGGAATTAGTGCGGAATTTTTTAAGGCGCTACCAAAGGCGCAAAGGGAAGAAATGAGAAAGGCATTAAATAAAATATGGCTGGGAGGAGAAATTGCGAAAGGGTGGAAAACGGCAAGAATCGTGCCAAAATACAAGGAAGGGGAAAAGGACAAAGCAGAAAATTATAGGGGGGTATCATTATTGGATGTGGGTTATAAATTGTTAACGAAAATGATGACAGAGAGGTTAGGCAAGTGGATAGAGAAGAACAAAAAATTAAGGGAAAGTCAGGCAGGTTTCCGAAAAGGAAGAGGAACGAGAGACCAGATATTTACGTTGAATGCAGTTATTAATAAGAAACTAAAGAAAAAAGGAGGGAAGTTGTATGTAGCGTTTGTCGACTTTAAAGCCGCATTTGATAAAGTATGGAGGGAAAGAATGATTATAAAATTAAAAGAGAAGGGAATAGAAGGAAGAATGTTGGATACAATAAGGAAAATATACAAGGAAACAAGAGCAGAGGTGCAAGCACAAGGGAAAATCACGGAGAGTTTTAGAACAAGACAAGGGGTAAGACACGGATGCGCGCTTAGTGCGGTATTATTCGATTTATATATAGATGATTTGGAGGAAAAGTGGGAAAGGAAAAATAAGGGCGGTGTTGTGATAGGAAAGGAAAAGATTTTCGCAATAAAATATGCAGACGATGTAGCGGCGATTGCAGAGACGGTGGAAGGGTTGAAAAGTATAATAAAGGATCTAGAGAGATGGGCGCAGGAAAATAAGATGGAAATAAATGCAAAGAAAACAAAAATCATGATTTTCAGTAACGGAGGTAAAGTTAAGAAGCAGGAAAAATGGGAAATTAAGAGTGAAGAAGTACAAATAGTCAAGGAATTTAAATATCTCGGATATTGGTTCACGTGTAAAAACTCAATTTGGGCACATGGAAAAAAGGTGACAGGGAAAACGCAAAAGGCAACGAATATGGTGTGGCGAATTTGGAAGAGGGCGGGGAGAGATATGATGGAGGAGAGACTGTATTTATTAGATTCAATCGTGAAAGCAGGAGCAATGTATGGAGTAGAGATATGGGGAATGGGAGAAATAAGCGTATTTGAAAAAATACAGAGCAGGTATTGTAAGATGGCATTAGGAATGGAGAGAACGACGCCAAATTATATGTGGAGGAGAGAGCTAGGAGTGCTTACTATGGAATATGTGATAAGGGAAAGAGTGACGAGATATATTAGAGAAGTGATGAGAATGGATGAGACAAGGTGGCCAAAAATTTGTTTAACAGACGAAATTAGAGCGATAACAAACGGTGACCCGTCAAAATGGGGGAAAAACCTGGTGAAAGTATTAAGAGATATGGAGATAGAAGATATAATAACAATGATAAGGGAGCGAAAAGAAGTAAAAAAAATAGACGAAAGGATAGAAGAGGGACTGGAAAACTTAAAAAACAGAATCTTAAGAAGGGAAGAAGAAAAAATTAGAAAATCGACGTATAACGATAAGTATAAATATATTATAGAAAAGGACGAGATGCCATGGAAATATTGGTCAGATGAGGGAGTAAAGGGTAGGGACAAGGAAATATGGGCGAGGCTAAGATGTGGCAACATAGGAAGGGCGGGAAAGAAAGGAGAAAAGGATCGGAGGTGCAGGATATGTAAAGAAAAAAATGAGACATTGGAACACCTAATGATATGTAAAAAAGGTAGGGAGTTAGTATCAGAGAAAGCAAGGAAGAAAGCAGAGGTGTGGATGGAAGGAATGGGTGAATTGGCAGTGAAGGGGGAAATCATAAATATGCTGGGAGGAAAAATTCAAATAGGGATATGCGAGTATTTTAGAGAAATAGAGGAATTATGTAGAAAGATGAGTAAGGAGCATGGCGGAGGAGAGATCGACGAAGGGGACGAATAAATGAAGAAAGGGAGAATGTGAAAATAATGCGGAATGTAGGAATGTAGGGAGTAGATAGTAAGTGAAAAGTTCGTTTGTGAAATTGTCATATTTTTGTAAAAAGCTTTGTGAAAAAGTTGTGCAAATAAAACTCGATACTACTACTACTACTACTCGTACTGATAGCGTACGCATACACATGCTAGGTATGGTACCTGGACTAGCATGTAGAAACCAGAACTAATGTAGCGTCGGATTTACCATCTAAATGGATCAACGGATTTATCAAGGACAGCAAGAAGGCACTGCCGAGGAGAAAACCGTGTCACTCGTCGCGGCCACAGTATAGCCTCCCAGTGTCCGCGAGTATATCACCGCTGTCTTCGATCTCTCCGAGAGCACCAGCGAGGCTGACCTCAAGGAACTCGTTGAACTCTTCGGCTTCGCTCAGAAACAATATCTCACCATGGATCGCACCACCAATCTGTGCAAGGACTTTCGCTTACGTATGTACGTTTTAAAACAAAGGGCGAGGACCATTGCATCTCAATGGTCATGGCTACTATCATCTCATACTCAGAGTCGACGGGTCCAAACCTTCAGACCAACATAATTGAATGGTCAACGGTTGAACGCGTTAAGGTAGAACAAGCGTGCGCTTTTGATTTTTATATATTTTGTTTAAATTTTAACCAGATATTGTTCGTATCATTCTGCATGTTTCAGTGAAATATCAGATCAGTCGACTATTTAGATTCGGAGATTGATTTCAAAATTGCAACTTTTAACACTGTAGGGTCTGCATTGAAATTTAGACAGAGTAATTATCCGTGAAAAATATTTGTCCTGTTTAAAAAGACACAAGGTAATAACATAAGCAATATAAAATATTAATGTTTATAACGCAAATCTTTTTCTTCACGTTAAAAGTGTTTAACGTTAGGAACACAATAATTAACTTTTTTCTCGAAATATTGAACAACGCTGTTCTGCGGTGTTGCATAATGTCTTCTTATTATAGGGGATAAATATTTCTAACCGAGAGTTATTCTGTCGTTACTGAACGTATTTAGCAAAACTGAATAGTAAAGACAATTCAAACTTTTTCACTCGTTCCCTAACCGCTGTCCGTTCGCCACTCTGAAAAAAATGATCTGTTTTTCGATTCTTCGGCCTCCACTTACGATGGCGTCGATGTTAGGAAATTGAGTAGTCAGGTACCACAATTTCTTTTCCCTTTCTTTGGTCTCGTCGCATTCTGAGTGGGCATCTTTCGGCCTCTAGGAGTTCTCAACGTCGCTGTCCCTGTCCTTGATACGATTGACGATCTTACGTCGCGTTTGAAACTCTAGAAAGGGTCAAATTACTATCGTCGTCCGCTAAAAAAAGACGATACGAAACGTTCGTACTTTTCTTTCCTTCAATTTTGTCGATGCAAATTTCGAACGAATAACGCGTATAAAACAAATAATCCGGGCGGTAGGAATTGTGAAAGATTAAAAATATACTCACACATGGTTAATTTGTTATCTGCTTTTTGTGGGAACGAAATTTGCGAAGCTTATTGAGGTGTATTGAGCTACTTGTGTCCGTTTTAATTGTACACTTATCGGATATAGCTGAGCGCGCAACGACGTTACGAAGAGCTTCGGCCCAAAGCATCGCGTATCAATATTACTTTGACCGTTTTTCCCCTTTCTTTTTCCGTATTCTGGATGGTCCCCGACAAGTGTAAATAAATAAAAATATCCTTCCGGGTACACGCCGCGGGCCGCGGCGAAAATCTGCGAGTGTTAACTACCGAAAACGATGGAACTTTTCATTTCAATATTAGGGCGTATACGGGGGTCATTTATATATAAATGAATTTTGTAACCGTGAAAGGGCTGTTTTTTATGCACTTATATCCACTTTTACTGCTTTTACACTTTCGCTGCTTTTCGACTTTCACGCTCTAACCCTACTTGTAGGTAAGAGCCAGCAGAAGCCACACATTTGAAGAATGCGACTGTTGATGTTTCTAGCGTGCCATCGTTTGTTTGGAGCAACGTCGCCCGGGCAATGACGCGAGAAATTAGAGACCGAGTCGACAAACATGCACTTCACAGCGTAACGCTCAGCGTTCCCCGGGTAACGCTTTCCCAAAAGAAAGTATGTAATTATGTTTACGACGCGACCAAATAACTTTATTTCTCTAAGAAAACCGATGAGTCTGGAACGATTCTGAAGTGTTGAATATTTTTCGTGATAAAACAGTCGCTCGAAAATTCGGCCCAATATTACGAGATTTCAAGATTGAGAAAACGGACCGAAAAATGACCCAAAAAAATCGATAGGAAAAAATAACATTTCATTGGTAAAATTTCATTACATTTCCGATTCGTCGTCGCGTTTTCGCGTAATGTCGGCTCTGAGATAAAAATTCGTCTGCTAAAGCCCATCTTACTGTATGAAGAGTCGCGGCGTATTCGTCGTCCGTGACAGTGGTGCTCACATCATATCTTTATTACTCGGCGTCAAGACGCTGCCGCGTCCCTTAATATAGACTGTGAGTATATGATTTACACTCGACTTAAGGGAGGAGATACCTTTAGGCGAGGAAAAAAAATTGCTGATTTTCATGATTTTGTTTTAAAAGAAAAGATTTCTTCACCATTTTTTAGACTAAGGGCATGTTTTATTACTTTAGTTTCAGTTGTTACATGGTATTCTTTGTATTAACCTTTAAAAATGGCAGAGGTATGTCACGGTCTTGAAAACTGCATTTTCTAAACTAGCGTGACGTATAGCTAAAAAACTAATCTACCGATTCGGATGATATTTGGTTTAAATGTTTCTAACCTTATTGTCCATAATATGGCTCTAACTGTTTTTAAATATTGCAAAAAATGTTTTTATTGCACAATGCAGCCATATTTTCCGAAAAATTCAATCTTTTTATTTCAAAGCGTACCATTTCATCGATTTTTAACATTTCGACCTTCTTCTTGGTTCACATACTGCGTATGAGTGCCAGTGAAAGAAAAATCTTCGTTGGTTTTTTCACGCCGTTAGACAACATCCGCCGCAACTCGTTTAGCAGACCGTGTCATACCGCCACCATTTTTAAAGATGAATAACAAATGAAAAATATCATGGAGCAATCAAAAATAGTCATAAAACATACCCTAAGTCTAAAAAAGGTGGATAAATCTTTAAAAACAATAATGAAAATCAGCAATTTTTTCCTGGCCTAAAGATATCTCGCCTTAATGAGTTACGAATGTTACCTTGGGGGGTATCCCCTCTTAATGAGTTACGAAAAATATCATCCGAATTCTCGGTTTGGCCTGAAGCGTACGAATCTGCAAAGAGAAATTGTTTTCCATTTTTTACGTTTACAAACCATCAGGATCTCTTGAAAGAATAATCGGAAGAATCGTATCTGATAACACGTTATCGATAGATACGTTTTCATTCAATTGGCAACGCGTTCGTGTTTATTTAGAATAAATATCCAAGTTACGTCATCGATTGCAACAGTGTGAAATAACTTCCAGCTGCCTTGAAAATCTGCGTGAAATAAAACCCAATGGACTTTTGGCCCTTATAGAATAAATTATGCAATGAATATGCAAGAAAACGAAAATGTGCACTCACTGAAGTCATCTGGCTGAGGTTTACAAAAAAGAATCCGTAGCCGCTGCAAATAAATGGCTTTTGCGATCGCATCATAATTATGCCCAGCATCATTTTGAATTCTTTGCTACGGTGTATCCATTTACACTCATAAGCGGCTTGGGCCATCAAGCTCGACTATTCCGAAGGGAAATAAAAAATGTATATGGATCTCTGCCGAAATCGGTATCTCATATTCTTACCTGTTCAGTCAATTTATGAGAATAGGCACAGTACATAAATGCCTGTATAATCACCGTAACGGTGTGAAGTAGGCTCTTGGCGACTTCTTCCCAATTTCCGTACATCATTTCCTTTCAAAAAATGACACGGTGTAGTCAATTACTCACCTTGTTGAGATTACTATCAAACACGCGTGATCATTAGTGATGGACGTAGTGAATAGTTGTTAACATTCATTCTTGTTCCCAGCGTATTTTGAAAAATGTGATTCACATGTATATTCTTACTATTAACTTTCAAATGGCGGTCTTCCTTTCGTAAAGTCCAAATAAATCTAAACGTATGAATCAGTGCAATGCAGTACGATAATTCGGAAAACTTCTGGATTTTGAATGTTGTACTTCCATAACTTTTCAAGATATCCTCACATTTTTTGGAACATTATATTTGCACTTTCGATAAACAGGTATATCGGCATATCTCTATAGTTCCCCGAAATTATTCCAAACGAGTCATGGCTACTAAAGGAGATACAGCGAATGACTTTGGACAGTAAGACCATTCCAGCAAAAACTTTGGACGCTAATTCAACGTGTCTACTTTCAATATCAGTTTCCGAAAAGAACCAAACTTATTATTTTATTGAAAACAATCCTATTGTTTGATTGAATCTAAATTGATTTTGCAATGCTTTTCTGGTTCGATACATACGATGTTATTGACGATCGATCTTATCTGATTTAACTGTAGATGCACATTGTGTTTATTTTCTCGACACCTTGAAACTATTTAGGAATGCTGAACGGT
Source organism: Ophion ellenae (assembly GCA_963210295.1). NCBI lineage: Eukaryota > Metazoa > Arthropoda > Insecta > Hymenoptera > Ichneumonidae > Ophion > Ophion ellenae. Next base: position 96,010 of record OY723391.1, read on the forward strand.
CGGAAAAATCCGGCACGATCGAAATCATTTGGTATTATAATATCAATAAATTCGCTTTAACTGGTTCATGTATAAAATCTATGTTCTACGTTATTTACACACCTTCTGGAGGTGAAATGCGCAGAGGCACATGTGAGCAGCCGTAAACGACAACGTCAGAAATACTATTGGATTGAAAAGGCGCTGCATGCGGTCGCAATATCTAAAATATAAAGACCGCAAAAGTTATTTGAAGTCAAACGGAATTTCCTCGTGTTACGTTAATCGAATCATCGATAGTGAATTCCTAATGGTTGTTTAAGATAGATTTATGTAAAGAAAGGTGTTGTATCTCTAACGTGTATAAATCGCAGTGCCGCTCGACGATCCTGGATAGCCGAGCGATTAATTTCCTCTCCTCTTCTTCGTCTTCATTGTCCTCAGCATTGGTTATGTATTGCAAATCATGCCAAAGTACCTATCAAGAAATACACGGTTGAGATGAAAATGGCATTTTTTTTAACTTATCGTACAAAAACAATGTAATATAGAACCATACCTGGGCTAACTATACTATACTTAGGCTAGCTAATCATTTTATTTAGGCTCGAAGGCATTTGGTTAAACTTGAAACTTTCGAACTACGCAAACATAGTCAATTGGTATAGTTTGTTCGTCATTTAATTTAGAGATATGCCAACAAAACTCTGTTTTTTATTGTCGATGAAAAAAATTATTGTATGCTACAAGAGTTCCGTTACTATTGTTTTATATTGAGGTTTCCGTCAGACATGTTTTGAATTGAAAATATCGAATTTATGGTCCACAATGAAACTCGAGGTGGAGAAGATTTCAAAAGGAAAACTGAAGGTATTGTTGGTACTGCTTGACGGGAGAAAACTTCAATATTTCCCGCATGACGATTCGCGTTAAGAAAAAGAATACTTCCAAACGATGACGTACTCGAAATTGAATTGCCGTATGGGTGGTTAACTGGGCGAAAGTGATGTCAGAAGCCATCCAGTAAAGTGCGACAAAACAAATAGTAAATTGTTCCCAACAAACGCATATGATATATTTGGTCGTAGTCCCCGTTGGCCATGGATATGTAGCTGCATACACGGTTACCGTGTAATCGTACGTCTCATTACTGTTCTTTACGATCATATTGTGAGTTATCAAGAGTCTAAATGCAGGAGGAGAGTTTCAAACAAATCAAATGAAAATAAAGTTGGTTGTAATATAAATAGAACTGGCGTTGAGATAATTGCTCACATGTACGGACGTATGGCGTAACTTATGCAGAGTATTGTCACCATGATTATATTTAATTTTGTCACGTAGCTGGTGTCCGCGGCAATTTTCAGATTTTCCTTCCTGATTCTGCCTCGAAGATTTGACTCTTCCCACAAGATTGCAAAACCTCGTAAAAGTTTTCGAAGCTCTTCTCGCCAGAACCAAAATCGCCAGCCCTTGCGCCAAGTAGAACGGAATAAAAAAATATCAAACAATCATGCATGTATATCCAGAACATCTGAATGTTCTTTACATTTTTACGTCTTGGAAGCCAGAATTTTTATTGAAGATCCTATTTCCACTGCTTGATCACCCAAGCTGTCTGCCTAAATATTAAGGGTTCTTGGTAAAGCAACTATACAACTTTTAGGCGTATCTTCTTTGCCACCGTTCTTACACTGAAGCCTTCTAGTATTTTTAAAAATATCGATCCCTTTCGCAGAGAAGGAGAGTGGAAACAAACATACATATTCAATGATTGAACAAACTTACCGGATAAAGTTCCGACCGGATAAAGTTCCCCCCATCGAGCTGAAATTTTACACAAACCTCCCTTTTAATATTTTAAGACCACCCCTTAAGGGGTCTTCTCGCTTTAGAAGCTAAAAAGGCTATTTCCATGAATTTATTTGATAGGTTTATATTATAGATACTGATATAAAAATTGTTAGGGGGAAGTCCCGTAACGCCGGACGGCACCTAGTGTCGGACGCTTGTGTTATCACGACAATGTCGCAGCGCGTTCTCGTAAAAAAACCCATGAAAGGGGTACGGGGGAGCGTAGCGATACATAATCGCGGGACGCGGTTTGCCACTGACGCACGAGGCCAAACTGGGAGCGTTTGATTGCGGCGTTTGGCGGGAATACACTGCATCGGGTAAGATCGAGGTGAGTGTTACCGCTAAGTTTCTGTGTTTAAGTGTTTATGTCAATGGTTATTATACGTCGTGTTCCGTAAATATTCGAAGTTTGTTAAAGTTTTTCTTCGATTCCCAAGGGGTTTTGGTATAAAAAACGTAATTTTGGGGATTCTCTGTCCCCTGGTACCGGACACAAAGTGGTCCCTTAACGCCGGACAGTAAACATGCTGTTTTTTTCTCGTAAGCATTTATACTTTTGATTATAACTGTTGTACATTGTTTTACAGGATAGAAAAACGCAGCGAAATCAAAATGGAAGAGAAGAAAAAGAAAGGACAATGGACCAAAAAATTTGCCGAGTTTGAGAGAAGCTTCGCTGCGCTAAGACGTTCCGAAAAGCACTCTGCACGACAAAACATCGTTATTGGACCGTGAACTAGCTTTGCTCCAGGTGTTGTGCAGATTCTCCATAATTTGTCGCCATAGCCAGATGTTGCAAAAAAAAACGATCAGTTGCTAGGAAGAGAAAAACCGAAAGAAGTGAAATTCTGACTCCATCACCGTGCAAAATTGTTGTCGAAAAAAAAGAGAATAAAAAGAACGTTAAGGACAAACGGAAAGGAATTGGACAGAAGTTTAATACAGTGATAGAAGAAAATGAAAAAACAAAGACGTAAAGGCCAAAGGAAAAGGTGAAGCTAAAGCGAAGAAGAAGCAACCATCAACTGAAACATCGAATATAAAAACGACTTGCGTAGTATGCCCGGAGGACCACGAAAAAGCCTGGATGCAGTGCGCTAGCTGCCGTGGATAGGTTTATGAATAATTTGCAGACATCCCTAAATGTTCGAAAACTTACATATGCAATTGATGCACAATGTTCTGAAGATGTCCGGCGCTGGGGGCACGTAGTTAAGTCTGTCCGGTACTAGGTGCCACTTGCAGTGACGGCAATTTTTCATACCAAAGTTTGAATAAAGTTTTTACTTTCGTTTATGCAGAGGTTGCATTTTTGGTAATTTACTTTGGTTTTGAACTTTCTTGACGTAATTATTTAAAAAAAAAACTACATTTTTCGAAGCAGTTTTTTTTTATTGTCCGAAAAGCTTAGGTGTCCGCCAGTGGGAGACTGCCTGTACACTTCATAAATACACTTTCGAAATACATTCAAATTTATTTATTTATTTATTTAAGGTACTATTTATAGACGAAAATGGTAGTTAAAAAAATGTCCTAAAAAATTGTAGGCCTGCGCTGTTCATGAAATCTCGGAAATGGATCATCCGAAACAAAAAAATCAAACGTTATTAGATTCAGTATGTTAATGGCTATAGCGCATATTATACGATTTTTAATATATATACAAAAATAATAAAATCGCGGACATTTTTCAAAAAACCAAAAAAAAGTGTTTTTTTTACCGTTTTTGTCAAAAAAAAAGTCAATGACAAAAAAATGTTAATCCTTGATATGCGCTATAGTTATAGTTGTGAAGAATATGTGGTTGAAATTTCATAAGCATCGGTTCAATAGTTTCAAAGATTTTATCAACAAGCCGGCAAAAACGTTGTTTCGAAAAAAAAACGTTTAAAGTTTGTTTGGGCTACATAAATACATAAAATATTTTTAAAATGTATTTCGAAAGTGTATTTATTAAGTGTAACAAATTTATTTCAATATCTATGATATAAACGTATCAAAACAAATTCATGAAAATAGCCGTTTTTAGCGTTTAAAGTGAGAAGACCCTTTAAGGGATTTTTGGCGACTCGCAATAGTTTTCGAGATATTGACTTTTTAGGTTATTTAAGGGTGAGGTTCCGACCCCTCCCCGATCGAGCTGAAGTTTTGCACAAACCTTTCTTTTAATATCTTAAGGGGTGAGATGCAGTCAGAATAAAAAAAAAAGATTTTTTAAACATTTTCTTGAAGTACGATGTTTCGAAAATATTCCCTGAAATTTCAAGTCAATCCGATGAATAGTTTCCTGGATATCCCACAATTAGTGAAGGGGCGTCGGGTCCCCATGGCAGGTAGCGGACGGTAGCTGCAAGCAACTGGTTTTGACCCCCTTATTATATTCTATAAATAGTCTTGTTCGTAACTGAAAATTTTCGGTTCCACCTTCGGTGGAACGGTTCGATCGGAACCTTACGGAACTTACCTAACTGAACTTAATCACGATTGCATGAGCGCCTTTTCCGACGATACCATAACTGCAACATTCCTCACTTTCCGCAGCATGATCACAAGGTTATACAAAGGTAGAAAAAACCGAAGATAAAATTTACCTGTTTGAGCGCGTATTGCGCGCCGTACGACTACTGCGCTCCCTTCATAAGCTCGGAGTGATCTTCATTTTTTATAGTTCCGTCGTAATTCTGACTATGGGTATCTAGCGTAGAAAGTGTCGTCTTTTACAAATAAAAAACTTGACAACTTACATCTGCTACTCTATCAGTAGCACCGAGATCCAGGATGCTCATTGGAGTCGCATAAAAAAAATGAACGAGCACATGACAATCTTAATGATTTTGTTTTATATCGCGGGATCAGGCTTAGTATAGCAGTTTAAAAACTGCACACGAAACGCTAACACGCATCTAAGTAATATCTGAAAGAAACAACTCTTTTCGTGTAGAGTTTATCATGACGCTTATCGAAGCGGAAAGGAATTGATTTTTTTAAATATGTTCGTACATTTGCTACTAACAAATTAGTACAGTGGTTTTTTGTTGTCAAAAATCGAACTTTTTATCTTCAGCTTGCTGTTTTCCCAATTTTCAAAATTTCAACAAAGTATCCAGTCATCCGAAAGTTTTATTATTATACAAAGAGTACTTTTTTATTTATCCTCGTCGATCACTCTAGTTGCCAGAACCGTCTACACCTATTGGACTTGCAGCAACGGCCCTTTGTTCAAAAAATGATAACTTCATTGTTTGTCAATATTGTTTCAATAAAAAACGCCAAACTTGACAACTAAGTATTTATTGTGCGTGAAATCCCTTATTACGCTCAGCAGAAAAAAAATAGAAATTCGATTCATTTTTTGGATCCCAAGCTTATCCAGATTCGGAACAAACAACGTCAGTGTTGAACGCCAATACAACGATGTGTTTCTGTGTGCAAAACTCTATCACTTGCAAAAAAAGCATTCAAAGATCATGTAATAAGAAACCAACAATCATAACCAAAATATATAATAGCGGAACAACGTACCAAACTTCGAATTGTGAATGCAATTCGGCGACGACTTATCTGATTAACCAAATCCTGATCACGTATTGTTGATAAGTACCATGCATATAATTTTACACACACACACACACATATATATATATATATATATATATATATATATATATATGTGTGTGTGTGTATATATATATTTATATATATATATATATATATTTATATATATAGTCTATGCCTGGACTTGTTTGAACATTGTATTTGTATACAATGATGGCTTCGATATCTTATAATTGTGCTGTATAATTAAAAAAAGAATCGCTGGCCGACTTGGACTACATTTATTGATCGTTGTATTGCACTGTTCCTGTACTATACTGTATTCGATGTGAAGTTATATGCTGATCATCATGGTGATCAATGATACGAGTTTAATATAATTCCAATCAAGTAACTCATAAGTGAACTGGACTAACCATTTTCAGCTTCGGCAATTAATTCACTGTTCCATATACTTTTATTATGATTTTTAAAAGATTCTTCTTTATATGATTTTCAATACTGTTTCTCAAGCGATAGAGTTTGATGCAGCCGGAAGTTGACCTTTCCAATTTAAAAAATTTGTATCCCCGTTTTATACTTGTTGAGTAGACACTTATGTGAAATAGCTTTCAAGAATACTTAATGATTTTTTTGTCAATCTAAGTTATTTTTGAATGAACGATGCTTTTTAAAATTGGACATCAATAACTTTTTATGTAGAAATACATAAACCAAATGACATTTGTTTTAAATGTAAGAAGTTCCAATAAAGCATGCAGCTGTTCGGTGCACACTTAGCTGCAGCATATGGTATCATAAAATAGCGGATAATCGGTCGGCTGTGTAATGGCGATACGGCAGAAAACGTTTAAACATGCTGTATTGAAAACAAGTTACGCGGCACAGCGAATTTAAAATAGATTTCAACGGATTATATATATGAACACAACTTATTATTACTAAAACGTGCAAAAATTGATTCAGAGAACAGTAACTGTTTTAACGAACTCGGCCGAAAAAGTAATACCGCCCCCAATCTGCTGATCGCGGTCAAACGGATAATTCTGCCTTTTTTCTGGCGAGTCGTAGAGAATTTAAAAAATGACAACGATAATGTCTGATTGTTGGGAGGATTATAATCGCCTTATTGAAGAACCTTATCCTATCGTGCTTTTATTTTTCTCAGGATATAAGCACTTTACGTGTAACCATCAAATGAATTTTCTTTATCCTAACTCTGTCGTGCATATGCCACACATAGAAAGAACATGGCGCGATGTTCACAACACATCGCGGCTGCATACGCCGCCGAAATTCCCGACGAAGTTAATTTACGTCGTACTTATGTTGATAAAGAATTTTTTAACATCATAAGCAGCGATTAAAATGGTATGTTTGCGATTATCATAGCACCACCCCCTCCACCCCCCCCCCCCCTTCCGCTTTCCCCTCCCCTAAATGTTCTCCTTCACAATATCAATTATTGTAGCATTTTTAAGGGATAAGAATCGTTTGAGAAAATTCCAATCGAGTTTGGAGTGGAACCATGATTTCCTATTGTAGTCATGACACCACATAACAGATGCAGAAAGGAATGAGAGTGCGATTTTGATATCTCGATTTTGATATCTCGCCAATAAATCATATTCTTTCGATACACTATGGGCTAAAGTTTCTTATACCGTCTCTACGAATTGAGTGTTTTCTAAGACGAACGTGGGAATATTAAAAAAAAAGCGCAACGGTTTATGATTTTGTGAACGAGCTCGCCTTTTTTGAATCAGGTAAAGCATGACGCCCTTACATTTTGCAGCAGCCGGTACCACATGGTGGAGTCTGTCCGCCGACAAAGTATTAATGTCTATGCTACTTTTCCTATCCAATGAATAGTTGAATTATGTAATAACAATAATGTCTGTAATACCTGTAATATATAATCTATGAAATATGTATGCTACTTTTTTATTTGCCGGACAATGTAATATTTCGCGAGAAAAGATTGCTGATGCTTACAATAACACCAACGCCCGGGATGGTAATTGGTACCCAACCGATGGTACCCACCGATGAGCCGAATATTCAGCCGGTCTTGCAGACCGATGAGTAGCCCATTCGTGCATAATTGTGACCGCCCATTTCCGACTTTGCGTCTGGCCCGGCTTGCCTCATCCGATTTATCTGACCGGGCCCTCATATGGAATAGGCCGGCAATATCACCAAATATTTTTCCCGGCCGAAACATTGATATTCCCCAAAAAGTATATCTTGACCTAAGGAAATATACACAATCTGGTTTACTTTTTGCCTCTTTAAAGACATTAATAATTCAATGCGATAATTTGAATACATTTATTGTAATTATATCGTCCATTATATCAGCATATTTTTCGTCAATGAAAACCGACGAATAAAAATGGTATCACAATAAATCATGGTAGTACTATGGGTAATATGTTCCATGAAACAATGTCATTAAATAAAATTATTATAGATGTTCAAAGCTACTCAAAAGCATATTTTTCTATGAAGCCAACAAAACTAGTCGATATATACATGGGCGCACTGAGAGAAAAAAACCAATTGAATCAAAAAAATATATTGGTTGATCCGAATAAATGTGCTGCGGCGGAGTGCCGTCGATATATTTGATTGTTACAACACTATAAAATATTGGAAAATGTGATTGATTTAAATAACATATTATTTTATTTGAAAAAGCTCTTCTGTTCTCTGAATATCTACATTTTCCTTCAAATAAAATTAAATTCTATTGAAATAATTCTATATACAATCCGCAGATGTATGGATGAAATAATTAAGCGGTTACTACAACATTTTTCATTTCGTACAAAAATATAATCAATAGAATTAATTATTTCTTTACTGCATCGAAACGAATATGCCATGGGACGTAAGTTTTTCAATTTGTTTTAAATCTTAAATAAAAAGTGAGCATTAGAATGATCATCCACGATAATAGTGGAGAGAATATCAGATATCCAATGGAATATCCATGGAGAGAATATCAGATATTCAACTGATAAGAACAGATACTACACTTTGATCTTATCCACAGGCTAAGCAGCGATACTCTTTAGAGTTTCTCCGGTGTTTAAGCAGATTTTCGGTTCGCGCTACGCTCACGAGAAACGAGCGCGCGTGCGGCTTCTAGCGGGTGCTCCGAGAACTACGAGTTTCCTCACACCTATAATTTCGGTGGCGCTCGGCCATGATTTGGTTGAATTTTTGTCAACCAAATGCGCAAGAAACAAATTTTATTTTCGAATAATTTTTAAACCAATTCAGACATTTGCTTAATATTTTTCAATAAAAATAAAATATTAATGTTTTAACGAATAATGTACTTGAAAATCAATATTGGATATGATCAAAAAGAAAATAACATATTGATACAATAGAAATTTTGTCTGAATCAGACGAGCGCAATTCAATTTTTCTTGCGTACTCGAATGGACAATATTCACGTTATGAATTGAAACGCTTTTTTATTCGTTGCAAAAAAAGCATTCAACACTATATGATTTGTTCGCGATAATTGTTTAGATAGTTTCAATAATATATTGTTTTCGGCTAACAATATATCTTTTGAATGAAATTTTTTTTTTAAATTTTATCATGTTATTATAGTCAATAGCGTTTTGTTTAGACTAATAAATTCGATTATCTACACCAACAGTTTTACCATTGAATCAACGAAATTTCATTCAATAACACCAATGATATTGGATCAATGTTTTTTTTTTCTCAGTGCACCCATGTATTTTGCTTCACCTTTGTGCGTAAGTATATGTACGTTCATATATGCCTGTGTGGTAACGTTCATGGGGGCGTCAGTGTTTATCTAATATTAATTTGCATTTTACCGCAGAAAGTATACTTCTCACGGAAACGTTGCGAGGTCGATGTCTCCGATTTCGCTGAAATTTGGCATGCTTGTAGAATGGGTAAAAATAGGCGATACGTATTTTTTTATATCGGTGGAACCCGATTTTTAAGGTTTGAAAGGCACCCTTGAAAATTAGGGTGTTTTTCGATTTTCGTCGATAACGTTTTAACGGTACGAGATATGAAAAAACTTCAAATTGCAATAATGTTTATTTTTTCGTGTACTATACACTGGAGATGAGAACGATGCAGATAGCAACAAATTTCATATTGTTTATTGCAAAAATGCAATTTTTTCAACCGTATCTCCGAGAATTTTTAATCGATTGGGATGTAAATGTGCATACATGTAGAGAATGGAAAAGTGCGGATAGGGATTTTTTCTTTTTCCGATATCTCACAATTAAGGGGTTGAAACTGCCTGTCGATTTTTTTGGAGAGAGCATCGTATTATCTGCTAGCCTTTTGGCATATCGGTCTAAATTCACATCAATATACGTTCGTGTTATGACGCAATTGCATATTTGTAACATTCCAGCCCCTCCCCCCCCAACGGTCCCCCTCTCGAAAGGCAAACATTCAAAGTTCTTACCGTGCGGCATGGACGAAAATTTGTAGAAATAAAAATGTGTTACAAAGAAAGTACAATCAGTCAAAAAAATCGATACACATATTATCGCTTTGGCGGAACGACAATCTTAAGGGGTCAACGCACCCTTAACAACTTCGTTCTTTCTATAGCTCGTGAACGGGCCGAAATAAAAAAAAAGTTCGGAAGGAAAACATGTTGTATTCTTCGACTACTAGACGTGCATGATGATAATGATGAGTACAGCAATAAATGGCGTGTTGTTTATTACAGCTTTCGCACTCATCATACACAGAATTATAAGCACTGACGCAAACAAACCCATTCATTTTCACGACACTATGCATAATTATCTTAAACAATTATAAGAATTCATGGAACAACGAATGCCAAACGTTTTCACCTCGTTGTATGATGCATCCACAATGTTTGGACGCACAAGGGGGATAATTTGGTGATTAAAATGCTTCGAAGAAAAATTAGATCGTGAGATTGTAAAAGGAGGAGATCGTAATTTGACTCCAAAAGTATTTCAAGAATCAGGGAGATTTCATTTTGGTTTTAAATAGGACTTTTTGATAAATTATCGCGTGCGAATATACCATTCCGCAGAGTGAGTGAATTTGTTCTTATAGGCCTCCGACGTAACTCTCGTGGTGGCGCCGTGCAACGGCTGCCGGCGGCGAAACTTGGATTGGCGCACGGCGGTTAAGACGGAATGACACCTCATCGCGGTCGGTATGGTAGAACAATTTTAGATACCCTTAGATAGAAAACCTTTAGATAGAAAAAAAACATAGATTGGCATATGATAAGCCAATCTATGTTTCTTTTCTCAAATTCAGAAAATTTAAGGGGCCGACAGCTGTTCGTCTATCTATTTGACGTCGTTTGGCAAAGTTTCGACGGGATATGAAGAGCCGTTTCAGAAATTTTTGGGTATCTATAATTGCTCTACCATACCGACCGCGATGAGGTGTCATTCCGTCTTAAGTCGAACCGGCAAAAACACGAAAGAGTTAGGCTTTAGCAAGCATCACCAATTGTCGATCTCACATTGTGAATGGAATGTGCTTGTAAATAAAATAAAATAGTGTAATGGAACTAATAACGACTGCGTGCGGATTTCAATTTATCCATAAAAATGAAGTTCTGGATTCGTCGCTTCCGTCTGGAGACAACCGTCAACACAACATTTTCGATTAGCGCCTACAATCGATCGAGTACCCATCACGTTTATTAACTTATAATACTTGTTTACACTGTTTTTACAACGTAAACATCACACGCGGTACTGTCCTTCACGCAAACACCTGATTTAAATGGCAACCGGCATACTGCACTAGCAGACGAAAACCAATTCAAGTTTAGCCAAAACGGTGCCACCCGAGTTACTTCGGAGGCCTATAAATACATTGATAGGCCACGTAAATATCTAACCTCAACGTCGCTCCACGAATCCATCATCCAAGTGACTCGCCCAATGAAGGTATCCGCATGCCCGGCGGACCTGACACAACCGTTTTCGTCGAATCATAGCGAAAAAATAAATTGTTGAACGTAACCAGACAATTTCCTACATTTTACACACACACAAGGTTACTTCTCGGCTGTCACTTTCGGGTTCATCGAGTTCGAGCCACATCGATGTTTGTCGTTTGCAGAATGCGTCGTGAGGGCGTCGCCGGGATTCGCGGGAACTAAGTTTCTCCGACATCGTGCAAGATTTGCTCGAAATGATCACCAATTACCTACTAATCATAGACGTCCACGGATTTCTTGAAATATACGGAGGAATAAAATGATTGAGGGATCAAAATACGTGTTTTTAACGTGGCTAGGGGGCTTTGCTCCTCTCCAGGTCGTGGCATTAGCCAAACTTTTTATTTTTCATCATTTCAATCACGAGTTCAGCATGGTAAGACAATTTACTTTTTTCCTCAAATTCAAGAAATTTGAGCAGCAGACAGCGGTTCGTCTGTCAATTTGACGTCTTCCGGCCAAATTTCGTGAAATTCTGAAGAGCCGTTTCGGAAATTCGTGGGTATCTAGAATCCCGTTCTGCCATAACGACAGCGATGGTGTGTCATCGCGTCTTGCTCTTCTATGTACGTCTGAATGCGTTGCCTTCGGCTCCTCTCTCTCACGTTCGCGGGAGACCGCGGTAATGAAAATAAAAAGACGAAAACAAGCGGGAAGGGTTTAAAATCAGGAATACAATGCTCCGAGGACCCCATTGGAGCTCGTTGTAGTCGCGGTATCGGCGTCGAGCCGGAAAGACACTCCGACCCCGGACTCCGGGCGGACGTGCAAAATATTCACGTCACGATATATATATATAATTCCTCTCTCTACCCCCACACCTCTTTGATATGTGTGTTGGAATAAAGACAGACCATTCAATCAAATAGAAAGATGGTTAACACTACGAACATTTTATTTAATTTAAATTTAGAAAACATCAAATAGATCCATATAGTTGAACCCAAAACGAAATTTTTGTTTGAGCAGATGAAACCGAATCGCAGATTAATTAGGATCAAATAAAATATTTAGTTGGAGAACGATATTAAATATATTTTGATTTGAATAAATAAATATATTTAAAGTCAATCATTTTAATAATGGAATGCAATAGGACAAATTTGATTCCACGAAATATCTAGTTAATTCAAATAAACAAAAATCAAATAGACGCGATTAGTTCATGTCAATTGAATTTTCCTGTCAGTGCGGGATCCCAATAGGGATTCCCCATCGGTATCCAACAGGGATTTTCCATCGGGATCCAATCTGAGAATCCTAAAGCATCCCTACATTATCGAACCGAATCCGATACGATGCTTGATCGATCATTTCGCACTCTGTAGGTCCAAATTACTAAAGAAAAAAATTAATCCATCGATAGACTAAAGAGATCAATTTACTGTTTTAAAAAGAGTACATGTCGAATATCACAATATACTTATATCCATTTGTTATCTTTTTACTTTATTGCTTACCCATATTGTATATTTATAGTGCTTTATACAAGAACATCTACAGGGCAACCCAAAACGAAGTAATAACATTTGACAGATGTACGGAGAGGTTTGAAACAACGAGAGGGGTAAGGCAAGGCTGTGCGCTAAGTCCCACACTATTCAACGTCTTTCTGGATGACTTGGATGCGGAGTGGAAGAGAAGAAATATGGAGGGTACAGTTATTGGCAAAACGAAAAGATTTGCGCTCAAGTTTGCGGATGATGTAGCGATAGTGGCAGAAAGTGCAAGCGAATTGAACGCGATGTTTAAGATCCTAGAAAGATACGTGAAGAGAAATAGGATGCAAATTAATGTAGCTAAAACAAAAGTGGTGGTTTTTAGGGGCGGCGGAAGAAGGAAGGAAAACGAGGAATGAAAATATGGAAATAACAAAATTGAGGAAGTAAATAGCTACAAATATTTGGGATTCTGGTTTACAGTAAAGAACTCGTACACAAAACACCTGAGAATGCTGGCAGGTAAAGCACAAGCAGCGACAAATGTAGCGTGGGGGAGAATGAAACGGGAGACAGTAAGCACCATGAAAAGAAGAGCATACCTACTGGACACACTAGAGAAGGCGATTTTAACGTACGGTGCTGAAATTTGGGGGTGGAATGAGAGAAGTGAAATCGAAAGAGTCGCGGGGAGGTATAGGAAAATGATCATGGGGGTAAGTCCAAACACACTGGCGTATATATGGAGAATGGAGACTGGGAGGCCAAAAATCAAGGTAGAAGCGAGTGGCTACATATTGAACATATTGAAAATGGATAGCAAGAGATGGCCAAGAATTTGTCTCAGTGAAGAAATAAAGAACTGGGCAAATGGAAACCCCTCCAAGTGGGGTAGAGAAATGGAAAATCCGTTCAGAAAAGTAGGAGATGGGGAGTCGATGCTGAGAATAGGAATCGGTAGAAACTTCAGTCAACTAGAAGCAAAACAAAAAACTGGATGTGAAATATTAAATGATCATCGGACGCAGAGAGACTGGTGCAGAATAGAAAGCTCGAAATACTGCGTGGAGTATAAAAATCGTGTAAGCAATGTAAGCATGCAGAAATATTGGGACCAAGGAAAAATAAGAGGAGAGGACAAAGAACAGTGGGCCAGAATGAGATGCGGCAACGTGGGAAGGGAGGGAAATAAAGGGTTTGAAGAAGAGACGTGCCGACTGTGCGGGAGAGGAAAATAGAATTTGGCGCATATAAGGCAATGTAAGGCATTTAAAAAAAATGATAAGTAAAGATGTAAGGACGAGCATGGAAGAACTCTTTATAGAAGCAAAGAAGCAGATAGGATTGAACGAACTGTTAAATAGAGAAATTAGGCCCGTACTCTGTGAATATGTGAGAAAGTTCGAGGAAAAGGTGCGAACAAGAGAAAACAAGAAGTGAAAAGGGTACAAGACGATAAGTTGTAATAGAAAAGTAGTAATAGAGAAAAAGAGTAATGGAAACCAAAGATAATATATATCTAGACTTAAGCGTAGGATAAGTGAAAAGTACGTAACCACTGTAATTCGATGGAATATTCTTAAGAGGGAATGACACCTCATCGCGGTCGGTATGGTAGAACAATTATAGATTCTAATTAAGTCAATCTACATTTTTTTTCTCAAATTCAGAAAATTTGAGGGGAAGACAGCTGTTCGTCTATCAATTTGACGTCGTTTGGCAAAGTTTCGACGGGATCTGAAGAGCCGTTTCAGAGATTTTTGGGAATCTATAATTGTTCTACCATACCGACCGCGATGAGGTGTCATTCCCTCTTAAGCCCGAGAGGTAAGAATTCCTAAATAAATACTATACTATACTAGTGATTTATACGCTAGTATCTTCGGTACGGATATTCTTCGAATACTCTTTATACTTTGTGAACGTTTTATACTTCTTTTTAAATACTTTAAATACTATTTATTCTTCATGAACTTTGACTATACTTCTCATACTTAAAGAAATATGAATACTTTGTACATTTTAAATATTTGGATACGCATACGTTTAATGCTGTAACGTATTTTTAAAGAAATACATTTCTTTTTTGTTATTTGTTCGTTCTATTATTTAATTCTTTATTCGCGCTCGGTTTTTTAAATCGAATGAAACTTTTTTTTCCATGACACGTGCGCGGTTCATTCAATGCGAAAATCGTTGTTTCGCATCGTCTCGCCGGTCGCATCCTCTTCAACGTCGAGACGCGCGTACAACATTATGTTTGACCACTCGGTTTCTTTGTTTTTTATCTATCGTGATTTTTTACTACTTTTCTTTTTTTTTCAATTATTCTTATACGCTCTCATTTCCGTTGTTCGGTAGCTTTTGATTCGCGCGCCGTCTAAAAAAAATTAAATTAAACTTATTTTTCGCCACAAATTATTCCGAATTATTTCTTATGTTGCTGCACTATATGAATGGATCGTCACAGTGTAAAACTTTCAGCAAAATCGATTTTTTTACATTATCCGACAGTATTTGTTAAAAGTATTGATATAAGTTCTCTTCCATGCTGTTTAATCATTTATTCGCGCATGGATTTTTCAGTCGAATTCGACTTATTTTTAATACGACACGCGTTCGGATTAAATAATTGTAACCATCGCAGTTGCGCAATAACTGGATAGTCGCGCGCTTTTCAACTGCGACACGAATATGCACGCACCATGAGGCGTGCCGCTTATGTTCTATCGCCCGGCGTCGTCCTTTTGTCGGAAGCCATTTTCTGAATCCTTATTGGATCCCGATGGACAATCTCTATTGGATCCCGATAAGGATTCTCTATTAGATCCCGATGGGGAATCCCTATTGGATCCCGATGCGAAATTCATCGGGTCAGGTGGACATTGCTGTTCCGGGCTACGAACTTTGGCGGATATGTGATAGGTATGTCATGTTCATCAAAATACGATTTGATTATGAGTTTGAACTATGGTTCTTTTAAAATCGAACTAAATACTAACTTTCTTTTAAAAACTCATGTAAGCCGCTCTCATAAAATTCCACACCCACAGCGATGAACAGCGGGCGCAATCGTAACCGGATTACCGTCACGTTCAACATAAATTTTCATGCGCACAAGTATTTAAAATGTTAAGAGTGTGCCTATTAAAGTTTGTAAAAATATGTTTTTATCCGTACCAAAAATACTAGCCTATAACAAACTTTAAATATACAATATGAGTAAGCACTAAAGTGAAAAGGTAACAAAAAAGTATAAGTATATTGTAGTGTTCGATATTGTAAGGCATGATTTTAGAAAAAAATTTGGACTCCTTACCTGGGGCATCTCTATCAAATCCCTATAGGGATCTGGTAGGATCTGGGGAGTCCCCAACAAATTTCTGCATGGGCGTAACAGGTGTTTTGTCGTCAATAATTGCGATTTTTTTTCTTAGACATAACTAATCATGAAAGGATCTGGTTTATGCTAATTTTATGAAGCAGGTATTCATTTAGTTTTATACCAAGTTTATGAATTAATCTTTAAAATTAACCGAGTTATATGCCTTGATTCGACGACGAAAGGAAAAAATTCTCTTCAGTGTCCCATCGACACCTTTATAAAACGTTATCTGTAAATAGAAAATCAACAATTTATCGATATCTCTACAAATGTAGCTATCGTTATGCGTAGCCGCTTTATTATTTCGTTTTTTTCTATTTTCAAGGATCTATTTTTGCATTCAAGCAGTCTTTAAAAATAGTAATGATCCAAATTTTAAAAATCGGTCACGTACAACCTCGGTCACTTCAATTACAAAAATGTCAAAAAAAAATTGAAAATCGGTTGATAAGTTTTTAAGTATTCGCTCAAAATCGAAAAAAATAGTTTTGAGAAAATCGCGTTCAACGTTTCCGTTACGTTGTACTTGATATGAAGTTATGTTTTTTTTCTAGAATATTAGAACTTACATTAAAGTATCTAGTTGCGGGCGATATGACGGTTCTTCATCTTCATTATATTTCACAAAATAATAAGAACCTGCACTTCATCTATTGTGAACGATGCCACACCTGTAGGGTCTGAGGGGATTAACCGGTCGTGCTACCTGTTCTCACTGAGGTGACTTCAACTCCGTCAATTTACGGACTTGTGTATAAAAATGTTGCCAACATATTTTTGAATATACAATCATTACAAAAATGAAGGAACAGTAAAATTTCAAAAAAATTTCATTGATTTGTGAATAGCTGTAACTTCGTGAAAAATGGTCGTATCCTAAAAAAAATGGGGTTTTAAAGCTTGAAAACTCTAGTTTATGAATCTCACAGGTAAACATTTTTTTAAGCAACACGCTTGGCGTGAATCTGAGAAATAGTGGGCAGCAAACATTTACGAAATTTTTTTTTCAAAATCGTCCACGGGCTCGAAAAAAAAGTTCCGTTATTTTTCTTACAGTTGCGCAATAACTTTTCTTTAAATCTTGGAGACAGAAAAAAATTCAAAATAAAAAAAATTGAAATTTTGAAAAAAATATTCTTTTTTCGAATTTAAATTATTTTCTTTTTCCCAGATTTAAAGAAAAGTTATTGCGAAACTGTGAGAAAAAATAACGGATTTTTTTTTTCATTTTAATCATCATTAATTGTCATTTAACGAACAATAAAAGTGTTCCTTTAATTTTTGATAAAACTTCGACGCTTCGGTAAAAAATAACGGTTCAGCCGATCAATTTTAAATTGTGGTGGGTCTTTGGGCATATATTGAACTAAAAAAACCTAGAAAAATGAGTCATTTTCACAATATTTGCAAAGTTGACGTGGATTTTTCGAAACGGGAAAAAAAGGCATTTTTTCGTACCTTTTCAAATCAATATTAAGGTTAAAAAAAATTCTCTAAAGTACCAAAAGGTGCTTTTAAGGCATTTTTTCCAGTTTACGAAACCCACCTTTAGCTCGCTGTACGATCACTTGTTCATGAGATATTGATGATCTACGAATAAAGCTCCTTTTTTCTTTAAAGGCCTATACCTCAGCGACAAATGGTCGTACAGAGGTCCAAAAAGACCGTTTTGAAGCTGAAAAATCAGGCTAAATGACCCCAGTACTGATCAAGCTCAAAAAACATTTGAAGCCCGTGGACGATTTTGAAAAAAAAAATCGAAAATGTTTGGCCCGCGCTATTTCTTAGATTCACGCCGAGCGTGTTGTTTAAAAAAATGTACCGGTGACATTCGTAAACTAAAGACTTCAACCTTTCAAATCCCATTTTTTTACGATACGACTATTTTTCACGTAGTTACAGCTACTAAAAAATCATGAAAGAATTTTGAAATTTTACTATTTTCTTAATTTTTGCAATGAGTGTATGTAATTTCAAGAATTACAACAAAAAAAATCAAATTTTGCTTGGGGAAAGTGGAAAAGCTACTGTGCAAGTTCTCGTACAGTGACTTCCCCCCTTAACTGACATTTCGTATGGAAAGCTGTCAACTTCCCGTGAAATTCAAAGCTGATGACAAAGCTGTCATCTTCCGCGCGAGTTTTAAATTCAAAACTTGAACATGCACAAATTTTGCTATTTCTGGCAGTTCTAAAATCGTGACGTGACGCAAACCTTGCCCCCCCCCCCCCCCCCCCCCCCCACGTAAGTAGACCGTAACGCCTGCCCCCCCCCCCCCAATTGCGTTACGTAACTTGCGTACGCCCCCTCATAAGGATTCAAATAACCATGTGAAAGAAAAATGATAGCCAATACCCCGCCAACAGACACAATGCTTGTACGGTGTCCAGCCACGTAGCAAAGCAACGGGCCCCGGTGCGTCGCGTACATGCGCCCGATACGACGCTTTTGCTTTATCGCGGATTCGCACATGGCGGAGGGCAGTACGGGGCAAGGTGCCTGCCCGAGAGCTGTGTTGACCAACGTACTATCCAGTACGTGCCTATACTGCGTTCATTGAGAGAACGACACGCTTCCGAACCTGAATTCGTTCGGTGCGGACAGATCCCGCGCCATCATTATCATCTCCACGTGGCCAAACGAGCCCTACACCAATGTTACGGACTCTAGCAAGCCCCACTACCCCCACCCGACCCGTAGGCCGCGCAAAGCTACGTGTCGCTGTGTCGTTCTTTCGTTGAACGCAGTATAGTGTGAACCGTGACGGGTAAAATTCGAGTGAATGTGTTTTTCAGCTTTGCATACGTGTGTTGGAACGCAATTCCAAGTGTTTACAAAATCATTAGAGAAGGGAAACGTGCATATTTAAATAAGTATACATTTTCCATAAAACATGATGTCAACGTTTGTATTGTTTGTGGGTTAGAAAATTGTATCACAGCGGATACACTGTTCGTGGTTATAGAGTTCGCCGAAAAGAACGACGAAAATTTACCCGTAATCGATATTATTCCGCGATCGTGGATATTTCCACACAACGGAAAAAAATGCTGTCTCTATCCGAACAATGCACCCTCAATTAAAGTGAATAAAATGCACAAGTATAATAAATCTTTTTTTTTTCAAAGAATGGTATGCCGCTGTGTCGCAGCGAGATCCAAGTCCCCGAAGGGCGACATCGGGACAATTATGAATGCCGTCATAGGTAAAGCGGTGTAATTACACTATAGCAGTTGCGGATGAAGAACTAAACTGTGCGAATCAGACCCCAATTTCAGTGTTACGACGACATTATAATGCATGAAAGGTTTCTTAAAATTATTTAATGCGGAAGATTTATACTGCAACATTAAATAGCGCAATAAAACAGATAATTTTACGTTACAGAGTTCCTGGAACAAAAATTTTCCGATAGCGCCGAGCCTCTGTAAGTTTCGTCGATAGTAGGTTGTTGGTTGACGGGAGAAGGTGACCGCGAAGTATTTAATCGTGACCGAACAAATAACAGCAATATCAATAGCGGATAATTCTATTTCATATAACACATGTTCTTTGGATTTTTATAAATTATATTTCCGTGTTCTTTGGCGACCCAATCATGTTTCGTTAATTATCGAAGTTTTATTTAATTGTTTTTGGGTAATGTTCCGAACCAGCCCCCCCGATCGAGTGACGTGCTATAGTTTTTGGGTTTGGGTTTGTTTGGACAAAACGGAGAGCGCGATAACATATATAGGTATGAACGGAAACGTAGCAGATATTGCTATAGCCGGCGCGCGCTAAAATAAATAACTTTAATATTCAATATCTCGAAAACTATTGCGAGTCGCCAATAATCCCTTTAGGGGTTGTCTAAAATTTGTAAAGGAAGGTTTGTGCAATATTGTAGCTTGATCGGAGGGGGGTTCGAAACCATATCCTTCTTTTTTTCAAGCTATGTGAATCTTTATTTAATATAGGTAGTATTCGATATTTTCTGTAGCCCTCATGAAAAAGTAATGACATTTTTATTTCATATTTATACTACTCTAATTTTCAGGCAATAATATTTGTTAAGTGATATTAATCTTTATTTCATAATTTTTCGAATTTTAATCCTATTCCCATTCTCAAACTATTTGAGTACAACATTAATAAATAATGGACATTCAGTAAATAGTATATATACATAACTCTGCAGCATGCAAAAATTCCCTCCCACCTCAATAAAAGGTCGGCCTAAACTTGGTAACTCACGGTGAGAAAGTTCCGAAAGCAACGCTGGACCAAGCCCTGGAATCAATTGTGGGGTCAGCCTCGGCACTGACGCTAGGTCAACGCTGTTTGCCAACTGAAGGACCTGATGTAACATTTTTTACTTGATCCAACCGTCGCCCAGTACTTATAACAATTGTTGGCCAATCGTCGAGCATAGTTAGCGCAGTAGTGGGTGGGTGCGGGGCCTTGTGTAAATTTCGTCATGGGAATTATAATATACGTAATATCTAAGTCACTTATTTAATTCCACCTAGAAATTTGAAAAGTAAGTAATTTAAGAGTTTTCCCGTGTATTGTTCTCTTGCAAAGGTTTTCCCGGAGCTTTCAAATTTCTAGAAACTCGTTCGAGTGTTTTTGCTGACTTTATTTATTTTTCGAAGTTATGCCCGGAGGCACTCTTCGGTCGTTTTGTTTAGAAGCATGTTTTTCAACGTTGCGTTTTAATGGTCCCATACAAGAGTTTTTATGATTAAAGATGGTGCCAATAAAAAAAAATGAAGATCATCGCCGACTTACTAACGGCCCACATCAAGCAACAAAACGGGAAATTTTACTGTTTTATTTTGCCTAGATTTAGGCAGTTTTATGGTGACACTGCGGTGAGTGAGGGATGCTACAATTGTATGTCGAGGAAGAGACACAAAATAAAATGTAGCTTTTATTCTGTATAGTAGGAATAACAAGTTTGTTTAATCATTTTATACAGCATGAGTGACAAGTTACAATAATATTTGAAAAAAATGGTTATGTTGTTCTGATGAATCTCATTTAGGCCTGTTCATTGCGGTGTACCTGAATTAGCTGAAAACGTGCATGAAAACGGGAAAAAAAAAAGAATATTGGGTAACTTGTTACCTTGATAAGACAAAGAGAACCTGAAACAATTGCAGACAAGGCGCCGATAATATATTCCGGATCTTTACCCCATAGGTCAATTACCCTGCGGGTTTCGGACCATACAACCATCCCCAAGTTTATTAATCCAATTTCAAACACCACAGACTCCCAAATCTTAGGTTTCTTTGTCTGTGCTGTGAACACATTGTCCATGGAATGCAAGCCTATCAGTTTTAATACTGCAACATCGCGCCGGAGCAACGTTTCGAATGATACAATTTCCGTATCCTTGTCAATCATTTTTTATTGATTTTGGCATGAGGAGGGGTGACCACCATCTGAAACTATTAACGGACGATAATTAACCATTAATAATAAGCTTGAAGTTTGCGAGCAACGAAAGGTCGTCATATTGTTTGACACTTTGTTATATAAAACGAGGGTACTAAAACAATTTTTAACATAAAAAATGGATGAGCTTATTATCAGTCTCAAATTACAATAATCTCAACGCCTGCCTGTTGAATGTTTTCGAATAGGGCATCGCTCTTGGTGAAAATATCCAAAGAGCCTTCTAATAAAGGCAACCTTTGCGGGAGACTACCAGTCTGGAGCCTAAAAAAACTATGATTTGCGACAATTGCCAACTCAGTTGATAGAATGAATATTCCGTTTAGCCGTTATTATACATATCTTCAAATGTTTTTACAATTTATTTTCCCAAGATTTTGTAACAAAATGGCGTCGGCGAAGCTGGTCGAATCAGCCGCCTTCGTCCAATAGTATCCTGCGGCCAGCAACATTACATCGCCAATTTTTCACCGATGGTCGTTGGGTTGTTTTAGAACCACATAACAACATTTTACATCATAGTAAGAAGGGAATTGTTGGTATATTGCAAATATTTTTTTCGAAATAAATATTTTTGGTGAGTTTTTTTCCCCCGATAACAATATTTTTTCAATCGCGCACAATCTGATCGAAAATCGATATTTTTCGATTTCCCTACGTACTTCGAAAGCAAGTTTTATCAATGATCCACTTGTTTTAGATGTTCGTTGCGGGTAAAAAAACTGGAGAACTCTTGCCGGCGGCGAGGCACTATCAAATAAAGGTCACTCGCTTGATCTAGCTTCAGCGCCGCTGAATTAATTACAAAATCTTGTGAAAAAATTGTAAATGTAGGTATCTTTACAATTTTTAAAAATGCGGAGAATAAAGTCCACTAAACGGTCACTTATTGTCAAAATTCACCCTTTTCCGGGCTCTAGACTGGTAATCTCCTCTAAGAATGCACAGAAAGCACTATTGGAAAGTTATGCATGACCACTTGAGGTTCAAAAAGCATTACTTACAGGGCACACTTCTTTGTCAATACTTGTTTTTTTAACACCAATGTATTCGCAGTATTGGGCAATATTGGCACGAAGCACCAAAAAGGGTGTGCAGGTTATCAAAGGTTTAACGGCCCAACTTCCCACTGAGGAAACGCTGTGAGCGTGTCACAATAGACAAATGAAACACGCTCAATGACTATCAAATTTTTCGCACAGCACGAGTTTTTCGTTGCTTAGAATATTGTTCTTGCATATGGCGGAATGTAATCGCGCGTTACCACCACGGGTGTTAAAAAAAAATGTTATCTTATTTGTCGCAGAACGGGGAATTGAAAGGGGAAATTGAACCAGAAATAGGAAAGAAAAAATGGTAGGTATAAACTTCGGCGCTTGTACACTGTATGAATGAATGTCAACGGTCTATCGTTGCATCCCTCATGCGAACTTGGTTCACCCTTTACAGCGTAATCTATGTATAAATTATTGGTCATTCGAGAGATGATAGCGCCGTAAAAAGTTGAACACAAAGTAGGTAATAATGGGTTATATCGGAAAAACGATGCTCGACCACTATTCGATTTCCCCTATTATACTTTATAAATTCAAAGATGACCTCCTGCTGCACATTTCGTACCGGTCGCAACGGCACAACTCATCGCATATGTACCCTTTTACCGGAAGTTCCGTGAATATTATCGTGCGCTGAAAAAAGCTCGTTTTCGTACCGTTGGCCATATTTATAAGCGCCGCCATCGAAAAGGATACGCCAGCCGTTACCCTCGATCGATTTTGTCGGATCCATATTTGGAAATCCGTAAGCGTACGAGCAGAAGTGCCGGAGCGTTTGAAGAAAGAACAATTCAAAATCCTCCTCTTAACACAATTATATTAAACAATTGTTACAAAAAAGACGACGACATCATACATCAGTAACATTGTAAGTACGATATATGAATCACATTGAAATAAATATTTTTTTCAATTTATTCAACTCAGCTGTCCCTCAAGTCGTACGAGTGCCGGTGTGCAGGAAGAATTCGACTTTTGTACAAGCCTTTTATTTTATGTCAAAACACCATTTTTCAACGTCTGGGAAGTTTGTAAAATGTAAAACGTTATAAAAAAAAAATTGTCAAGCGTAACACCTCTGATATTTCCTTCGGCATCCAGTGTTCATCCCTTTTTTCTTTATCATCTCAAGCCATAACAATATATGCATACTTTCATCATATATCCATATAATGGAATCAAGCCATCGTTTTCAAAAGTGCAAAGTAACTTGCTGCTGTATTGGCGATCTAAAATAAAAAGAGAAAGCTCAGTGCATACACCAGCAGCACTAGTCTTACATTACTTATCAATACGTTGTCACATATTATAAATATAAAGATAAAATGCATCCTCACTACAGTAATTTGATTGAGATTTACGGAGAAAAATCCGTAAGCCGTGCACTTGAAAATCTTTTGAGACCTCATCATAATTATGCGCAGGAGGATTTTGAATTCTTCGCTACGCTCTACCCATTGACAGTCATAAGCTGCACCGGCAATCAAACTGGTCTGAGAACATAAATGAGGCATGAGGATACGCTTTGTAACTATCGATCCAAATTTTACGGCTTAATTCTCACCTGTTGTGTTAACTTATCAGCGTAGCCACAGTATATGATTGCCTGTACGATAAGAGTTACAGCGTGAAACAGGTACTTGATGACTTCGTCCCAATTTCCATTCGACAGTTCCTTTAAAAAAGCCAAACTTATACGACAACATTTTTTGTTATCTCTTACTCACAGCGATGTCTGTAGGCCAAATGTAGAATCTTTGTTTTTCGTCACATATGTGTGGATTCGTTTTTGCTAAAATGATCGTTCTCATTTCTTATCCTCCTTCTTCCTTCGTTTTATGTGTATTTTTTTTTATCGCACAAAGTAAAATCTATGTGAGGGGGATAAAAAATGCTGAACTTTATTTTGAAACATCAGCCTGATTCGGATGAATAATGCAGTGAAATTGAAGCGACCCCCGATTAAAGGTTTATCCCGTTCATCCAAGATATCTCTCCAAATAATACGTTAAGTCAAATTTATGATTAAACTCATTTCATTTTCATGCCATTTCTCAGGAATTTAATTAACCTCTTAGGAATAATATAGTGCTCGTATAATGACGACGCTTAAATGCTTCAGGTTGAATAAATTAATTTCGGCTACGATTTTTACATTTTATATGGCTTACATTAGTTTTATGGGTTTATGTTTATCTGAAATGTTTCTCCATTTGCACTGTGTGAACTCAAAATAAATAAAGAAACGCAAGCAAATGTTGGAGTAGTTTTTTGTTGAATTCATTTTCCTATTTTTTGTTTTACTTTTTTTTTCTTCAAATTTGCCGCATTCTTGTTCCAAAATGATTATACTTTTTCCAGAGGAGCCAAGCCTCCTTTTTTTATAGTCCAAGATGAACCGTTTAAAAATGCGTAAAAGCAATTGCCATTAGTTATTTAGGATAAATGTAGGAATAAATTTATGATAAAAGTAGTTTCTACTTCACATTTTTAGTGAATATTTCGTTCATTTTGAGCGTTTTCCTAAGTTGACTTATACAGCGTTGTCTTCTTATATTCTTTCTGATGTCCCTTTGTATATCCTTGTGGGCTCGGATGATCGAAATTCTTTTTCGCCAAGTGTTAGCAAAACTTGACCCTGCTCAGTAGTTGGCGCGCATGCGAGTACACGGCTAGACGGTCACCTATTCAAGTATCGGCCCGGGCCAATCTTTGCTTGGCATAGGAGATTACCGTAGCACACCACACCGACTGTGTGCTCACTACTCTCAAGCCCCACTTTTTAATTCCACAACGAAAATATTGGCCTTTAATTTATCCCTGTTATTGCATGCAGGAAGCATTTTACGAGTGGAGTACGCTTGCCCCACCGTGCATGATCTGATGTCAATAATATTCGATTATTGAATACACCGTCGACTGGTTTATTAATATCGTTGTAACTTCACCCAACTGAAACACTTGACGTATATCGAGTAGAGATTTAAGCTTCAAAGGTAAAAAATCGGCTGCCAGAGGTACTTCACTTAAGAATTGCGTATAAATACGATGATGCACACACCTCTTCGAGGCGAAATACGCAGAAGCACATGTTTACAGCTGTAAGTAACATCGTCAAGAATATTATAGGATTGTATACACGCTCGATCGTATCGCAGTACCTGTAATGAAATCATAGTTTTATAATTTACCGTAAATTATTTCATTTGTATCGGAAATATTTTCCTTCCTTTACATTATTATGCACAAATGGTATTATCCAGTTATAGAAATGAAACTTCGTAGAAAGCAGAATACTATTTTCATGTAGCTTTTGGCCATGACTGAACTTTTATTGGTCAGCAGTTTTTAAACGAATTTTTTTTACGCAGGATCGACATTATTAATCGACGTTATCGACTGGATCGTTGTCGACAGATATTCACGTTGCTCACCTGTAAAGATCGTTATGTCGCCTGGCAATTGCTGATAAGCGATCTATCAAAACTCTCTCGTTCCACGTATTGTGATTAACGTCAATGTCCGTTATGTACTTTAAGTCGTGTCGCAATACCTGTCGGGACAATACAGATGCTGTCTACATGACATAATTCGTAGAGCGACGAAATGATGAAATTTCAACACATGACTTGCATAAGCAGACGATAATAGTGAAAGAACAATGGATCATATGCAATTTCGAATAATAACACTTGGACTTGACACAATGAGACGATTGATTTATTTTAAAGAATGATGTTTTTATCACACGAATAATTTTGATTCCATGACTATCAATTACTCGAAATTGAATTGCCGTATGAGTAGTTATCTGGGCGAAGATGATGTCGGAAGACATCCAATAGAGTGCGACGAAAACAATAACAAATTGTTCCCAAGATACGCAAAGTATGTACTTGCTCATCGATTGCGTTGTCAGTAGTGGATATGTCGTTGGATATACCGTAACGCTGTAATCGAATGTGCTATTCGAGAGTTTCCCGTACCACTTATAATGCAGTAGCAATCTGTGGATACGAACAAATTTCTAGCCTACCGCATTACAATTATACATATAGATTAACACACTATGTTAGGACAGTTTGAATTATACAATCGATCAGAGGAGTAATGCTGCACATTAAAAACTTGCATGTTGTTTTTCATCATTTTATTTTTCTATTAAACTACCGTGATGAGCAAGTCGGTTATTCGAAATTGGCTTCGTGGTAGTGAGTGAAAAATTTTGAGACAGCAGTGTGCAAGTTCCCAATCTGCATCATTGTTTTACCGAAACTGCATTTTAATAACGAGATGTCGACAATTGTCAACTATTGCTATGTTGAATATAAATCTTGTATCATAACTTTGTGTGTACAAATATTTGTAAGGGCATCACATATTTTCAGAAAGTAATAGCACAAAAAAATGGATTTCTGGAAATTCAAACTTCCTGAAAGACCACACCTTTTAACAATTTTATCGAAATTCAATCGCGAAACCACATACTGCTTTGTCAAATGATTCTGAGACCTACAATTCATTGTAATGACAGTAGAATGTGGGCAAAATACAGGAAGCGGGCTATTTCAAATTTTGAAAAAGTCAGCGTGTAATTAGGATTTTTTCGGAAAATTCACTCTCTCGTAAAATTCAAAATGTTTTCACCAGTTATCGCAAAATTCATGACGAATTACTCTATTCCCGTACAAAAATGTATCCCGATATTTTTACTTTCAACATAGTAGCCCCTTGACAACCCTATTTCTAAAAATTCAAACTTCGTTAAAATCACAATAATATCAATTTAATCCGAAAATAGTATGCATGATACTTTATTTAAGTACGAAAATGTAGCCGGACATCTAAAAAATTGTGAATGTTGTAGCGCTAACAAACATGTTTCTGCAAATAACAACTCCTTTAAAATCTAAAGCGTTTCACTGATTTTCAGTGAATTCACGAAGAACATATTCCTTATACTATTGGCGTGCTAAACTTCACCCAAGTATCTCGATATCTGTATAAGTTATAGCGTGCTTGAAAGAAACCGCACACAAACGCACGCGCGCGTTAGCGTGCAACCGGTATTTTTTCAAAACGTAATTCTTTAACCATTTGAAATATTTCACACTCATTTCCATTAAGAGGTCCGCATAACCTTGACATTGCAAAAATGCGTTTTTTTGTATCACACAGTTTTAGAGTGTAGAGTGTGAAAAATAATTTGCAGCTACAAATTTATTTAAAAACCCAAAAAATTGAGTCACTTATGACGACATTTGTAAAGAGCAAAATCGTTCGCGGCGCTACGGCGTACCGCGCTGCTGCCCGATTCATCATTTATTTTTTGCGTTTTTTCCTTAAAAAAAATTCATATAACTTTATCTCATGAAACGGTGTAAGTCGTACATAAAAAATCTATTCGTCTGATTTATTTCAGATTGGAAGAATTTATAACATTTTCTATCGTATAACCAGATAAGTTTGAGATATGTTTATCCATTTGTTAATAACGAATCGTTCATGTTGTTATTTCTCGGAAATCGAACTTTTCTTCACGCCTTGCCAGTTTGGTAATTTTCAAAATTCCGAAAAGTATCGGGTCATACGGAAGTTTTATTATTATACGGAAAGCACATTTTTCATTTCAGATCACTCTAGTTCCCAAAACCACCTTCACCGAGAGGCCATGCAGCAACGCGCAGCATTTTGTTTAAACAATGATAACTTCATGACTTATCAATATCTTTCAATGAAGAAAACTCAAACTTTGCAAGATTATGTATCAACTGTGCGTAAAATACAGACCTCGCCATCTTCACATGAATCTGAAGTACAGAATTGGAACACCTAATCACATCGTTTATTATTCAGATCCTTTGCGATTGTCATATTTCTTATAATTAGTTCTATTAAAAGTTCGATCACATTCGGTTTCAATAATATAGAAAAAAACACACACACACACACACACACACACACACACACATTTTTTCTCAACTTGACGGTTTGACGACGTCCCACATATGCGTGTGTGTCAACGCATGTGTGCGTGCATGTCGGTAAGCGTGCAGGTGTATTTGTGTCTGTGATTACATCGTTTCTGGTTTCTCACATGTATGGTCGCACGGCGTAACTGCTAACGAGTACGAATACCATAATGATGTATCGTTTGTTTACGGTGGACGTACTGGCTGCAGTTTTATTATTTTCCTCGCTGATTCTTATTCGATGGCTCGATTCGTCCCACATGGTAGCCAAGATTCGCAGCAATTTACGAAACTCCTCGCGTCGAAACCAGAGCCTCATGCCCTTGTAGAAATAACCAAATAATTAACAATGAAGTCCGCGATAAATACCAAAAGTACGCTTCACGATATAATATTGATTTCAATATTAATTTCTCAATAACGCATATATTTTTTAACTTCGATTTGATGGCAAATTTGTTTGAAGTTCTGTCGCCGTTATGCTGTGAATCTACGAGCCGTTACTGCAAACGGAAAGTGCAGAAATAAGAACTATTGAGCTTATAGTATCCACACTTCTACAAATGTGACCTTCCGGGATAACTCAAAGAATTTGACATTCCGGACAAATTCGTTTTAATAAGTTTTACAGTTTTTGAAATTTTAATATGTATACCTTCTTCATATATAAATGTACCCACGTCAAGTATTGGAAAAGATGGTTTGGTATAGAATGTTCTGAAAATGCACAAACCAGTGCGAATTGTATGATGTTACAAATAATTTTACGCCACTACACTTGTATATAGCAAGATTCAATATTTCACTATTCAATGTGACAGGTATAGGGAAAGGTGCCAATAATTCATGTATAGTATATATATGGGCCACAGAAGTATATGGATTCCCTAGCGGCCGAAATGAATCTTTTCAACAACAGATTTTTTAACGTTAGAAGTGAAAACAAATACGTGTAAATCGGCTCATGTTCATAATTTCCTTTTTTATCCTCAGAATAAAAAGCGGTGAATTCAACAGCAATATTTGTAGAATAAAAAATAATACTAGCCCACGCAACGATCACAAAGTTGATTTTTCGACGCTACGAAAAAACAGCAAAAATGAAAAAAAAAGGAAAATGTTTGTCAATTTGGCACCTTGATAGCGCATAGAATACCGGAGAACATTGCGGTAAAGCTGCCAATCGCGTAGTTCGGATCGTCCTCACAAACTCTAATAATAGTGAAAAATTCGCATGTCGCAACGACACAAATGTGCAAAACACCAATTGCAAATATGATCGGTTCCCAAATAGTGGGTCTCGCGATTTTGTCGCCGAACACACTGTTCATAGAGTACAATCCAGCAAGGCGCAGGATATTAACGTCACGTCCGACAAATGTTTTAAAAGGCACGATCTTTGCCTCCTCCGGAAGAACTTGCACGCGTTCCCTTGGCTCTATCATTTCGCTTTTTTTGCGATGAGTAGGTGATTCTTCCGGGTTACCACTTTTATTCTCGTTAGTACCAAGTTGGCGAAGAAAAATTGTCGGTTATCATTGTAGTTCGATAACGGAAATAACGTTGGAGAATATCTCGCCCGGTAGTCGTCGAGCCTTTAGCTTCACTCGTCAATAATTGAGTAATGCACGAGAGAAAATTCCTCACGATGGATAAGCGACGCGGTCGCACCTGTAATGATGGGTGTGCCGTCCATCGAACGACGAGCAGGTCTCCACCCTGTGATCATCTATGAATTAAATATCCCACTGTCCTGGGAGTGGTGGTCGGGTAAACGAGCGCATGCTCGTATTTTTCCTTCCAACTCTGGAGAGATATATCCTCGAAACAGCAGGAAAAAAAAGAAGCCGACACCCAACGAGATTGTGCTGCTGATGGATCATGGATGGATCGACCGTGTATGGATAACGAAAGGTCGGTAAGTTTGCGAGTAAGTTTTAGAAATGGGAAGCAAAAATGCTGACAAAGATGCACCATTTTTTGGGCTTCGTACACCCGAGTAATTTTAATTTTCTTTGAAGATTCCGGAACGATTATCCACTATAATTTGGAGAATGGACTTTGACATTGCGGTCCAACTATCCTAAATTAATTTCGTTAGCTTATTCGTTTTCTATTAACAATGTAGTCATATAGCACGTATTTAAACACATTACCGTATTATAGTTGATGTATGCTCTCTGTCTTGTCCTTGGTGTTCTGCGTGTACTATGCTCTTTTTAATCGCCGATGAAAAAAGGGCCATTAAGCCGGTGTTTGTTATTATTTATCTTTTTTTTTTCTGGTGGTAAATATTTGGATTTGATAAAAGCTTTACTACAATCGCGAACTTCGCGCCCTTTTCCAATTTAAAAATAAAAAAACAAGCAAAATTAATTTATCATTTATATAAAATCATTAAAAGAAGTATCGATGTGTAATAAATTGAGTTTTGGACACATAAATACATTTGCTACAATTCAAATCTTACTATACTCAGTGAACATTTTTTTCCCAACGAACAAATCATAAAATATATAAATGTACAACATGAATAGAATATTGTCATTGAATTGATTACAACGTACATTCGCTCACATTATATTTATATTTAAGCCCATGACTAACGCTGAACAGGAGGTTTGAGCGATAGTAAATAATAGTATTTTACCGTGAAGGAAATAATTAACTATACGAAGTACCTTTATTTTTTTTCTACTGATTTCTAACGTATAGTAAAATTACTGCAATTGAGACTCTACGGTCGGAAATACGCTTGCTTCTTTCATCAAATAAGCAATAACCAATACGATGTAATTCCATTGTTTTGTATTGTATTGCAACGTTAATCTGCTTGTGTTAAATTTTCGAATCAAGTCACTGCTTTCAGAAGTGTAAAATAACTTGCGGCAGCTCTGAATATCTGCAAAGAAACGATGGCACTAATTATTTGACGCATATGCTGAGACACTACGAACTATTCTATACAGATATTGATAAGCATACTTAGGCTTACCTTAGCGACTTCACGCATATTTGGAGTAAGTAATCCGTATACGCTGGAATTAGGTGGCTTGAGGGCTCGTATGATAACTATATAAAGCATAGCGCTGAACTCTTTGCTATGCTGGATCCAATCACACTCGTAAGCAGCTTGGGCAATTAAGCTCGACTATTCAAAACAGACGCGTTCACTTTGATAAATAACACAAGTAAACAAATTCTTGATGCCGGTAAAACTGGTATTATTCTTTACCAAGTAACTACTGGTGAGACCTATACTAACCTATATTTCAAGTTACTATACAAGGACTTTCCACTTCATTTTAATCTCATAGTGAGAAGCGTTAGCAGTTCGTGAAAGATATATGCTCTTAAAAAAATTGTTTTTATAAATTAATTTAATGTCATGTCGACTGCAGCACAGCGAAGACGAGCTCGTTCGAACTATCCTAATACATTTTGTTATATATGCGGGGAGTATGTTATTAAAAAATTAAGAAAAAGGATTACAGTTTTCGTGAAAAGTGCTTTTTTTCTTCGTATTTCGGGATAAAAATGAAGCGATAAAATCAGTGAAGAGCAAGCAGAGCGCTTCCACTAAAACATAAAAATCATGGAAAATAGGTCGTTTTTCGTCGATAACGTTATCGATCTCATCTCCAATGTATAGTACACGAAAAAATAAACATTGTTGCAATTTGACATTTTTCATATCTCGTACCGTTAAAACGTTATCGACGAAAATCGAAAAAAAACCCTACTTGTGGAGGGAATGTTTCATCCCTTAAAAATCGGGTTCCGCAGATATAAAAAAAATACGTGTCGTCCATTTTTATCCATTCTACAAGCATGCCAAATTTCATGGAAATCGGAGAGATCGACCTCGCAACCTTTGGGGGCGTCCATTAATTACGTGAGGCGTTTAGGGGGTCGAGCGAAATCTCACCCAATCTCACGTGGGGGAGAGGAGGGTTCGGCAAATATCACGTAATTTTAGTAATTTTAGTAATTTTAGTAATCACATAATTTTTATTACGTAGGGAGAGTTTCCCTACTACTTTACATGGTGGAGTAAATGGTACTACAACCGCAGTTACTTCTACTACAATTTATTTTCCGTGATCGTATGAACTTTGAAAAATCTCACGTGAGATTAGGGGAGGGGGAGGGGGTCGAGCAAAATCTCACGACCTCTCACCAGGGGAAGAGGGGGGTCGAAAAATCGCCAAAATCACCTCACGTAATTAACGGATGCCTCCTTTCCTTGCAAGTGTTAAAATAAGTTCAGTATAGAGATAAGATTTAGAAAAAAATATACAAGATGCGGCATCAAATCGGCTGTCCAGCTGTATAATGCGTATTAATATTGATGTCGATGTCTCCATATAATGAATCTTCTATCTTTCATTCTCACCTGTTGGGACAAACTTTCAGCGTAGCTACAGTACATCGAGGTATGAGCAGCTAGAACGGCGGCATGGAAAATCAATTTTCCGACTTCGTACCAATTGCCCTTAGACAGTTCCTACAAAGAGAATAACACGGAGACAATAAATTCGCGTAATTTTATATTGAAAGACAATATTGATTTCATGAAATCATTATTATTAAAATGCACTTTAGAATATTCGTAACTTGCCCTGATCAATCTAATACCGTGAAAATGTATTCTATTCGCCGCCAGAATAAGATGGCGAAAGTAATTCTAAAAATTGAAAAAAGAAGGAGAAAAAAAAAATGTACAAAGCACGTACTTTCTCTAGTTGGAAAGTACACAGACACACATTAGCGGCGGTTACCCCCAGAGTCATAAATATTATTGGTTCGAACGTCTGCTTGATTCGTTCGGAATATCTGTAACAGAAAAACATCATTTGATTCGTTATTGAAACAATTGACAAGAAGGACCGCGTGAATAAACCAGACAATATTGTTTTTGATATAACGACTGCTAGTTTTAATAATAAATACTGTTCATTGAATGTGAGAAGCCGTATGATTAGGAAATTGATTGAATTACGTCGTTTTTCCGTATTGGTAGCTGCATATTCGAGCTAACCAACAAAAGAAAAGACGTGAAGATTTCTTACCTATATACATCACAGTGTCGTTCAACTAACGTGGAAAGTCGATGAATCAATATTCTCTCGTGATCTCGGTTCCCATGGTTCAGTTGGCTCGTTACACATTTAAAATGATGCTGCAATATCTGCAAAGAATACACGGAGGCATTACTTCACAAAAATATATGTATAAATTTGCTTACACATAAAAAAAGAATAAAAAGAACTTCGAATTATATGATTTTATTGCTTAGAACGAGAAATCCATTTTTCAGCCGAACGGAAGTATGAAGGAAGGGACAATTACTTGAAACTGAATTGCCGCATGCGTGATGAGCTGAGCGTAAATGATGTCTGCAGAAAGCGTGTAAAGTCCGATTAAAAGCATACCAAATTGTTCCCAAAATAAACATATTATATATTTGATCGGTGTTTCCGTTGACCATGGGTACTTCGCTGCAAATACAGTGACTGTGTAATCGTAGGATGTATTTTGGAGTTTATCATACCAGTGATAACGCAGCAAAAATCTACAAAGGCAGAAAGCAAATTATCTCTTTACATCAGTTTTCATTCGATTTGCCAATGAAGATTTCCTTCAAGATCTATTGACGTAATGTTGCATCCGGTCCTATAATGCCAAGTTATCCGGTGAAGCAACGAGCTCCATTGAATGAGTCATAATTATATGATTTTTGAAAGAACTGAACAAAAACGGCACGCGCTAATAAACAGCTTTTATAAAAATATTTTAGGTCTTACGTGTATGGTCGTATACCATAAGCGATGCATCCTAATGTGACCATGATAATATACAATCTTGCGACGTTACATGTTTGCGAAGCAAGCTTCGTACTTTCCTTCCCAATCCAGCCACGATCGTGGGACTCGGTCCACATGATCACCAAACGTCGCAGCAATTGGTAAAGCTCCTCCCGAGAAGACCAGATGCGCGAACCCTTTTATGTAAAAAAAAAAATTATATTCACGATCGAAGCAATATTTGGCCAAGTCAGGTGTTTGGGTAGAATTGAAAAACTTATGGGAAAGGAATGATTTTTGTTTGCAGTTCGTAAAAATGGCCAAATTTTTATGTTGAATATTTAATTTTTGAAAAATATCACGGCTGTACAAATGTCGAAGCGGGTTTTTCCAATTGCCGAAGGATTTGAGTTATGTTTCCGGCCAACTTAAAAAATGCAGTTTTGAGATAAACGCTGCCCGGCCGCCATTTTGAAATTAATCGCTTCAAAAAAATTATTGTATACAATCACGATATGTATGATAAACACCCTTTTTTGCAATGACGATTAATTTTGTAGTTTTTTTTTTAAATCCCCAAAAACCTATTTTTCGGCCTCTAGAGTGGCCTAACCCCTTATGAATTTGTTCAATTTGACAAATCCAAATACTATTAAATGCATTTCCCCCATTCTTTTAGAAATGGTGCTGACAGGTCTACGGTGGTACAGTTCACGCATTAAAAATGTCATCTCGATGTGTCATAATTTCAGAAATAAGAACGTCTTCCGTATTCTTTGAAAAATTCAAATCGTCACACAATCTAAACCATTACACCGATTCTCATCAAATGCATGAAAGACATCGGGGGTTTGTGCGGTAATGTCCATGTGCAAAAATGATCGAAGTGACGTACGCACTTACTTTCCGCCATTTCTTTATGAATGTGATCTTTAAACATTTCGGAATATTTCAAATAATTGAAACTAAGAAATATCCATAAAAACAAAATGTGGCTTTTAACAAAACAAAAGAGTGTTCAACACTCTTGACATGTATATCGAAAATCGAGAAAAATGTTCAATGAAAAAAAGAATTGAGTCTACAGAAACAAAGCATGGAATATAAGGAAGCAAAATAAATAAAAGGAGAATACTGCGATACGGCACCTTGATGCAGCACAGCGTCAAAGTAAGCGCCGTTGATGTTACAGAAATCACTTCATCTGAACCCGTGCTCCAAACCTCAATTATTTTAAGGCATTTGAACCACAAAACCAACAACAAACTTATCAATCCAACTGCAAATGATACCGTTTCCCAGACCGTTGATTTTGCAATTCTGTCGGTAAATATTGAACTTATGGAGTGCAAGCCAACTATGCGCAAGATCCGAACTTCGTGCCTGAGCAATTTTTCGCACGGCATAATATTTTTGCTGTCTATAAAGACTACCACTGATTTCTTTTCTGTTGAATCTTGAACCCGCACACTCTGAAATATGCAATGAAAGTTTCACGACTGCTGGGATTTTCTGGGGGCAAAGCTATACTATCGATGCGTGGTGGAAAAATAATAGAAAAGATAGACTCGAACCGTCGCTATGATTCATCAATGTTGACACAAGCCCGATTATTTGCTTTTCAATTACGCCAAGACACAATGTTATGATTAACATCTCATTAGTGATCCGTGGGATTGTCAATAAAGGGTTGCTAATCACTGTACTACCCTATATACATATGCAGACATTTTCCAGACACACATATGTATGTGTGTATGGAACAAAAAAATGGACCCTTGCCGCTTCAAACAATAGTATTGAATATTTTACAAATCATGTGGAATATTAGTTTCTTAACTTCGGTCAAAGGGGTGGTCAGTACAATATTTTTCTCCTATTTGGTATATAAGAAAAACTCGATCTTTATGCTTAAACTTGAATAATTCAACAACTACAGATGTGAAAGATAGATGAATATTCTTAAGGGGTCGGGCCACTCTGGAAATTTGGAAAATGCGACGAAAAAGTTCGCCTTTAAAGGTGCCGAACGGTCTTCAAAATGGTATACCAAAATATTATAGGCTGTGACCATCTCTAACTACCCCAAACGGCTACAACTTGTGCCTGGAGGCGAATGCGCAGCGTATCAAGCTTTCCGAACAACCGCTGCCAGAAGCTGCAAAAGAGGCACGGATCAGCTTCAGGGCACTCAGAATGAAAACATAGGAGCAGAACATCAATGTGGAAGGCCAATTGTATGGTGCAGACATCGCAGATTGAAGGTATATAAGAATTTTCTATGATTTTACAATGATGAAATATGTTTTACGCGTATGTACTGAAACGCGCTTTTCTCAAAAGTACGCTTTTTTAACTGGGTGCGAACGTAACTGGAACAAATCTTTACCGATCCATTTGAAAACCTAACATTAAATTAAAAACTAGGTTACATATAGTAGTACTTAGAATGTCTACCTTATATTGCATAGTTTGTTACCAATAATTCTTTTTCTAAAATGGGCCACTTTGACGAGAATTGATATAATGAGAAAAATCCTACGCACATAAAAGTAGCTGTTCTTATATACAATGATAAAAATATCGGTATTTGTTCCAGGTGAAAAAAAGGCATGACTTACATTTTCGTGCAGCCGCCATTTTGTTATTAATCACTGCAAAAAAAATATTTTGTATAGTTTATCATCGATATAATAAAGGCCTGTGCTAGCTTAAGTCCTTAAAGTTGGCAGTTACTGATTTAAAGCTTTTTGAAAAATTTCTTTGTCATTATTTTGACACAAATTAGAGCCGTTTGGAAAATGCTGAATGTTCTGTTCAGGCGATTGATAGCCTGATAGTATTTTCATTTGGTTCAAATATTCACTGGTCTAGTCAAATTTGATAAATACCTATTTAATTGAAATGCATTCTTGTTTCGAGTGTATAGAAGATACATTTGAATAACAAATAACTTTATCTGTATGCAGGACATATGTCTTCAAATCGAACATATTGTTCTTCCGAACGCATGAAAAATGTATTTAAATGAATAGTATTTTTATTTAAAAATAGAAAATTTATCATATTTTTTCATATATTGTATAACATACTATTCTTTATTAACTGTGTTATGCTTTGTTAATTTATTCTTGTTGATAGCAATTCTCGATAATGAAAAATTATGCAAAATATAGTGTACCTACTACCATTATTTTGGCATATATAAGGATGGGTGTAACGAGATATGCAATGGCTATGTCTTTCAGACGGCACTTGGTCGACCACGAGAAACGATTCGCAATATTCGAGGTATGGCACGGCGAACTCAGTTTATACTTGCTGAGAGTGTGTAACCCAGAAGATTGTTCATAACTTGCAGGATAAGTCACTCTCTGGTTGCAAAACCAGTTATTTGCAAGAATCCCTTCATTTTGTACAAATACATTTTTATGACATATTTATAATGTACATTCACGACTGGATATGTTGCAGTTATCCTTGAATGAAACGTTGTAAATCTCCCTATATTATAAACTGTGATCTGATTTTTCAGAATCACTGTTCAAAGGGATAGAACCTACCGGTCAAACTCTTCAAACGGTTCCCAATGGTCAATCATCGCAAATTGCTATTGACTTACCATTGTCTCCTTGCTAGGCGTTGGGTTCCATTGCTTTGAGCGCTACGCTTGATAAAGTACGATCCGGTCAAAGGAAGCACCTCAGGGAGATTTTTGAATGCCTTCGCATCTACCCTAGGAATCAGTGTATTGCCTTTCGCATAAAGTACCAGGAGATACAATCTTGGTTGTTTCTTTCAATTAATTTCAGTTCAGTTGGTTTGTTTCAGAGTACTTGGGGCAAGCTACAATTGACACCAACACGGTAAGGGTATGCAAAGGAAAACGCATTGACGTCAATGGCGTCAATTGTAGCTTCGTCCCAAGTACTCCGATACGAACAAACCAATGATATTCTAAAAACATATGAGTATACGCGTAGACTAGACTATATTTACTTAGAAAATCTCATGAGAATGGAACTAATTACGTTAAGGAAAAAAAATTCACCGAAACAACACCTCGTTTAAAGTAGAACAAAAAATACTGAATATGTTTTATTCTCCGCAGTTTATTCCGTGAAGCATGTGTGTCTGTATACACGTGTACAATTGCAAGACGATTACTCAATCCCTTCTCGGTGTGATATAAGCCCCGCTAATTAAAAAAATCCTGTTATGAAACAAAAGCTCCGAAGTTTTGAGTTTAGTAATCAGGCCAACACCAAATGTGATTTTTTTAGACTTACCGTTCATCTGCTATCTTAGCGGCACACAACAGCTCTCTTCCCCCCTCAAATAACTCTACCTCGGCTATTGTCTGTTTCCTGCGAGCCTCTCCGGTCTATTCAGATGATTATGAGTGACGTCGATTGGCTTGTAGAATACACTTGTTATCCTTGTCGGCTGCCATCATTTTAACTTTATGCCCAATTTAACTCCCACGAAGTCCCACACATTTAGTAGAAAAGTGAAGCTTTTATTGAAGAGCTTTTATCTTTGAAGCAGCAAAATGATGCGTCGGGGCCAATTGCCAGATAGTTTTATTGTAGCTCTCGTTATTATTTTGCGTGTAATTATCTGATCGTCTGTGAATCAAATAATTAGATACAATATCTATCTATATGACCGTAGAATTTATTGGACCTTGCTTAAAAGAAGAGTAGGATGGTGGCAGTCACCCAACTTTCCTTCGGCTTCTGTGTCTTCGACACAGGCAAAGGCTTGTTTTCACGGCTTTATGTCTGACACCTTGTTCGTCTTTTTCCAAACATACTTACCGCTCCAAATAGCGAAGAAAACCGTACTTTGCTCCATGTTCAGTCGACAGAAACACTGACACCATTTGCTACTCCCGCACTTTGCTCTTTCTCATTTTCAGCTGCCTTCTTTGTTAGCACAAGAAAACTTCTTTGCCGAATTCCATTTTCGACGCACTCGTAATACATATTTCTGCTCATCCGTTAACCAATGTCCACCAAGACGAAAAACAAATGTAATTGTATTGTTGTAAAATGTAATTTCGTCCATCAAGACGAAAAACAAATTGCAAACCAATTTCCAGAATCCGCATTGCGAACAGTTCGATTATTGATGTTGGAAGATTTATCAATTTTCGGGCAAGAGTCTATTTCCATGATTCCACATTTCCACCCCCCAGGGATGTTAAATCCCAAGCCCAGTTCACCTTTCACATTAAAGTTCACATTGTTTCCATTTTAATATATTGCTCAGAGCCGAAAGCACTGAAATGAAGTGAATGATGAGGTAACCGTTGATTTGATTTATTGTGTTTTCGGTATCCTCGCGACTTCTTAGTTTCTCTGCACAAGCTACGGTGTCACAAGTACATGAAAAGGCGGTTTCATGCTCGTTTGCACATTTGTTGCCGTACCATGTCTCTTTTTTTTTGTACACGGCGACCGATATCCTCATTACTAAAGGTTTTCTCTTTGTACATTTAGATTTAGAATTTGATCCATGTTCGTATAGATTCAATAACGTCCTGACTGCAATAATAGCCCAGAAGTGACTGACTATGTTTGCGTTATACGCACGAGTTAGGTAGAATACTGAAAAGGTAAAAATACAATGGATTAGGCGAAATAAACATGTTTTTTTTACAACATCGTTTCATTGATATGTCTCTACAAGGCTCCAATTTTGGAATTCATACTTAAAAATCGATGTACATATTCTTGATAGTTGAAACTTTCAAAATAAAGCGAAAAAATTCTTTTCGGAGCCCGAAAAAGTAAAAAGCGCCCTTAAGAGATCTCCCTCAAGGGTCTCCCAAGGTATTCACAAGAATCTTTTTTTTTCCTTATAACTAATTTTGAAGTTTTACGCACCTTTTGCGCTAACGTCAGTATTAATATTCGCAAAGTTGCGAAGTTATAGGTATTTCTAGGTAGAAAGGTCTAGCGCCCCTGCAACCAGTTAGTCTACTCGTGGCGCTGTTGACAAAAATCAAAAGCAGTCAGCACTTCGGATGAATAAAAGTACAATATTCCTTCACCTAAGATCATTCAAGATGCCATTTGATCAATTTCTAAGGACCTCAGTTCAGATAAATTTTGGAACGGTGTGACGGCGGCTCCACGCAAAATACCGCAACGCTGTTATTTGATTACTGGCTCTAAAAATTAGTTCAAGCGCGCAGAAATCGTTAAAATTGCTTGTTATATTTCTGTTAGCACTTTTAACGGTGACTATAAAAGCATAGTTTTGAAAATGTATGTGTTAAATCGGGGATCGCTATTACGAATTGTACCCAACAGTCGAATAGCAGCGTAGCAGCATGACCTGAATAATCGCTCTTTTACCTTCTTTTGCACTTATCTCGAAACAATTTGATTGACGAGGCCGCATGAAAGTCTCGAAAACAACCGGTGTGATTGCCCTCAAATTTGGAAACTCTCTTAGATACATTATTATTACAGTCGTGCTGTATATTGGAATTGGAAACAAATAGAAGAAGGCTAGTTTTTTGACAGGTGTCTTTGTAGG
The DNA here is from genome assembly GCA_963210295.1 of Ophion ellenae. Taxonomy (NCBI): domain Eukaryota; kingdom Metazoa; phylum Arthropoda; class Insecta; order Hymenoptera; family Ichneumonidae; genus Ophion; species Ophion ellenae. The sequence goes on from OY723391.1 coordinate 137,072, forward strand.
TGCCGCGGGTGCTGGATCCAAGTTTGCCTAAAAATCGGGGTGTATGGTTTTTTAGGGGATGAAGGGGGATGGGGGTGAATTAATGCCAAACTACAACCCCGACGAGGTCGGCGTCGGAAGACAAAATGTTCAGAAAAATCCGGGCTTTATTTTTGTCCACAGCGCCGAAGTCGTGGAAGTTCATTTTGGGGGTGAAAAAGTCATGTGCAATTTTGAAAAATCAGTTTTAATTCGATAACTCTTTAAGAAAAATTCATACAATTTTTGTTCAAATGGGAATGTTGTATCATTCGAAAAGACGCGTCGATCGAGTATTTGATCATCCCTCTCCAATTTTGTGGAGAGGGATGATCAAATCCCTCTCTTCCCTTTCCAAAAAATAGTTAAAGTATACAAAAAAATTGTTTATTGAACAACTCAAAAACAATCGATTTTCGGGGATGGTTTAAATGTACGAAATGTCGATAGTAATATTCTCTACATTTTCGTTTCTATGGACCACCCTTGAGTTTTGCTTTTTCCAACCCCTCTCCGGGGTTAAAAATTCAAAACGAAATTCTGGGTAAACTATTGACCGAAAATAACGAGATAGGAGTTTGGCGCTGTGGACAAAAATGTAGCTGAGTTTTCAAGCTACAAATTGTTCCACGGCGACGAATTCGTGCGGTCAATAGTTTTTCCAGAATTTTATTTTGAATGTTCAAACCCTGAGAGGGGTTGGAAAATAAAAATTCAACGGTGGTCTATACAAATGAAGATATAGAGAAAATTATTCTTTACGTTCCGTACATTTAAACCATATCCAAAAAATCGATTATCTTTTAGTTATACAATAAACAATTTTTATTTGGTATAGCAACAATTTTTTTGCGTTTGAAGATATTATCGGAAAGTGATGATCAAGCGGGTGATCGACGTGTCTTTTCGAGGGCTACAACGTTCCCATTTGAACAAAAAGTGTATGAATGTTTCCTAAATAGTTATCGAATTCGAACTGATATTTCAAAACTTCACCCCACGTTTTCACCCCCAAAATGAACTTCTACGACTTCGGCGCTGTGAACAAAACTAAAGCCCGGATTTTTCTGAACATTTTGTCTCACGGCACTGACCTTGTAGGGGTTGTAGTTTGGCATCAATCCACCCCCATCCCCGCTCATCCCCTAAAAAACCCTGCACCCCGATTTTTAGGCAAACTTGAATTTAGCACCTAGTAAAAAAACTGGCCTTCTTCTAATTTTTTCCAATTACTGGGTTCTGCAGTGACGGCATCGCTGTACTATATCTCAAACCTACTGTACGATTTTTGCGATAAGGTGATTAATTTTGTCTACTTTTGTAGTTTTTTGTATCAACTTTTGTGAAGAATACGATATTTTTGTTGCATCACCAATTTTTCCGTGAAAATAAGGGGGAAATGCACACTACGCTGTAGTCACACTTTTCAAGAATAAACTTTTTTTCTCGTCGTGTTCTTGGAATGAATCGGCAGCCAGCGACGCGCGTATCAGCAGAAGGTCTTCATGACAACAGCTACAGCGCTGACGTTTTTTTTTGTTCTTAAATCAAAATTCTTAAGAGACTTGATGGAAACATATATTCAAAACTTAATACATGTTGTTTTGTACCTCTGAGTTTAAAGATTTTGCTAGTAGGTACATGTAAGCCTATTTTTGATCAGTTATACGCGCGTCGCCGAAGCAAAAGTTTGTTCGCTCGCGTTTAATGTTTTGTGTACATTGATTGAAAGATTTTGTTGAACCAGCTCCTGAAGTACTAGATGAAACATGTTAAGTTATGTTCCCAGATTTTTATGGGATAACGTGGAGTTTTGTGGGTTAGTATAAGTTTTTATAGGCGTGGATTTCGGTGTTGTGATGGAGTTAACAGATGCCGCGGAGTAGCTTTATATTAGTTAGATGCCGCTATTTACTGATAAATTTTGACCTCTATAATAACCCCACAGGTTTTACAAGCGTGCCTTCTGTAACCTGTCCGTTCGCGTAAGTGCATCCAGAGACATATCAGTTCATCGATACTGGTGAAAAAAATCTTTATTGGCGATCACCGAAACTTACAGATGCCCTCGCATTAGCAGCCAAAGGAGGAGGACTTTTTTAGCGTCTAAAATGTGAAGACCCCTTAAGTTAAAAAAAATTTCAATCGAAGCATTATTTTAGTCCCTGCAGCTCTATAACTAATGTTTACGACGTGCCACGTGTATTACCAAGTGGATAAAGGTTCAACTTGAACCTTACAAACGCCGCAACTATGCATTATAAATTAATCTCTCGGTGATTTTCAGTCGTCTACAAGCATTTCGATTTTGGTGTCGAAACGCCTTAAGGACCTTCGAACCTGAGGGGCTCAACGGGGTATTTGATTTAGCCACCCGGTTGAACTGAAACAAAAGAAAATATTTTTTTTCTTAAAATAGCTAATATTAGCTAATACTTGACCGATTTTTTTAAAGGTATTTTATTCATAAAAAACGTGTACCAATTTCATTTTCGGTTTTTCGGGTAAAAATAACATTATTGTTTGTAACTAATGAAAAAAAATATGAAGAAGAAAAACGTCATTTAAGACTAAGCTACTATTACATGGAATTAGTGTACCAAATTTCAAGTCAATCCGTCCATCAGATGTCGAGAAATCGGGTACACGCCTTTGACAAACATAGCGTCTAGAAAAATGCGTTCAAAGTTTTACCAGCAGTTCTATCGTTTTAATCATAAGTTTACCTTCAATCTGCGATTCCTGCAACATATGTTGGACCTTCCTCTTAAATTTGAGTAGCCACAAGGGATGAACGAGTATTTGTTATTTCCACAGTAGTCTTCAACCCTTTAACGTGGCTGTTATGGATATAAAAAACAGGAAAAACTCAAAGAATTCCTTTCCTCCTGGAATAATCAGGGTAAAGTCAGGGAATTAAGAAAATTCGCTGGAATTTGTTCAGAATTTACTTTTTGCAAGGATTACGAAAAATGAAACCCACTTGAAAAAAAAACTGAAAAGTATAAAAGTAAATATTTTTAATATTTATATAATTCTTAATTATATACGAAAAGTTATGTTAGTGCCAAACAGTGAACATTTTGAAAACTAATTTATTGTAAAGCTCTATGCATTTGCATTCGATTTGTCGATACACAACCACACAATTATTATTGTAGACAAGTGTTTATATTTATTTTTTATTTATTGGCAATGACATAAAAATTTCTGTTTATAACAAAGAACAGGTTCTGTATTTACTTTTGATGTATTTTTTTGTACTTTACCCTTCCTGAATTTGTAATATCGAATAAAAATAATCACGATCAATCCTTAGCAACTGGTTAATTGGCTACGCGCTAAACGGAACCAAATCATTCCACGCAAAAATTAAAAAATCTCTACAAACCCTGTTCTTTTATGACGACTCGATGGATTCCTGCCTTCCGGACTTCCCTCTTGTTGTTCAAGAAGAACAGTGCCTCCTCTTCGATGACTTCACTGGTGCGAACCGTGTGAAAAGTCACTCTGGCGTTCAACTCGTCGACGGTGAGAATGCAGTCGGAGTTTAATCCAACATCTTCAACAAATCCTTCGGCTCAGTGGTGACGGGCTGTTTGAGTTGCGTAAAGAGTGAAGCAACCCAGGAGAATGAAGGAAAATTAGAAATAATAATCAAATTTCTGAGAAAATTTCACAAACACACTGACTTGCGCACTAACAACTGAGCAGTTTGGTGCATGGAGGAGCGAGTGGCTATGGATGATATTGTCGACGGGCTTCTCTAAGGAACTGGAAACAGTGGAGCGACAAGTGTGGGGAAAAGGGAGAGACGGGATCACCAAAGTTGAACAAGAAGAAACGTTGAGAATAAAAACTACTTACATTTTTGGGCGAATAAAATTTGGGAGAATAAAAACTACTTACTACTTTATCTACAAAATACGAGTCGTTTTCTAAATCGAATATCGCGATGTCGATTTAATGGTCGTGTTTCATCAATTTTGGCTCTGAGAAGGGCCGTTTATTTATTGACGTAAATTTACAGTAAGTGGCCTTTGCCAAATTAATTTTGGCACCGAAATAGGGCTGTTTGATCTTTTTTATGCGCTTTTATTACACTTCAGTTGTTTTTTCACTACGCGATCTGTCACGATTTAACCCCACGTGGAATTTACCACCGGCAACATTCGTATCCGCGAGCAGACGATGCGTCTGTTTGGGACGAGAGTCGATAAACGCCGCACTTCATACATTACTTTTTTATCTTGACGCTATGAAGTGTATCTCAAACGACAAGTGTGGAACAATTTTCGTGTGAAAAATCGCCCGAAAATTCGACCAAATATTATGATATCTTAAAATTGAGTAGACGGATCGAAAAATGACCCAAAAAAAATCGATAGGAAAAAATAACATTTCATTGGTAAAATGCCATTAGATTTTTTATCCATCGCCGTGGCTTCGCGTAATTTCCATTCGAAGTTTGAATATGTACGGTGAGAGCCCATCTTACTGTATAAAGAGTCGCGGCGTGTCGTCAGTCCGTCAGTGGCGTCGGGATCGGTGGCTCGACCAGTGGCGTCAAATTCGTTTTTTTTTACTTGGCGTCAAGACGCTGCCGCGTCTCTTAATGCAAATATACCGGAAGAAATAGGAAATGCAAATTTCATCGATTCCTATAGCAAATTGGAAGCTACAACAATCTAACTAATGGATAGTTGCCGTTAAAAAAAGACGTGTTCCTTATGACACGACCTTGAATGACTAAACTTGAGTCACGTTTTGTCCTGAACTTTTCTACGTCCCTGGCGTGTTCAGTAGATACCAACAGTTTTCCCTTAGATTGAGTTTGAGATAAACTAATATTGTAAGTTATACTCTCGAAGACAATCTTTCAATCTAAATCTTTATGCTCATTTCGACCTTAAAACAAAATTTCATCTATTATTAGTGGTGCAGCAACAACAGATGTTTATTAAATTTTAATAAAAGCAATTGTATAGCTTCTTTTTTCTCGTCTGACAACAACATTCCAAGTAAACAACAATATACATTTTAAGGAAATTTGACTTTTTTCACGTTACTCAAAGGAAACACTTCTTGCCGTTTTTGGCTGGAGAAATTGATTGAATGCGAATAACGTAAGTGCAATTGAAGCGCGATTCTCACTGTTATAATTATAACTACAATCACAATATTACTAGGTGCGCAACTAAGTTTCCGGGTTTTTTTTACCAATAAAAAATCGAAAATTTCAACACAAATACAAAAAATGGTTAATTCGAAGTATTGTCCCTCGCTATTCACATTTTTGCCATCTCTCTGGCAATACATAAATACCGCGACGATAAAAAGACGCGTCTTTGGACTGAAACCATTCGTCCAACCAATTTTATACTGCATCGTAATTGGCCAAGTGTAGTCCACCCAAGCCATGCGCCATCGACCGGAACAAGTGATAGTCTGAAGGGGCCAGGTCTGGCGAATACGGCGGGTGCGGTAGCAGATCGCATTTCAGTGTTTTTATGGTTTCCTGGACGCAGAGGAGGTTTATACACTAGGCTCGGTAGGCCCGGGCCACGATCTTATAAACAGGTCTGGGCACAGAGGCTAAAATCGTGTGACACTAAGTGAGGCCAATTGAGCTCCAAATTCCGCCACGTCGCTAGCGTCGGAGCGGCCGATTTGCCTATATATACTAGTGTTGTTGTGTTTGCTAGGATATTGTGTATAACCTCATCGCCACCTTACCACACCGTACACCGACGGCCAACAGAAGTGGAAATGTTTATTTTATTTGAAGTGTCTTTTATTGAAGCGAACCGATAATTCAAGGGAATTGATAATTGAAGTCAAAATTTTGCAATGCCTGAAAGATCCTATATTGCGTGAAAAATGGGCGAAGGCAGTATCGCCACTCATAAATGAATTAAAAACAACGCACAAAATATGCGAGAAGCATTTTAATCAATCAGACATTGTGCGCTACTTCATCCATAAAGACGGAGATGGACAAATTATCGCACAAGTAAGTTTCTATGATAAATGTTATATGTAATTATGTAGAGGATGTATTCTTATTACAACCATTAAGACAGTACGCATGCGCTAGTATATCGCTCTCTGTCGCACAATCGGCCGCTCCGATACTAGCGCTCCAAGTAGTGTGGCCCGTTTTGGAACTTAAATGGTCTCACTTTTTGTCACACGACGGCCTATGCAAAGTATATAGGAGTATCCAGACCTGTTTATAAGACCGTGGCCCGGGCCTAGGGCGCCGCGGCGAAGGGGACGCCGCGCGTCGGCGGGATCCGCAAGTACGCGCGCCCCTTCTTATCTCGCCCCCTTATGACCGACGAGTGGGGCGGGGGGGGGGGGGGGGGGGGGGCTAACTTTCTCAGGCGTAGGGCGCTAATTTTTGTAAACCAGCCCTGCCTGGACAATGGAACTGCGATGGAACGGAGCGTTGTCGTGCTGCAATATCACACGTTCGTGTCTCGTGTCCCATTCTGGCCGTTTTTCGAGCAATGCGTGGTTCAAATTGATTAGTTGTTGTCGTTAGCGATGCCCATTGACAGTTTCGCCCGGTTTCAGCAGCTCATAGTACACGATTCTTTTCTGGTCCTACCAAACGCAGAGCATTGTCTTTTTTCCGAAGCGATTTGGCCGTGCCGTCGGTGTTGACGCTTCGCCAAGTGAAAGCCACGATTTTCTGCGTTTGGGATTCTCGAAATATATCCATTTTTCATCGCCAGTAACAATTCGATGCAGGAAACTATTTCTGTTCTGCCGCAAAAGCAAAATTTCGGAAGAGGCTCTTCGATTTTCCATTTGTCTCAGTCAACCCATGCGGCACCCTCTTTCCTCCCTTCAGAACGTTTCGAAACACATTGCCAAGTCATATTTAATGCCTCGGCAAGTTCATCTTCTGTTTGAGTGTCATCTTCATCCAATAACGCTTGCAGATCGGCGTCCGCAAATGTTTGCGGTCTTCTCGAGCGCTCCTTGTCCCCAGTCTCAAAATCGCCACTTCTGAACCGCTTGAACCAATCTGCACACGTTGTTTCTGATGGTATACTACTGTGTCCAAAAAATAAGGTGACATTGTATTTATTTCGAAAATTCTTTATTTATTTTTCCAAATCAATTTCATCCCCTTCAAAGTAATCCCCTCCCGATACAATGCACTTATGCCAACGGATTTTCCAATCTTCGAAACACTGATTGCAGTCACTTTCCGGGATGGCCTTCAGTTCCGTCTTCGCTGCGGCTTGAATCTCCTCTATCGTATCAAAACGGTGTCCCCGGAGCCATCTTTTGAGCTTGCTGAACAGCCAGAATTCGCACGGCGCCAGATCAGGTGAATACGGTGGTTGCGGAACGATATAGGTTGAGTTTTTGGCGAAATGATCACGAATTACGAGTGCAGTATGGGATGGTGCATTATCGTGGCAACGAAAAACTCACTTTTAGCAGCTCACAAAACGACGCGTATCTCAAACACTAATGAATATTTTGACATGTAAATTTGACATAGATGTCACTGACAGTACTACCAACCTAAAAGAAAATAATTCTCCAAATCCTTCGACGCGCGCAGTTTAAATTCAAATGTCACCTTATTTTTTGGACACAGTAGTATGTTCGCCGTAGGCCTCCTCAAGTAAGGGATCGTCCATTAAGCACGTGAGGTTTTTTGGCCACTTTTTGAGCCCCCCCCCCCATGGTGTTATGTGGTGAGGTTTCTGTTATCCAAATTCCCCCGCCCCTCTATTTGAGCCTCACGTAATTAATGGACGACCGCACATCACCATGGGAGCGGGTGGGGGGGCTCACAAAGTGGCCAAAAAACCTCACGTGATTAATGGACGATCCCTAACCGACATGCTTCAGCTGCTGTTTTTTTAGTTTAAAGCAGAAAAGCAATGCTTCCCGCAAATGCTGTTTATTTGGCACAAACTTTGACATTTTCGAGGTTAGAAAAAAGTTTGTTGTGTTGCGATATTTGTTTATATTACGATTGGGTATTCTTAAGGCAAAGTAGAAGATCTACCACGTGACAGAGGGATCGTCCATTAATCACGTGAGGTTTGTTGGCTACTTTGTGAGCCCCCCCCCCCCCCCCCGATGGTGATGTGGGGTCGTCCATTAATCACGTGAGGCTCAAATAGGGGGGGGGGAGGATTTGGATAACAGAAACCTCACCACATATCACCATTGGGGGGGGGGGCTCAAAAAGTGGCCAAAAAACCTTACGTGATTAATGGACGATCCCATATGAGTGCGAGAGAGATAGCTGAAATTTTCGAACAGAGATTTTTCAGAGATGAATAATATTTAGGGCAAAAGGAAATCATCGAGCTCTGCGTCAGGGAATTCGCCAGAGCCTAATGCTTTGTTTTTCCGACAAAATTTAACCATCTATGAGAAAATTGGGTTGGAAAATTTGTGAGGTTATGTTGACCTTGTACATGCCCTTAACAGATGACCAAGCTATAAGACACCCAATTACAGACCTGTATGCCGACTACATGTGTCGCTAGCGCCATCCAGGTGTGAAACCCGGGAACTTAGTTGCGCACATAACCTTTGACAGAGCCGACAAAAATACGAACGCTATCCGACTCTAATGTTGCGCACGGAGCCAATAGAGAGGAATCGAGCGCTAAACCTTTAAAATGGAAAAGGCAACTTTAAACAGGAAAAACCCAATGTATGGCTTCAGGATTTCGTGATCATTAATGAATTATACCGGAATGGCCGGAGTGGTGATATAAATGTCGCATTGTTCAATGGCGATTTTTTCAGTACAAGGCAGACAAAAATTAAATGCATAAATCGTAAATTATCTAACTAAATTTAACAATTTTTTAATCTTTAGTGACATTATTTTAGATAGTTTTTTTAATGATATCTAGATGAACCACACAATTGTCAGAATTAACAGATAGTCCAAAGAATTCATAAGTTATCCCGATGTTGTTTAGATAATACGAATACTTTAGATAATGCTTCGATAAGGCAGATAAACAAAATAGTCCTCGGACCATGAATAGCGGCGATAATGCAAATAATTTAATAAAACTCCAGATAATGTAGGTAGGTTTAGATAGTCCAAAGAATCTACATGGATTTCTGCTGGTCCAAGTAATGTATATGATTGTTTGAAAAACGAGGTCGCTCAATGTAAAATTGAAACAACAAGAAAGGTTGAAAAAGTTGTTTATTTTCGTTTACCTTAAAAAATTCTCAAGCACGATGCAAAGGTAGGTTTATTTTTCAAAAATACGTCGTAAAGAGTTTTAATTGATGAATAGCGATAATTATCTACGTATACGCTAACGTAATTAGAACCTCATTAATTTGGAAATGCGGAACCAAGCTCCTGTATATGTGTTCAGCTGCCCTCATAGACATGCGATTTGATCATTTACGAATTTTAAAACGCATAGTTCCGTACGATTACTCGCTGATGTATAAGCAAGCAGAAGGTTTCATTTAAATATTTAGCAGAATGTTTGTTATTTTTCGGGAAGATGAGCGGTCGTTTTTATGGTTTTTTTGTTGGTGTCATATTTGGTGAACTTATTTTTGGGATACGACAGTTCAACGAATAGTTCGTACTACTGGCAGGTGCGGAAACATTTCATAGTGATGAAGTTCTCTAGCAAATTGGCTTCTATCGCCACATTCCTCCCGTTTTCAAGTTTTTCCCTTTTGCCTTAGTGGAAGTCCAATTAGGACAACGAATCTACGACTGATATTTCAACACTTTTGATTGTGCTTCGTTGTATTGACTTCGTGGATACAGGATAAACTGTATTTGATCATAAAAAAAATAAATTACGGAAACGACAGGTCTACACCCATTCACGTATAAAAACACACAGGCTCAATCTGAGAATTCTTTAAGGGGTGAGATACAGTCAGGGCCGTTAAAAAACGAGCATTTTCAATAATGTTTTTTTGTAGTAATTAATTTTGTTTTACCAAAGTGGTTACACAGACTTCTTATGTTATATTTCAAGTTGACTTGTACACATTTTCAAAGAAAAATATTGATTATTTATAAAAATATCGCCATCTTTGTCGAACCCCCTTCGGCATGTAGTGCTTTGCGGTGACCATCACAGAATTTTACTAGATCATCTGAAATAAAAAAAACTCATCACTTTAATAATAAATCTAGACCTTAATCGAAGCTTTTTTTTAAATTAACAAAATGGCGGCTTCCGACAGATAACTTTCGATTTTCGACCAAAAAATCGCTCGTTTATTGTTTAAAAAAATATAAATTTTCAACAAAAATGAAAATCCTTCGATTAAGGACTAGTTTTTAGGGCTATCAATAAGCACACCAAATTTCATCAAACTCATCGAGTTGTTTTTTTAATTATATTGGTCATCGACTTGAAAAACATAGTTTCGAGAAAAACGCGTTTAAAGTTTTTCGATGTCGATGCGGTATTATATGTTCGTAAAATTTTGCGCTCGATGGATGAAGCTAAACTTTATTTTAATGTATTTTGATCCGCTGAATCCGAATATCACAATTTTTTGCCGAAAAGTCGAGCATTCAATCGTTTATAGCCAATTGTTAAAACGATTGTTCATAAAAATAGAATTTTTCGGGATGAATCATTAAGAAAAAAATATTTTGGGCAATTTTAAAACGAAAGTATTTTTTATAAAATTTCGCTAAAGTTCATAGTTTTCGAGTAATACATTTTTGAAAATTTCTGAAAGAGTTTTCCAATTTTACACTTGACTTATGTATAGAAATAGTAATTAAAAAATTACTTACATCGAATCATGAATTCCTGGCTCATACAATAGGGCTTCTGCCGATGTGGAAGCTTCCAAAATATAAATGTGCTGTTGTCTTCGAAGCATTCTGCCTTCCCGGGTATTATCGTTTGCGCGTTTGTCAGCCGCTACCTGCCATGGGGATTCGACGCCCCTTCACTAATTGTGGGATATCCCGGAAAGTATTCATCGGATTGACTTTAAATTTTCAGGGAATATTTTCGAAACATCATACTTCAAGAAAATGTAAAAAAAATCGATTTTTTGAAAATTCTGACTGCATCTCACCCCTTAATGCTCAACTATTTTCCACGACTACAAAAGACGCCTTGCATCGACGTACGGAAATGTTTTAAAAAATTGCATATCTCATAACAGAACTTTAATTGTTATGCGGTGACGTTCAACAATTGAAAACCAGATTAACATTGTCTATGACGCGGGTGTGCTTCTTCGTGCTCTACACCCTTTTCAAGCTTCAAGGATCGTCGCTGGAAAAAATCGATTGACGCGCCAAATACTCGATTGCGAAAAAATTAGAAGTGTGCACACTGGAACCTTGGAGTCGAAGGTAACTTCTTCTTCTTTTCATTTTTCGATATTCCGATATTATTCCGATAAAAAAAGGCAAATAGTTTGCTGAGCTCTATAATTGATGGTTTTATCCGCGTAGAAGTTACGATTGTTATTTGGATTGTGGTCGGTCGGGGAATAACGTTCGAGATCATTCTCAGCACGGTTAGAATAGCATCGATATTATATTTTCGCGTAATCGAAATATTGATCTCGAATTGCTTACTGCCCAACGTCCAAACAAGCTGTATTTTTTTTGTTACACGTGTACGATATATCACCTCGGTGGTGTGTTTTTGTTACTGAGATAAAGTATTGCGCTTTGAAAGCTATTTGCTTGTATTTATTCGTATTTAATTGGTAGAGGGGATAATTTAGTCCCGAGAAAAACTGAGGGGAATGTTTCCTTGCTTTTATTCCAAAACGCATAACCGTCAATTTGATTACTTCACCTAAATTATCATCAATCGTTTACCACTCCTATAAAGTTTTTTCAACTACATTGAAAAATCTCGTTTTTCCCTTGAGGCGACATAATTATAGAATCTCAACGTCGAAGGTTTATTCTTTCGAGCTAATATATTTTCACTGATATAAGCTTTTTTTAGTTCATAAGCTTCATGTTCTCCGCAGGATTTCTTCCGTCCCTTGTCCACACCATTTCATCACGTAATGACATGAATAAAACTGTAACGTCACGTGCCACGTATACTACTCGACGAAGTAGCACGTGGGCTGTAGAACCGACTGTATCGAACATTTTGTGTCGTTGTAGAGACGAACGATTGTGCCACGGTTAAAACACATAGCAAAAGCACAAACGGGCGGTCCATAAGTTATGTCATTTTAAAATGGGGGTGGGGGGTCTGGCCGTTGGATGATGGTAACATGACGCAGGAGGCGAAGGGGGTCTTATCGAAAATGACGTCATCACTCCCATATCTTAAATCACCTGAAATCATAATTATTATTTATAATTGATACATTTGAGCTTAGAAATTGTCGGCCGAGAGAGTAGGTGTTTGATGTGCGGCACTGGCGGAGACGCTACACGTCAAATTGGCTTCCTTTTCATACGTTTGACGGTACCGTCACTGCGCCGTCAGCACGGGCCGTACTCCAGCGGGTACTCAGACAGCTCACGTTGACGGAGAAATACGGACACTGTGTTTCATCACGAAGATTTTACAAAGTGATGGTTGCACACTTGCAGCTGGTTCATCAGCGGTTCTTCTCTGCGGCGGAGGAGTGTTATTTTGATAGAACCCCTAAAGCTGCGCCAAAACTTTGCGATACGATATAGAACCAGCTGAAGAGCGAATTTGATCAGAAAAACCGCGAACCGAGCTTGCAAGACGACTGACAGCACGGCAGTGACTGATGCGAAAACAGAAGCATCAATGATTCGTGATTAATAGATGAAAACTTTTAGCAAAGGCACAGGCCACACAGTCACTTCAACGGAGGAAATTGCGTGAAAATAATTTTTCAGCCATTCGAGAAGGATATGTGCGTTTGTAGCAGAAACTAAGTAACTATAAACGCTGCCCGGGCTTTTAAATTATTTGTAGTTGTTTGTAGTTCCGTATTTATCGTTTGTAGTTGTAGAGAAGGTAACATCAAACGGAGAAATCACCTGAAAATGATTTTTCAGAAGGATTTGTTCGATTGTAGTAGAAAACTAAGTAACTACAAACGACACCCCGGCTTCTAAAGCGTTTGTAGTTGATTGTAGTTCCGTATTTATCGTTTGTAGTTGGAGAAAAAGTGATTACAAACCAGGAACTTACCTGAAAATGATTTTCCACAATTTTGGAAGGATATGTCCGTTTGTAGTAAAAAACTAAGTAACTATAAACGACGTCCGGGCTTCTAAAGTGTGTGTAGTTGTTTTTAGGTCCGTATTTATCGTTTGCAGTTGAAGACGTAATAACTACAAACAAGGAAATTACATGAAAATATTTTTTCAGCAATTTGAGAAGGAAATGTTTGATTGTAGTTATGAAGTAGGTAACTACAAATGACGCCCGCACTTCTAAAACGTTTGTAGTTGTTCGTAGTTCCGTATTTATCGTTTGTAGTTGTGGAAAAAGTAACTACAAACGGATAAATCACCTGCAAATGATTTTTCCACGATTTTAGAAGGATTTGTTTGTTTGTAGTAGAAAAATAAGTAACTACATATGACGCCTGGGCTTCTAAAGCATTTGTAGTCTTTTGTTGTTCCATATTTATCGTTTGTAGTTGCAGAGGAAGTAACTACAAACGAGGAAATTAGGTGAAAATAATTTTTCATCCATTTGAGAAGGATATGTCCGTTTGTATTTAAAAAACGATGTAACTACAAACGCCGCCCGGGCTGTTGAATTGTTTGCAGTTGTTTTTAGTTACGTATTTATCGTTTGTAGTTGTAAAGTAACTACAAACGAAGGAATCACCTGAAAATGATTGTTCCATGATTTTAGAAGGATTTGTACGATTGCAGTAGAAAACTAAGTACCTACGAACGACGCCCAGGCTTATAAAGCATTTGTAGTTGTTTATAGTTCCGTATTTATCGTTTGTAGTTGCAGAGGAAATAACTACAAACGAGGAAATTACGTGAAAATAATGTCTCTGCCACTTGAGAAGGATATGTTCGGTTGTAGTAAAAAAGTAGGAAACTACAAACGCCGCCCGGACTTTTCAATTGTTTGTAGTTGTTTGTAGTTCCGTATTTATCGTTTGTAGTTGCAGAGAAAACAACTACAAACGAGGAAATCACCTGAAAATGATTTTTCCACGACTTTGGAAGGATATGTCTGTTTGTAGTAAAAAATAAGTAACTACAAACGATGTCCGCGATTCTAAAACGTTTGTAGTTGTTTGTAAGTCCGTATGTATCGTTTGTAGATTCAGAGGAAATAACTACAAACGAGGAAATGACGCGAAAATTTTTTCAGCAATTTGAGAAGGAAATGTTCGATTGTAGTTATGAAGTAGGTAACTACAAACGACGCCCGCGCTTCTAAAACGTTTGTAGTTCCGTATTTATCGTTTGTAGTTGTAGAGAAAGTAACTACAATCGACAAAATCCCCTGAAAATGATTTTTCCACGATTTTAGAAGGATTTGTTCGTTTGTAGTACAAAACTAAGTAACTACAAACGACGCCTGGGCTTCTAAGGCGTTTGTAGTTGTTTGTGGTTTCGCATTCATCGTTTGTAGTTGTAGAGGAAGTAACTACAAACGAGGAAATTACGGGAAAATGATTTTTCAGCCATTTGAGAAGGATATTTCCGTTTGTAGTAAAAAACTAAGTAATTACAAACGCCGCCCGGGCTCTTGAATTGTTTGTAGTTGTCTGCAGTTCCGTATTTATCGTTTGTAGCTGCAGAGAAAGTAACTACAAACAAGGAAGTGACGTGAACATAATTTTTCAGCGATTTAAGAAGAAAATGTTCGTTTGTAGTAATAAAGTATGTAACTACAACCGACGCCCGCGCTTCTAAAACGTTTGTAGTTATGTGCAGTTCCGTATTTATCATTTGTAGTTGCAGAGAAAGTAACTACAACCTAGGAAATGACCTGAAAACGATTTTTCCATGATTTTGGAAGGATATGTTCGTTTGTAGTAAAAAAGTAGTAAAAGTAGTAGTAAAAAAAATAAGTAACTACAAACGCCACCCGGGCTTTTAAATCGTCGGTAGTGGTTTGTAGTTCCGTATGTATCGTTTGTAGTTCCAGAGAAAGTAACTACAAAGGAGGAAATGCCGTGAAAATAATTTTTCAGCCATTTAAGAAAGAAGTGTTCGATTGTTTTTATAAAGTAGGTAACTACAAACGACGCCCGTGCTGCTAAAACGTTAGGAGTTGTTTGTAGTTCCGTATTTATCATTTGTAGTTGTAGAGAAAGTAACTGCAAACGAAGAAATCACCTGAAAATGATATTTCCACGATTTTCGAAGGATATGCCCATCTGTGGTAATAAACTAGGTAACTACAAACGACGCTCGCGCTTCTAAAACGTTTGTAGTTATTTGGAGCTCCGAATTTATCGTCTGTAGTTGCATAGAAGGTAACTACACCCGAGGAAATCACTTGAAAATGATTTTTCAGCCATTTGCGAAGGATATGTCCGTTTGTAGTGAAAACTAAATAACTACAAACGCCGCTCCGGCTTCAAAATCGTTTGTAGTTGTTTGTAGTTCCGTATTTATCGTTTGTAGTTCCAGAAAAAGTAACTACAAAGCAGGAAATTACGTGAAAAGAATTTTTCAGCAATTTGAGAAGGAAATGTTCGATTGTAGTTATGAAGTAGGCAACTACAAACGATGCCCGCGCCTCTAAATCGTTTGTAGTTGTTTGAAGTTCTGTATTTATCGTTTGTAGTTGGAGAAAAAGTAACTACAAACGGACAGATCCTTCCAAAATCGTGGAAAAATCATTTTCAGATGATTTCCTCGTTTAAAGTTACTTTCTCTGCAACTACAAACGATAAATTCGGAACTACAAACAACTACAAACGTTTCAGAAGCGCGGGCGTCGATTGTAGTTACCTACTTTATTTCTATAAACGCATATTTCCTTCTAAAATTGCAGAATATTTCCTTCTCAATAGCAGAAACAGCTCTAACGCTGGTCCTCTGAGGGGCGGTGCGTGGCGGGGGATTCACGCGGGGCGGGGGAGTCGGAGGCGCGGCTGACGTCACGCGGGGAGGGGGAAGTCGTTGGAGCGGTGGAGAACCTCTCCGAACGTTTCTCGAGCGTCTTCAAACGTCTCATGAACGTCTCTCGAACGTCTCACGAACCTCTCCGAACGTCTTCGAATGCCTGTTGAACGTCTTCAAATGTCTCACGAACGTCTCTCGAACGTCTCACAACGTCTCATAAACGTCTTCGAACGTCTCACGAACGTCTTTGGACGTCTCTCGAACGTCTCACGAAAGTCTTCGAACATCTCACGAACGTCTTTTGAACGTCTCTGAACGTCTCTTGAACTTCTTATGAACTTCTCTCGAACGGTTTCGAACGTCTCACGAACGTCTCCGAACGTCTCATGAACGTTTCCGAACATCTCACGAACTTCTTTAAACGTCTCTTGAAGATCAATCCTACATCTGCCGATGAATGTCTTCGAACATCATCGAGCGAGTAAATTAAATTATTTTCCATCAAATTCCAAACGAAAAAAAAAAATTGTTTCACTTTCGAGAGCAATGTTTTGTATAATTCTGTAATCTCATAACAGATGATGGAACGAAGGAAGGGGTGAGGAGTCAAAAAATCATATAAAGTTACATATCGTTTATTTCCACGAATCTTTATGATTTAACCACCAATTAAACATTTTAAATACATATTGCAATGCACAATTTTTTTCATGCTTTTCGCAACCTAGAGTAGAGCATACATCTAATTTCCTTAAGGTATCCATATCGCCAAAAGCCACATCGAACGTTTCAATAACCAGATCAGTTTTCATATTTAAAATATCAGCTAGCCATTCTCGTTTTTCATAGCCGTCAACATCTACGATAGGACACATATCGTATTCCGTTGGGCCCACAACTGCAGCCGTTATTAAGCCTTAAGCCATGCTATATGGAACGTTTCCATAGGCCCACTTTAGACCATGATGATTCCGAATCAGCCATGACGCTCCGTATCTCTCAGACTTTGTGAGAAGTTTCCATGGTATGAGACTCGCGAAAATGTAATGAGAGAGTACACATCCCGCTCTCAGAATCGATCCTTCCTTCACGACAATGTTTCTCTCGACAATGAACCCTTGCAGATCCCCAAATGTAGGTACAGCCATAACGAAGATGTCTTGTCTCGATCAAGTCGATAGCAAGATCGATTGATGGCTGATGTCAATATTTAAGAAACTCGTTTCTAAATTATGTATTCATTGAGCGGGGGTTACTTGCTGATCTATACAATGTTACGGACCATGTTGGTCCGTTTTTAAATTTAAATATTGCCCACTTTCCAATGTTCGAAGTAATGACAATTTAGTTATTTTATTTAATATTACGTGGGGCATACGCCATTGTATCTTGAGCAATTTAACTTCTGCCTCTACTAATGGATGATGACTGAATACGCAATTGTTGTCATTGCGTGAACGTATCAGAATTAGCTCATGATGAGCATTGATAACAACGCATTTGTAATCTTCGCAGATTCCTAGCAGTATGTTGAGAGATGCACAAAAATTAAAGTATGTTTCCCCATCATTATGTGTCACATCCCACGCAGCATTTTTCAAAGTATGGCTCCGCTCAGGGCTTAGAGAGATGTAGTTTTCAATTGTGGTTGTTATTCCAATGTTTCGATTGCGATCAATCTCCACACCATCAAGCTCATAACGAACTGCATCAAACATGAATGCTACGCAATTGTTTACCAATACTACTATTGCTTGATCATCAGGTTTTTTCAGCACCGTGAACTTTCCCTTCAACGTAGAAAAAACTTTCAAATGATAGAGTGTACAAGGCTTGGTGTTGTATTGAAATTCGTATTTTACCGCTGTGTCCAAACGTTGAGTTGGCATACGGATTGTACGTATGAGTCTCAATTTTGATGATACGATCGTCAAAGATTGGCTCCCCACTGATATTCAAAATGTCAGACATTATTTTGCCTCAAGTATGTCGTACAATCAATCCCAGGGATTCTAAACATTTACGACTCGCTGCACTGAGTTTCTTTTTTGCGGGTAATTTAACACTCAATGCCGCTTGTCTGCTTGCAAGAGTATTATTGCGTGCAATCGTATTATCTCGCGTAGAAATATTGGCTCTGGTGTATTCCGTGTCGAACAGAACGAGCATCACAAGCGTCGCTTTCGTATGTGCAATCTCACTGTAATTTCTTCTCCTCGAAAATCGAGTAGAAGAAGTTGATCCACGATACGTATCGTTAGATCCGTATTGCTCCGCACAACGATTTGAGGATCCACGGTTTGCGCAGGCATTTCCGATATCTTATATCCTGGTGGTACGCTTGGGGAAAATTCATGTATCGTGTGTACACGCTCCCCATTGCAGTACGTACCAGTGGTGACACTACATTCTATGCGGATTATGTTGACATTCATTATGTTTATCGGTACATCAGATTCCTGCCATTTCCAGGGATGCAGTATTCGATTTGATGAAAATCCCAAGAGGGATAATACGTTGTCGGATTTATTGAAATTTATTCTGTACGCACATTCGATTTCGCTCTTTAGTGTATTATGACTAGCTCGTAGCACGATTGGGTATTCGCCATTTTCATCGAGGTCATCGTTATCGACCTTTTGAGCAACAACTTCATTTGCAGCTGCCCCACCAGCCAGTGATCCAAGAACTCCCAGCAAACAGCGGTCGCTGCTGTTTTCTCGCCAAAAGTCGAATATCTCGCAGTAATACGTTTTCTTGCCGTTGTTGCATGTATATTATCCGCAACGTGTCTTTCGCCTAAATGATCGCTTGGAAAATAGGCTGCATCGTGATCGCGACAAGCGGCATCCAATGAATTTATACCACGGTCACCCCTTGCCAATCTCAGCTCTAACTGAGTGCCTGTTTCACAAAATTGGTAGCCGGGAATATGTAATTCGATCGGAAGTGCATTTATTGCACGATTTAACAAACCGTTGCCTTTTCTCTTTGACATTCGGCACAATTATTTATAAATGGTCCTGTACCATCAATGTATATTAGCTGTCCTGGTAAATTCCAATAGCACGTGCATCGGCGATATTGCTGTACTTCCGAATCAGCCTTTATGTGTTCGGGAAGCCTCTCCCATAATATGCCAACAAAGTGATACAAATTTTGTAACACAATAATTTTTGGAATAAACTGTAATTGATGAGCTGTCAGGCGGAGAATACTGCAGTCGTCCAACAGGTACAAAAACATTCTTAATGCTGAGCGGATTTGGCCCGGTGCACTACTCCAAACACTCCTCACACGACGCATTTTGGGCGAATGTGTGTTTAGATTCGAGAGAGAAACCATGCGTTTGATGCAACAATCGACGGTGATTCAAGTGACCAATTTCGGAGATACAGTAATGGAGGGCCAACAAATACGCAAGCATGGAGACATGCTGCCACTTACGATACGCAGCATTATTTGCGGTCCTTCAAATTGTGGGAAAACCAATGTTCTATTAACTTTAATAGAAAGTCCAAATGGCGTACGTTATGAAAACCTATATGTATACTCGAAATCGCTTCAACAGCCAAAATATCAATATTTGGAAAATCTGCAGACATCGATTAACGAAATTGGCTATTTTAAATTCTTAAATAATAGTGATGTTATTCCACTGCACGAAGCGCTTCCGAACTCCATTTTTATTTTCGATGGCGTAGCATGTGACAAGCAAAATACAGTAAGAGAGTACTTTGCGATGGGCAGACACTCGAGCGTTGATTGTTTCTACCTTTGCCAAACATATGCTATGGTTCCCAAGTATCTTATACGTGACAATGTGAATTTGCTGATTTTATTTAAACAAGATCGTACAAACTTGAAACATGTTTATAATGAACATGTAAATACGAATATGTCGTAAGAAGATTTTCTGGTGTTATGTCAAAAATGTTAGCAACTGAAATACGGCTTCATGGTGATTGACAAAAATAGCTCATTGTCCAGTGGTCGATTTAGAAATGGATTTAATGAGTTTGCAATACCGTGATGTAGGGAGTCGAAATTGAGACATTAGCTGTGCAACGACCGACAAATAATTTCATGTGGGCGTAACATGATGACGACAATTGATACTGATGAAAAAATTGCGAGGGAAATTGCGAAAACAAACGACTCAATACGCTAGAAATATCAAGCTTTGAAGACTGGAAAAATGGAAGAAGATCTTGCATTGGAGAGACACTTCAAGCCAATCACCGAACCTCTCAAGCAGATAGTTGCAAAATCAGCTGCTGTTAAATCTCTTGGGCCGGAAATTTAATCGTTAAGCATGTCGGAAGCAAAGGACCTAGAGAAGGATGTGAAACATGGAGCGAGGCGCACACGTTCGTTATTCCAAGATTCGCTGGTAACATCTACACCGAAGCTGAAGGTTAAAATACATTGCGCGAACATTTCGGTCCACTCGGTCAACAATATATTTCATCTATTGTTTCACAAGACAAAAATTCCAGCATGGATTACGTATATGGCATCAACTTTACCAACGAAGGAATTATGTTGGGCGATAACCGTTTCGATGTGGATAATGATGATAATATATTCCCTGGACTCTGCACCCCTGGACTCTACGAGCTAATTTTCGCGAGAATTCCTGACGATGCAATATACACCGAGAAAGACAAAAACAAATATAAAAGTATATTGTTGGCAACAATATAAATATATAATATATAATTATATATTTAATATAATTATATTATAATTATATATTTAATATAATTATAATATAAATATATAATTGGACCATTAACTTTCGACCGCAAAACTGGAAAAGGTATAGAAATACCGCTCGGCATGACTTTAAATAACGACAAAATCGATTATGTGCATTGGAATGATCCCAACGAGTTGGTCGATCGTTTGCGATTGTTGGAAGCTTCACGACACGCGGGTGACAACGCTCACGACAATGAGATAATGTCGATTATTGAGGAACTTCGCGAAGCTGGTCTCATTATAAATTAACCTATGCATCGATGACAATGATCATTCCTTCGTCACTATTGATACCGAAATGTTGATCAATACATTTGGAACATCTCTCGGAGCGCAGGATAATTCATACTATCAGTGGACTGGGCTAATAAGAAATTATACACGTGATAATGCTCTTTGTCTGACCTCTAGTGGCTTCGATGCAAGATCACGTAAAAAACGTTAATAATACGTTAATAAATAATAAACGTTACATGGAAATGAAAATCAAGCTGTTAACAGAACGCCTGGATCAATTTGTGAAGAAACTCATCGCACTAGAGAATACGCTGCGAATAACTATGAACGATACGTCCGAAACGATTCAGTATGTAACCGACGCTGTATCTGACACAACACAGGAAGATTTGTAAAAATCGTCTGGTCAAATATACGATCTGCTCGGAGTAGAAAAAACGTTTCAAGAAAAGCAGCTCGCGGAGGAATTACATACTCCAGCAAGAAAAAACTTCCTGCGAAGACGTGTCATCGTAAGTAGGTATGATGGTTTGTGGCAGGCTGACGTAGTCGAAATGCGGCCGTATTCGCGTTTCAACAAAGGCAACAATTACATACTGTCATCGATGTGTTGAGCAAGTACGCATGGGCCGTGCCCCTGAAAAGTAAAACTGGCAACGAAATGGGTACAACGATCGCGAAAATCATACAAGATCATAGAAGATATCCAAAAAATCTTCAAACCGACAAAGGAAGAGAATTTTACAATGTAAACGTGCAACTACTCATGGAGAAATACAACATCAATCATTATTCGACGTATTCTATTATGAAGGCCTCGGGCGTCGAACGATTCAATCGCACTCTCAAAAATAATGTGTGGAAAATGTTTACACTCAATGGTAATTAGAAGTGGATCGATGCGTTACCGCAACTCGTTACGAAGTACAATGCTCGAAAGCATCGTACGATTGGCATGAGGCCCATCGACGTTACTCCTGCGATCGCGGAGAAACTCTTAACCACCGTATACAGCAACGTAAAAATTGCGGCTCCTGTAAGATT
Organism: Ophion ellenae; assembly: GCA_963210295.1. NCBI lineage: Eukaryota > Metazoa > Arthropoda > Insecta > Hymenoptera > Ichneumonidae > Ophion > Ophion ellenae. The sequence goes on from OY723391.1 coordinate 159,150, forward strand.
CAAAGTCAATGATTTTGTGCGCGTAAGCAAATTCGAGACAATATTTAAAAAAGGTTTCACACCAAATTGGACCACCGAAGTGTTTAAAATCGTCAAGGTGCAAGAAACTTATCCTGTACCGTAGTACCTAGTCGAGGACTCAAGTGGAAATTCGATAGCCGAAGGATTCTACGAATACGAACTGGAAAGTGTTGCCAATCCAAACATATATCTCGTGGAAAAGATAATACGAAAAAAGGGCAATGACGTTTATATTAAATGGTTGGGAATGGATAAATCTGAAAACTCGTGGATACACAAAATAATATATTGTAATAACTTTTACAAAATATATGGAAAATTCAATAAAGTTTATTTACAATAAGCATACTATTTTATTTATGCACACATTCACCACTCCTTATAAAAAGAAATAATTATATCCTGTAAACATTAACATACTCGCATTATATATAACATGAATATTTTTCAATATATATATCAAATTTAAATTACTACATTCAGTATATCTTACCATTTTTATTTTATAACAATACATACAATAGAGTCTAACAAATACATTTACAATGCTATTTTATAATGACTCCATGGTAGGGTGTCCGTACTTTTCGGCACGATATACCGCTTGTCATCGTATGGACTTAGAGCAATTTTCAACTCTGAAATCGTGTAAACTTCGTGCAGCTTTAATCTTATGCAAGGCTGCCGACGAGTCATTTCAATTTATTCCTGTAAACATCGAGTGTAGTCATTGAAATTCATTGTTCGCGCGGCGACATTACTTTTCACCTTTTTCGTGTCTTTTTTACCATCAACTCGCAAAGCGTACATTTTTGCTCTCGTCCCCACAAATTCCGTCATTACCATACCATTATTTTCATATTTCATGAGACCGGGCACTTTCTTGTTGACTAATGGTAAACCGTACACATTTTCCATCGGGTAATCACCCGTATTAAATTTGTCAATGTTACGCTTCATATCGTCGTAGACGTCGCCAGACTCGATGCGGTATATGGGACTATCGGTGTCGGTATACATGATCTTGCAGTTTTGCTGATACAGCAGAATCATAAATTCGTAGTAAAACTCATATCAATTTTCATAGTGAAATGTTTTCGAAATGTCGAGTATACACATACCCACGTAAATCGGCTTGTTACATTTTACCTTCAGATTTCGCAATTCGACGGCAATAAGATTTTCTGAAAAGATACTTTGACTGTGAAAATTTTTTTCAGCGATCATTGTTAGGGATGCAACGATTTTTCGGAAATTCGATATCGATAATATCGGCACACTAATATCGATATTTATATCGATATCGCAGGACTGTCGATACGATGATATCGATATTGGAAAACACAAAATATTGGAAAGCGCGATGTCCATTCCGGTGAAGGTACAGGCGCATATATTCCACGCCACGCCGCCACAAACCTAACCTGCCCCGTTCAAAAACTCGAGAAATTACGTGCCTATGATCCCGTTCGTTCGTTCGTTTGTTTTTCGTGCCGTTCATCGTGTTTGCGTTTTACGTCAAAATTAATTAAAACTTTCGACAAGTATGAAAAAAAGCAAATTGTGGTGCCATTTTAAAAAGCAAATTAAGACGGAATAACACCTCATCGCGGTCGGTATGGTAGAACAATTATAGATACCCAAAAATCTCTGAAACGGCTCTTCAGATCCCATCGAAACTTTGCGAAACGACGTCAAATAGATAGACGAACAGCTGTCTGCCCCTCAAATTTTCTGAAATTGAGAAAAAATACGTAGCTTGGGTTATGATAAGCCAATCTAAGTTTTTTTTCTCAATTTCAGAAAATTTGAACACATTCTATAAAAATTAAGATTGCGCGCTCGTACTACCTTAAGTGAGAGAAGTTGTCGAGAGTGGTTTCCAAAATTTAAGAACGGTGAAGTTGACGCCGCAGACAAAGAACGTAGCGGAAGGTCGGTATTGCACGAAGACGCGGAACTAGAAGCATTATTGGAGGGAGATTCATGCCAAACGCAAGAGTTCTTGTAAATTACGCTTATTCGGCTCAAAACTCGACATTTTCGCACGAAAAAATGATGTAATGCTGATACAAAATCGCTAATATTTGAAGGTTATTGTCTTGCCAGATGTCCAACTTTACGATATGACGTTTTACATCTGACAATTTTAATCATAACCTCCTGGTGGGGCCATCTTTTGTCAAACGGCGTTGACTTATTTGTACTCCCAGTAGATAATGGTGACACCAATTTCATGTTACAACAGTAAGGCGATTTTTAAAAATAAAAATAAAATAATACGCAAAATATCATTCCTAAGGTTTAATAATTTTGTTTACAAATTTTTAGTAAACTTGCTTGGCTATTTTATAAAAAGTTTTTTCACTTTTTTGTACGTTTAAATTGAAAATATGTAATGAAACTGTAATAAAAGATAAATCAGACTTTTTAACATGATAAAACAAGCGATATTTTCGGAAGAATTTTTTATTGCTTGGCGTTCTTTTTTTACGTTTCCAAATAATCTTCGACATGAGTTAGCAATACATGACGCGTTCCGATTTCGGAAGTTCATCCGAATGACCGCAAGTAGATCATAAAAAATAATAGGATTGTCCGTGTTCCTCGAAACACATTTTTTTTTAACGGCACGTAGCTTAACTTAATTTTAACGGCACGCAGCTTAATTTTCATTCTTTTCACTCCAAATGTTGAGTACATCTTTGAAATAACATTCCAAAGAGAAATACGTACGGGATTTTCCATGAGTTAAGTATAACATTAGTTATTAACAAATGATTGTCCATTTTTTCTGCCGAAAATTAAGTTTTTGGTTTAACGCTTGCTAATTACACAAAAATTGATACTTTCACAATCCTCTACGTATTTCTCTAGCTAAACTCGTGTAAATTAATAGAAAGTTTAAAAAATTGTTTGACATCAAATTTGCGTCAGCCATACTTCATGCCGCAGAAAATCTCAAATTCAACATGCCTCGCCAGAATGGCTCCAGCGTCACCATTTGGTACAATTAACTATAAATTTATTTTTGTTCACTTGAAGATATGACTAATAACATCCTCGAATATCCTAGTATTGTCTTATTTGTCCTTCTACCAACAAAAATCGCCGAATATCACTCAATTTTGGACGTTCACAGTGGTGTAAGCCCTAAGGTAAAACCAGCGCGCGCTCTTGATTCCTGTTGACTTTGTTCACATTTTAATCAGACATTGTTCATATCGTTATACATGTTTGAGTGACGTTTCACAACAGTTGACTATTTAGATTGGGAGATAATAGGTTTTTAAATAGCAACTTTTAACACTGCAGGGTTTGCATTGACCGGAAGTCAGATCACATCATTCGTCGTACCATTCTATGGTGTTTATTAATTTTGAAAAAAAATTATGTTTAGATAGAAAACTAGTTAGGGAACAAGTGAAAAAAGTTTCGATTGTCTTTACTATTCAGTTTTGCTAAAAACGTTCAGTAACGACAGAACAACTCTCGGTAAAAAATATTTATCCCCTATAATAAGAAGACATTATGCAACACCGCGGAACAGTATTCTTCAATATTTCGAGAAAAAAATGATTATCGTGTTACTAAAGTTAAAACCTTTTATCGTAAAAAAAATATTTGCGTTATAAACATTAATAGTTTGACATTGTTTATGTTATTGTCATATGTCTTCTTATAGGGGGCAAATAATTTTTACCGACAATTACTCTGTCTCAATTTCAATGCAGATCCTACAGTGTTAAAAGTTGGTTATTTAAAACCCATTATCTCCGAATCTAAATAGTCGACTGTTCTGAAATCTTACTGAAACATGCATAACGATACAATGTCTGGTGAAAAATTAGAACAAAATCTATAGAAATCAACAGTCGACGCTGACTATGAGATTATGGTAGCCGTAACCATTGAGATGCAAGAAGGCCTTAGCGTCCTCGGCCATCGTTTTGAAACGTACATACGTCAACGAAAGGCCTTGCACAGATTGGTGGTGCAATCCCTGGCGAGATATTGTTTCTGAACGAAGCCGAAGGGTTCGACGAGTTCCTTGAGGTCAGCCTCGCTGATGCTCTCGGAGAGATTGGAGACAGTCGTGATATCCTCGGGACACTGGCACTGTATACTGTGGCCACGACGATTGACGCCGTTTCTCATCCTCGGCAGTACGTACTTGCTGCCCTGGATAAACCCGATGGTCTATCTACATCTTAAACCCGACGCGACATTGGTTCTGGTTCCTACATGATAGCCCAGGTACCGTATCTACCACGTATGCGCGTACGGTATCGGTACCGGTATTAGTATGGTGATACAGAAACGGTATATATTACTATTGTACAGTGTACCGGTACCGTACTAGTAACACGTACATTTGCATGTAGCGGTGTACTACCGTACAGGTACACCGTAGGGTACAATCTTTGTACGCCATGCCAATAGTACGCTCGATCATCAGGGTGGAACTATCAAGGAATCGCCACAGGTTCAGAAATCATCCGTGTTTGAGACGTGACAGTTTAGCGTTCGTAGACAAACGGTGTTGAACTTTCGTGCCTCATTTTGGTCGCACACTGCTCAGGAAATCGAGGATTTTGAGGGGTAATAACAATGGCTACGATCATCGGAAAATATGCTATCTGCGGTTTTTTCACGAATAAATACCGAGGTTATCCTGCAAAGAGCAAATAAACTTGAATTTCTTGCATCGGAGCCGTTGGCTGTTTGACACATCGGCGAGCGGGAACGCAATACGAGGACAAATGACAAAGTACGTAAATTGAGGTTATGAGACAGGTCATATTTTTTATTCTTACGTCAATATAAATTCCAGCGATACGGACGTGCTATCAAAATTCGAGGGTACACGATAATATCCATATGATCGCGGGCACGGGAAAATTGCGTCGATGTTGAAGAATTCGTGAACTTCGCGTGCCGCCGTCGTCGTGCCGAAGCGACACTTAGCATCATCGTCGGTAAAAACAAAAGAGAAACACTTTTCGAGTCTCGATTTCACCGTAAGCAAACTCACTCATTAATTTTCGTCAATGTTGCTCTTCGGAGACGCCGAGAAACTTCAAGCGTAGAAGAATGATGTATTAATCTAACGCGACAAAACACCGGGGTTCCGATCCACGCAACTGCCCGGCGGTACGAGAAAGGGTGCATGTCAGGGCCTTTACACACGGCGTATTCGATCCGATGTAGTTTTGAAATCGACGACTGTGGAATAATTTTCGTGGTAAAAAAATCGTTCGGAAATTCGGTCGAATATTATGAGATCTCACGATTGAGTAGACGGATCAAAAAATGACCCAAACAAAATCTATAGAACAAAATCATATTTCCTTGGTCAAATGTCATTAAATTTTCGATTCGTCGCCGCGTTTTCGCGTAATATCGAACAGTGCCTTTACGCACGGACTATTTTCTAAGCGCGTAGGGATATTCTGGGCGCGTAGGAATACACCGTGCGCACCGACTCTCAGCGCTATGACTCGAGGCTGCGCGAGCTTCTATATCTACTCTATGGAAAAAAGTATTAAGTGTTACATAAAAGGACGTATGAGTGTATGTTACGACACAACCGAGGGACTGTATTCGATTCAACAAATCAACAAATCGACGACTGTGGAATAATTTTTGTCGCCAAAAAATCGTTCGGCAAGTCGGGCGAATATTATGAGATCTCAAGATTGAGTAGACGGATCGAAAAATGACCCAAACAAAATCGATAGAAAAAAATCATATTTCATTGGTCAAACGTCATTAAATTTTCGATTCGTCGTCGCATTTTCGCTTAATATTGAATCAAAGTTAAAATGTCGTCTGCTAAAGCCCATCTTACTGTATAAAGAGTCGCGGCGTGTTCGTCAGTCGGTCAGTGGCGTCAAGATGGGTGGCATCGATCAGTGGCGTACATTTTTTTTAATTATTTGGCGTCAAGACGCTGCCGCGTCTCTTGATAATGATATAAGCACTAGAAGTCTCGAACTAATTACTTTCAGACTAAACGTGCCTTTTTTCTTAAGATTTACACATAAGAAAAGGAGACCGGACTTTGAACCATTCGTCGAGAAATAGTCTCTGTAGACGAATGGAAAGTTTGTATAAAGAGCAAATAGAAAAAATACGTACCAATCTCGAAAAATAAGCTACTTATGTGTGCACAACAACGGACATATGGACTTCAAGATCTCGTCGATTCATTAGTGTTACAGCGCATTGGGCAACAACTTAGGAGACCACTACCATACCGTATTGTGGAATGAAATGTCCAGATCTTAACTTTCTTTTTTGCTTTTCATCATCTAACATCAAGACTTGTCTTTAGATAAGAGATAAGAAGCCACCTCAGCTTTGTTATTCCCCTATTGAACATGTGCATCTCATGTAGATGATATTAAAGATTTTGTGTTCGATTTTTCTACCATAGATTGACTCGGAGACGCTCTTGCGAAAGTATGTAGCCATCGTATGTCGACGATTCCCTGGTTCTCGTACAGCGGACAGGATAACGGATATATTACTCGAAATCCACACATATTTCGGTTTAGATGCTGACAAAATAGTGGCAACTTTTACGGACAATGGTCCCAATTTCGTTAAAACTTTCCGTGAATTCGGTGTCAATTTGTCGCAAGGCTTACTATGGGGTAGGTCATCTTTTTCATTCCCGTGGAAGAGCCCGTCATATTTCCCTGTACTTTTGATATTATGAGAAACGTGATTACATTTCCTGAACTTTCAGAATCCGAAGACGAGTCTGACGAAGACAGAACGCTGATTGAGAGTTTGCTGTCCACAGCAGACGCAAATATGAATTGCCCTACTGAAATACCTGCAGATACAGATCATGCAATTTATTAAACGGTCGACTCACTCAGTTCGGTGTTACCTAAGCATCTAAGATGTGCAAGTCACATATTGAATCTAATTGCGGCTGTCGATGTTCCGAAAACTATTCAGTCGTCGCATTATTTTTTCTCTATGCACTTTGGAGTTTTGGAAAAGTGTACGTCAATATGGAAGACCATGCGCTTTCCTAAATCTAACAAAGTCGTACGAGAATGTGTAGGAAGCTCTTTACCGCGACCTGTTGTTACGCGGTGGACTTCCCTATTCGATGCACTGAATTGAATCGTCATGTGTAAAAACAAAATTATTCAGGTGAGTCATCAAATTGGAATTACAAATATACTGAACGATGCTGATTTCAAATATCTTGAAGAGTATCTTAGGATACTAAAACCATTTGCGGATACGATCGATCTCTTACAAAGCGAATATTATTGCTTTTACGGATATCTCCTTCCGTCTTTGATATCATTGAGACCGAAAATGGATGCAATACATCAGACTTATCATGATCCGAGTATACGGTTTGGACCACTTGTGAGTGGTAAATTCAATTTCTTGATAACCGATTTAAACAATTTTTTTATTTAGAAGATAAAGTGGCAGCATCAGCCGTTGCAGCTGTAAGTCATCCGCGTTCCAAAACGCGGTAGCTCACTGTCTATTCGGAATTCATTCGTCAGAACATTGAGAACATGCTGCAAAAAGCGGCTTTATAAGAGCACCACAAGGCACGATGCTAGAAATAGACATGCTAGATGATTTGTTCGATTGTGAGAAGGAAACTGACACAGAAGGTCCACCAAGGGATGAATCTGTGATCGTCGAAATAGTACGATACATGGCGAGTAAAAAAAACCGAATTAATCATGCTCAATGAGTATCCTATAATTAAACAAATATTTATTAAATATAATACACCTTTGCCCTCGTCGGCCCCAGTCGAACGGTTGTTCAGTTACGCAACAATGATGGTTTTACCGAAATGGAATCGTATAACAGACGACCACTCTGAGCAAAGAATACTTCTAAAAGCAAATTCTATAAAAGCCTAACATTTAAGAAATCCTTGAGAAAGCGCGAAAGATAAAAAACGATGTAGCGAAACAAATTTCTTTATTTTTTCTTGAAGTAGAAAATAGCTTTTAAATCATTCACGAAAATGAACGGATGTATACAATGTTTTCATTGTCCTAGTAATCATTGTACATATTTGAATATGTTTTATTCGGCTGAGTTATCGCCACTTCTACAAATTTACCTGGCTGAGTTATCACTATATGTACTTTTGGTCATGTCATTACCACGTTCAAGATGAAAATTGTCGTTTCAACATTTTAACTTTTTGATACTATTCATTATTTTGGAATATATATACATACAGGGTGTCTCAGAAGTAACGTACGCCCTTCTAGCATCTGGTAGGAAAAAAATTCTGAGACGAAAAGTCGTCAGTCATTTTTTTATTACTTCTGGGACACTCTATATATATATATATATATATATGCGTGCGCGCGCGCGCGTGTGTGTGTGTGTGTGTGTGTGTGTATGTATATGTTGTCATATTTCTTATCGCTGGTGTATTATTAAAATAAACAAAAATTTAACTGTAAACACATTTGCAATTCTTGTTCATTCTCATTCAGGCTTTTCATTAATACGAAAGTGGACTTGCGTAAGTATCGAAGAAATAGCATGAGAAAATAATATTTGAGACTGGAGTTAGAATGAAAGAAATCGAAGGAAATTGAAAGGGATAATTACCAATACCTATATACAATAATAAGTATAATTACCAATTACCTTTTCAATTTCCTTCGATTTCTTTCATTCTAACTCCAGTCTCGAATATTATTGTCTCATGCTATTTCTTCGATACTTACGCAAGTCACTTTCGTATTAATGAAAACCCTTTCATTACTCGATACAAAGAGTATCGAGTGACAAAAAGCCTTTCGTGACTCGATATAAAGAGTATAGAGTAACGAAAAGCCTTTCGTTGCTCGATACTTTTCGTTACTCGAGTAACGAAAAGCATTTCGTTACTCATATAGCATACTCATAAAGCATACTCTTTGTATCGTGTATTGAGAAATTTTTTGTTACGGTTTATAAAAGTATCGAGTATCGAATAACTTTTCGTTGCTTAGCGATCTAAACCAGTTCGAATGGAGAGAACGTCGTCCCCTCGTGGATGCTGACATTGTATGAGAACATTACGAAGGGTATCCATTGGTCGCATTCGCGGTGTTAATCAACAAAGCTTTTCAGGTATTCGGTGAGGGCATGGTGGCTACGTTCTATTGACCTGTTAGACTGTGGATGATGAGCAGACGTACGGTATTGTTTTATCTTTAATAGCCTTTTGTGAACTGTTGGAAAACTCTACTAATAAAGTTTCTCCCCTGATCAGTGAGAATGGCTTTCGGCGCCCTGTAGATGGAGATGAATTAATTGACATATATTTTTGTTCCGATTAATAGAGCTATATAGACTCCATAAGAAATGTTATATTACATTTTTTCTCAAAACTAATATTGAGCAATAAAATGGCCAATATTCCAAATTTTGGTATGGAGCGACACCTATTGTGCTCTGTATCTTCGAACTTACGACCGCTACACCTTCGGCCCTGTAAATGTATATTATCTGTCTACTCGTCTCTCATATGTCACTCTGGACAGGTCCATCTACCCGCAACTTTGCCTGATAAATGCGTCAGAAAATTGGTACTTTTCGTAGTACCCCGAAACAAATGAAAAACATTGATGCATGTAAAGGAGTGTTAAGAAGGAATGGAGGGCTTTTCCCGGCAGTGGTACGTGACATTGCAGGATCATAATAATAATAATACCAATTATATTGTTATAATATTTTATTATATATTATTTTTTACGAAGAACAAAGGACAATATCTTAGATAGGTCATTTAGACATTGTCCGTTTTCCTTCTTGAGGGGAGGTACCTGAGTAAACGGCGAAAAAAAGGTAAACTTCGGGAATTATTATCTCAAAAACTATACTGAAAAAAAAATTCGTTCATCCAACCAACATTCAGTTGGTTTAACAAAATGTATCTTTAAATACGTTCAACTTCATTTTTGATTGGCATAACAAACGTTTTGTTAATCTAACTGATAGTTTTAGAGGTGTGAACTGTAGCTTATTTAGCATGTCTGAGCGACTGTTAAAACAACAAAATTTCGAGGCAACAAAATGCATTTTGCACATTCAACGATTTCTCTTTCTCAGTGTAATGTTTCGATTGGATCCGGTTTTTTTTTATTGGAAAATATGTACATTGAGTTATGTTTATGAGTTTTTTAAAATAAATTCGTTGATTGGAAGCGCCATTATTGTGGTCAGCGTCAGACGTGTTGTTCCTTGACATGGCTTGTGGTGCCAAGGATTCCGGGCAGTCGGTTGATCTGAAACATGAATACGCAATGGATTCTTGGAATATAATATACAAAGGAGTTCGCCTCATAGGATTTTTTTGAAATTTTCATTTTAGACGGAATTGCGACCGTTTTAATATAACATTCGTTTTTCTTTCGCAATTTCCGACGATGTTGGTTGCATAAAAAAGCAATGGTTCAATCAAATGAAAAACCCCTACGTGGCGAACGAGAACAACTATCGAAGAATATTGTATCCAAATTTGAACAAAATCGGACAAGCCGTTTTCGAGATCCATCTGGCACCAACTTTGAAAACTATGTTTCAAGATAATCGCGTTTGAAAAGTGGGTAAAGAATGACGCGCTCAGCCGTTCGGCCGCTGCACGATCTTTCGGTAAATTCTCCGTATAGTTCTGGCGATTGCGGAATTACAACATGAAATGTTCACACAATATTCTTCGTACCTCAAACATTAAAAAAAAGAAGTTAAAATCGATTTTTCAACAAGTGTACTTCAATGCTGTTTCGAAGTTGGTCAGAAAAATGTCTCGCTGGATAGAGATATTTTTTACCTTACCGTTAAGCAGCAATCCCAGGGCCATACATTGGTCCTTCCGAAGTACTCGCTGCTTCGTCAGCTACAATTCTCGATTGTCTGCGCTGAATTCTCCTTTCACGGGTCGCGTTTCGAGTTTGAATTTCAGCCTTCGCAATGCGGTCCGCATCCTCGATCTCACATTGCCTGTCTGAGTATCTCCCGACTTGAATTTTCAAGGTATCCATCACTTGGACATAGGATTTTGCGCCACAGTTAAAAACGCATGTAGCAATATTGGCAGCAATGTTGACAATATTTGAACCGTTGTGGAATATTTTGGGAGCTATTCTCCAAATGGAGTTGTTGAAGCTTTCATTTGCGTTCTGCGTAAATCCGCCGACGCAGCGTTGTAGTAACAAAATTTAGGTACCTAAATATTGGTTCGATGGATTTAGCAACATCGGAATGTAGAGCGGGCTTATGGTGATAGTCCTTCAATGTTTTGGTAGCCTTCGCTTGCTGCCAAGAACACCAGGAGTCACTTCCTGGTGGACACTGGTCATGCTGTGGCTTATCATCCGTTGAAATCATGTGGAAAAATGTGGCCATGATAGCTTTTTTTCATGTTTTCGGCAGAATCACTATTACGTCTGATGGCGAAGCCATAATAAATCGTCAGCTTATCAATCAATTTGCCCGTTAATTTTTTTTCCTCCCAATCCTTACGTATTCGTTTTACAGTTCCTGAGCCTGTCATCTATTCGTTTTTTAACGTATCCTACGTACTCTTTTTTTTATTATTCTCGTATCCCCGTAAGGTGCGCTATCGACTGTGTTCTTATAAGTTTTCGAGTCTCCGTCGCGTATGTAGTTTGTGGACTTAACTCCGTATTTTTTCTCGGATCTTGCAAATATTTCGCACATTGCATCTATCTCCATTTTCCCCGAAGAACCCTCATGGTTTACTTCATATTGGTCAGCATGATCCTGTATCCACTGTTCATACTCACTAGTATTTCTCTTCTTTTGCCAATTCGCACATGCCTGGCAAAGTTTTCATTTGACGTGTATATCAAGTACTTTGCCAATGTAATGACCGATGACACTTGATACACCCATCAACGAATTGAAATCCCGTTTCCGCCATGTCCCATTGCCAAACACGGTCAACGCTTCATTGGGCCGTTCTGTTGCTTCAGTTGTTCTTTCTTTCTCTTCTTGCACACTCGAGATACAAATCATCTCACGTACTGATTCTGACGCAGTTAGAATATTCTTCACAATTACATCATACGTGCATTGTACAACCGGTTGTGCTAAATCCATCAGCCCACAAAATCTTTGGATACCTCTCAGACCAATTCCAATCCAATTCCAATTTTGGAAAATGGCTATATCCATCCCCTCGGAGCAAACGTCCTGCATGTACAAAACAAATTCCATTCCAATTGTTTGTTCCGTTAGGGAGAATTCTCATTTCAAAATTTCGAAGTGGTAGGAGGCGTGTGGCACATGGCCTTAAAATGCGCGAGAGGATGTTACAGCACGCGTTCGGGACAAACAGGCGCTGCGACATCTATCGATAGGTAGCAGTGGCTCGAGAGAGTTCTACCCTACCTGCGCGAGCCTGGGCTGCGTCGAAGTTTTGCTTTGTCTGTCTTCCCGCTTAACCTCAATGAGATCTATCGTAAGTCATAATACTGGACAAGCGATTTGTACAGTTTCTCTTACATCTCACGACCATTTCGGACAACAATATAATTTTGACAACGCTTAATTCACACCAAAATTTGTATCGACTTGGAAGCAAATGTTGACTGTTTCAGAGCAATTACTATTCATGTAAATATCACACGCGTTTGTTCGACTTGATAACTGGAAAAAATAGGTTTCGTCTTAATAAATCTTGCTCTAGTTTTTTTTTTTTAAGATTTTAGTATTTTTTAAACGAATTTAGCAGAATTAACCCTCGAACCGAACATTATTTTTCGGCACCTTCTAATGGAATACATTAAATATTTAACAACCTTAAATGTTGGAAAAGAATTTTTTTTAAATGGATGGATGTTCTTTTTAGTTTCAACTATAAACTTAATGAATAATAATAGCATGACATTAATTTGGGATTGTTAATTTAATCGTTGAAAAAAAATGCTTGAAATGCACCGTATTGTTGAAAAGTGCGTGATTTTTGTCAAGTAACTTCTTTCAAAAAATCCTTTGAGTTATTTTCACTTGAGCTTATGTACTTTCAGAAAAAAATATGGGAGGCTTCGGGAATTAAAAACGGGTATCTATTTTAAGGGTTGAATATCGCTACTTAGTATGGACACTCATAGAGGATAAAATTTATAATAGATGTAAAATATTGATGGATAAATTGATAACCTTTCGAATCGGAAAACTTATCGCACTCCTCTTCCTCTTCCTGATGATCTTCATCTATAAAACAATCGTCATTCTCGGAATTTTCTTCGCCGAAATATTTTACTTGTTTGCGAGGACGAAGTGACACCGTGACCTCTTCGCTGGTTCTCACATCCATATTTGGTTTTATTTACTCAACACGTTTATGAAAATGAATATTTTGTTAAAAAAAAACCGAATTATAGAAAGAAAAAAAATCGTAAAGTCGGATTTTACGCAATTTTCCCGAACTAAATCAACCGATTCCGGCGGATCTGTGGCAGTGAACTACCCCTACCGCAAATTTTTTTACAGTACAATACGAACGCCCCAGGTAAACGGAACTTCACGGGATACCCCATTGTTAAAATACCGAGGACGCGAATGAACCCTATGTTCGGTTGGATCGTTGAATTATTGGAACTTAATGCTATAAAAACATGTTTTCAACAATCAAATGTACTATACATCTGACATTCACATTTTGTCTTGATAGTTCTATCTGATAATCAGATATACCCGTGTGGAAAATAGTCCGGGAAACCCGAAGAATATACAGGTCCCGTTACGGCTTCGAAGTGGAATCCCTGACAGGGATTTCCAGAATACTGCCACAAACGGTCCTAGAAAGGTACTCATTAGTTTCCATGATACAAAATAACAGGGGTACGATGGATGCACCAATGAAGGCCCCGACCAGGTGCTGTCAGGGCACTGGCTAATTTTTACAATGAGTTTAATCGGGTCTTGACCAGGCAGACTAATGTGGACCCAGTGTGGTTCAGTCACAATTTCCATCATAAAATAAACTACGGTTTCATTTGGTTCGCCAGTAAAAAGCCTGGTCAGATATAGTCTGGGATCATCACAAAGATCAATTAAAGTTATAATATTAATAAGCGACAAAAATTAATAGTAATTTATCAGTGTTTTATAACTGCCTCATGCAAATATCTCACTCACTTAACAATTCGCTTATCATTTTCAATGAATTTGAAAGAAAAGAAGAAAACGTTACAACTTAAAAATATATACATTTTTATTTAAGTAATCACTTATACATGAAGCAATGTCAGGGCATAAGTATTGAGTTTTCCGTTTGGTTCTAGGGACAATCGCAATGTTACCAATTTTCTCTTGATGCTGGCCAATGGGTAAACTGCATCGTTTAAAGTTTGTTCTGGGATTCTCCATGCTCCAATACTGGATGATTTACGTGGATAATTGTACATGTCAACTTTTTTTTTCGAAATTTTCCCTTCGATGTAGAGAGATTCTTGGGATTCATTTTCGCCATAAATTTTTTTTATCTCCATTATACAACCATCGCTCAAAAGTACAACATTGTTCGGCGTACATATTGTGATGAAAAAAGAGGAATTAAATATCATTGATTTTACAAATATTGTCCCGTCTTTGAGAGTACGGCTAATGATTTTAAATTGAATGGGGATCTCTGTTGGATTAGATGGAATGAGATTTCTTTCATGCTGTTGGCGACAATATTGCTCTAATGGATGATTGAGTGTTCTTATTGCATTTTTCATCCTCCCCAAAGATTGGTCTTAAAAAGTATTTTTAGCCATTGAAGTATTCTGAATCGTTATCTACATGATTAACATATAACGTTTTATATTGTTCACATTATCCTTAAAATGTCAGCATATTGTTTTCTATTATAAGAATGTTTGTAAACTTGCTGGCATATATATAAATAAATAAATAAATAAATATATATTTATAAATCTTCTCGGAAAATATGCATCTTCTTTATTACAGGGAAATACAGGGGAATCATAGGGATCTGACGGGGTGAACGTGGGGACTTAACAGGGCTAATTGCAGGGGTATAGTAGGGACGAAATTGGATAATTCAGGCGCAATCAGGGAATCTAGTATGGCCCCGAATAGATGTCCACTAAAGGGCCCGATTTCAAAAGCGGGACAATCCTATAAAGGTACCAGTCGGAATCCAAACCAGGCCCCGGATAAAATTGGGGACAATTAGTTGGGTCCTTTAGACATCCCGGAAAATATTTCCACACGGGTACTTGACAACACTGAGCCACTTCTACAGTGGCGAAAATATTACTCTCTTTCATGGCACGAGGGATAAAATGGTTTCTTTCAGAGTACTTCATTTTTGTTCTAATGGAGAAAACTTCGGGAAATTTCGGTCCACCATTTACAAATCAAGTCAAGCTCGTAAATCAACTAAGATCCGAACGAAAGTACATTTTTGTATACGATGGATTCAACTCCAAAATAGGCAAGAATATCCGTCTGCAACTGTTAATAAAAAATTCTCGGTGTCGCAATGGGAATGCGATTTCATTGACCTTACCATTTTTTACTAAATACACTAGCTACGAAAATTTAATGATGTACAAAAATCCGTATTTTTTTAAAGTGATTTTCAACAGACTGTAACCTAGCGAAAAGTGCTCATATCACAATCAGAGAAAAGCAAATAAAGCATGAAATCTTCAGTTTTGACTTCGAGCATTCAAAATGCTGGATAGTGGGCAGTTCTTGGGGAATCCTAAGAAAATCAGCGGAATAAAAATTTTCAAAATTTATGCGCGCCTCTCAAAAGGTCCACAGATCAAAATAAATTTGTTGGCAATCCATCTGTAAGCTTTTTTAGATTAATCCTGTCTCTTTCATTTGAGTTTTTGTCCTCTGGACGATGATTTGTGTCCAAGTTATCGGTTGCCAAAGCCAAAAGCATACTTTTGACTTTGATGACTCATCACTCGTGTGCAGAAAAATTGTCGTTGATCGTACAGAAAATTAAAGTAAGGTTCTGGAAATTTCAAAGTATTCTCTATAAGTTGTTCGCATTGATTTTTGATGAATTTTTTTATTGTGACAAATTTGATTTTAAAAAAAGGTAAAAACTGCGACTACGATTTTTCACACGACTTCTGATTACTTCGTCAATAATCGATAGAATAAGGATATTGTTGGTTTTTTTTCAACCTCGAAATATCCTGGATGAACCCTAAAGGATTCAAACTGCTGCGATTTTTCTTTTATTGTAATTCGAACGATTGAAGTTGTCACTTTTGTGAAAAACAAAAGGATTGCTTTATCTTTTTTATTCACTTTTGACGGATGGCATTTTTTCTGTCAATATCCAACATTTTGCTTGTCAAGAAGTAAACAATTGAAAAAAAATATTTGTTTTCTTCACATTGCCCACGATGCTTAATAATGGTGAAAAAATGATCGTTGGATATTTTCTGACAACACTGTTCGTTATTTGACCATCGGCGTTAGCCGGTGCACACACACACACACACACACACAGGGTCTACGTGGTGCACTTTAGGTAATGCTAGTGCCGGTGGTAAAAAAACGAACAGTACTGTCGGAAAAAAATCAAACTATTAACTTTTTACAATGTCGTAACATTGTGATAGTATTGTAAAGTATTGTAATTTTTTTTTCAAAAGTGACAATTTCAATCGTTCAGATCACACTGAAAGAAAAATCGCAGCGGTTCCAAATTTTGAGGGCTTATTCGCGATACTTTGAGGTTGGAGAATAGCCAAAATTATCCTTGGCGTATCGATTTATACACCGTAATCTCAAGTTATGTGAAAAATCTTTAAAAAGCCACTTTTTATTCTTTTTAAAATCACGTTTCTTACATTGAAAACAATAATCGAAAAATAACTCATAGAGGATACTATAAGGTTTCCAGAACCATACTTCAAGTTTCTATACGATCATTAGTACACGAGTCATGAGTTATCAAAGTCAAAAGTATCATTTCGGCTTTGACGACTGATAACTCGGAGACAAATCGTCGTACAGAGGGCAAAGCAAACTGAGGTTAGAGAGAAAAAATCGACCTAAAAAACTTTCAGATATAATTTTAAAAAATTCAGGTACGTGGGTCTTCTAAAAAGCAAGCAAAAATTGAGAATTATTTTCCGCTGATTTTCTTATGTTTTCTCAAAAACTGCGCACTGTTTAATATTCTCAGCGCTCGGACTTTTAACTAGAGACTCCCAGCTTTAATTTCCTTTTTTTCATTCTTCTACGACCATTTTTCGCTAATAAGTTACAGCCTGTTGAAAATCACAAAAAAATGCGAATTTTTTTATCCTTTAATTTTTGTGGCTACTGTAGTACAAAGTATCACGTATATACAACGGAAAATTATTCCTAGGACATATCACGGTCTCTTTCGAAATGGTATATTGTATATTTTCATCTTCCGTTTATATCCGGAGCTCACTAATATTTTATCGCCATGAGCTGCTGGTAAACAAGTTAAAGCCCCCCCCCCCCCCACGCCGCCCCATCGATATTTATCTTTGTTACAGGTATTAAAAAAAACTTCGTTTGCATAGAATTATTATTAAGTACATATTTTTGATTATACAATAAGCAGAATTTTGATGGTCATTTTTTTTGGAACGTACAGGTTTCCGAGATCGAATTGTTGAATGATGGTATCGAACTATTAGCTCGCACTCAATAACAGGAATTCTTATCATTTTGTGTTCTTCTTAAAAAATCCTCGAATCCAATGAATCGTCTGTTTGATGCATGAATGATGTTGAAAAAAAGTTTCAATGGATTTACAAAATCTAATCTTGTAATGTATCTCGGTGATACTAGGAAGACAAAGTCAAAGCTTGGCAGAAACGTGTATAAGGGTTGCGATAAATTCCCGTTTTAGCATTTTAGGAAAGTGTGACAGGAAAACTTCACCTTTATTAGGACGTGTCACATGTTTCGAGCCAAAAAGTAATGGCTGAAGAATGAGAAAGGAATAAATTTGCTATTGATCCTATTGCGAGATTCCGATCTTCTATTTCTTGAAACACGTTACAGCGTTAAAATAACATCGCCAGTAGACTCGCCCCTTTCCCTGCGCTCGACGATTGATCTGCAAATAAAAATAACACATTCTCAGCACAAAAAGATGCAACGCATTATTCCAAGTGTCTTGTTAATTGCATTTTAAAAAAGCATACAATTTCTTAAAGTCATAAAAATTGCTTCGACATGAACTTTTGGCAGATTTTTAACTTCACATTTTAGTACGGAGCTCGATGCATGGAAGGAAAGAAGGTTTCTTTAATATTTTCAACACTATCAACTCACGCTCGATTTGTCGTTGTTGATAGACGTGCCGGCTGTAATTACGGGCGAGTTGCGAGGTTTTTGGCGAATTGGCGCACTAATGGATGTATCCATCCCCATGGTTCCAGGTCCCGCCTGATCATCGATGGCTTTCTGCAGAGCCACCATTAGTCTGTCCAACAGCAATGCAGCTCTCTTAGAGACGACGACCTGAAAGCAGAAAAATCGATTTGAACTCCCGAACTCATCCGCTTCAATTTTGCAAACGTTGTATTTGTATGCTACAAAGAAAATGGGCCAATCTGTGCCTGCTTCCTTACGATCGATCCGCATAACAAAACGATTTCCCGACGACCAATGAAATGTAAAAAATGATTTAAGAAAAGGAATTTCCTTTTTATAATAATTAGTATTATCCCAGATGTGTATGAGATACGTGGTAAAACTCGGCGACAGCAAAAAGGAAGTAGCCATTTTTTTAATTGCCCCTTGTGGTATGACAAAGTATGAATGGCAAATTGACACAGAAACGTTGAAAAAAAATCACTGCGATTGCTTCCAGCCCCGATTGAAAAAAAAGGCCTTCCCTACCCGCTGTAACGAGAACCCGCCTCAGAAAATGTATAAAAGGGTTTCATCGCAAGATCCTTGAGAATAATATGAAGCAGGATCTGGTTTATTGTAAGCTTTTTGTAGTAAGCGGTTGAACGAAAGAAACAGCTAATAAAATTTCTCTCCGCGATCCCCGTCTCGCCTGTACAAGGATAGTTGAATTCATGAAAAAAAAGACATCCAAGATAAGTTTCTCAATTCTCATGTCGTATTCTCCCTCGTAAGACTCCCGCATCTTTTCCTTACGAGCAGAGAAAAAAAATGATATTAAAGATCTCAGATGTCAAAGCATATCGAAAAATGTTGATATGTAAAACAAGAACTGGACAAAAGATTTCTTTCATAAATTACTAAGCAATCACAACAATAAAAAGTTTTGTCGCGTTACATGATTTATGGTTTTCCAAATTAAAAGTTATATTTCGCAATTTGTTTTCTTAATTTAGTTTAAGTAAAGAACACGAAGTTGTTAATTTAATGTATAGTTTTGCAAATCAAGTCACATCAAAGTTGACAATGGTTGACGCTTAATCTTCGATAATTTTGTAACGACCTGATGAAAAATGACACAACACGTAGTGATCTAATTTGTGAAGCTCTTCGTTCACTATAAAAGAGTTCTCATTATCCCTCCGCCATTTTATCGATACATGTAGATATCAAGAGGCGCGACAGCGCCGTGACGCCAAGTATCTCTATTTACGAATAACCCAAAGGAGTTCTACAAACCGATATTAACTTTATCATTCAGTTGTTAGCGACAGAGATCTCTTTAGAAAGGGATGTACCTAAATCTCCTACGAAAAATAATGACCACCTTTCGGTTTTCTCGTCAAAGGAGTATATAACCGAGCGATTACTTTGTTATAACTAAGAATTCCAGTACAGGAATGCATTTTTATCATCATATGACATATTCAGTGAACTGCTGCGCAGTCGGACAGTTTATTTTTTATATTATCTAACATTCGGTCGAGATCCTTTATTTCGTTTGAATATTCTGTCCGACATGCTATATTTTTTCTCCCACTTATACGGCAATTACTACACTCCATTTTCTGAAAGACGGAATCGATTATATCCGCATGGAACAAAAAGTGTAGAAAAAATACCAGTTAGTTAATTGGTAAATGTTCAATTAACTAGAAGTGTTATTTCAAAGATCCGATGTGTTGAAGCGATGGAGTAGTCTCCAAATATTTGGAATTTCTGAGTGCGGGGATAATTATATTAACGGTTTGCTCCCGTTGCAGGATTGCGTTAAGGAGGGGGTGCCAATAGTTAGTACAGTTTCGGAGCCATTAAAAATTATAAGGAAGCATGAACAATCAGAGTGTGAAAATGTATGGCCAGAAGGATGTGGTAAACGTGTCCGGCAATGTTCTAAAAAAATCCTCGTGACTATAAAGACATGAAAAAAATGACATACATGTGCTTGACTTTGTGAAGTTTTTCTTTGGCGCAGTTACGGGGATTTTGCTAATCGCCTAAAATATGAGTCTATATGTTTCTTTATTCAATTTTCCCCTGTAAGCGTGCTCTCCAAAGAAGAGTAAATGTCACTCAGATGTCTTTATGTGAAAACAAGGCGGATTTTTTTTCTCTTTAGCACGCGCACTATTTTTCGTGCAATAAAAAAACTTCTAATGATGAAACAATACAATAATAATATTCAGGCATAAAACGATCTGGAATATTGCAAAACAAATGATCATGTTTGTCATTTATTCAATGCTTACTTCCTTCTCATACTCGAAATTTTCATACTTCACCGTTGTTTCTTCCGCTTTTTTTGTCTTTTACTATACGGAATGCTATTTTTTTTATTCACAGAATCCTACAAACTAGAAGAGTTGATCGATTACTTTCCTAATAAGTTGCTCACTGCCATTTGTTTTTATGATTTTTCGCAATGTGATGAACCGAAATAAACGATTTGTCAATTTGTCAATATAACATTTTTTCACTGTTCTCATTATCAGCTCGCGTCGTTTGGCTTCTGCGTTGCTATCTGATGCTTTTCACATCGAAATCGCATCAGATGTCTGTTTATTCGGGTTTCGAGAACAATAGTTAATGTTTGACTTGCACCCCTCCACATTATAGGTCACAAAGGAATCGATAATAAGTAACTGATCAAACGTGTCTAATGTTACCTACGGAACGAAGCTCCCAATCCTCTGACGAATTTGAGCTAGGTCGGGGATATCGTCAAGTTTGCGCAGACCGAGCAGCGGCGGGAAACATTGTCTAATGCGCCCGATGGCTGTACAACAGCCGTTAATCTCAAAGTACCTAAACTCTTGCTTAATTCAATTCTTGTAAAATTATGAAGTGAACCGTGATGATATTAGAGGTTGGGTAAAGTTGATCGTGTCATCTGACACTCACTCGGCTAATTATTTTATCGTAATCTCGTTTTCATTTTTTACATGGAATTTAGTTTGATCTTTTGGTGACTTTTGAAAGACATATTTTCAATCTATTATGATAAGATTTAGTTTCCACGTTTTCATGTTCAAGTCCGTTCATGGTTGTTATGAGGCCAGGGTAATATGCTACCGATGAACTTTTTTCAGGGCGTGCATGACTTTTCTACTGACCATCCTGTGTAGTTTGGTAACGATCCACAGGGGTTTTTTTTATTAAAAAAATCGAGGTCCGACGTGTTTCGTAGGCTAATCACATACGCTTGTGGAAAATTCCCGATCACTCTTCGGCCCATTATTTGTATCTGCCAAAAAAACGCCATTACGGAGCTAAAAAAAGAAGATACGGTTTGACTAGTCATCGGCCTCAGCTTTGGCATCATGAAAATGAGGATTCACAGCACCGATATAAAATTATGAATGCTTTCAATCGCGGATTTGTGCGACAAACAAGAACATACATATTAAGGCAACGTTGTAGATGGCACTAATGCTTTCTGCCTTATGCACATTCGATAATCATGCCCGGGGACCTCAAACTACGTAGCCAGGATAATTAACCCTAGGACCCTACACTTGGGTACCCCAAACCTCACATCATTTTTCGGGCCCTAGCGTTCCGGCAGTTTGAGTAGTCACGTGAAAATATCGATCGCATTAGTTGGGAAGACTGTCTAGAGCAGGTTCGTGCAGGAATAACCGTCAGTTGTAGTTTGTGCGTGACGTAGTGAACATTCTTCGAGAGCCTGGGGTTAGCGTCACCACACACTTTTTGCGATGTTTTGCTCTGTGTAAGTGTATAATTATTTCCACAGTTTTTTTGTTGTTATTTATCCTTATAAAATCAGTGCGTTACCCACAGAAATTAGATTATGAACGTTTTTATACTATTCTGAATTTTTTATTAGAATAAAGCCACGAGGACGAGGTCGCGAGTGCGAAAGGCGGAAGAGGTCCGAAGGATGCTGCATGCGCACAACAATGAAGAGGAACCTCAGGACAACGACTCTACTGATAGTGAATCAGACCATGAAGAAAAATTGGGGGGTTCTGTTAGAGATTCTCTAGAACGAAGACGGGATTCTGGCCGTGACGGTGCAGACAGCGACGTTTACATGATCGCATGAGAAGCGGAGAGAATAAAAATGCGCCGTGCTTCTCAATCTGCTCACGGCGGTACTCGGAGTAAATTTCTCTACGGGAAAAACCGATACAAATGGTCACTCAAGCCTCCTGCTCCTCGCTCTCGCGTTGCATCCGCTCATAACATGAATAAGCCATGTGGCGTCAGGAGCGAAGTTGTAGCGTGGTATATTTTGTCACCTGACGAAACCTTGAATGCCGATTCCCGTGTTGCCAAGATCATCGCTCGATGCAGTGTTGTCGATGCGCACCGAACTGAATTTCCAACGAACGAATCTACATTTCTGCATTTATTACTACAGTATACGTTTCTTTTGTTTTCATTCCTAATCTCCCATGTCAAACTACCTGTAGCGATGTTTTCAGTGTTATTATGTAAACCCAGTTCTATATCCTGTACCTTGAGCTAAAGGTATTATTTCAAAAATAATTTCATGGATAATCAGCTCAATATCCTTTAATGTGTTCTTTAACTAGAAAACACTATTTTTTTTACATAAAATCATTTTTTTTTAAACATTTGTCTACACTTTGTCCCTCAAGAAACCACACCGAAACGAATTTAATTTCTTTTTTAAACTGCCATCTTTACTCCTTGTGAAATTCTTCAAGAACTTCGATTTTTTTGTTTATACATTTTTTAAGGTTGGTCCATACCGTCTTTTTCAAGAATCAACGAAAAAATTGTCCAACATACGCGCACACAAAATGTGATGATTTTAAACATTATTTTTAGTGAGATAGGCTAAAATATTTTTCTTGCTTTGTTCAATCCTATTTTTCATGGCGAAAAATTCACATTAAACTGTTCTCGCAAAGCCTATTCCATTCGTCAGTTTTCGAACGTGCGATTGAAAAAAAGCTCTCTACGACAAACAGTTCGTTAGCAGCGTTGATTTGAAGTGCTGGGGTATGGGTGGGGAAACAAATAACCCAGTGAAGGTTATTTGTTTCACACAGAAACGTAGTAACGAAAGTAGTGTAGGGTCCTTATGTTAACGAGGAATTATATTTGTTCTTATTCTCTTTGTTAGTAATCGTTACTTAATAATAATTTGAGATCTATGTTCAGAAATCACAAGTTTTCAGCTATTTCTAGGTAAATACAACATTCGGTGGATTTTTTTCAAACATAAGAGACATTTTTAAGATATCAAACATTGTTTAAGTTTTTCATTTCTTCCAGATTATAGACAACTTCAGTACACACGTTTCGTTTCCAGCGAATTCATTTTTTTCCTCTGATTGATATGCATTGTTGACAGCTCGGCGGGCCAGTGTAACGTTGTGACACTTTAGGCCGCCAGAGCATTATCATACCCCACGATTTACGGCATTGCCAATTGGTCTCGCGTTAATTGAGCAAAAAAAATATTATGGAAAATAATGATACAAAGTAATGAAAACATTCTATGTAGTGGAGGCCAGGGTTCAAAGTGCTGGGGGTAAGTTGTTCTTCTAAGCGACGACTCTTACTCGTCGTCCCGGCGTCACCAAAATGGCTGCTGAAACTGCGCGATGGTATGACGCTTTGCGATGCACTTGACACTTATTGCTATCTATATTCTCCGCGAAGCTATGCGCATCGGAACAACGTACCCCCGGTACTTTGAACCCCGGCCTCCCGTAATCATCGAATGTGTGAAAATGCGTCTTTTTATGAATAGATGTGAAAAAATTGTTCGAAAACGTATGTTAAATATCACGATTATTTTATAGCTAACAGTTGACAACAGTCAATCGGCCCCATGCAAAAGCATAGGTCGCTCCTGCCGTACGTCACCCCCGACGGCTAGACCCTATAGCATCCTCAATATCTTAGTCGTTGGAGATATACAATGTCTAGTAACTAAAATTTGTTTCATTCTGCCTCCACATTGCATGCTCCGCAATTAAACACTTGTCCATCAAATTAAAGGAACAGAAAGCTTCTTGCATTTTTTAAAGTGTTTTTTGAAGCGCTGTATCTGTGTGAAAAATGATCGTATCGAGATGAAAAAAAAAGCATTTTGAAGCTTCAAGTTTCTAATTTTGAGATCTGTCGGCAACCATTTTTTGTGAGCTACGGTTATCGCGCAAATATGAGAAATAGCGCAAGAAAAACGAATTCCAAATTTTTTTGTTTCTTTTCACGGTTCCACGAGCTCAGGAATTTTTTTTTCAGTTAAATCAATGGATAGGTCAGTTAGCTTGTTTATTCAGCATCAATTTCGTTATTTATTGGTCTCTCTACGTCAATTTGTTGCTGAGATATCCGACCTTGAATGAAAAAGTATCCTTTTGTCTTTGATTATCGATATCTCAGCAACCAATGATCGCACAAGGATTTAAAGAGCAGCTTCGAAAACTTAAATACATTTCCTACAAAATTCTTTCATTGGATTTTGATATCTTTTTCCACCCTTAACATTGATATTAAAAGAGTATCAAAATTGACGTGTTACGGCTTTTCAGTAAATCTACCATTACACTACAAGCGTTGATGAAAAGACTAGGGTTGCCAGGTTTTTTTCAGCTTGATGTATCCCCAATAGCCCTGTGAGTTTGCGAATTGATCTGTCGCACTGTTTTTCCGGACCGATTGATCAAAGTTTTCAAAACAATTGAAGGAACAAGTCTATTGTCCCTAAACATCGTGTAAGGGGGCGTCCATTAATTACGTGAGGCGTTTAGGGGGGGGAGGGGGTCGAGCGAAATCTCACCCAATCTCACGTGGGGGAGAGGGGGGGTTCGGCAAATATCACGTAATTTTAGTAATTTTAGTAATTTTAGTAATTTTAGTAAACACATAATTTTTATCACGTAGGGAGAGTCTCCCTACTACTTTACATGGTGGAGTAAATGGTACTACAACCGCAGTTACTTCTACTACAATTTATATTCCGTGAACGTATGCATTTTGAAAAATCTCACGTGAGATTACGGGAGGGGGGAGGGGGTCGATCAAAATCTCACGACATCTCACCAGGGGGAGAGGGGGGGTCGAAAAATCGCCAAAATCACCTCACGTAATTAATGGATGCCCCCTAATCATCATCAAAATAAAAAGACCAACTTTTTTCGACTTTGTTCACAACTTTGCACTAGCTGCTTGTTAAATTTAAGAAAACAATTCGAAAAATGTACATTTTTTTTAATTTGAAATTAATATGCCTGAAAGATTAAGTACATTGATTCGAAGTAGAGGCGGCAACACAAGGTATTGAATACAGATAGACACACACACGGACACACACTCACAATTTAAGGGGCTATACCAATGTGAACACTGAACATTTGGGTGATTTTCGAGAATTTTTTGGAAGAAAAGTACTTAATTAAATGTTTCAGGAAATTAAGAATATATTCGGCTATATTAGACCTATATTACATAATTTTTCATAGAAAAATATTGAGATCCAAGCGACTTATGCGCTGCCTTCGGTGGCGCCAAAAAAAGTTCTTCCACTGCTGACATGATTTCGGCCGATTGAATAGCTGAAACAAAAAAAGGAAAAAATGTCATTAAACTGGACGGTATTTCCTGTACAATGACGTGGGATTTTCGAAAAATATCAAAATCTAACAAAATAGCGTAGTCATGAAAAAAAAAGTCTGTTTTCTTGTCTATAAAACGGTCGTTTTTTTCAATGCCAAATCCTCCATTTTCATCCAATCAAAAATATCCTGCGTCATTGTAGAGTAAATATATTCAAGAGTACTCAGTTCAAATTTCAACGCGATGGGATAATTGCTCTTTGAGTTACAATGCCAGCAAATTTTAAAAATCTCATTGCGAGCAAAACGCGTTTAAAGATTTAACTATCGATTTTTGCAAGATAAAATGATTAGAGATCATTTTATCTTTAATCACGGCCATTTTATCTCTAATCACGGCCTTGAAATTTTTACAGAATAGTCTTGAAAGTATAAACTGTCGAAAAAGGCAATAAAGAATCGATTTTTTTAAATTGTCACACTGGTATAGCCCCTTAAGGAATGAGTTTGGAGTAATTAAATACTGCGGAATTGACGAAGTGCGGGACTTCATATTTTAAAAAAAATCACACATACACACACGGACATCACACACACGCGCGCGCGCATGCACGCGCACATACACATACACAGGCACCTGCACACGCACACACACAGACAGACAGACACATAGACGTGCGCGTGCACAAAAAGCGTAAATCCGACAGTACACCCTCCACGCGGTACGCTTTGGGTAACGAAAATGCCGGCGGTTCACAATTGACAATCAAAATCGTGTCTAAAATGGGTCAGTGTTGTTTCCTGAATTGTTTTACAAATTTAAAAAAAATTATATTTTTCGATTTTTTTCTTAAATTTAACAAGCAACTAGTGCAAAGTTGTGAAAAAAGTCGAAAAAGTTGGTATTTTCATTTTGATGATGATTACACGATGTTTAGGAACTTTGTTTAGGACTTGTTCCTTCAATTGTTTTGTAAACTTTGATCATTCGGTCCGGAAAAACAGTGCGACAGCTCAATTCGCAAATGTACAGGGCTATTGGGGATACATCAACCTAAAAAAAACCTGGCAAACCTAGTCTTTCAATCAACGCTTGT
The DNA here is from genome assembly GCA_963210295.1 of Ophion ellenae. Taxonomy (NCBI): domain Eukaryota; kingdom Metazoa; phylum Arthropoda; class Insecta; order Hymenoptera; family Ichneumonidae; genus Ophion; species Ophion ellenae. The sequence continues at coordinate 186,238 of OY723391.1, forward strand.
AGTGTAGTGGTAGATTTACTGAAAAGCCGTAAAACGTCTCTTTTTTATACTTTTGGCATATCAACGTTAGGGGTGAAAAAAAATTCTGAAAAATCAATGAAATAATTTTGTAGGAAATGTATTCAAGTTTTCGAAGCTGCCCTTTAAATCTTTGCGTGATCATTGGTTGCTGAGATATCGATGATCAAAGACAAAAGGATCCTTTTTCATTCAAGGTCGGATATCTCAGCAAAAAATTGACGTAGAGACTAATAAAAAACTAAATTGAAGCTGAATGAACAAGCCAACTGACCTATCCATTGATTTAACTGAAAAAAAACCTGAGCTCGTGGAACCTTGAAAAGAAACAAAAAAAATTTGGACGTTTCTTTTCTCGCACTATTTCTCATGATTGCGCGATAACCGTAGCTCACAAAAAAAATTCCGAGAGATCTTACAACTGGAAACTTGAAGCTTCCCAGATACCTCACATTGGCATCATATGTACATCATCACTGCGGCATAGAAAGTCTCGCAGCTGTGTATCCCTTATGAGTGCTCCCGTTGAAGTCATATTTGCATCACATGACGATTCACAATAATACGTCCAAATAAAGCAAAAGTGTTCTCACGCGAATATGCATGCAGTGAATTATCAGACTAGCAAAATCGACTCACGAATATCTAACAATAAGTGAGTGCATATGGGGCTCATATGGGTGTCACGGCGTGAAGAAATTGTAGTGCTCATACAGAGCTCATATTAGCGACATGGCCTGACGTAACTATGCTGTGTTCATATGGAGCTCATATGAGTGTCATAGCATGAAAAATAATAAAAAAATAGAAAAATGTTGCTTCAAAAAATCTGGTAGGGTTTTTATATCTATATGCTTTATTTATGTTCCTGTCTATATGATAAATGGATCAAAACGTGTCCTGCCCAGTTAAAGTTTCTGCCTACCTACGCTTTGAACCTACGTCTTCTAATTCGAGAGCTGAGCGCGCTACCTACCTAGCCATTCTAACACTTGTGCAAACGTTCTTTGTGTCTTCGCCGATTTGTATAATTCTGGATTTGTATGCATATCGCCGTCATATTGCGCTTATCGAATGTATCACTGAAAACATGCATGTCGCCATCATGGAATGTATTACGGAGAAACATGCATATCGCCATCATATTCTGATCGTGGGATGTATCACGGACAAAATATACATATCGCTGTCATATTGGGCTCAACGAATGTATCACTTAGAAACATGCATATCGCCGTCATTGTATGTATCACTGAGAAACACGCATATCGCCGTCGTGTTGCGCCCATCGAATCTATCACTGACAAACATGCATATCTCCGTCATATTGCTTGCATGGCATGTCTACTACCAGTGCTAACCGGATGAATTCATCAGCACAAGTCATTGGATGACTTCCACATGACGTAAAATTTGCTCATGACATGTAGTCAATATGCTGTAAAATTGGCTTTTGTTAAAATTTGATGAAGCAAATTTTACAGTTAATTTTTTCAAATTTTACAGTTAATTTTTTAAAATTTTACAGTTAATTTTTTAAAATTTTACAGTTAATTTTTTTTAATTTTACAGTTAATTTTGTTAATTGACGCCTATCTGCGTGTTTCTCAGTGATACATCCTATGACGGCGATATGAATATTTCTAAGTGATACATTGGATGAGCGCAATATGATGGCGATATACATACAAATCCACAATGATACAAATAGGCAGACACAAAGAAAGTTTGCACAAGTGTTAGAATGGCTAGGTAGGTAGTGCGCTCAGCTCTCGAGAAGACGCAGGTTCAAACCATAGGTAGGTAGAAAATTTAACTAGGCAGGATGCGTTTTAATCCATTTATCATATAGGTAGGAACATAAATAAAGCATATGCGGATATAAAAATCCTACCAGATTTTGTTAATCAACATTTTTGGTTTTTTAAATTTTTCACGCTATGACACTCATATAAGCTCCATATGAGCACAGCATAGTTACGTCACGCCATGCCGCTAATATGAGCTCCGTATGAACAGAGCATAGTTACGTCACGCCATGCCGCTAATATGAGCTCCGTATGAGCACAACATAGTTACATCACGCCATGCCGCTAATATGAGCTCCGATGAGCACTACAATTTCTTCACGCCGTGACACCTATATGAGCCCCATATGCACTCACTTATGGTTAGATATTCGTGAGCCGAATTTGCTAGTCTGATGAATTCACTGCATGCATATTCGCGTGAGAACAACTTTGCTTCATTTGGATGTATTATTGTGAATCATCATGTGATGCAAATATGACTTCAACGGGAGCACTCATAAGGGATACACAGTTGTGAGACTTTCTATGCCGCGGTGATGATGTACATATGATGCCAATATGAGGTACATCCGTCTATCTGGGTAGTGTATGTCGCAGGTTTTGAAACGTTGAATCCAAACAAACGTTGTGAACAGGAACGGTGTAAAGATACTCTTACAAATATCATGTGCAATTTGATCATGAGATCTCACGTTCTTGTCTGCCCGATACAATCAACATACAGCAGACATACGCTCGGCGAGCTCTTTCCGTCGGCATTGCAAAGTGAAAGTTTTCACATAGATGTTGGCCATTCAATGGTCCATAGGTCGACGCGTGATTTCGTCTTGTTGACCTTCCCGGGGGACTTCAACCATCGACCTCTTGGAAGTGTTGCCTCATAAACTTCTCTTCTATCCCGATTCTATTCTATGGAATATACACGTTACGTCCACGAAGAATTTTCCCCTCTCATTCACTTTGTTAGTTCACAGCGCGAAAAAATTGGCTCTTGGTCGCTCAGAGTACCCGACAAATTCTTCCTATGAGACAGGATAAGAAAACGTGTCATATTTTTATTTCCTATCCACATTGCCATGAGATTGCGCTTTTCCGATGTATGTGTTAAAAACTCATGAATATCATTATTATAATAAATTAATCGATATATACATATATTAACGTGACGAAACAAACGTCAGGAGGTAATTTGATTGATTTCTAAGGGCTGGTACAGTGGTTTGTCAAGGTCATGGCTTTTGCGTTCTCAAAGTCACCAAGGGTTTCTCAAATGGGTACATCTTTTTTTTTTATTACGACGTTGAAGCTGAAATTCAGACGAATCCAACGACCTACGATATCATGACCTTGAAATGATTTTTCACCAAAATATACGTGTAAAAACGGGAAATCGTGATGGTATTGGCAATAAGAATATCCGAATATTGCCATTGAACTTTTTGTGCAGAAAATTTATTGTAACAAATGTTCGAAGTGATGACCGTTAACCTCGACGCATTTTTGAAGACGTTGGATGAATGATTCTCTTGACCTTCGAATAGTTTCCGGTGTGATAGCGGCGCAGGTTATCCAACGGATACAATAATGTCAATGGTCGGAGATGTTTCTGATGTTGTAAATACTGGTATTATAACGTAGTACTAATATTGGTAGATGGTAAACATTATTCACATGGTTGAGAAAAAATGTACCATTCCATTTAAAAAAGTGGATGTGACCTTCACTGTGCGTCAGCGCCTCCACCGAAATAAAAAAATTGGTCGCATTTGATGGCCCCCTTCACACCGTACAACTTTTGTCTGGAACATTTTTTTGTGACGTCAATAATTACCGAGTTATTTCGGGTGGCAGAGATGAGAAATCCTGTATGTACAATTATTATTATTGTATATAATAACTATACCTGTATATATAATTATTATTATTGTATTGGTATTATGTAATACTAATGTAGAATAATATTCTCTTTTTCTGTCGAATGGATGTAAGGGTAGAATCAATGTGGAAATTATGAGTAGTAGTATCATTTAATTTAGTGGATCAGGGAAATTGCTATGTGGAAACTATTAAGTTTATGGCTTGTCTGGCGATTAATATTTTGTAGGAAAACATATCCTTTTTGCGATAGATACTTTTTCATAGTTGCATCATTTTCATATATCCGTTAGGCACATCAATATCAATTATGTATCGACCCGATCGATTGTTGATGTTAGCAGAGAGCGCTAATAAAACGTATGAATCAGGTTATATATTATTTCAGACATGACGTATACCTATAATAGACATATTAAATAAACAAGGGTGTTGTATAAGCGTATTGGAATAGTGAAATATTGAGGCCCGCTTTGATTTATAAATAACCTTCGTTACGTAGCTATTCCATTCTGTTTTGGTATGTCCGTTCTATACAGTATTTGATAGCACAACAATACTACATACTAAACGTATATCTCTACTTTGATACAATGTATTTTCAATTCGTAGCTATTCCATTCTATTTTAGTCCCGCCGCCCTCTCCTGTCCTAATGAGGTATATTGAGTCTTTCCCACCAGTGTTGCGATGCTCCTTCACGATAGGGTTATCATACTTCGACTTTTCGTCTAAAAAGAATTCGTTGATGGTATACCCACGTAGTAAGTAATTTAACCATCGTGCAGGTTTAAAATAAATCAATACTTACGTAATTGTTGATGCGGAGGGACAAGAAATGGCTGTTACACGCGTTTTTTTTCATCCACATGCTTTGGAAAATTTTTCATCGCAAAAAATGTAGAAAATAAAAGTTTTTGTTGTTTAACAGACAAATCACTAAAAAAAAACGTAATTTGAACAACAAATGGTTGAAAACTATAATAATATTTGAGGATCCGATTATTATGTGTATTTTAAGGGGTCAAACGCACCCTGAATTTTTTATTTATTTCTATATCTTGTGAACGGGCCGTGATGAAAATAAAGTTCGAAGGAAAAAAAGTGTTGTATTCTTCAACTACTGGACGTTTATGACAATAACGATGAATATAACAACAAGTCGCGTATTCTTTATTGCAATAATTAATGAATAACTGGTGAAAATCACTCTTCAATTTTCCGCTAATATGGACATAGATAAAGATAAGGCTTTCGCAATCACGGACTAACTGCGTGCTTCGGGAAGCAACTGGATTGAAATTGAATATATACGAAGAAATTCTCCGCCGACACGGATTTTAAAGATTGCAATATAATCCGAAAAATATTTTCGCGCTTCCTTATTAAACCCTAGAATCATGTAATAGTTTCCAGCACCCAAATTCCGGTCGTTCGCGTCCGGCGCTTATTTGACTAAGTTATTGCAAAACGAAAAATCTGAAAAAAAAAATCATGGGTCTTCTTTGGACTCTTAACTAAACCACTAAACTTTTGGCATCCCTAAAAATCCTTTTTTTAATGCACATTTTTTATCGAAGTTCGGAGGTATGTAGGGTGTTTAAACAAGAATATTTGAAAATTCATATTTTCAGTTGTTTTTGGTAAAAATACCAAATTCCAACGCGACATATTAGTGGAAATGATATACCTTTTGAAAAAAAATATGAGAAATTTCGACCGTGAAGACAATATATTTATTTTGCAAATTGAAAAAGGCTAATTTTCAAGATCGGCATGCATGCGATATACAGGGTGAGGCGCGTAAAGTGTCACAGAGCAATAGCACTCAAACTAATGATCATATCAAAAAATATTTCAGACAAAAGTTTCAGTGTTTGAGAAGGCCGCCGAGAATTTAGATTTCTATTTCATTTTAATAGGTGACCTTGAATGACCTTGAACGACTTTGACCGCCTAATGTTTTTTATGCGGCTTGAAGTACTTCATAAGACGGTTGAAAAAAAATGTACCATTCCATTTAAAAAAGTGGAGTTGCCCTTGACGTAGCTTCAGCGCCTCCACCGATCAAAAAAATAGGGTGGTCCAGTATGACGGCCTTCTCGAACACTTAAACTTTTGTCTGAAACATTTTTGGATATGATCAATAGTTTGAGTAATATTGCTCTGTAACACTTTACGTGCCTCACTCGGTATAAGTAAGGTTACGATTGGAAAAATCAATACGTCTACAGAATTATGTTATTGTATGTTTATTGTTTAGGAACAAGAATTTGTAGTTTTACAATAATTATATGCATTTCATGCATATGCATTACATTAATTATATCCATTTGAACACACTCTACCCAAACAAACTCGGTTTATGCATTTTTTTTTTTCATTAGGGCGTCTGGCCAGCTTGCCCGATCGAAAAATGGGTATGTTTAAAAAAAATAATAAACTCGAAAGTATGGGCCGGAATATTGTTATTTTTTTACACAACGTCAGAAAGGGGTTTAAAGATTAACGTTAATAAATTTCCGTTCAAAATATTAAAAAATGGCGCCGTTATGCACATTGTCGCGGAGGCCCTCCGCACGATACGTGCGGTCGTTGTCCCAGCTGTTACCCGGTCATGTCACATCTGAAAAAAATCAGCTCATTCGTGAGCAGTGTCGCTACAATGTAGCGTAGCGGTTTTTTTTCGACCATTAAAAAAATTATGGTGAGCTGAAGAAAAAAATTTGTATTTTTCACCGAAATTTTTCGAGCAAAAACAATAATAAAACAAAAACAAATCAAGTTATCGCAAAAATCCTACGTGACATTTTAGATAATGTATCTAAAAGTATTGTGTAAAAATTTGAAAGCAATCGGACCGATAGTTTACGATATTTCGATAGTACCAGTTCAAAAAATGTAGTTTCGAGATAATCGCAAAAGAAAGTAAATGTGCGGTTATTCAGCTGACGGTGCGGTTTTTGCGAGTCTTACCTTTAGTCAGCAACTCCTGGGCCATAGACGTCTCCTTACAATCTAATCTATACAAAATCTCTACAAACGACTAATCTATACAAAAGGACACAATAGGAGAGCTGCGTGAGCTAAACCGTGCGAGTTATAAACACGGGTCGAACCGCACGATCGACCGCCCGCAGCGGCTCAACCTTCCTGCCGAAAAATAACTGTAACTTGGTCAATTTTGCGTTTTTTGATACGTACTATGGCTTAAATTGTTCTTAACAGTTCAGGGTTTAAACAATAAAAAAATAAGAATTACATGGTGGCCAGATGCCTTAACGGCTTACGTGGGATTGAACATTTTTTAAAATCATTTTTTTTAAATTTTATTATCTAATAGTACAATGTGTCTAGAATATTCTCCCGAAGTTTTAAGTCAATCGGAGTAAAAGTTTAGGAGAGAGAGCCTTTGGGAAATCCTCCCGTTGGGAGAGACCGGCCGGGAGCGACGCCTGTATACCGCATTTTTCTCAAAACATTACTTTTGAAGTCGGTGGACACGATTTCTAAAAAATCAATCCACCGATCTTATTGAAATTTCGCACACTTCATTAAAATAGCATTGACTAGTGATTGAACGAAGGTTTTTTCTTCGATTACAACTAATTTTACAAGGCTATACGTAGTGTAAATTGTACAAAAAATTGAACTATTTTGCATACCACTCTGCCATAAATTCAAATTTCAATTTAAAAAAACCCTTTGTTCAATCATGAGCTATACTTATCTACTAACAGAAAAAATTTGGTTTTTCCAATTTCAAATAAAGCTATCATGAGTTATCCTGACCACCACGACACTTATTTAGGGGTCTTCGGAAATCAGGTCCCATTGACTGAATTTCCCAAATCTTTTATGAAATTAAAAAAAAAATATTGTTGAAATGTTGATTCGTTGAATGTTTTATATGCTTAACATTTTGAATAAAATAGTTGATATATTATAATTTTTTTAATAGAGAAAATATGCTTTTTTGGTTTCGAAACCCACGTAACTCCTTAAGAATACATCCGATGGACAAAAAAACATATCTGTAGAGGTTCCATTTGCAACATGTATTATATCCATTTCTCAGAAACCGACTTTTGACCTATCTAAACTATGTACATGGGTCGTTCGGGTCCGCTGTGAACTTGCTCGGTCGGCTGTGTGTCAACAAACTGAGAGAAAATGGCGGTCCTTGATTGTTGGGCCTCTCCCTACCCTAAACTTTTTTCACCTCAAGGTCCCAGGGTTGTACCTGCAATGGTCTAATAATGGTCGCCCTGGAAAGATTAAAACCTTTTCCCTGTACCTGTTACGTAGACCCTAGGTCCTAACGACCCTTTTTCAGGGTTAATAAACTTTTCAACTGTATATTTGTTATGGATTATACTTAATACAATAATGATAGTCATGATAAAAGTGTTTGAAACAATGAGATTTGTCACACCACGCACAAGTGATAATAACTGCTTCGCCGCCATGTTTTTGAAAATATTCATCGCCATTACTCAATTTGATATGTACTTTATCAAGCAATACAATCTCGTTGGGCACGGCTGACCATTCAATGACCCTTCTACTTCTTGCACAAGACAGCTAAGGTCCGTCGAAACATAAGAGAATTCGTTCTTCTCTTGATCGCATGTACCTTTTCCCAACGTCCCACTCTGCTCGCGTTCTCTCTCTCTCTCTCTCTCTCTCTCTCTGTCTCCCTCTCCCTCTCTCTTTTCCTCTCGCCAAAATCCTGACAGAGAAAACTTCGTTCGCGCTGTTTGCATTATTTATGATATTCTTATCGCTTTCGTAGACCTTCGGGTCCTCTATCGTTCAAGAATCTTCTCACGATTCAATACGCTCTGACGTCACAGAGGAAAACAAATAGAATCTGCATGGAATATCGACTCTCGTTGAATAGGTAGTCGTAGCGTTAGCGATAGTCATGGTACGTGAGTTAACGTTATCTCCTGTCGAACGTTATCTTGGCTACTTAAATGAGACGCGCTATGAAATTTGTGGCACAGCCATTATTAAGAAATGATTTTGCAGAATATTTCCAAAAAATCCTAATATAGTCATTGCGCATTATGTATTGTAAACGTTTTCCTGCGAAATAAATCTTTTAAACAACAATATTGTAAGGTACTCGGTAAATATTGATGCTGCATTCCATCGAACAAATAATTCAAGCGAAATCATAAAACACAAGATTGAAGTTATTGTATTTTCGGGTGATATACGCTCAAAGAATTATTAACTCCGGAACAGTGTGCGCTGCCTCGCGCTACAGTAAACATATTGTTCTGAATACGCTTACAATCCTTACGGTATGTTGGAAAGGGACTGTGATGCAGATCAACGCAAGTAAACGAGCCATTAAGAGGCCGGTGCACATATCGTGTTCGACCCATAAATGCGAGAGGGACTCGAAAATTACGGACGCATGGAGGCGCAAGAGACACACAATGTGTATGTGCCTTCATCTTAACAGGCGTAGGAAGTGTGTGTGTGTGTGTGTGTGTGTGTGTGTGTGTGTGTGTGTGTGTGTGTGTGTGTGTGTGTGTGTGTGTGTGTGTGTGTGCGTGCGTGTGCGTGTGCGCGTGCGTGTGCGTGTGCGTGTACGTGCGCGTGTGCGTGTGCGTATGCGTGTGCGCGTGCGTGTGCGTGTGCGTGTGCGTGTGCGTGTGTGTGTGTGTGTGTGTGTGTGTGTGTGTGTGTGTGTGTGTGTGTGTGTGTGTGGGGGTGTGTGTACACAGGTTGAGTCAGGAAAAACAGAACACCTGAAAATTTCTGTTGGATTTGAAAATACGAAGTTTGTACATATCGCAATTTGAATGGTTTAGAAGGACGCACATTGATGCCATAATTTTTTTATATTTCATTTTTTTCGTTTTTACAAGGGCATCGATGTTTTTTTTATAGAGTGGCGTATTACTTCCACTTGTACATTGTAGCCGGCGTCCAAACGAACTTGACCATGCAATATATTATGACCTTCAAATGACCCTCAGCCCAGAAATATTGAATAAATAATCATTCAACGTGTAAAAGTTTTTTTCTTTATTTCTGTTACACTAAATGATACGTGTGAGCTGGGTTACATTCAAATGTATCACAATAATACAACAGAGTAACAGGTTTGGTGATGGCAGAAGATTTACGAAACGCCTTCACCTATTCGTATGTGCACAATCGTGTTTATCAGCTATTTATTCCTCTGAAACCCTTCTTGCTATCAGATTTCTGAAGTTTATAAAATTTGTAATATATCAGTTTATCAATAAACGTTTTACGATGCGTTACTCGAAGGAGAAAGTCGACAGTATTTATTCAATATTTCTGGGGTGAAGGTCATTTGAAGGTTATACTATGTTACATGGTTGAATTGGTTTTGGTACCGGCTACAATGTCCAAGGGGAAAAAATATGCCATTCCATTTTTAAAACCTTTGACGACCTTGAAAAAACCGACCAAAACTGAAATTCAAAAAAATATTATGACAGCCTCGGGCGACCTTCCAAACCATTCAAATTTCGATGTGTACATACTTCGTATTTCGAAATACAGCAGAGATATTCAGGTGTTCTGTTTCTTGTGACTCACCCCGTATATGTATATATATATATATGTATACCCATGCACATACATTAGACACACACAACTCACGGACAACTAATAACTTTCCTCCGGCCTCATCTCTATAACTTTTCCTTGCACACAAATGTTCCATATTCGTCTTTCACAATATTTTTTTCTTGCACCCCTCTTGTCCCAACTTCCCGCTCGTTCGCCTAAGGCCATCATTTATCCTACGAGTTTTCCGGCGAGACATTCCTTCTATTTCATTGCCTTTCAGTCGCCTCATCTTTTTTAGGTGTATTTCATACTCAACATGGAAATTATCCCATAGCAGGGAGGATATGCATATTCTTATAATTCCAATTTATCGACATGATAATTCGATTCAGCAGTTAAGAAAAATAAATAGTTCGCTTATCACTCAATATTCGGTCGGTCTATTTATATTAAGACGGAATGACACCTCATCGCGGTCGGTATGGTAGAACAATTATAGATACCCAAAAATCTCTTGAACGGCTCTTCAGATCCCGTCGAAACTTTGCCAAACGACGTCAGATAGATAGACGAACAGCTGTCAGCCCCTCAAATTTTCTGAATTTGAGAAAAAAAACGTAGATTGGTTTATCATAAGCCAATCTACGTTATTTTTCTCAAATTGAGAAAATTTGAGGGGCTGACAGCTGTTCGTCTATCTATCTGACGTCGTTTGGCATAGTTTCGACGGGATCTGAAGAGCCGTTTCAGAGATTTTTGGGTATCTATAATTGTTCTACCATACCGATCGCGATGAGGTGTCATTCCGTCTTAAAAATCCTTCTGATCAATCTGTTTATTTAAAAGAAAACAATAGCACAACACTTGAATATTCTTATGAAACAGATACTTAAAAGAGTGGGAAATGTAAAAAGGGGAAATCCCTGTACATCGAAGCTACAATTAGCGAAGCGTTCGCCGTAGCAGATACAATACGAAAATACATCGATAACATGTTAGAATTTAATGCGGTTCAAGTGTTTAAAAATTCACATAAAATGTGTTTGGATTTTCTGTAACACACATCACCGCGTTGTTTTAAGTTGTGTTTGGCATTTACACGTATTAATTCCTAAAATAACACACCCTACGTGTAACAGATAACACTCGTGGATTTGCAGTGCAAGCAATATCCAAAAGGATATTGTCAATATATTATTGGACAATATCATTCCGTGAAGCAGAATATCCTTTTGGCGATTTGATAAGTAGATGATCAAGAGCTCATTCCGTTTTGGCGTCCATGATGATGGTTGGCTAGGATCAGCCCATGATTTCCGGCTTGATTGCAGAAAAGAATAATTCGATGTATATACTTTCCAAATCAATGTGCCATATGCGGGATTACATCTTTGTAATAATATATTAAATATGTGAAAAATACACAATGAGATTCAGTACTGTGTCAATTTTGTTGGGAACGGAAATAGTTTTCCCGAGGGATAATAACGACTATATAAATAAGCAAATTGTTCGATAATCATAGAGAAAGCATTTCGTTCCTAAAACATAATTGTCGAGGTTTTAATTTGAATAATGTTTAAAATGTTCTAAAAGGTATATATTGTTGACCCTAGGACCCTACACATGGGTGTTGATTTTTCTTGCTTTGTTCAATCGCATTTTTCACGGTGATACATTTATATTAGGTTTTTCTCGCAAAGCCTATTCCATTCGTCAGTTCTCGAGCGTTCGATTAAAAAACATCTCTCTACGACAAACAGTTAGTTAGCAGCGTTGATTTGAAGTGCTGGGGTGTGCGTAACCCCAGTGTAGATTATTTGTTTCGTACAGATAGTGTGGGGTCGCAGGGTTAATGCTCCAATGCCTGCATCTTTTGTCTTATCCAGCCAGCTTATTGAACTTTAACAAAGTATCCCAGAATATTCATTCAAATGGATTTTCGGTAGAATTCTCATAGTGATTTTGTGATCATATGTGATTTTTTTCGAGATGTGTCATTCCGCTCTAACTTCGTAATTTGGCCATATCTCACCACCAGTAGGCTGTAGTGACTTCAGGAAATGTTATATGTTTGAAAAAGTTAACTCAATCCGAATTTAACAAAAAGAACATGCAGGTGAGGAATTTGCACAATGGCATCTGTGATATTCTCATCACCTCAAAAGCTTCCTTCACGAGGTAGCGGGAATTGAACAGCTATTTTTGGAGGTAGCAAAGTGCATGCTTTCAATATGAACATATGTTTGGCAACTTACGCATCATTACACGTAGACTGTATTACCAAAGATAAATGGAACAGACGCAAAATTTTCTTCTATACGGTCTAATTGTGTCGCTTAATGGACAAATGATATGCATCCTCTCAATTCTTATTAGCTACTCGTGTTCGTTAATTTTTTTAAACTTTATTTCCATACTAAATACGAGTGTCGCTGTGTGTAAGCCTACGAGAATCCGAACTCCATGAATATCAAGTTCACCAGTCGGAAGGGTCCGATATTTCATTCCTGCTGCCTAATGACGCACTCCTCGGGTGTCTCCATGTAATACTATTTGTTTTTTTTATTTCAACGAACGCGTCATAAAGAGACTACTCTACTCGCTTTTTTTCATACTGAACAGTCGAAGCTCAGGTCGTGAATCGTTATTCATAGAATGATATATGCGGCAATAAAGGTGTCACGTGATTAGGCACGATATTGGGAAAAAATGATTCACTTTCATTTCACCGAGCACAACGAAGTTTGATGGGCAGTAATATCGTGAGAGTACGTTGCGAGGAGGGACTCGTTTAGTTTTCGAATTGTATGAAAATATTTCTGCCCTATATCTCTTTGGGAAGCTTTCTCGTTTTGTGTGAAAAACGCCTGCCCACGCGAATATAATAAAGTATAAAGGACAAAAAATGTGGAGGTTTGGTGTTGGCGACGTAAGACTCTCGTCATGTATGATGTATATAAGCATAAAATTGTAAAGATGCATCTTTCCAATCGGCCTCAAATTGGATGTTTTTCTTTAAATCATGTAAATTGAATTGGAACGCATTTAAACAGAATAAATAATTTTGATATTTCAACGTTCTCCTTTTCTATACATTAGTAGTGAAGCTGTGTTTAGCCATCAGTGAGTGTGAGCTTTTAAGTAACAAATATTTCCGAGATTTAAAAATGAAAAACAAAACTGATTACGTTATCATCTGGTGCTGAAAGTACCCATCAGGTAAGATTATTTCTAGTTGAACCAATCTATTCATAATCTAGGGTAATCGTACTTCACAAATACTGCACAACAGATATTCTAACTCCAAAGCTTGTGTCACAACAGATTCAACAAGGGAGAATAAAATGTGTTGGCTTTCAGCATCCAAACATTTCAATGTGCTGCAGGGAACACTTCGTCGCCACTATAATAATATTCTAGTTAATCTTGGTCACTATCAACCAACCTTCATCCCTGAAATTAATGTACCTGACCACAATTCCGTCGACGTGTATATGATGACATACATATGTGATCTTAGTCTGAAGTACCAATATCCCGAAGCGCCACTGTCCTGAAACTGATTCTATTTCATAATAATAATAATAAACCTTTATGAATATACGCTTGACTTTCCATCCGCACGACGTCATTTAATTATTCATCGTGAAAGAAAATGTCTGTCAACGTGAGCACAACTACGCTACTCATAATTGATGTCGCATTTTTTAAATTATAATCTATTACTCTCACGTTCAATGAATGATTTCCTTAATGCTTATGAGTGATTGCGACAATTCTTATAGGGACGTTCGAGACATGAAGGATTTTTTTTCATTTGGGTCGACAACAAAGAAATATTAGCTGTAATGTTTATAGGTGCATTTACCGCTGATTATGACCACAATACGGAACGTTTAAATACGAAATGAATAGGACATATGGCGAAGACGCAGAGTAATAATTGGTCCCCTAACAATCTACTAAAATTCATTAACAAACCGATCTAATTATCGAGCCTTTTATGAATGAATTTCTAATTATTCACTCTACTCTGTATAAAAAATTGGAAGTAGATGATAAAGCTGCTATCCCGTAGACCTTAGCTGTGTATCAGCAAATTGTAATGCGCCTTAAAAAGGCGTAAGTGAAACTGGACACCGGGAATACGCTTCCTATCGGCTCATGTCGCCGTATGTTAATGCACCGACTGCGTGACTTGACTATCTGGCTTTCCGGTATAATTGCGCCTCTATAAATTTCTTTTCGCAAACATTGAAACTATCATTCCCCCATTTCGACATTAATGTGCCGCAACACGTCCAATTTTTTCATGACATTCATCTGATGAGAGGTTCGCAAAGTCCCACGTATGAACACACACGCCCACATACGGACCATGACGCACGCACGCACGCACGCACGCACACACACACACACACACACACACACACACACACACACACACACACACAATATTCAGACAGATCCAATATTCAGTGATATCCGAAGCATTTGTATCCATGCAAATAAATCATACGCGTGCACCGATGTTTCTCACGACTTAAATAGATTTTACTTCCACATGAAATTTACGATCGGAAGATTATTGATATTTATCTGACTTTCGATCTCTTTATTTGCGTATCGTTCCGAAATCCGAAAAGGCGATCTTGCTGCGTTCATTTAGCAAATCGGATCATGGAGCAGACTTAAATGCTTCCGAAAGTTCCACACAGCGGTCTCAACAGTTGTGACCTGAAAATGTTCAGTTCGTGAATATTGCTGAACTTGATACGTTATATGATTGATGATTAAATTAATCCCGTACCCTCATATTATGGGAAATTTCTACGCTTATTGTCAATCGTAGACTAGCTTGCGTGTCGACTCCGGCGAGTGGAAGGTAACTGTATTCAGTGTTCGACAACAACACAACTGACGCTCAGAAATATATATATATATATAGAAACGAGGTTTCCACAGTTTCCCCGTGCCCTTGTGTAACCGTCGCACAGTAGTAAAAAAGAGTGGCGGCAAACAACTGGAGATAGCCTCGTGACACATATGGCGTAAAAGTCAAAGGGTTAGGGTCGTTGAAGCCTTCATTTTGCTTTATCATAAAGCTTCATGCTGGTGCTTTTTTCGAGATGTTAATTTAAGGGGTAAGATGCAGTCAGAATTATCACAATATCGATTTTTTCACATTTTCTTCAAGTATGATGTTTCGAAAATATTTATGCCAGGTAGCGGCTGACAAACGCGCAAACCATAATACCCGGGAAGGCAGAATGCTTCGAAGACAACAACAAATTGATATTTTGGAAGCTTCCACATCGGCAGAAGCCCTATTGTATGAGCTAGGAATTGATGATGCGGTGTAAGTAATTTCTTAATTAGTATTTCTATACATAAGTCAAATGTAAAATTGGAAAACTCTTTCAGAATTTTTCAAATTTTATTACACAAAAATTATGAACTTTAGCAAAATTTTATAAAGAATACTTTCGTTTTAAAATTACCCAAAATATTTTTAATAAATAATTCATCCAGAAAAACTTAATTTTTTTGAAAAATTGTTTTAACAATTGGCTATAAGCAAGTGAATGCTCGACCTTTCGGCAATAAATTGTGATATTCGGATTTAGCGGATCAAAATACATAAAAAAAAGTTTAGCTTCATCCATCGAGCTCAAAATTTTACGAACATATACCGTATCCACATCGAAAACCTTTAAACGCGTTTTTCTCGAAACTATGTTTTTCAAGTCGGTGACCACTATAACTCAAAAACCACTCGATGAATTTTGATGAAATTTGGTGTGCTTATTGATAGCATCAAAAACTAGTCCTTAATGGAAGGATTGTCATTTTTGTTGAAATGGTCTATTTTTTTTAAACAATAAACGAGCGATTTTGTTGGTCGAAAGTCGAAAGTTATCTGTCGGAAGCCGCCATTTTGTTAATTTTTTGAAAAAAAATGCTTCGATTAAGGATTAGATTTATTATTAAACTAATGATTTTTTTTTTGGTTTTTTTCATTTCAGGTAATCCAGTATAATTTTATGTCACCGCACAGCACTACACGCCGAAAGGTGTCCGACAAACATGGCGATACTTTTATAAATAATCAATATGTTTCTTTGAAAATTTGTTCAAGTCAAGTTGAAATATAACATAAAAAGTATGTGTAACCACTTTTGTAAAACAAACTTAATTACTATAAAACAAATTATTGACAATGCTTGTTTTTCACGCCTCTGACTGCATCTCACCCCTTAAATACGTTCAGAACGTATCCGTGTGTTTTTGCAAGTGAATGCGTAGCGCAACTTGTATTAATGCTGTAAAAACGTCTCAAATTTTCTGGTATCAGGTAAATATGTTCCGCACTCTGAGTATTGTTGATGAAAGATTTTACTTAAACATGCCTTGAGTCGCTTAAACCAGTCTATATTTTGTGGGATTCTTAATTTCTTACAAGAATTAAAAGTCTTTTTAACAGGATTTTTTTTTGTATGACATTTTGGATCCTTCAACAAATTGATCTAAAAGGAAATTAAAACTAAGTGCACAAATGAGAAGCTTGCATATTGTTTCCTCGTCGTTTCATTCTATCTGCCAAGTTTCCTTCACGAGGGAGACAGAATGGAAAAAAAGGTTTTTAAGGAAAATAAAATGCTGCTGGATCAATGTACAATTATATGAATTGGTCACTTTAGTGTTATTCCTGGCCCTCTATTGTCCAAGTTCAAACAAGTCCGTTCTTTTTCTCGACATTATCCTTACGATGCGTGTGACTGCAAAAGTTTTAGATGCTGTGGAACACTCATTACGCTTCGTAATGTTACCTCATTCTATTGGATTGCAGCCCAGAAAACTTCTCATCGATGTATGTTTACGATACTAGAAATTGCAGACTCAATCGACTTATTTGCACATATATAGCTCGACTTGAGCGCTGCTGCGTACCGGCAACAACTGCACCTAAGTCAACCAAGATGTTTCGGGTTTCGTCTATGATTGTGCACCGAAGGATTAGTAACGAAACGGTATATAGATTTCTGTTGGTCATTGTAAATTGAGCAATATAATATATTAAAATGGGATATGATATAAGTGAACCTCTATACATTCAGTCAGCGGATCCCGTGCGGAAAATTGACAGGGCATCCCTCATAAAAATAAGGGCCTTTAAGGGCTTATTTGAGGCGTTCCTTATCACGGAAGCCTCAAGTAAGTCCTTGAAGGCCCTTATATGGCAATCCCGACAGGGGTTGGCATAATAAGGGCCTTTGTGGGTCCTATTGTGGCAATCCCGATAGGGTTTGCCACAATAGGACCCGCATTAGGGGTTATTCATTATTAATTAATTAATTATTAATTAATAAGTTATTAATTAATTGTTAGGATTAAATCCTATTTAATCCTAATAAGTCTATGATTCGGTTTCATGTGTTCAAAAAACAATTTACTCGAATTCACTAAATGGATCTATTCGATTTAAAAAAATTAAAATTAAATATAATTTTCGTAGAATCAACCATTTTTCTATTTAATTGAACTAATGGTCTGTCTTTATTGCAACACTCATATCAAAGGGGTGTGGGGGTAGAGAGGGTGGAGAGAGAGGAATTATATATATATATATATATATATATATATAGGTTATGTGCATGTTATTCGATAAAACTCTCTAATTATCACAATGATATGAACTAATTGATATAATTTATGCGATACAACAAATAATTATAGGAATTCATTTGGTCTCTCGTGCCTTATCTGCGACTAAGATGTTACAAGCACTCGGTAGCATAGGGGCAGCGTGCGTAGCTATGAGTAGTTAAGTACTAGGTTCAATACCTATTTAGGTGAAATATTTTCTTCGAAAAAAATCATTCCGAAAGGCCAGGGTATGACGAATTACGATACAAAATCGTTGTGGTAAACTCTCAATTAAGTGCTTAATTTTATTTTGGATTTATGAAATATTTTATGCACATAGTACACTTAGATTTACAGTGTACATTGTAAGCAAATAAAGATTTATTTGAATCGAATATTTATTTATTCGATTTGAATATATTTGACATTCAAAAAGAATAGCTGAAACGAATAAAGAAATATCTTTGAAACAAATAAGATCGTAGTAGGCCGTGAGACAAGGAAAAAACCTATCTCATTTAAATAGATACTATTTAAATAATAAAAAAAATTTAGCAGTGTATCGTGACCTTATATAAACGGAGACATATACGCAGAAACACATACATTTACACACACGTGAGCATATCCATTGACAAGGATAACTTATGGGCACACCATGGTTTCCATGAGGCGTTGTTCAGGCATCCTTGAAGGCCCTCATTATTCTTCCCTTAATGGCCCTCAGTAGGAAAGTGTGACCGGCCACTAAGGGCCCATGTGAGGCTACCCGATTAGGGCCCTATTATAGTTAGGGAATTTCTATATGGGCCCGACCAAAGCCCTAGTGCAATTTCCGCACGGGATCATGGTTATCAAAAAGGTAAATATCGAGAGAAAACTGTGGTCCAAATATTCGATACAATTGCCACCGAACAAATATAAATATATTAAATAACACCATGCATAGAATATATTTTTTAATGAAAAGTTATTAACCAGTACGCCTATCCTTATACAATTATAATGAGTAAGTAAAAATGAAAAGAAATGTAAAATATAACTACAAGAATACAAATTTAAACAATGGAAAGCCTATAAAACAAGTACATAGGAGGTGAGTACAGGCTAACGGACTGCGATTGACGGCCCATCGGTAAGCAGGCAGCAATCCTATCTTGCGGTTATTCGAGTAGGAAAGTTATGAGCTTGCACAACCCTTTTTTCATTAATTGATCTCGCTCCCAAAGCTGCGCATGTGGGCAAGTTAGTTTTTCTGACACAACGCTACAAATGAGTAAGCTAACTTTTTAATCCTCACGTACTTCCGTCTTTCAATTTGGGTTTCCTCATAGAGGATGAATCATTCGGGAGCAAAATAAATGAATCGCGAAGAAATGCCCACGTTTTTATAATGTGCACAATTTCATTATGGATACTAAAATTTGATCAGTACTAACTATAAAGTTTCAAGTTATACAAACAAAAGGAAATGCACCGGGCATGGCCACTTTATCGCCGATTCCCGCTAAATTGTATTACTACATTTCGTCTGTAATACCCTTCCGACGCTGCGCATATTTGCACTTCGAAAATTTAGTACGTTATTCTTCGTAAATAGCGCTCCAGGTAGTCAACAATTTTTTTTCCAGTTATTTACTGAAGTGATAATTTTGCTTTACACTGCTGTCTGTTATGAGGAAATCGTTTGATGGATTATTGATAACTGTTCCGCTTCATAAAAACAATACACATATTTCCTCTTGGTAATAAAAGCAATTGACTTCTGCGTCTGGCCGTCGAAGTATTGAAAATACGGAATTCTGTCAACTTCAGCAAAAAAGAAACTTTCGTACAGACACGTTGTGCTGTACATTTCATTTTTTGAGGGGAAAACTCAGAGGGAATTATTTGCCAAGTAGGAGGCTTAGTTCGATCGTAAACGATATTTCCTCGCCCACTTGCAGTTATAATTTCCTGGCGAAATGTCTAGAGAACTGCAACCAATTAACATTTCAATCCGTTCCGAGAAATTCGCAATTACCAATCTATTTTCTACGCAATCTACGATTGCATGTAGGACGTTGATACTTGGCACTGTATTCGGGAAAATACTCAATCGACCGTTGATACCCTATTTCAAGCTAGACCTCCCAATTTTGTCAACCGGCTACTTTTGCTTTCAAAATAATGCTAATCCACTGTGACAGAGCTGCATATGACATCTTAGAAACTTTTCAGGATTTCTCGAATTTGTAGCCGTTTTCGGTCCATTTAAAGCAATTTCGGAACTTCTTCTTCGATTGTCCATCGTCGAAAACTCACAGAGAAAAAGCTCGTTACTTTGAACGACCGACAATTTTCCGAAAATATTATTTTAAAAAACCATATTATTGAAGCTTAGTGAGCGAAGCGTTATCGAAGTTTTTGATAATAAGAAACTTTATAAAACATCATAGCCAAAAAAAAAACCTTCGAGAGGCAAAGTTCTCTGCGTATAAATGAAAAAAGGGTATGTATGTGAAAAAATATAAGAGTTTCGTTTATTTACATTTCAAATACCGTAGTTATAAGTATAATGTTTAATGCAATATCAAGTTACCGTTGGGAAGATTTTCAATAAAATTTATCTGAGCAAAAAGATATAATCAAGTCGGTTAGATGAGGGGCGGGGGGGGGGGGGGGGGGGATTTATTCCTATACTGCCTGTAATAAAAAACTTGGACGTCGGTGGATGAATTTAAAGTTTATACTGCCCGAGTTTCTTTCTTGCGTATTAAAAGGCTTCAATGATGGGAGAATAAATATTCGGCACATTATATATTTAGTACTTCTACGCTTAGTTCGAGTGTCCGTGTATACTTGGGGAGCAAAAATCTGAGCTTGCGTTTACATGGCGCTAAATGGCAAACCCCGTCTTTGAAGAAGTTAATGTATATTCAGTATCACGATCATTATGGTTGTTTCGGTACATTTGTAGACAACTTTAGAGTTTTTATCTCCAAAGTTGGTAACACTGGTTTTACATAATCGACAAAGTACGTAAATGGTCCAAATTTATCATCCAATGTAAGTTTGTTCGTAATCACAGTAAGTTGAATCGCATTCTATCAATTTGCTCAAATGTATTAATCTCCGACTCTGCTCGTTTTTCACGAACGGCGTCTGAGCGATGTGTAATCACATGGCGTCAATCAATTGAAATTTTCTTCGACTTTTATAAACCCTCGAATTGTTGTCGAGAGAATTCTTTTATGAAATGAAGTCTTAGGAAAATCATAAAAATAATCACTTATCTAACTGCATACATAAAAAAAAATATTTCCTTTTATGGAATATACTCCAAATATTGTACCGAGAGAAGGGGCTTGTTTGGATCAAATAAATATTTGGTGGAATCTCGGCCTACTAAACTTTCATTTGGTATTCGAAGTAATGATATATGAACTAAATATTTCAATATATTACAACAAACTGTAAGGAAAGCCTTGCATTCGACACTTATAACATTTTATTCGTGTTCAGTAGTTTTTGTGCTCACTGTAATGAAATAATATATTAAACTTGAACAAATATTTTACTCCGTTAAAGGACACTTCTTCCAATAAAAAAATTATGTTTAACCCTCTTACTATTTATTTTGAGTCTAATAACGTTGTTCATTTTGCCAATAGGTATTTTTCCTCTCGGTGTACACTGCAGAATTTGGTACAATGAAGTACCAGATTAGGAATAACGATTAAAAATTGAAATCAGTGACTTTGTGACATCGAACTCTATCGATCCGTCTACTCGATATCCTATTATATTCGTCATTATATTGGATGAGCCCTTGACTTCTGGTCAAAAGTCCGAAAATATAATCGTATGTTTTCTAAGGTATTCACGTAAATGAAACAACATATGCATATCGAGTATTCGTTATGAGTTCCGGCCAAAGTGTACCTAAACTACACTAAATTAAGTCATGATTCTTGATTTTTTCGTTTTGACTTACTGGGCGGTCGTTGTATTTTTCCGGGTAATCGTAATAGTCGTAATTATCCGGTATATTGTCGGAGACGCCGGGCTTTGCGACACTGCCGATGATCGTTAGAGTTGCCATCAGTAATAACGGTATCAGAGACGTGGCCATGTCGAAGCTCGATTCTCGAATGTTCAACGGTACACGGTTTATACGCTTTTGCAATTTATCGCTCACATTCGTGAAATATAGATATACGTACGTATATATAGTTATATTTGTGTGTGTATATAAGTATCTATACGTACATAAAGAAACCAAAATAAAATCACTGGGGTTAAAAAGGAGAAAGCGTTTCGATTAATGGGAAAGCCGGATGAAAGTTTGTATGAAAAGATACTACTTTGAGAGCAGGAGAAGGAGATCAAAAGAGAGGAGGAGGGAGAATGTCGCGATAATTATTTCGTGCAATTTTTGTGAAATGGACCCCGCCTATGTCAAGTCCTTCGTTGATTATTCGCGAAAATACGTCAGCTTGTTAATGTTTTTCACGCTAAACACACGCACACACACAAGAGTTAAATGTCAATTCTCTTTCTGTTGTTTTTTTCCTGCCGTTTCTATGATGAGTATTTTTTCTGTTAATTACGATCTCGCTTCTGTATTAATATTCTTGTCAACGTGATCCGATTGAATTACCAGGTCTCACGATTCGTATGATTGATGCGTTAAAGTATGCGACGTTCAGAGTTATTGTTCGGACGCGATGTGACGCGTGAGGGTGGATAACACGGACCTATATACTTTGGCGCGCCGTACGGGGTGGGAGAGAACGCAGGCGCGAAAACTTGGTTTCTGTAAACACTTGGGACGTTTCCTTTCGCGGCCAATATGCAGAGGGATTTCCAAAGAGGAACACGTACATTCGCAACGAAGGTTGGACGATCTGACTTTCTTTTTACCTCCTGGCCGTGCACAGCGGAACTTCCCGTGGTCATACGCTGTATGTCTCTCTTGTGTATCTCTTTTCATAGAGATTTCTGCACTTTTGACTGTGCGTTAATACTGCTCCATAGGACAAATATAAGGCGGTCCAGAATCCAATAGGTTTGGTTCACCTCTCCTCATACGCTTTCAAGAGGATTCGTCATGGAGGTATTTAAGTTAAGTTTTTAATTAATTCGTTATGGAGGTAATTTACTTTCACAAACCCGAATATTTAACAATTAACTAACTAACGGGCTTAACTAACAATTAGTTAACACGGTAATATTACAAGCAAAGTTAGCGAACTTTCAAGAAAAATTCATGACTCTAAAAATCATCTAACTTATCCGGCACTTTACGGAGATGACGTGCCGGCCACATTTCTAAGTAATAATTTATTCTCGAAATTACTCTAGATGACTTATATAAACTGCTCTACGCGTGTAAAAAATTCTAAAGATTCCGAAACAACAATGAAAACAAGGGGTCACGGATTGTTTGAAGAAAATATTAATGATTGAAGTCGGAAACTGTGACGAGCAGAAGAACTTTCGTAGCCGCGACCTTTCAGAGAAAATGTGTAATGTGAGTTATTTCTTATTAAGTGCTACTATAATTTACTGATGATTCAGAAGAGCCCTGCTTATGCCCCACAAAATACGGCCCTCCGCGAAAGGAATACCTCAAAACCCTCTTCTCGCTCTATTTCTGTACTCGTGAATATGATAGTACCAGGTGATAAGGATTATTTCTTATCAGTTTATAGTAGTTCCAATATGTATTTTGATGTTTTAATTTTTTTATGTTCCTTCGTATACTTCTACTTTCAACGCACGCTTATTGATACTTCACTATTTCTAGGTTCCTAGAGACCTTCCAGAGTGTTGACCACAGCCACTTTTTTCTAATGCAATATTGTATGATATGCGCACGACTGTACAGGAAAATTGTTGATATCCCGCATCAATACAGGCGGTCATATTTGACTGAGTTTCCGTCGCGTTACCATCGGCACTCGGTGAAACTGCTCTCCGTTTAGCAGTCAGCGTGTGATAAGCCAGAATACGGGTAAGCGGTTACCCATCCGAATACTCACCCCAGCCGACACTGCTCAATGTCATAGATCTTTAAAGCCGCTTATGGACATCGCAGCCACCACTGGCGGCCGCTACCAATCTATGAATATTTTTAACTACTCGTCTGTGGAATTGGATTTCAATAGCCCGACTACTGTAAAACAGGGTTACTTTCACATCAAGGATATCTTTTAGGGCGGGGTAAGGTTAATTCGGTAAAAAAGGCATGTTTTTAACATGTTTTTTTGGCGATACAGATAGTGTTAGTTTATTCAGTCAATTCCCACATAATAATGCAACATTTGAATAATATTTTCCTAAATTTTCATTGCAAAATATTGAAAATTGAGCGAGCGACAGTGAATATTCGGAGGAGTCTCGAAAAAAGTTGTTTTGCGGTGTATATCATAACTCGCAACAGAATCATCAGAAACAAAAAAATCAGCATGCATTTGTTAAAGGAGATGTTTCTCGAGGTAACCACGGGAGGATTTTTTTTCCATTTTTCAATTTTTCGTAGCACTTGGGAGCCAAAAAACCGAGTTTTGCTAAAAAAAATCGGCTAATTTGTTGTTGTAAAATTGATAATTGTAAAAAAAAAAAAAAGCTGCCGGTGAATTATGTGCAGAAATACTGTGCCAAATTTCAAAACGATTGGTCTAGTAGATTTTGAGTTATAGCGTACACGGACTTCAAACATGACAAGTTTCAGAAAAACGCTTTCAAGTTTTGGACACAGAAAAATTCAAAATAAAACTCGATAATTTTCTTATACTCACGCAGAGTCGGTGCCACGTCCGTAGAGCAAAAAGCTTCCATCAACATGATCTAGAGCATCTTTTTGCATTTGTCTACGCAAAACTCTTCCTTCTTTAGTGTCGTGCGCCGCTTGCTCCTCTGCTCTACTAACTCGCAATAAAAACCCGGCCTGGAGCAACGGACGCTCAAATACTTTAACAGATCGCAAAAATACGGTTTAAACGTGTGCGCAGCCCGCCGGTGCGACCTTCTGTGGCGGGCGGCGGGTGCGTGGAATAAACTTTAACAACAATTTGTTGTTCAAGTTCATTATAATCTTGCTAAAGTTGATTGTAATGTTGCTCAAGTTGATTTTGATCTAAATGATAATTATAGGACTGATTAGATAGATAGATAGTTCGTGCTCTAGGATTGAACACATCCTTTGGCACGCAATACATAAACAATTACATTTCGTTTTATTAAGAGCCCTATTTATTAAGGGCCTATATAATAGTACCCTAGGTGCTTCATATTTTGATGTAAAATATTTCCCTAAGGTAGAACGAGCGCGCGCTCTTGATTTCTATAGATTTTGTTCAAATTCTAACCAGACATTGTTCACATCATTATGCATGTTTGAGTAAAATTTCAGAGCGATCGACTATTCAGATTGGGAGATAATGGGTTTTAAACTTGCAACTTTTAACACTTTTAACAAAAATGACTGCAGGGTCTGTATTCCTGTAGTCATTTTTGATGAGTTAACAAACTAAATAACCTTAGAAATGATAAAATGGCCAAATTTTTGTTTTAAATCAGATGTCTAATTTTCAGAATTTTCCACCTCGCTGTCTTTAAAGGCCAATTTTAGCCAAAGTAGCCCTATTAAGTACTACTTTTTTTTAATGATTATGAAACCTGAGAGTCTGGCGCATTCTTGAGGCCTAATTAGGAACCATGAAGTCACCTGTTTAGATTTTTAATTTAAAGTTAAAAATTTAAGTCATAGCTTACGGAACGTACATTTTTCACTTTAGACCAACATTTTCATAACTTTCATCACAGTTACGAAGCTGATTATTTTATGCATAAAAGTACTACTCATGAAGATTCTGTTGCAAAAAAATTCTCGACAAAGTCTTCCACTTTTTTTTTAGATTTTTTTTACATTTGTCAGGTCGAAAATTCTTAAAAATGCATAACTCGAAAACTATGAAAAGTCGCGGAACATACATGGGGGTGATTAGGATACCCCACGATACAAGGGATACATTTTATTTTTGGACGTCAATGTTCCGGTCACCATGTATATGTAGAATATTTTCCCAAAGTTTCAAAGCGAAATTTGAAAGACTTCAAACGTTTTAGCCCGTGAATGCTGTGCCTCACCGCTCGGATTCGGAGCGGGCGTGAACTTCAAACGCGTTTTTCTCAAAACTGCATTATCGAAATTGGGGTGCAGGATCACTTAAAAACCAGTAAACCGATTGAGTTGGAACTTGGTAGAAATATTGATAATATTGGTACCTCATACTGGACGAAAATTGTTTTTAATAAATTGGAAAAAAACGACTCTTTTAATCCACATTGTACAGAATTGTTGCGTCAAGTGTTGATTTTTTTGGTAAATGCGTGCCAATTTCTCAAATTTGCATTTTCTTCATTTTAATTACCGTCACATGGAAACTATACATGGAAACATACATTCTAACTGAAAAAATGCTTGAACTTTTTTGCAAATCAAAGTCTACGGGAAGCTAGACTGCACGCCGATTCGCAACTCCCGCGGCGACCTTGCTGTAACACTCTGCAACCGCTCCGCCATTTTAATGATGAATGAATTAAAAAAAATTGTTTCGTATACTTAAATATACTATTAAAGTATACCTAAAGTTTGATATTTGTTGAATAATTATTTTTTAGTTTAAAAAATCCCTCAATATTGATGATTTTTTTCCTGTGGTTTCATGTGGTTAAATTTTCATACGGATCGGTTCAGTAACCGATCCTTATGAAAATGTAACCACATTTTCTTGACAACTAGTTTCGGAGATTCTTGACAATTCTTGACGAGTAGTTTTAGGACATTTTTATAACTACATTTTCGTCTATAAATCGTGACTTGAATAAATTTAAAAAATTCTTTTTATGTATTTCGAAAGTGTATTTATTAAGTGTAACAACTTTTATATCAATATCTATAATATAAATATATTAAAAAAAATCATGAAAATAGCCTTTATTGAATCTAAAATAAAAAGACCTCTTAATAAAGATAATTATTAGATTGTAAAAAATCGTCGTTTTTCATTTAATTCCATGCATAATGCATAAAATATTTTTTTTAATAAAAATTATGTCAACGAAGCTCTTAATCTTTGACATAAGTTGCATTTCAATGCCTTGTCATAGAAACCCCACACTCGAGGTCACTATAACACTTTTGAAAAAAATATAGAATATTGTGGCGGGGGGGGGGGGGGGGGGGGCTCGACTTTCTTATACATTTGATAGCCGAAGGACACATTGTTCTATTGAAGCAAAAAAATCGAATTTGGGATGTTAAAAATAAGTCACCTACAAAAAACTTCTGCAATCTGTTCAAAGTAACCCCGTTTTACGGTGACTGTCAAAAAGGTAGAAAAGTCCTGGTCCGAGATGTGATTTCCATACATATACTAAAACTAGCTGTTGTACCCGAATCCGCCCGAATGCCTCCGATTTTTACTATTTCTCGCTCTTCACTTTTTTTTCGCACTCTCACTGTTGCGCCCAAGTGTGGATTTTCTTTTCGGCATTGTGAAAACGTTTAATTAATCTTTGTGATCTGTTCACGAGATCATTGTTTCGTCATCCGATCACGAAAACAGAAACAGTACACTCGAGGGGTTAAGTGGAGGGTGTGGTAGCGCGCTCGGTGGGGGATGTTTTCGCTGTGAAAATCTGACATTTTGAGCGAGTCTGACATTTATGCTCGCTGCTTAATATTAAGGAGGTTGGAGCGTTAGCCACAATCCAAGATTAAGTTTGCAAAAATACACTAGGCCAAAGAATCAAAGGATATTGAAAAAGTCCGCCAATTTTAGGGTCATTTTCAAATAGCTGTAACTCCTCGAAAAATGGTCGTAAAGCAAAATAGAAAAAAGCAAATTGAAGGTGTGAATTTCTAGTTTTGAGATGTTCAGCTCAAACATTTTCCGCATCAGCCAATTTTTGGTAGCCATAAAAAAACCAAAGTAAAAAAAATTGAAAATTTTTGCTCATCTTTCACAGTCTCCACGGACTTTAATATTTTTTTTTGAATCATCGGATTAAAAGGATCGTCTAGCTGGATTCTTTCTCTTTAATTTGAGCAGTGAGAGAGCTCTGTACGATTTTTTCTCGCTGAGTTATCGACGTTCAAAGCAAAAATGACACTTTTAACTTTGATGACTGATTACTCGGAGACTAATGGTCGCACAGAAAAAAACCAGAGGGTTTTGGAAACTTTAAAGTATTCTCTATAAGATGCTTTTATCATTTTTTTATGAAGATTTTTTTATGCGGGAAAATGGATTTAAAAAAACGTGAAAAATGGCATATTTACGAATATTCTTTGAACTAAGGATTATTTTGCCAATATCGAATAGATCAAAGAAATTTTCGGTTTTTTTCTGACCTCAAAGTATCCTAAAAAAGCCATCAAAAGTTTAAAACCCTGCGATTTTTTTTTCATTGTGTTCCGAATGATCGAAATTGTAGTTTTTGCCAAAAATCGATTAAAGGCTCTACCACCTTTTATTCGTCTTTTGAGAATCACAATTGTTTTTGGCACTGATCCGAATTTCCGGTGCTAAAAAATATTGATTGTTGAACAACGGGAACAAATTTTTGTTTAATGAAAAAAAAATTAATTGAAAAGTTTTTTTTTGACAAAAAAAAATTCATTATAAAAAATCGAAAAAAAATTATTGGATTTTTTTTTATAGCTTTGAAAGTTTTTCATGATACGACGAGCGATTGGAGTTGTTGGAACTCACAGTTCTTGAAAATTATTTTTTGATATTTTTTTTGGCGGAAGAAAATATGATAAACAAATAATACGTGCGGTATTTATTGAGAATATATTTAAGTATATTGCTATAAATTTTTCATCCGAAAATATTACAAAATGGCGACACTGCAGCAATTCTTCCGAAGCATGTGGAACCTCTGCGGCACGCAGTATAAATGTACCAATTTTAATCTAAAAAAAATGTTGTTTTATTAAGTCTACATGAGTGTAGCTACGAACCACGTAGGGGATTTTCGATAAGTTAATTAAAACAATATTTATTAACAAATAAATGTCTTTAAAAAAAAATTTAACATTTTTAGTCAAATACTCGGCAATTACTCAGAAAAAAATATTTCTAAAATCCTCTACGTGGTTCACAAGCTACGCTCATCTAGATTTAATTTTAAAAAAATATTTTATCCAGATTAAAATTGGCACAAGTTATACTGCGTGCCGCAGAGCACCTTAAGTTCAACATGCCTCGGAAGAATTTGCTGCAGTGTCGACATTTTGTAATAATTTTCCCATACATTTTTTTTACAATATCCTTCAATATATGCTTAATAATTATCCCAAGTATTATTTGTCTAAAACGCTTCGTGGCAGGCCGTTACAGTGGTGTTACCCCTTAAGGAAAATATTGTTCGCAAAAATTTCGGAAATTCATTATTTCTCAGAATTATGAGGGATCGAAAAAGGTAAAAAGTGTTTTTTTTTAAATGTCATTTTTTTTTCATTTTAAAATTTCTCCGAATATCTTCGCAGCCGTTCACTCAGGTAATAGGAAAAAGGGAAATTTCCGGAAAATAATAATAATAAGTTTTTTTTTACGGAAATCTCATTTCTTTTCATCTTTAACTTTTCTCCGAATATCTCCGCAGCCTCAGGTCATAGGAAAAAGAGAAATTTCTGCGGAAAAAAATATAATATGAATTTTCAGTAAAAAAAATGTGTTTTTGGGAATTTTTTTTCTCCGAAAATCTGAAATATGACTCAAATATGAGAAATCATGAAAAATTTGCAGAAAAAATTGCACTAGGGGCCCCCGCGGACCGAAGCCAGGAACGCTACCAACGGGTCCATCTCATAGCTTGTAGAATATGTGCACTTTCTGGTACTTATGATTCGCGGCCGGATGGATGATTGGCTTGTTTTTGGGGATAATGCTTTACCGATTGATGAAAGTATGAAAATTAATATAATAATACGAATATAAATATATTTCCGCTTACTTTTATGAATTATAATTTATTTGGCATAAGGACGGGTGTGAGTAAAGCGTAAACAATTTTATATAAGATAAATAAGTTGTAATTTAGATTTATTATTATATTTAAATTAACGTATAAACAAAAAAAATAAGCGATTAGAGTGCGCGATACATTTTTTTGTATACATTAATAACGCAGAGAATCAAGAGCTAAATAAGCATTGAAATCATCTAAAAGCCTCGCGCGTTCCGTCGGGTGCCGTCACGCGCGAGACGTGCTCAGATCGCTTTTTCCCCCTTGAAGCCTTCGTTTCGGCTTGGCCGCACATGAACGAGCTCAGCATCCATGTGTGATGTAGCTGCCGAAGGCGCGGTCGGGAAACTTCGGCGCGCTCGGCTCTTTCCGAAGATGTCCGAGCGTCGCTCGCTCACGGACACGCGCTACTATGATTGTGTGATGGGCGCGTAAGAGACTAGAGAGGGGGTAACTTTTACGCGCGATCTGGTTGCACTGTGGCGGACACCTAAGCTTTTCGGACAATTAAAAAAAAACTGCTTCGAGAGATGAAATTTTTTTTTTTATAATTACGTCAACAAAGTTTAAAACCAAAGTAAATTAACAAAAATGCAACCTCCGCATAAACACTATTAAAAACTTCATTCAAACTTTGGTAAAAAAAATTGCCGTCACTGCAAGTAGAACCTAGTACCGCACAGACTTAACTTCGGGCCCCCAGCGCCGGACATTTTCAGAACATTGTGCATCAATCGCATATGTAAGTTTTCGAACATTTAGGGATGTCTGCAAATTTTTCATAAACCCATCCACGGCAGTTGGTGCACTGCATCTAGGCTTTTTCGTGGTCCTCCAGGCTCCCTACGCAACGAGTTTTTATATTCGATATTTGAGTTAATGGCTGCTTTTTCTTCGCTTTAGATCCACCTTTTCCTTT
Source organism: Ophion ellenae (assembly GCA_963210295.1). Classification (NCBI taxonomy): domain Eukaryota; kingdom Metazoa; phylum Arthropoda; class Insecta; order Hymenoptera; family Ichneumonidae; genus Ophion; species Ophion ellenae. Next base: position 217,098 of record OY723391.1, read on the forward strand.
GGCCTTTACGCCTTTAGTTTTTTTTCCATTTTCTTCCATCGCTGTTTTAAACTTCTTTCCAATTCCCCATAAGAACACATGTAAATCTGGGCAATCTTTGATTGCCAATATCTCGAATTATAATCGATGAATCCTTATGAAGTTTGGGCCGTAATCACTCAATAGTGTCCTGAATGTGTCTGCGAAATAAAAAATAATTCTATAAACGCCTTGGCGAGACTACTACCTCAAGATGCGAGCATTTCCGAAGCAAATATAGGAGGGGAAATAGCAAGGATGGAGGGGGGGGGGGATAAATACCTCGAACGCACAACGAAAACAGACTCTCAATGGAAACCTGTAGCCGTAAATTGAAAGTGCAAGGAGGCAATTCATGTCACCGTTCTTAGTGCACGCGCCCTCATTCTTCTCTGCTTTGACGGCTCGTCCGCGTTCGATTCACGTCGGAAATCGAAAATACTCAAGGATTGGCGATAACTCGGGTAGTAGTGGCATTGAATTGTCAAATAATTGCCAGCGCCAAAGACTTTACCGTCAATTAGCGACCACTAACCATTTTTCGCCTATACTGCAAGAATTATTTCAACCGCAGTTTTTTGTTGTATCAGGAGAATCGTCCAGTGCAAATTAATATTGCATGCAGCCGTGGGTAAAATAAACGCATTTTATTTTCCGAATAATGAAGTATCTTGCGTCAACTTGTGTAGAACATTGTAAATTGTGCTCCCGCATTATACATGGTCCGAAGAATGTAAGAGGACACAGCGCGTGAAAAATCAGAAGAAAATTGACGGTCGGGTGACGTTCAATATAGAGGGTGTAGTAGATTATTACACTGATCAAAAAGGTATATTTAAATCAACTAAATTCGTTTATTGGATTTATTTTTTTAATTAAATTGGCTAAAATCCTCGTAAAATCAAAATTTTCAAAGCCTGCATTCTACAATTGCAGAGATTTATTCCAAAATGTATTTATTCGTTTCAATCAAGATCAATTTAAGATTGTTGAGTAATTGGTATTTATTTGCTTCTAATAATTCTGGTATTTGGCATTATTCACTCCCAAAAGATTCAGTTGTACGGAATAAATGCGTCTGTTTAATTTTTTTTTTAAATTGACTCGCATCTTCTTAGACAAGGACATTTTTTTATCAGATAGTAATACTTTTATATCTGTATTTCCCCATGCTTTCTTTCCTACGTCAGCCTCTATAACCTCATTACGTAATGAAATGAAATTTGTAAGGGAAAACCATATACTGTGTTTTACAAAGTGCGAGATACAATGATGACATACCTTGACCTTCATCGGTTCTTGCGGGCTCACCGATATGATCGCTCGGAGTGCAGCATATTTTTCCACTCGCTGCACGGGAAGTATGTTCCGTAGCCGACGTGTGGCGCAGGACTACGAGGCTTTTGCCAAAAGCCATATTCACTCTGATCGTGAGCAAGTATATAACTGAGGTCACGGGACGTGTCGACGTGCTTTGAATAATGCGGACTGTTGCTCGTGGTCACCGAAGTGTTTTCCGAAAAACTTGAGATTTGCACATCTCGGAATATCAGTGAATGAAACATCCTCTCACATGCTAAAATGGTGGTAATACTATATGCTTTTAGGGGTTACCCCCACTTGCGATTTTGAAAAAATCGATTTTATTTTATTGCATTTTTTTGAAGTATGAGTATCTGAGAATATGTCCTGAAAATTTCAAGTCGATCCGAACAAAATTGACTGAGATATGAGCGTTGAAAGAGAAGAATCCGCGTTGAAAGCGCGTTGAAAGAGAAACTTTAAACGCGTTTTTCTCGAAATGGCATTTCTGAAGTCGGTGACCAAGATTACTCGAACACTAATGAACCGATCTTCTTGAAATTTTGCAGGCTTATTTAATACATAAAAATGTAGTCTTTAATCGTTCGATTTTTTTTCGAAAAAAATGGCCGTTTTATAGCCAAAAAACGGCCGTTTTTTTCGTTAAAATCGAACCATTAACTTTGACTGTCCGCCATTTTGTGAAAAATGAATATTTTTTAAAATCCTTCGATTAAAGACTAGTTTATACTTATATTTGACTAAATCCATCCGCATTTTTTTTTCAGATTATCCACTTCGCCGCACTGTTGGTCACCGCAAACCGTGTATATAAAAACATTATTTCATTGACGGCGATTTGCCACTAAACAATGTAATATTTTTCAATAAAAAAATACTGACAGTTCTTCAAGATGTGTTCTTTAAGATGGTATATTGATCGATTAAAAAAGTTTTGTAGTTTTCTTTAAAAAAATTCATGAAAAAGGCCTTTTTTGCGCTACAAGTGGGGGTAACGCCTTAATAATGTTTCACTATCGGAAATTGCTAACGATTATAATACAGTCGAACCTCGATATAAGGAATCTCTAGGGAAGTTCGTTATATCGAGGTTTCGTTACATCGAGATCATGTTGTTGAAAATGTTCGTTAAAAAAAATTAGTGGTATAAATATAGGGATATTTTTACAGGAAAGAAAGGTTCAAATTAGACCCATTTTTACAAGCAATTAGGGCACAATATATATTATTATGTTGTTGTATAAAAGTTGCGGGTGTCTATCGGAAGGGAATGGACAAATCTCCGTTATATCGAGGATTTCGTTATATCGAGGTTCGACTGTACATATATATTGTATATGAAAAATAATAATTACGATATATTTATATTAAAGTCACTTTTACTGTGAGTAAAGGAACATATTTTTATGCGAACATATTTTTTATATATTCAAAACGAGGGTATTCAAAACGAGGTATTACAAATGTATCAGGGTAATTCTCCCGAAATTATCATTTTATATGAACTCTGACTTTTTCAATGGATGCCATTCGATTACGTTGTAGATTTTTTTAAAACACATCAGTGAAGTATTGTTACATCCCAGCGAATGTGCCTTCTCTCGGTTATTCCGAATATCCTCATTTGCCATAATAAGCTTATGATTATACATGTATAAATCTAAGAATAAGACGCGTAACAGCGTAAAAAGGAACGGGCGTACGTTTCGCACGCATATTCAACCCACAACCATATATGCACGATAGCAGCATCGTCAGTCATCGACTTTTCCTATCCCATTGGCTGTCAACAAGAACACGATCTCAGGGGCATATTCCAAGAAGGGCTGTCGAACCAAAATCCAACCATCAGCTCGATCAACAGACTCCAAAATTCCTACACCGGCCCATCCGCATGGTGACCAAGAGAAGCCTCGACCCTAGATTATTTCATCATAACATAGCCTAGACGGCTCCGGCGAATTTATAACTCTGACTAAAAAATAATACATCCGTTCTCGCAGCGTAGTCCGATATCCAAACCTCTCGATATGAGAAGTCACCATAGCCATAAATTGACATAACACAAACCATGCGAATGCTTAGGTCTCTGATATCGAACTCTATATCCCATGTGCTTTTCCGCTGAAACACGGGAGAAAGGTCTCCTTCTCTTCATACGCATATTAGTCAGAACCGATGCACTAGAATAAGGCCACGCACGTGCCGAGCGAATCTGTATCCTTCTCGGACACTATACCGCGATCAATCACGCTAATTAACCGATATATTCTCGACCAATAGACCAATCCCCAAAGAACTAGATAACCAAGACCACACTCTTCCTAAAGTTCCTTCTTCCACTACTGAACCTTTCTCATTTTAATATCAAGAAAGGCTTCCTTTCCTGATGCCAGTCTCCTGTCAACTACCATCAAATCAAGTTCTGCTATCGAGTCTCAATCCCAGTCTCCCGACAAGATCCATCGAATTCAGAGCTCAACCTTCCGTCAGCCAACTTCGAATCAAGTTCCTTTATCAAGTTTTAATTCCTATCTACGTACCAACAATCTTATTCCAAGTCTTTTCTTTCGAGTTCTTTATATGTATATAACTTCGACCCTCAGTTCGCGTAAACGGTCAGAAATCCATGTCTCACTCCGTATATCTATATAGACCTTCAAGTGGATTTCGCCGCACATATATACACATATGGAACTCCGCACCGGCCGAAAATATTGTGCAAGTGTCACCAGTCACTTGACCAGCGAGAGCCCTTCATCTTACGAGCGTCAACCGATACTTTTACGAGCAAGCGCACACACGAACAACGAATGTACGCGATCTGTATAATCCTTTTCTATTTTTGTATCATCTGTATTACTCCTGTCTTTATCAGTGAATCACTTTAATCTGACCCCCAATTTGTAATAAACCAAGAGTCAAGGTTACACAAGTGTCGAATTATTCCATAATACCAAGACATCGGGTCAATTCCTTAATTTCATCTTCTCCCACGCACTACCCCTTTTTACCCTTATCCCGTGCTTTTGCGCTAGGCGTAGGCAACAAAGAGGGAAACAAAAATATTATGCTCGCGTCCCTTCCGGATGTGACAGTATTTCGAGATCTTCCTTCAAAACAGATTTGGTAGATAAATTGTCGTTATTTTTTTCTGTATTTTGAGGATGAAAATCATTCCTCTGGAGTGTAACTATCCAGACTTCATATGCACTAGCAAGCTGAAGAGGAACTAAAAATTAAAAAACATCAGAAAAATACATTCCTTAAAATCATTGTACATTTAACCCTTTAACTGCCATTGTAGAAAATTTGCTACGTTCACTTTGACCCCGTCGGTAAAAGCGTAAGGACGCTATAGCGGACAAGCTACTTCACAGTTCCATCAATCTATGCTAGATGCAGCTACAAATGCCGGGACAGCTTAAAATTTAAACGTAAACATATGAGTTATGTTAATATGGCAACAATGTTGTCGTGAAAATTTACGACGCTTGCCCCAGCACTCGATCTGCTGCCCGTTTTTAGTCCAAAAAAATAAGTAAATGAACATTCTTGGAATATTTTTTGATAGAATTGTGTAAAGGAAGCTTAACTGAACGAACTAGGCTTTAAAGATTTTTTTATTGAATTAGAATAATAGTTCGGATTGAGCGGGTGGTAGCAAATTTGCTACAGTCCGAAAATACTATTTCCCAGGCCCTTATCGACGAAATTATGGTTGGACATTCATATTCCCTTTTTTAGCTATACTACCAGCGGAAATGATTTTGAGCCATCCAGAAATAGGCGTGGCCGTTAAATGGTTAATTATTTTTTTTCGGAAAAATAGAAAAATAATGAGCTCAGATATCTCTCACAATAAATAAGGAAATTTTGTAGCCGTTTGTTTCAATCATTCCGCTGGAGAGGTGTAAATCAGTTCAAATATTGGGTGACGGGTAACGCTAACTGATCATGCTTGCCAGAGCAGTGCCTTCTACATCTACTTTTCCGATGAGACTGATTGTGTCATATCATTTTTGTAGCTAACGCTTTTTTTCCTACAGACCTCGTGTGTTATGGGGTGGTGTCACAGGCGATTCCTGTGGCCATTCTTAACTGTATCATTTTTCAATGATATAAGTCACACGGTTAATTAATAATTTTCACTAATGTACGTCAATATCAGTCCTGTGGTCATTCTTAACTGTATCATTTTTCAATAATATAAGTCACTCTTTAACTGTTCCAGTGGAGCTTTTAGACACCTACTCAACGGCCGATTTTGAGGTTAGAAAAACGTAGCATGCCGCGCAGTGCGTAAAAACCCGCTTGGATAGTCATTCCTCTGGTAGCATTCCTCTGGGTTTCTCCCGACATGTGAGCTCCAGCGGCATGATAGATGTGTCAGAAGTGTGACACTATCTTGGTTACGCGTGTGTGGATACGCATGAGGTTACATAAAAATAATTCTCTTAGATTATTGCCATGCCGCTATCGAAAGAAGAAAAGTTCCGTAGAAAAAGCAAAGCTGAAAAACGGAGATACGAAAGGCTTAAACAGGATCCTGTAGGAAGAGGGAAGTTGAAACAAAAAGAGCGAACTGAATATCCGAAGGAAAAGGAGAATACATTAATGAAGCAATACAAACTTGATAGGAAAAGGTTTGCATCATTCCTCTCGTCCTACTATTTCTTTCGATCATGATAAATCTCTCGAAACTGAAAAATTAGTGTGATTCATTGGGAATTATATTATATCGATTAGAACTAAAGTCAATAGCAATTTTTAAATGAACATTTTTTGTTTATTCATTTCGTTGTCCCCCAAAATTATCATTTCGGGACAATCGCCCATGAATTTAATTGGACTATATCAGAGGTTTGACTTCAATAGATTGTAATTGAAGAAAGCACACTTTTTATTAGTGTGGTTAAAAGAAATCAACCTGATGGTTTATATACCTCAAAACGTTTTTCCGAAGACGCCACAATCGCTTACCCGCATTCGTAAATCTGTATATCACCTATTATCATTAAAATCGCTAGGCTCGATCTCGAAATAAAATTTGCAAACCCCCAACTCCAGCTATTGAATAGTATAGGATATACTACTGTGTCCAAAAAATAAGGTGACATTGTATTTATGTCGAAAATTCTTTATTTATTTTTCCAAATCAATTTCATCCCCTTCAAAGTAATCCCCTCCCGATGCAATGCACTTATGCCAACGGATTTTCCAATCTTCAAAACACTCATTGTAGTCCCTTTCCGGGATGGCCTTCAGTTCCGTCTTCGCTGCGGCTTGAATCTCCTCTATCGTATCAAAACGGTGTCCCCGGAGCGATCTTTTGAGCTTGCTGAACAGCCAGAAGTCGCACGGCGCCAGATCAGGTGAATACGGTGGTTGCGGAACGACATGGGTTGAGTTTTTGGCGAAATGATCACGAATTACGAGTGCAGCATGGGCATTATCGTGGCAACGAAAAACTCACTTTTAGCAGCTCACAAAACGACGCGTATCTCAAACACTAATGAATATTTTGACATGTAAATTTGACATAGATGTCACTGACAGTACTACCAACCTAAAAAAAAATAATTCTCCAAATCCTTCGGCGCGCGCAGTTTAAATTCAAATGTGACCTTATTTTTTGGACACAGTAGTATGCGGCCGAAGTGGTTGCGCGGCTGGTAGGTATGCGTCTTCAGCGGTAGTGTTGACCTGGGTCCATGCTGGGACGGATGGCCACCAACTCGTGCCCTAGGCTGCGCGGAGTCTGGCAGGAGGCAATTTCGTTGATTGTGAGTTTCTAGTCGAGATCTCTGTCAATTCCTATTGGCAAAACGGGGCCCTAGTCAGAATCCATCTAGATATTCCACACCAGAATTCGAGTTGGAAGGGTTATTCATCTCTGAAATTCGATCGTCGGTGCCGATTGGATTCAGAACAAGAAGCTGTAACACCCTTCAAGTGTTTACCTATTGCTGGATTCCTGAAAAAGTTCTACACGGGGCCTTCCATTCATAGTCACTTGGTTGGAATTTAGGAAACTGAATAATGTGAGGTAGTGGCCGTGGTAAATGATCTCTAGACATTGAGACGATATTGCCGACCACGTTTCACTTCGATCGGGACGATAGCGCATTTGAAACTGAATTTAGGCCCAAAATGAATATAACGATATGTAATACGCTGCGACCTCTTATGTTGGAACCTCCACGGATGCAACACCCTCCTACTATGTGCCGGATATCGATCGGTATAGCGCATTGAGGGAGCAGCGCCAGGCCCTAGCATGAGGCTCGAAGCATGCTAGACAATAAAAGAGGGCATTGGGGAAAGGCATTGCAATCGACTATACCAGCTACGTAGACTCGGCTTGAGGAGATGGTGCACAACCTACATTTTTGCAAGTGTGATGCAGAGCCGATCCCACCGCTTTTTATTTAGTTTAAAAAGTTAGCTTTATTTAGAAAATTATTCAGATACATATAAACAAGTGTAAAGCAACTTAGGAAAACCTTCACCGATAGTGTAATGATGTCATAGTTTGTTATATTGTTTATAAATCTCGCCAAAAAGTTTATTCGTAGTGTAATGTCCACTTGGATGTTATTTGATCGACGTTTGTGATTCTTAGGAAATTAGATTGTTAGAATTTTAGATTATGGCAAAAAATGATTAACCATAGCAACAATTTTTGTCCTTCAAAACTACTTAATACTAAATCAAATCGGTGATATACCTCTGAAAAATTATTTACATATATATAGGGTGTCAAGAGACTTGCCTGATGTACCGTTCTGTGTGGGAGTCAAAGTAGGTCGTTTTTACCGCTGATGATGCCATTGTTGCTGAGGTTTTAGTCTGGTTCTTCTCCTGAGCTTAACGATAAATTTAGCATCTTCTTGAAGCCACCAATAGTCTTTGGATAGTCTGTCCAAGCAGTTTCTGTCCTCATCCGAGATGGCCGTTAAGTAAATCAGGTTATTCTGATGAGTGTCTTCGGATATTGGTATTGCTTTGTCAGTGCAATGTCTGTTTATATGATAGATGGGTGGTATGTTGTTCTCGTTTTGAATGAAACCAAGTTTGTCAATATATGTAAAAACTTCTGGGCCTGCATATTTGCATTTAGCCATTTTCTGAGTCATGATGGGATCTTCGCATCTGACATTTTTCAGATAGATGTTATCGATCTTGTTCAATGTACTGAAGTAATTTCTCGTTTGTCTTAAGGTGAAGATATCGAATCTAGGTGTTCCAGCCATATTGTACAGTGTCTTGTTGTCGATTCTTCTGTGGTATTCCGACTCGGCCGTTCTGTACACGCCGGTAGCAGCTTTGATGCAAGATCTTTCGAATTTGCGGTACGTTTCCATCACGGATACTCCTAGATTTCACCAAATGGGCGCAGCATAGGCCATGATTGGTCTAACCATTAGTAGATAACAAATGATCCTGGCTTTTGTTTCCATGCTCTTGTTGCAGAAGATTTGGCGTTGGCCTTCATGGTTTTCTTAGCCTTGTCTAATTGCGTTTTATGGTGTTCGTTCATCCTTAGTAAGAAATCGAATTTGGCCCCTAGGTACTTGACTGTGGATTTGACCGGTATCTCAATCTCTTCGCCTGAGTCTTGATCTGTCATGGTGATTTTGAACTCCATTTGTTCGACGATTTCATGTGGGATTTCGTTGACGGTTTTCCTAAACAATACGACTTCGCTTTTTGTTGGGTTGATTTTTAGATTCCAATTCAGATAGTGCCTGTTTATTAAGATGACTAGTCTTATCGGCGTCACTTGTATGTTGGTTGCCATTGTACCTGCAACGTAGACCACTAGGTCGTCTGCATACGCTATCGAGTGTAGGTTTTTGGTGGTGTTGAGCCCGAATGCATTTAGAATTTCTCTCGTGAACAGGTTGAAGAGTATTGGAGAAGTGACTGTGCCCTGCTGTAGTCCTCCTATTATATGAAAGGTGTAAGATGAGGTGTTTTGTCCGTTCTAGGTGTAGAATGACTTGCCATGTGTCATGTCCGTTATTAGTTCAATTAGGTAAGTTGGGTAATTTAGTCTAATTAAAACATAGGTAAGACCGTTGAGCCGAACCGAGTCGAAGGCCTTCTCGAGGTCTAACATAGGCGCCGACCCGTTTGCCGTTTAATATATATTTGTTTATATCTGAGGCTAGTTTGTTTATTGCGTGTGTAGTGGAGTGTTTTGTTCTGAATCCGAATTGGTTGTCAGCGATTATTTTGTTAGCGTCTCCGTGGGTTATTAGGTTGAGTTTGATCATTTTTTCAAATATTTTGCTGATATTATTTGTGAGGCTGATCGGTCCATAGCTACCGACGTTAGAGAGATCTTTGTCCTTCTTTTTGATTGGTATGACCTGCGCTATTTTTCAGCGTTGGGGGTGTGGTTGAGGCCGTTGTTGAAAATTACTGCATAGGCCTTGATGATATTGTCTGGTAGATTTTTTAGGACAATCATGAGGATACCGTCGGTTCCGCTTGAAGTTTTGTTTTTGGCTTTTTAGCACGTCCAGATATGGCTATATATCTGTGGAAATTTTTTAGGGAGTTCGGTGCTCGATTTGTTAGGGATGCTATGTTTGATTTGGAGAATGTCGCGATCGTCCTACTGTTTTGCCGGTTGTTTCTGGTAGTACCCGCGTAGAAATTTCGATGGGGCCCAAATCAGGGCCCGATCAGGTTGCCTGACTGCCCTGGTAGGGCACCAATTGGGGCAGCCTGGAAGGGCCCTACTACCCGGCCGGATATTTAGTTATGGCGCTAATCACGCTCGGATCAGGTTGCCTGACTGCCGTTATATAGCGCTAGTATGGCAACCTGATCACGGCGCGAACAAAAATGTAACACTGTTCCCGATAACGGCGGGATCTGGCAGCCTGATTACGCGCAAATCTGGCAGCCTCATTCGGCCGCTAGTATGGCAACCTGATCACGGCGTAAACAAAAATGTAACGCTGTTCCCGATAACGGCGGGATCTGGCAGCCTAATTACACCCAAATCTCGCAGCCTTATTGGGCGACTATCCTGGCGCCTTATGATGGCGTGTATATGGCTGCCTGATCGAATGTATTACAGAAAATATACAGAACAAATAACATAAAACTTTTTTTGTTTATTGAATATTTAACACCAAGTTACATCCGAACAGTTTGACAACAAAACATACATTTCTGAACTTATTGACAGTGTCTTTGGTTGTTTGTTGCTTTGTTCTTATTTTTGTTCATTGTTATTATTATTCTTAGTTTTATTTTTTTAAATATTTTTGTTTATATATTTATTTGAAATATATATTTAAACGGTATATCTTCACACTTGTGGTAATTCTTTTTTTTGTCGTTCTGAGCGGTGCCCGTCCCAGCGTTGTTCAGCACCATGCCGTCAGCTTGCTGGAATTGTTTAACTGTCGCACTTCCTTCGTTGTTGGTTTTGACAGTATGACATCTGAAATATGCAAACATTTGAAATCTATATAATACAGGTTGCAAGAGAAATATTATTTAAGTAGTGCAATATATACAAAATATCTTCGCTGCCATTAGAACCCTCTCCGCTGACATGGAGATCTTCTTCACTGGGGTTGAGATTCTCTCCGCTCACATGGTGATCTTCCTCGCTGCCATTAAAACCCGCTCTGCTGGCATTAGGATATTGTTTGCTAGTAGCTTTATTAAGACTTTCCTGATCTTGAATTTTATCATTCGGGCCTCTTTCTGTAAATATTTAAATTTTTCGTAAACAAAACAACGTATATCATTCTCATTTTTCAAATTATATTTTATATTGATATTATACTAGTAAAAAAAAATTTAATAGTTTTTCATATTTTTTTATTTTTTGAATTATATTTTATATTTATATTATTCCATACCCCAGTGTATAAAAATTCATAAATTTTGTAAAGGTTGAAAAAAGTAAGGTTATACATACCTGGCACTTGTACCGATGATCGGGATTCGTCAACTTTTTTCCTCGAACGACATCACCTAACACGCAGCCGTGTCAAATACCGCTTCCTCTCTTTGCGATTCATAACGTTTCACTTTATGTGCTCCTTTTTATATTTCGTGAAAACTTTCAAGTTTCAACCGAAACACGATGTACACAATGACACACGTGCAAGCATATCGTTTTTAAATGCAACACTAGCGCCACCGCTTTAGCGCTACCCTGAGCACTGCCATACATGGGCCTCCTTATAGAGCCATATTAGGGCACTGATAAGGCAAACCACATTATGGCCATTTTCACGTTTGCCATAAGTTTGCCTGACCTGTGGCTGCCTGTTCACGGCAGGCTCACGGCCGAATCAAAATTCCCGTAATACGGATAGCCACACAGCTCCCTCATTACGGCCCGATCATAAATCTGGCTAGCAGGAACAAATTTCCAGCCGGGTAACCAGTTGTCTTACACATAACCAGTTGTCTTCTTCACGGGTTATAAACCTTTTTAAATATGCGTTGGACAAAAGCAGTTACGTAAAAAATCACCAACTTTCGAAAATTCAGTAGAATTTTGCTTCTCACAAAATGCACTGACATGCGATATATGCGGCAAAGCAGCTATTATATTATCACTTGTGCGTGGTGTAAGAAATCTTTTCGTTTCAAACACTTTTATCGTGACTATCATTATTGTGAAAAGTATAATCCATAAAAAATATACAGTTGAAACGTTTATTAAATAAGTAAGTACTAGAACATTTTGCCGATTATATTGTATTCTCAAAGGCAGTACGTGTCAGGGGAGAATTTCTCCGTAAATATTTAATTGTGATCCAGTTGCTTCCCGAAGCACGAAGTTGGGCCGTGATTGCGAAAACCTTACCTACTTCTGTGTCCATATTAGCGGGAAATTGAAGAGAGGCTTTTACCAGTTATCCACGAATTATTGCAACAAACAATACACCATTTTTTTTGTATATTCATCGATATCATCATGAACGTCTAATTGTCGAAGGATGCAATATTTTTTCCCTCTAAACTTTATTTTTCGCTTGGTCCGTTCACAATAAGGTCTAGAAAAAAAAGGTTTGAGGGGTGCGTTGAGCCCTTAAAAGCGGCGTTTCGCTAAAACGAGAAAATTCGTATCAAATATTTTAACTCATTGTACTTTCATTGTAACCCACTTGAATTTCTACAAATCGGAGTCGCTAGGAACTAGGCAATCGCGTCATAGCTTTCATTTGCGTGAATTTAACCCCGAATTGCAAAAGGCTAGCTGATAATACAATGCACTTGGCTAAAAGTCCGAAGGGCAATTTCAACCCCTTATATGTATGCAAATTTACATCTCAATCGGAAAAAATTCTCGATGCTATGCATGAAAAAAATGGCTTTTTTCCAACAACAAAGAAAAATATGAAATTGAATAGTCCTCGGGCAATGAAACCTTGTTGCAATATGAAATTTGTTCGTATCTCGTTGCGTTGAAAAGTTATCGCCGAAAAACGAAAAACACCCCCATCTTCTAGGGCGCATTTCACCCTTCAAGAATCGGGTTCCGCAGATGAAAAAAAAAATACGTGTCACCTATTTTGACTCATTCTACAAATATGCCAAATTTCATCGAAATCGGATGGGGACACCTGGCGACCTTTCCTTTCAGATGATATAGACACGCGACACAAAAATATAGGTATTTGTGATTACTTTTTATCCACGCTAGAGAAATTCTTTTTTTTTTTCGCTTCGCACCACAAAAATATATAAACTTTTCTTTCTCTTCAATCGCTCCAAAATATGCATTTTTTTTTACTCGTCGATAACCTGCATATTTGCATTTCCATTGTTTGCGATTCATACAGGACAAATCCATTTTTCGTGTCAAGTATTTTTTTTAATACTCTCTATTTTCGTCCCATTGATATACCAACCGTTTCTATAGTATCTATTTTGATTTATCGAGGTAATCAAAACTATAATTGGCCTGGCGATTTTTTGTCGATTTTTTTAATGTATTGCAAGAATTGCGAAGTTAGAGGTAAAATGTGGGTTGTGTACGATTTTTTTTACAATCGCCAAATTTTTACATAAGCCAATCGTCTAATTCGTGATTTTTAACTTTACTCGAGATGAAAAAATCACGCAGAGGTCATTAACTGTGGATTGAGTAGAAATTTTTTACACGAGACAATGTATGCACAATATCCAATGCGAAGTCCCATATCGACGGAGTGGCAATTTCTCTCACAATCAGCTATTTGCAATCAGGCTATTTACTCACAATCTCACAATCAGGATATGTACAGGAGACATCTACTGGATAACATTGATTATTATTTTTAATGGTAGCTATTTATGTACTGCTTTGCCTACAATAAAAAGTTACGATGTCACTATAACGAAATTGAACGTTGTTCGTCACCGTCGGTTCGTTCCAAAGGCAATGACCCGAGGTGTCACAGTTGCGGAAAATAAAAGTTATTGTACGTAACGTACTTAGTTACTACCAGCTCTTGTGTACGGCTTCGCTTTCATGTATTTCGAAACATTGTGTCAAGGATACGTTGGGATTAGATTTTGAGGTCGTATCCTATGAACGAGTATATATTAAGGCTATTATTAAAAGTATATTTCCTTTATAGGCCAGACTTGCCTAAATCGTACCACGAACCTACGTCACGTATCGCACGTCATACAGCACTTCTGATGGATGTAAATGAAACTACTAGTCCCCCATCGGGTAGCGATAATTACTACACTTTACTGCGGCTGTTTCGTAAAATATTCAATGAGATAATCAATGTTTTATCTATTTCACTTATATTTCGGTAGAATTGCTAAGGCTCCGCTTTATCCAGTGCTACAAAATTGTATTCTTAAGTGGTACGTACAGACAAGTAATTCTTTATTTTAAAAGATAGCATTACAGAACTTCTGAAAAATACAAGGATTGCTCTTTGGGATGGTCTAATTCGTATCGGAAGGGTTGTCCTTGAGGGAAAATATACATGTAGTCGCATAAAAAAATCTATTTTTTGTACGTAAAATGTTATTTACACATCTCTTACATAAATTCAAGTTATAAGCCGAAGTTCGTAGCCGTTGCGAAGTTATTGCTTGTGGGGATGACTCACTTGGCCGCTTAACCGAAGCGCGCCGCAGATATAAGGGACTACTCGGGGTAAGGAGCTATATCTTCGTGGCTTTCATTATTTAAAATTCTTGTACCGTTACTTTAGGTAAAGCAAACATTTCGAAACCGTTTTTGCTTTTAATTACAGTGATTGTAGGGTTGTGCCCTATATACAAGTGTTTATTACACGGTGTTAAAGCCAGCATTCGGATCAGTTTAGCTTCGATACTCGGTGCGTGTCCAACGGTTTGGAGAGCTGAAAATGATTTCGTACCTAAAAAAAAGTTCAAAAACTCAACAAAAAAAACTTTCTATTCCGTCTCTTTCCTTGTCTCTTCTTTTTCTGGGGTATCGGTGTATATTGTTGGCTTTCTCTTTTTCCTACCCCTATTTAGCGTTTTCATATTTTTATTATTATATATACATTTTTGGCATCTTCATTTGCCTTTTTATCATTTTCGAGATCGCCGCTTCCGCGTTTCGTAGTTTCGGACAGTTTCTTAGCATGTGAAAAAAACAAGATTCGGATAACTTACTTGCGTATAGAATGTTTGTTTGAGGTCAATAGAAACACGTTTCAATTGACCCCAAACTGTTTGTTTCAACTGCCTCCATATCCTCGCTTCAAATAATTTATCAAATAACAAAGAACCTAAATGTTGAAGGTAGGTTCTGACCACAATAAACTCACCAGGATATTCATAGTAATGATGATTGTCAACAACGCTGAAAAAGGAACAATAGTTTTAGAGCAATACACAAAATAATAGTAATAAAAAAACTTACTTTTTTGTGTCGAAAAAGCAACGCACCCACATAAAATGTTCGACTCTCTCGGAGCGGCGGCGTGAACTAAGCGACAGGTTCCGATATGCAAAGCAGTTCCTTCCCCTTTTGGGGCCCCACCGCTATCAATAACCATCTTCCAGTTATTCAACTTGTTTCATTTGACCCATGTTTCTATCGACCCCAGCCTCCCCTACTATCAACGGATTATCATGTGTGGTCTATGAATGAAAATCCACTGCATGAGTATTATCCGCAGGTAGCCGACACCTAGTGTAAGTGACAAAAAGCGGAAGCTATTGGAGAAAACTGGAACTTGAGGATTATCCTGCATCACTTCATCCGGACGTGCAAAAGCAGATTCTTCCTATTTATGATGACCTGTCTCAAGATAATCTACTCCAAAGATGCTTAGGCGGCCGTGGACAGATTGTGAACGAGTTTTAATTCGACCGCCTGGTGCTTTCCTCCAAAACATCTGCATTTTGGGATTACAATTGTTGAAATTCAACTCAACTCAATAACAACATTACCTTGAACTTATACCTACTTGTTTATGAAAATCACTTTTGAAAGTACGTTTTATTGAAAAAAAAAACAAACGAAAATGATGTGGCCAATCTCAATTTTCTTTCTGAACGTCCGCATTTTTTAAATACTAAACTGCCTAACTGTTTCTTAGGTATAAGTTCAGCATTTGGATGTTAAAATACTAAAAATTCTTAGCTCATATTTTTCAGATCAAATTGAAGTCGTAGGTTTTCCCACAAACGGACAAGTGCCGCCAAAACCTTCTTGGCAGACCACGCCATAACGTTGTTGACAAAATTTATTTAAGCAGTTTAATTATGTAATCAATTGTACACAAAGTTTCATAAATGTGAAACGTTTTGTTCCTTTCTCAAAAAATGATCATAATTGTCTATTTTTTCGTCGTCTAGAAATATTTGCCCCCTTAACCCTTCCAGCATAATTCAGAAATAAACCTACGGTCATTTTAGGCAGGCCTTATTTCACACAAATACATTAACATTGCATAAAGACATTAGAGCATTTATTTGTAAAACAAGATACAAATAAACTAGATCAGCAGTCTCGAAGAAGGAATGTTTTATAAATAATATACTAGTAGGGTCATTCCTTAAGCACATCGGTACGATTAAGGAATAATAGTATGGTTACTTCAAGTATCCTTGATGTTGTTTTGAGTCCTCGAACAGTTTACCGGAGTCAACAATCAGACTATGAACGACGTACGTGACAATTTCGCATTAGCATAAATACTCTATTAAGTTTATTTTTTACGAGCACGAATTAGGATAATCCCAGCGAAATTAATGAACAGTATACCAGAATTATACCTTTTGAATATATAAAAAAATTTGCATACAATAGCGTGAGTGAAGAATTTGTTCATTTCAAGTTCGTATTATACAATAAAAATAATTATATTAGTTAATTAACTACAAAACTAATCGTTTGTGGTTACATTTAAAGACATTGCAAATAATAGCAAAAGTCCGTCTCTTTTTATTTAAAAAAAGACGGAGTGTTGCCCAAATCGTACTTCCTACGAATTTTAATGCTAATAAGCTGAAAAATTGAGATGCTCCCTAAGAAGGACCACTTATTGCAAATTAATAGTAAGAAAATATATAACGGCGAGGTATGGTTATGTAAGAGTGACTATTAAAACATTATAGCCCAGCTTGTGTGCAAGTTGCAGCCACGTTCCACTATTATATATGGTAGGAAGTATTCAATTGACGAACGAAGAATACTTATTTATCCGATACAATCTGATCCGTGAATCGTACATGCCATCCGTCCGCGGCCCGATCCTTCCATACGTCAAAAAATTCCGGAAGTCTACCCTCTCTTAATTTCGCTGGAAATTCTCTTAGTTTTTTCCGAAAACTTTTTAAATTTCCAAGGTACTTGGATATCTTATTAAGAAAATTGATAAATAACAAACAAGGGGCTTTCTCGAAACGGGGGTTGACGTTGAAAAGTTCAATTAAGGAGGGTCGAGCGTTTCACTCATAATCGTTAACGGAAACTGATGTTTTCCATGTGGATACGACCAATACATTTCTCTCATCATCGAAGTTCGATAAGTCCAACAACTCCGTTTTTGAGGGGGAAAAATGAAATTTAAAGAATTGAACGCGGTTGTTTATGAACAATTGTGAATTCACCCGTAATTAATATCTCTTACTGACTTATCCACCTCGCTCATTGGAAATCAAATTACAGCTTAATTCGCCTTTTTTCGTGCGAACCTGGGTTAAATTGTCTTGATTTAAATCTTCTATTTTTTCTTTCAAAACGACGTACTGGAATTTACAGAGACGGCAAACTGAATTTTTTATTGGGCATATCTGTAAAGAAATAGTTTTTAAACATTCATCGGTAAAACGCACGATCCTCTTTCAAAATAGCCTAAAAACTAAAAAAATCCTTTTAGAACGGAAATTTAAAGAAAAAGTAATGCATGAAAACACGAAAACTGCATGAAATTGCCGATCGGACGATATTTACGTAATTGGAGGTTACATCGTGAACCGTACAAACGAGCTAGGTGTCCCGGACCTATCGCGACTTGACCCTCTCGACCTCTTTTTCGTTTTGTCCTCGCCGAGTAGTCGTAGAAACTTATCCGGGATAGCTCTGGGAGTGTCTCAGATTGCCCCACACTTGTTCTTGGATTATAGAAGTTCGCTGCGCTCGAGCATACAAGACTCCCTGACGGCCTCGAAACGACGAGACTTTCATACGAGAATAGAGCGTCGCGGCATGTGCGTTAGCGCAGCGTAACGAAACCACACAAAGTGGGTTGATACTGAACATTATGTGGATATCCATAGAAGTTTCATCAAATCTCCATAGAAGTTTCATCAAATCTCCGTAGAGTATCATCCCACGTACCAAATATACGCAATCAGGCACGTAAAAGATTTTTCGATACCCATTTACGCACTCAATCTTATTCTCATCGATCTACGTCGAGAAAAGTACTTCTGAGTTATGGTTGTTTCGCACCTATCCCCCTTTGTCAAGAGTTACTGTCTCATTCATCCGGGTCCCATTTGGCTACTCTGCCACATACTCGAAATCGCAGCAGACATTTCTGACGAAATGATGGAAGATTGATTGATCATATAGCAAATTATCAAATGGAAAAAGTGGCTGCTGCTGATTTTTCTTCGATACAATTACGGTTGACGATATTTCCCTACCCGAGTAGAAATTTTGCTCCGGCTGCAATAAAGACCTGATCATGCATCCTGATTTCGTTATCCGGCCATGATCAGGAATTTTGTTCAAGCCCTGATAGTTTTTGAAACGCAATCCATGACCGGCCTGATCAGGATAAAAGATCAACGCCTGATAAGGGTAAAAAACTAAGGCCTGATCAGGGTAAAAACATGAAGACTTGATCAACGTACAAAATCGAGACCTGATCAGCGTAAAAAATCAAGGCCTGACCAAGTGCTTCATTTTTTAAGGCTTCATCAAAGTGATAAATCGTAGCCTGCTCAGGATGATGAAATGAAGCTCTGCTCAGGAAGTCCTATTTATTCCTGAAATAAAAAGTACCACGAATTAAAATAGAAAAAGGCACGAAATTACAAATAATGCCTTGAATAAAGTAAAAATAAAATTGAATAAAAATACAATGAAATAAAAATTCAATCAAATTAAAATTAAATTCCATTATAAATATATGGTTGGCCTACGCTGTCCGGGCTAAGCTGCACCGATGAATGTGATGCCATCTGTGCAGGTTAGCCCGGAAAGTGTAGGCCAACCGAACAATGGTAAGTTGACTACGTAGTGCAGTTCAGTGAATGCAATGTAGATTAGAAATGTATTTTGAATGGACTAACCTTCACCAATGGCATTACGTTTACTGAAGTAAACCAGTTGCTTGGTCACAGCTCGAAGGTAGCCGCATCAGGCAACTGGAGGAGACCGTACATCCAGTTGCTTGACTATAGCCTGCCACCAGCCGGATCAGGTAAATTAAGGCGTACCTTAAGTAAGGCCTCCGTGCGACAACGTGATCAGGCCCAAATCAAATATCAGGCTAGCCTGGAAATATTTCTACTCGGGTACTTTCATCCTATAGCCCTTATTGGCCCACAAATATTCGCCTTCCCTCGAGATCAGGTATGCATTATCTCCGTCTCTGTGACCGATGCATTGATCTTCTTATAAATACGCCGTGGCAAATTGATCCAGTACCATCAGTCTTGATTATTTGATCCACAAGATTTCGAAAGAGCACTACAGACAGCCTTTAAAAAATCGTACCAGACCATCTTTGTCCCGAACAATTTTACCAATGTAAGTTACATTAATAAAGTTATAAGGTTCATTCAACGGTTATAATTACACGCAGAATCAAATTCGTGTTTGACTGCTCAAAATAAGTTTTCCTACAAGAGAAATACAACAGTATTGTTTGTTACAAGTAAAATTGTATATACACGGTTTACCATTTAAATTACACATGCCAAATAAATGGTAAAAATGTAGTCGGATAAAAAAACGTTCCCCACAAGATTTTTACGGTTTCGAGTGACACATGTAATCGGGATATTTTGGAAAATCGTCAACACACTTGCGGAATCTCCCAGTACCGTTAATTATTTGAGATGGAATAATTTTGTTTGCAATCGCTTAAAGAACAGTTTGATTTTAAACAAATCTAATGAGCAAAAATTGCCGCTGTACTTTAACAATACATGAGTTTTTGAATTGCGAAGTTGAAATATGAATTAAACTGCAATTAATTAATTCTAAACTGAATTGATGCATGTAACATCATTGATAAGTACGATGCAAAATGCCGTTTCTGAGGAAAATGAGCTATTTTCGAATTGCATTAATCGAAAACAAGAGTGGGTCACAAATGTTTGATTTCTGTACCACGCGGTGGAAAAATGGAATGCTTATAAGATCATCCCTATGCTCACCTGTCCCAGCGGTACAGACATATATTTTTGGAGTGAACAAAGGTAAAGAACAGGAATGTTGCATGAATCTGCAAGCTTAGAGATACCGGTAGATAAAAGAGCATTGAATCGTGCTCATATTACCGTTTTATTATTTTAATGTTCCATTGGAAGAAGAATTGTCACTACCATTTGCAAATTCAGTTCACCAGAATTATTCGTTGTCAACATAAATATTTATTTCGTATCGTGTGTCATAACAATGTTAGATACCATGCCCAGCCGAGATGCATACGCTTGGTACACACACACACGGTGCGTAAATCCACCTTCGCAAGTTTCGCACGCCGCATAGTATAACATGTTTAAATGCTATAGCTTGCATGTCTTTTGCGCTAGAATGAAGAGGTTTTTTCGTTACATGAGTTTCAAAATTGACTATTTTTTTAAATAAATAATACTTTTATATGTGGTTCTATTCGAAAAAACGAAGTATATCATGAGATGTCGTAAGTGCGTAGACAAAAGTGATTGTCATCGACTATCCTAGAAACGGTACATGTTTGGAATAGGAAGTGGTCTTTGCTCTGAGTTCTTTTTGCGATCTATTTGAGATGAGCAATAAAAAAGGGACACTGTACACGCTCACATACAAACATTCATATAGTATATAAATATATATATGAGGAAATATATATTTTGAACGAGTTACATTTACGTGGAAAATTGGCCTCCTGCACAATTGGCTGTTCAGGGACACCCTCAAATTTAATTTACACGCATCGTTACTCTGGGGAAAGGACGGTCGACGTAGTGATATTTATGCTTACATTTAAAACCTTCGATAAGTATGTGTTGAGTCTAATTTCATCTCTAGAATCACCGTTTCGCATGTATATATAAATATGTATTACTGTTCTCAAGTTGCGCTTTCCATACTAGCTGATACTGATACAGATTTTTTTTCGACGATTAAAATACGCCACAAGTCTAATTTTTTTACGTCAAATCAAAGCGCTTATGAAGAACAGAAAATACATTTTTAAACGTTTATTTCTTCTTTTTACACTTGTTAACGATTGAAATTGTTTTCGAAAAAAGCAGTCCTCACGGTGTACACGATTGTGGCCGTAAATATGATCTAAAATAATAATTGAAAAGAGATGATTAATCGGTGTGAAAGCCGCTATCTTGCTATGGAGGTTTTTTTTAAATCAAAATTGCCAAAATGGCGGCGGTTTGAAAAAAGTATCGAATTTAGCCTTTTTTCCACAGTTTTTCGTTAAAAAATATCAAGGTTTAAAAAAAAGCTTCCATTGCAAGATGAACAATGGCGTGAATCATGTTTTGTCACAATTTGAGACCGATCGTTTGAAAACTCTTCCTTTGAGAGTGTATTTGCATTTTCATATAAATACGTTTATGTAAGTACATGAACAGCGTGTTTATAACCGTCCATACTATCGGATAATGCAAAAAGATATATTTATTGAAAATTCTACACTGTGATGATCCCTTACATTGAAAAAAATATAAAAATATTATGAAATTTATGTATGCGATGTATACCTAATGTATACGATGGTCTCTGCGATTCAAAGTTTTTGTGTATTTACAGTACCAAGTTTTGTATACAGATTGTACAGCCAATGTTATGTAATAAAGCTATCTAATTGATTAATGTCTGTGGTTCAATGTCTGGTAAACTAGAAAAAAATAGAATCTATTTGTAGGAGGATACATTTTTTGCACATCACTTTTTCGATGCGTGAATTTTGAAATGAAAATCAATCGACTTGTAAACCTTATTCCTTTTCACTCAAACTGGTCGATGCATGCGCTTGATGGCTTGTTTCTATTAAAATAAACTCATAAATTCATATACCGAAAACAACAATTCTTTCGCCCGTACACGAAAAACATGTACATTAAGAAATGGCACTGACTGACAGGACCAACTCAACGCCTTACATCAAGTTAAATTTCATGAAGATATCGATTCCTTGTTTTTAACGGATTCTCAAAATATAACATTTCAAAAATATTCTCTAAAAATTTCCCGTCGATCCGTTCATAATAGTGGGAGTTATGGGCGTTTATAGGTAGGTTCCGTGAACCGGTGAACTATGATCACATTTTTCTCAAAATTACTTTTTTAATACCATTGACCACGTAAAAAACCACTGCACGGATCAATTTCAAATTTTACAAGCTTCAGTTACATATCAAAAAGCAGTGCTTGAGCGAAGGAATTTTTTTTCGATGCATAGTTTTTTTTCATTAACGAAAATAGAGCTTTTTTGACCGAAAATCGATATTTTCACTTTGGACAACGGTCATTAAAAAAAAATCAATATTTTTTTAAATCTTTTGTCCAAGCACCAGATAATTTAATGTAAAAACTAAATGCGTTAATTTTTGTTTATTTCGGATAATTTGTTTCCGGGTAGCAGAAGTCACCGCGAAGGACGTTTTTCAAACAGTGGTATGCACAAACCATTGTATCTACCATATTTAAAACAATTTTTTCATTGGAAAATGGTAAAAGATACTTAAAAACATACTCTTTGGTTAAAAAAAGAAAACAAAATTGCAAACCTGCACACGTTTTCCCAGAAACAATTCACGAAAATTCGGCCACAAGATAGGGATAACCCGTTAATTTTGAAGCATCCAATACTGAGGAAAATAAAAGCCGCGTTACGTTTTTGACACGAATGAATTACCGATGTGCGAGCTAATACGTTTTTTTCGAAGGTGATTGAATTTACTTGAAAAATGAGTCTTTCCACTCTTGAGAGGTATTAGTTGCCCGAAAGGTACTTCGTATCTGTCGCCCAACTGCGTCTAAGTTATACCTTTATACCTCACGCTTAGTATATCGAGGCAAATGAGAAAATTCCTATTAGTATTCGGCACCCTTGAGAAAATTGCATGAACTCAAAAATTAATAGTTTACTAAAAATGTCATAAGTGATGACATTTCCGTGTTTTCTGATGGCTACTGATTTACAAAAACGATAGGCCGGAAAAATAATTTGTCATAGATGCCGTAAATACGGCCGGATAGTTCCAATCAACAATGCGGGCGTATTTACAAATGTTTTTGACAGTTTCTGCTCTGGCAGAAGAGCGTGAGTGCAGAAGATTCACCTAAAGAATAAACTTTGGAATAAATATTGATATCGGCATGTAGACGCTATGATGAATTTTTTTCTCTACGATAAATTCAGTTCAAAATATCCAAAAAACGTTGTATTTTAACTCAACGAAACCGCATTTGATTCAATGTAATATCCCAATCAAACGTTTAGTCATAAATATAATAATTAATTTATCACTATAATATGAGAACTAACGGGAGGAGGCAATTGAAGTGGATATATCTGATATTATTACAATAATTAGTGGCAACTTTTTCTAGTTCTGGGACGACAAATCGCTGCCTCAATTTCGAGCTATATCGCATCCCAAGGCGGGATGAGATATTTCCTTGCTGAATTGGGCTTCGATAGACCTTTTAAAAAATCATGAAGGCTTTATTACAAACACATGTCCATCTTAAAGGCTCACTTGATCTCAATTTCAGTGTTTTGCGACTTGACAAAAATGTATAAGTATTCAGATACATTAAAGTTGTTGCGGACATTTATGTTGAGTAGCAATAATTTAAAAAATATTGTAACAAATAATTTTAACGAATATTTGTTCGAGAAATTATCAGTACAAGTTTCTTTAACTTACATGCCATGACTTAATGATTTTTTCTATACACTAGTGAATCTTTTCAGAATTCTCTCGTTGTGATCGTTTTTTAATTCCCAAAAATGGATACTCAATCTCGTTTGTGTTATTTTTTTTAGGAAGGTTTTACAATAAATTTCAATGTGATTGATCGAACGGTTCAACGAACAGTACTTTTAGAGAGACTTGCAAGAAGAGGCTTTTTGAAAAATTGAGAGATTCTGGAAAATATTATAAGTATTTAGAAAGATCAGCCCTTCATTTTCAAGCAAAGAAACATTTTTAACATTCTTTAAAAAATATTCTCCAGGTATTATTATTATTCGGAATCAATGGTCCTAATATCATAAATGTAATGTGTCGAAACTTTTTTAGATTTTTGGCGGATCGCGGTGTGCCGAAGTTCTCGCCGAATCAAGCTTTCGGTTCAGAATATATACACTGCCGGCCAAAAGTATGGATACACCTAGAAAAACTTCGCGCCGCACTAAAGCTTTGATATCTCTGTGAAAAAAAAGATATCCGGATTTCCAAGGCAGCATTTCAAAAGGGACAAATGCAGCTTCACTTTGCGTTTTGAAAACAAATATTTCGATTTTTTTTAGACCCGAGGCGCCATTTTGAAAATCGCCGTTTTATGGCTTCTTTGGCTGTTTAAAATCGGCTGCACGTCTTCAGGACATTTTTTTGGTATTTAATTTCAAAGAACCTTAAAAGATAGAGCAATAGCTATAGTTTCCTTTATTAGAAAGTTTCGTACGATTTTTTTTCACCGAGTTATCGCTTTTTTTCTCAAAAAGACAAGTGTGAAAAGATGCTGCTGAAATGAGAAACTTTGAGGTTTAGAGAAAATTGCCAAAAGGAAAAAAAGTTGCGTTATATCGTATTGAATCGAGCAGAATTTTTTCAAAATTTTTTGGTCCAACATTGAAATAAAAAAATATTTTTTTTTTCTTAATTTATAGCCGCACAAAACATCCACCTCTTACCTCTTACCTCATCTAAACACACGGAGGGAAAATAAAGCTTCTTGTCTTTGTTTACATTTTACCTTTGTGGAGCGTAGAAAAGATTCTATTTCTCGCGAGTCGATATTCTATTTCTCTCGTGTTCTTTTTCTCGCTCTCTTTTTCGCTCGTCGTTTTTGTTTACATTTTTTATTCTTTGGAATAATGTGACGAGTGTCGCGCTGACAAAGCCAGTTAGTTGTGCGAAAACTTCAAACGCGAACACGTGTGGTCTACAATCGACAAGTTTTTACGCAATTTTTTTTTTCTTAACGGATCAAAATGGCTCGGAAAAAAGAAATTCCACTGTATAAAATAGGGGCTATTGTCGCGTTGCGCGATAAGGGATTTTCGTACAGAGAAATTGTCTGACAAACTCGCGTATCTTTGAAAGGAGTGCAGACGACCATCGGGGGATTTAAGAAGTCCGAGACGTATGTCAATCGCAATCGTCCGGCTCGACCCAAAGTGACAACGTCCTCAGACGATAAAAATATCGTCGTTACGAGCAAAAAAAATCGTCAATTAAGAACAACGGAAATCTGTGCCAAATTTAACGAACAAAGGGAAACCTCGATATCACTGACGACAGTGAAACGTTTGTTGCGTCCGGCGAACAAAAAAACGATACGCATCGGCCCTGGAACACAAAAAGTGAACGATTAATCAGTGGAGAAATGTACTCTGGACGGATGAGTCCAAATTTTTAATTTTCGATAGTCGCCGACGCATTTTTGTTCGAAGAAATCCTTCGGAAAAAATGGCACCACCGTGTTTGATAACAACTGTCAAGCATGGCGGTGGCTCCGTTATGGTGTGGGGTTGCTTCTCCGGTCATGGTGTCAGAGACTTTGTGAAAATTGACGGCATAATGAGAAAAGAAGAATATAAAGAAATTCTCATTAATCATGCGATTCCATCGGGGCTAAGAACGATCGGGCGTGGTTTTACCATGCAACAAGACAATGATCCGAAACACAGTTCCCGTCTCTGTCAAGAATATTTGGAGAACGAGGCAAAGAAAACAAAATCGTGAATATGGTGTGGCCGCCACAATCACCCGACCTAAACCCCATCGAACTTCTCTGGGAAGAGCTCGATCGAAAGATACGAATGACCTGCCCTACCTCGGCCGAAGATCTGTGGCAGAAACTGCAAGCTGCGTGGAGATCCCTCAGCTCAGCTCAGCTGGATTCATTAATCGATCGGATGCCACGAATCGTTGGTGCAGTGCTGAAAGCCAGAGGTGCGTGGGTTTTTCGACGAAAAGGGCGTTTAGATGAGGTAAGAGGTAAGAGGTAGATGTTTTGTGCGGCTAAAAATTGAGAAAAAAAATTGACATTTTTTTTTAATTCAATGTAGGAGCACAAAATTAAAAAAAAAATTGTGCTCGATTCAATACGATGTAACGCAACTTTTTTTCCTTTTGGCAATTTTCTCTAAACCTCAATGTTTCTCATTTCAGCAGCATCTTTTCAAAATTGTCTTTTTGAGAAAAAATGCGATAACTCGGTAAAAAAATCGTACGAAACTTTCTAAAAAAGGAAACTACGTGGGTCATTTGACAAGTACCTAGCCTCACCGCTAGATGGTGCCACTATTGCAAGAGAAATACACTATAGTGTAGTACTGTCTTGTAGACGGCTACTGACAAAATTTCAGCCGGATCGGACTTGTAGTTCTCTTTTGAGAGCGTGTGAAAGCAAGTGTGTCCGTTGATTTTTGAAAGAATGGAGAAAGAACAATATCGGTCGGTGATTCGATTCTTGTTTTTGGAAGGGAAATCGCGCAGTGAAATTAAAGAACGCTTGGATTCAGTGTATGGGGATGCTTCTCCTTCGATGGCGACCGTTAAATTTTGGTATAACGAGTTTCAACGTGGTCGTACGTCGGTTTTTGATGATCCACGCCCAGGTGCTCCAAAAACAGCCACTACGTAGGAGAACATGACAAAAATACACGATATCATTTTGTCAGACCGCCGATTAAAGGTGCACGAGATAGCTGTGATAGTAGGCATCTCAGAAGAACACGTGTGGCATATCCTACATGAGACTTTGAGCATGAGGAAGCTGTCGGCAAGGTGGGTGCCGCGTTTGCTGACTGCAGACAACAAGCGCATTCGTGTGACCACTTCAGAGCAGTGTTTGGAGCTGTTTAATCGCAATCCAAAAGAGTTTTTGCGTCGTTACGTGACCGTCGACGAAACATGGATTCACTGGTATACTCCAGAGACCAAGGAGCAGTCAAAACAGTGGACCTTACCCGGTGAACCTGCTCCAAAGAAGGCGAAGACGGTCCCGTCGGCTGGAAAGATGATGGCCACTGTTTTCTGGGATTCTCAAGGTGTGATTTTTATTGACTACCTGGAGAAGGGCAAGACGGTCACGGGACAGTACTACGCCGAACTATTGAGCCGATTTAACGCCGTGTTAAAAGAAAAACGGTCCCATTTGTCGAGAAAGAAAGTGCTTTTCCACCATGATAATGCACCGGCTCACGGCTCCGCGCTCGCCACGGCTAAATTGGTCGAATTACGCTATGAAATGCTGCCCCATCCACCGTATTCTCCAGATTTGGCTCCGTGCGACTTTTTTTTGTTTCCGAATCTAAAAAATTCACTTGCCGGGAAGAAATTCCACTCCAATAACGAAATAATCGCCGCCACGGAGGCCTATTTTGCAGACCAAGAGATAGCATTTTTTTCAACGGGGTTAAAAAAAATTGGAACACCGCTGGGCCAAGTGTATTCAACTAAAAGGAGACTACATTAAAAAATAAATTTTATTTTTAGCAAAATTTTGGTGTTTTCATTTGTAGGCTAGGTACTTATCAAATGACCCACGTATAGCTATTGCTCTATCTTTTGAGGTTCTTTGAAAAAAAATGCCAAAAAAAAGTCCTGAAGACGTGCAGCCGATTTTAAACAGCCAAAAAAACGCCAAAAAACGGCGATTTTCAAAATGGCGCCCCGGGTCTAAAAAAAATCGAAATTTTTTTTCCAAAACGCAAAGTGAATCTTCATTTGTCCCTTTTAAAATGCCGCCTTGGAAATCCGGATATCTTTTTTTTCACAGAGATATCAAACTTTTAGTGCGGCGCGAAATTTTTCTAGGTGTATCCATACTTTTGGCCGGCAGTGTATGTGATACATCCAAGGCAATAAACATAAGCCTGAGCAGGATTTGAAATTTACAAGTACATCGACCAAAAACTGCAAAGCTCGGAACTAACCAACTTCCCTGTTTGACAGAATTTGATCATTGCATTTTAGCTGTTTGGACAGTTTTTTCAACGTTTGCATCTCTTGTGATTGTCAAAAATTGCAAAAGTAATATTCCATTCTCCCAATTGCCAAATCGGGGTTTATGATGTAAAATTTACACAAAGTAAAGCTGCAACGAGGTGTAAATCTACTTCTTGCCTCGCTCATTTAAATAGGACCTTCTCTGACAGTTATCTTCAATGAAGGATTTATACCAATTTTAAAAGTTATGCCCAGCACGCAGAGATGTACGGGAACTCAAGGCAAGAGGAATACGCGGGGTAGAATGAATCATAAGCCTAGCTACTAAACAGTGTGTGCGAGCACAGTGCTCCCGTCGGAGTTTGGAGGGGCGGCGTGGAAGTGAATGAGTGTGAAAGTATCAACTGGCAGAAGCACGCGTCGCGAGTGAGGAAACAATATCGATTTTTTTACAAAACGGTTTAATTTTTGGTAAAGTTCACGATCATTTCAGTTCATTTGAGTTGCCGATATTGATTAGAGACTGGCAGGTAAACACAATGAAATTACTAATTATTAATGTAATAAGAACGGTTTGTCAGAAATTTTCAAGATTATTGCGTGATTTTTTGTTAATTCGTTGACCGTCTAATGGGATAAGACGAATCCAAGCTATCGCAATGCCGCAGTATTTTACAACGTCAATGAATATTTTTAATAACAAAAAATGCCCATTTAAAGCTAAAAGATGCCACTGCACTGCCTAATACTTTTCGTTTTGCGCACATGACATTCTTTATCAGAAAAATTTCGTGAAAAAACGTCTTTTTGGCCTTACAACTGCGTAGAACACCTTAATGAATGCGACATCTCTATACTGAAGATTTTAAAAACACTCCGAGTGCCTCGTGGCCGAAATGCCTACGCCTATATCAGTCAAGAGGACGCGTCGCGTGTTACGCTTACCGAGCAGCAAGCGCAAGCAGCCACAAGAGAAGGAAGAATGGCTCGTAGGTAGTACCAAATCAATGTTTTAGAGGCTGCAGAGGATGTAGAAGGATGGCCCTGTATGGCCCTGGAATCGACCACTCCATGTTAGTATGAATAAATGAACATTAAATGTAAAAGAAACATACTTGAATCTTAAACGCGATTCCGTCAGAATCGCCTTTTTGAGAAACACCTTTGCTGTAGACACGATTTCTAAGAAACTAATAATCCGATCCATGCCAAATTTGTACCACTTACTTATTATGATAATAGCGATGGGCCTGGACGAAGGATTTTGAATTTTGTTGGAAAAAAAATTGCAACAAAAAATCCGAAAATGTGTCACTTCAAAAAATGTTTTTTTTTGGTAATTATCGTTTTTTTTAAATCAAATTATCATTTTTTTTTAATCAAAATGTTTACAAATCATTTGTCCAGGCCTAAGCCAATGCAAGATACTAATGGAATCTTTTTCAAATTCTGATTTCAGATTAACCGTTCTCGAGTTATCATGTCCACCGCAGCTGATGCTCAAAAGAAGGCGCTCCTGGAAGACAGCTGGACCTCCGCTATTTTGAAATATTTTTTAAAACAAAAAATTTTACAAGTACATGAAAAGATGTACTAATCGATGTTGTTCACAGTTTTTCAATAAATATTTATTGTCTCGTCGAAAAAAATCAAGAAAATCATGTCCCTTCGCCCGCTACAAGTGTATATAAGGCCTTAAGTTGTGCTACAGGACAATATGAAAAATATTGTTTAGGGAGGAACGCGGCTAAAACATGGCGGTCTATTATTGAGAATCTTCCGCTGAAAATTAAATAGTTAGAATGGAAACCTATCGGGGTGAGACTAATTGCACTTTTTTTAAGACTTCAAAGTATGATTTCAATCTTAAAAAACAGTTTCTCTTCCGGCCTATGAACTAGTATTGGCTCTTAAGTTAAGATATGTAACGTTCAAAGAATTTCAATGGAGATAATTAATCCGACGATACAGGGCGGCGCCGGATCATAATTGAAGAAGGGTAAAGACGTTAATGTTTATGATCACGATTGGTTATGAGAACGACCAGAATTGATGCGGGTGTTCGATTAGACGAGAGGCTGTTATTGGAAACGGCTGCATGGACTCGTAACTCCAATTGAACTCTGTCCTTTGCCGTTTGCTTATTTCGATCTTATGGCGTGATATATTTGCTCTTTTTCATATCTCTATGCGCGTAACTATAAAACTAATTTGTCATCTCTATAAAATGGTATTTCCCGTTGAATTACGCTCTGCTTCGTGCGGCATGTAATTTTATGTTTGTAGTTCGACGGCAATATTATATAATTCACACGGGCACAAAAATGATTATTCAGTAGGATTGGTAGGAAATGATGTGCAGTGAAAAGATGAGGCAAGTAAATGATTACTTTGAACGTAAACATTAAATAGCTGGGTGTATGAGTAAAAGAGTATATGTTAATAATTGTTGGTTATTTGTTATTTATGCAAGTTAATATATCTCTCAGCAAAGTTTGAAGCTGTAGCGTACTTCACCCCTTCACTTATAATTTACTTTCTCCACTAAGACTGACGACATAAGCCTATTCAGTTTTCTGGTCAACGCTACTCATTCAACTTTTCAGTCTGACATTCTCATATTTTATTGGTTAATAGGATTAAAATTTTAATTAGCAGGGCAAATTTTCAAAGCTCCTATCAAGTGCGTTATCTACCTTCATTTACGTCTGATGTGAGCTAACGTCAGTGATGCAAAACAACCTTTTGATATCGCCACAACCAACATGAGAACAAGGTACAATTGATCCCGAAATTAATTTGTTCATCGGAGAGCAGTATCGGAAAAATACCAGATGAGGATTACTTCCGGTGAAGGTGCGCAAGTTCTTGGATCCTCAATCGCACATCATGCACATCCCGTATTGAACCGTAAATGCGCGCACCCGTACACGCATGTTGTAACGTATATAAAACTTGACGTCCTTTTTTACTTTTACTAATTAAATATAGTTACCATTTTTTTCGGATTCATTGCTATCCTTTTTCCTCTCTCGTTCTGAGGCATTGACACAGAATTGATTGGGAGGAACCCGCATATGTGTTGTGGGGTGTATACGACCCACATACACCCGTCACTAGCGTACGGAAAAAGGATAGAGATATTGTATAAGAGACAGGAAAAGAGCTTGACTGTATTCTCGATTGTAATATAGAGAGGCTTGCCTCTCTATTCGTTCGTTCGAGGATGAGTCCTTCATCGAAGGTAGAGTCCCTACAGTGCGCGGCATAGTTATATTAAGCTATGTAATCTCTTAGAAACTTCTTGTGGGGTTGACGGATTATTTTATTCCTTGGGATTTAGGATTAGGGTGAGGTGATAAATGTTTAGACGAACTTTGACCGGTCCAGTCTGGCTCTTTCGCGCGCGGGAACAGCGAACGTGTAAAAACAGGTTTTTAAAGTGCGACATAAATATATCACGCTCTTCCCTGAAGCCATAAAAACGGAATGTCATTATCAACAAAGTACAATTTCTGGACGTCACCGCAGATCTAGTGTACGTAAGACTTTTTTGAAAGTCGTTTTTATTATTATTTATTTGTTGAATTTAAATTTTTCTATTTTACAGCATGTCGAAAGGAGCCCCATTGAAGGTTTACGAGCGGGGCCAGATTATGATTTACCGCGATCAAGGCCTGAACCCGACCGAGATCGAGACAAAGCTAGGACGAGACCGTTCAACGGTTAGCAAGTTCCTGGAGGACCTCGAGAACTCCGGCCATTTAATTTTTGGTTCTCCTTGTTTAATGTGGCATGCGAGCTCGAGCTCATCTTGATTCGCCGCACTGTGGTTAAAATTGGTTATGGTTTAGTACGGTTATGGTATTGGTTATGGTAATATAGTAAAATTAGAGCCTCTAATTCCCAAGAACTACGGCTAGAAGAAACGGCCAGGCCGCCCACAAAGGCTCGATGAACGAGTAAAGCGGCGCATTCATTCGGAAGGCGTGATATTCGGAAGGCTGCGTCGAAGAGTCGAGTCCCGATTAGGGCCTTACGGCAACACTACACGACTCGCGAAGTTTCCCGAAATCAGCCGAAGATGAGAATTTAGACGGTCGCTTCGTACTACTCTGCCTCGCCTCAGGCTACTTCAGTTCGGTGTCGGTTTTTGGTGCCCGAGTCAAGGGATCCGAAGTTCGAACATGAAATAACTCGACTCATGGAATGAATCTTTACGAGATTGCACGAGTGTGTAGTGACGCAGCTCGGCTTACATTGCCGAGTACTTCGACGAGGAACTTCGAACGAAAGTGTAGTGGAGCCATTAGATACAGGTCTTGCAACGAAGCTAAATTTTCGAGACGGGGGTAGGCACGCTTATGGTCCCCACTTTTCGATTTCCCAGGTGCCGCTGCGCGTCGCCATTAGCAAAGGGTAGGGCTTCTCGACTTACCTCATGCCGCTGTAATCCTCCAAAATGTTTACGTCTGTTATAGCAATATGAATAGAGGTGAATTTTCCAGCGAGGTCTCTTCTACAAAGATTGTTTATACTTATCGCGGCTGCTTTCATTTCATAAATTATTCGTTAAGGATTAACAATAAATTCTAAGATTATGAAATCACAGGTGACAACAATTTAAAAAAATACATTAACAACAAGTTAAGTGGAACCGAACCCAACATACCAGGCAGATATGCTGAGCATGCCGCAAGTATGCTAAATGATCTGCTCGAAATACTAAAAATGAATATCATTCATATTCATTGCCGCCGCCTAGGTATTGAAATAACCTCGAGGAATATCCATGGAAAAACTCAAATACTATGATTATAATGGTAATCATCTTTCTTTTGAATCACCACGTTATTTTTTATTGCTTTCGTAATGATGCAGCTTGCACGACAATACGGCAAATAAAGATAGAGCGAACTGCGCATGCGTTCTAGTCAAGAGGGAAAGAGACAGAAGAGCTGTTTCTCTCTTTTCGTCGCACCACATCCCTTTGCTGCCGCGCATCAAGCAGTAGAAATCGGAATTAAAAATAGAGCCGTTGAGTGTGCCGAACCCCACTACCGTCGTTGTCAGACCTGTATGTAAGACCGTGGTCCTGATATGCGACGATTGCTGGGCGCGTGTGTGTGCTTGTATTCGCCACGCCGGCCGCGTGCAGAAAGAAGTAACCTTCTCGCACGCGGTTCGTGCGTGTGTGTGTGTGTGTGTGTCCAATGATACACACAACTAAATTTAGCAGCCATATCACGCTTCGCAGCACGCGCTCGCTCTGCAGAAGATCGGTGAAACATTGTTGCATTGAACGTTGTATGGACAAATGGGCTCGAATCGATTTCTTGTTTGAACGACACTCATCGGTGGAAAGCTAAGTACGGTCGAAGTTTCTAACAAACGGGATCGCTAGAGACTCGTCCTGTGGAAGGGTGGTTACATTTTCCCATCCTTTTTTAATTAATTTAAACAAATAAGCTCGAGTACGATTTTTATTCTCGATGCAATTTATCGTCGACAGATTCATTGTCGGCCAAATTCTCCAGCGAACGAGATCGCCAGATTGACTCTGCGAAATAGTGTTAAAATTGAACAAGCAATGTCTATTGTTTCAACAACTACGATCGGCATTTTTTCACTCTGCTGGAGTTTACCGTCGGCAGATTCTCTGAGGATCGAATTCTCGAACACTAGACATAGCTAGTCTCGGAAGAGCGGTGAAATTCTGCAATCGCGAATTGTTTAAACAATGGGGCTCGACTTCATTTTTTTTTTGTCGACGACGGTAATCGGTGGAATTTTAATTATGGTTAATAAATTAATTACTTCTTTAATTAATTTATACAAATAATATCTCTCGATGCAGCTTATCGTCGATGAATTCGACTTCGGCCAAATTGTCAAGCGGACGAGGTCGCCCGAGACTCGCTCTGCGAAAGAGAGGTAAAATTTTACAACTAACGCACATGATTTGAACAAATACGTTCGGCATTTCTTCTCTCTGTGGGGATTTAACTTCAGTCAGTTTTCCGCGGATCGAATTCTCTAGCAATGGAGATCGCTAGAGTTTAGCTCTACAGAAGAGCGGTGAAATTTTGTTGCATTGAACGTTGTATGGACAAATGGGCTCGAATCGATTTCTTGTTTGAACGACACTCATCGGTGGAAAGCTAAGTACGGTCGAAGTTTCTAACAAACGGGATCGCTAGAGACTCGTCCTGTGGAAGGGTGGTTACATTTTCCCATCCTTTTTTAATTAATTTAAACAAATAAGCTCGAGTACGATTTTTATTCTCGATGCAATTTATCGTCGACAGATTCATTGTCGGCCAAATTCTCCAGCGAACGAGATCGCCAGATTGACTCTGCGAAATAGTGTTAAAATTGAACAAGCAATGTCTATTGTTTCAACAACTACGATCGGCATTTTTTCACTCTGCTGGAGTTTACCGTCGGCAGATTCTCTGAGGATCGAATTCTCGAACACTAGACATAGCTAGTCTCGGAAGAGCGGTGAAATTCTGCAATCGCGAATTGTTTAAACAATGGGGCTCGACTTCATTTTTTTTTGTCGACGACGGTAATCGGTGGAATTTTAATTATGGTTAATAAATTAATTACTTCTTTAATTAATTTATACAAATAATATCTCTCGATGCAGCTTATCGTCGATGAATTCGACTTCGGCCAAATTGTCAAGCGGACGAGGTCGCCCGAGACTCGCTCTGCGAAAGAGAGGTAAAATTTTACAACTAACGCACATGATTTGAACAAATACGTTCGGCATTTCTTCTCTCTGTGGGGATTTAACTTCAGTCAGTTTTCCGCGGATCGAATTCTCTAGCAATGGAGATCGCTAGAGTTTAGCTCTACAGAAGAGCGGTGAAATTTTGCGATCATGAATTGTTCAAACAAATGGGCTTGACTCGATTTGATTTTTCGACGACGGTCATCGGTGGAGGTCTGATGCCGGTCGAACTTTCTAGCAACCAGCGTTGCAGAGACTCGTCCTGTGGATGACAGGTGACATTTTTCCATCGCCGTTTTTTAAATTTTAACAAATAAGCTCGAGCAGCATTTATATTCTCGATGCAGCTCACGTCGATGAATTCTATTTCGGCCCAATTCTCGACCGAACGCGATCGCCCGAGACTCATTCTGCGAAAGGGTGGTAAAATTCTACATCCAATGACTATTATCTAAACGAGTGCGGCATTCTTTCTCTCTGCCGGGGTTTGTTTCGACACGTTTTCCAAGGCTAGAATTTTCTAGCTAGAGGCTAGAGACTCTCTTTGCAAGAGAGTAGTAAATTTACAACTAATGCCTATGGTTTAAACAAATACGTTCAGCATTTTTTCTCTCTGCCGAGGTTCACCTTCGGCAGGTTCTCCGAGGATCGAATTCGCGAACAATTCGAACGAACAGAAAGAGTAGAGCACACGATTACGAATCTAAATTTTTTGTATGATATTGTCACACTCCTAAATATACGTATTCAAAAATAATCAAATTGAATATATTCAGCTACGACGTCTATCTGTCGAATATATTCAGCTACGACGTCTATCTGTCTGTTCATTAGGAGGTTGATGTCAACTGTGTCACATCTCGGGTGATTTGAGAATGCCTGGAGACTTGCGTGGGGTAATTTTGTCTTCAAGTGATTAACAAGGATCTCAGTTTTGCGTTTAGCATAAAAATGATAGTTTTGTGCTAATTTCGCCGAGTTTTCATGTATCACGATTGCCGGTTAAGCAATATAAACACTCTGCCGATGAATCGCCACGGCTGTCGATAACTGAGACAAGGTTGGCAAAAAGAAAATCATCAATCGAATATTTATTTATCGTAAATCAGAAAAGCAATATTGGGAACATAATTAGCATTGTCTGAAGAATCCACGGACCAGTCATCGTCATACACGAATTCGCGATAGTAAAAAGATATACACATAAATAAACGTTGTCGATTACTGGGTCGTGACCATGTAGATGATTGGGTATGTCTGGAACACAGGTGAACACCACTCGAACGAAAAAGATTTAAAATTATTTTATGAAAAAATAGTTGTATATAACGATTGAAAATGAATAAAAAATGTAATTATGACGTAATGGCCATAATTAGTTTTATTTGTTTAATTGATAAAGTTGTATGTAAGAGAAATTTTTGTTTCAAACTCTTTATCAAATGTTTTAATGAAAACCAAAAAGTTTGTGACTGAGTGCCTAAAAATTATTATGCAGTCCTATATGCAGACGTAATCGAGTCAACGAAGGCCTACGAACCTTTGCATAATTGGTTAATACCTCTGGAATGCCGGAAAACAAGGCTTTTCGGGACTTTTTTTAAACACTAATTGAGCCATCAAAACGAGGCTTAGAGTGTTTATTTTACACATCCGTAGGTACTCAAATCAATTTTTTATTTTTCTGAAAAATAACAGTCCAGTGGCCGGTACAAAGAAAACGTTTTTTTTAGGCCGTCGGTATCGTTGGACACGCAAATGAGCACCTAAAAGAATTTTCTTTTTTCACGTAATCTACCTGAGTTTTGCTACCGAAGTATACGCGATTATTACAAAACATTTATTTTCGCAAGTTTAGCCCTATTATGAACAAAGTCGCTTTTTCGACACAAAGCGGCCTTTATCAGTTTCCAAAAACCGTAATTGTTAGTTGATTGTAAAAATTGGGAACTGCGAGTCCTCCCAATTTTAAAAACATTGCTTCCCGAAAAATACGTCTGAAGTTTAAAAACAATTTTCACATGTCTTAAAAATATGTTTCCACCTAAAATAACTTTTGCACATAATTGCCGACATGTTTATACATAATTTAAGTCAATAAAAAATAAACGATTTTTTCGCAACGGTATATAAGGCCTTAAAGCTGTTTAAACGCACGCGACGATTAGTGGGACGTTCACACGGCGATTACTAGACCAACCATCATGGCGGCATGCCGATGACCCGTACAATAGCGTAACTTTATGAAATAATTTCTGAACAACTGTCCCAGGGACGGCAATTTCACAATGACAGTCTCCTTCGTAATAAAAAAAACTGATTAAGAATTACTTGAAATAACTTCTACTCACTTTCCATGTTGAGCTATATAAATTTGCAAAGTTGAGCGATCTGCTTGAGGTGACGATTACTGGACCTTATGGGAACTCAATCGATAAAACCCAACTTTTAGTCCCACTATTAATATTAAAAAGTATTAATAATACGGTATCAAGAGACGCGGCAGCGTCTCAACGCCAAGTAATAAAAAAATTATGAGCACCACTGTCACGGACGACGAACACGCTGCGACTCTTTTTACAGTAAGATGGGCTCCAGCAGACGACTTTTTAACTTAGAATCGACATTGCGCGAAAATGCGGCGACGAATCGAAAATCTAATGACATTTTACTAATGAATTGTTAGCCTTTTCCGATCGATTTTGTTTGGGTCATTTTTCGATCCGTCTACTCAATCTTGAGATCTAGTGATATTCGGCCGAATTCTCGAGCGACCTTTTTACCACAAAAATTCTTCAAAACTTCCGAACGTTCCAGACTCGTCGGTTTTCTGAGAGGAATACAGTTATTCGGTCGCAGCGAGTATCGACGGCGTCTCAGACGGATCTGGAAATCAGATCTGTCTGGGAAACAGAAGATCACTGCCACCA
This sequence comes from Ophion ellenae, assembly GCA_963210295.1. Lineage (NCBI taxonomy): Eukaryota > Metazoa > Arthropoda > Insecta > Hymenoptera > Ichneumonidae > Ophion > Ophion ellenae. The sequence goes on from OY723391.1 coordinate 254,955, forward strand.
ATATGCTCGCTGTCCCGGTCCTGCTCTACTCCTTTGGCGTCGTCAAATGGCGTAGAGACGAGCTTAAACAGCTGGTCATCGGCACACGCAAGATAATGAATATCCAGCGGAGTCTGCACCCTCGATCTTCCACCCCGCGCCTTTATATGCTGCGTCAGACCGGCGGGCGCGGGCTCCTGGGATTGGAGTGTCTTCATGACCCCATGGTCCTCGGCATAGCAAGCGATGTAATAACGAGCTCGGACCCGCTCCTGGAGATTGTGCACCAGCATGAGCTTCATGGGGCGGAGGCTTTTCTTTATAAGGCGGCAGATCGTGCTGCAGAGACCCTCGGCTTGGAGTGCCGCCGGCGCCGACGTAGCGCCTTGCCAACAGACTCCGCCGCTCGGTTGCCCAAGTCCCGACGTCGGCGGGCAATCAGGGCTGCCAAGTAGACTGTCCTGACTCGGCAGCACGTGGACAGACCCATGCACGGTGTGTTTTTTCACCACATCGAGGAACAAGGGCTGTCCACCCAGCTGACCTTTTCCTTCTTGCGGTCAGCTGGACTGATGTCCGAGACCGAAGGGTTTATCTGCGCCTGCCAAGACGGAGTCATCAACATCCTGGTCTATCGCAGTCGCGTTATGGGTCAGCCTCTGCCGACCACTTTGTGTCGTGCATGCAAACAATCGCCGGCGACACTAATGCATCTACTGTCGGCCTGCCCGGTATATGTAGTCTCCGGCTATATCCATCGCCATAACGCGGCCCCAAGGGTGTTGTACTACCACCTACGGCACCCTTTTGGGATAGACCGGGAGCCCGTGCCGCCTTATTTACCAAGAGATATTGAATCCGTTGTCGTGGGCGAGAGGTGCAAGATTTTTTGGAACTTCTCGTTCGCGTCCATCGGCCGCTTCAAACAACTAAGCCTGATGTTGTCCTCTTCGATTTCGACAAGACGATATACGTCATTGAGTTCTCGGATCCGGCCGAAGTGAACGTGTCGCGAAAGGAAGAGGAGAAACGGCTCCAGTATCAGCCTCTCCTGGCCGAGCTGCGTCGTTTACACCGGGGATTCAGGGTGACTCTCATTGTCCTCATTATCGGCGCACTAGGGGGGATGAAAGACTCTTTTGTGTCGGGCCTCGCTGGCATACCGGTTTGCAAACCCGGTGTCCGGTTGCTGGCGGGGCGGATGCAGAAGGCGATCATACTTGGATCCCTCCATTTACTCAGGCAGCACGATTGTGGACTGCGGTAGCCGCTCACCTTCTGGCTTGAGGGAGCGGCTATCGCAGAGCGATATATTGGACTTGTCATGCGAATTTTTGACTGGGCGGCAGCCGAGGTAGTGTCGGAACCCTCGAGTGTCGCCTACCGTTATTGTTCCGGTCAAGATTAAGACCGAGCCTAACCCCGGGTGTAGGTGAATGTTTCCCAGTGCAAACTGAGGAAGTGCGTCGCCCGGAGCAATAAAGTCTATTAAAAAAATAATAATAATAAAAGATTATTCACATCGAAAAGGGGAAGATGCGCGAGGGGGACTACCTTATTGACGACCAAAGAACCGTAAGGGCGATGCAGCACGGTGAAGAATACAAATACCTGGGAGTGATGCAAGCAAGGCTGATTGAGCATACACGGATCAAGAATAGTATCACTAATAACTACACGGCCCGGCTCAACCAAATTTGCAGGAGTAGATTGGCAGCAAAAAACCTAGTCAAGGCAACCAACACCTACGCCATCCCAGTGCTGACATATTCCTTCGGAATAATTAAATGGGGCCGGACGGACCTTGAAGGCCTTCAACGACTAACAAGGAGCAGGTATCACCATCCGAGGTCAGCCGTGGAGCGGACAATCTTACCAAGATCCGAAGGAGGCAGGGGCTTGATCAACATCATCAGTCTTCACGAGAAGCAAGTCAAGACGCTGAGGGTATTCTTCTATGGGAAGCAGCGAGTCTCGCCGATGCAAAACACTATCGTACGGGCAGACCGGAATCACATACCACTGAATATGGCAGAGCAACATCCGAACGACGGCGAAATCACCAGCATCTACGCAATCCCATCTTGCAGTCATGGGCCAGAAAAGAACTGTATGGAAGACACTACCACGACCTCAACCAGAATTATGTTGACAAAGAAGCATCTCACAAGTGGTTGAGTCGCGGCGACCTCTTCCCGGAGACTGAAGGTTTTATGATTGCTATCCAAGATCAAGTCATCGCCACGAAAAACTACGGGAGATACATCATCAAGGACCCGCTAACACAGGACGATAAGTGCAGGCGCTGTCATCTTTGCTCCGAGACGATTCAGCACATCACGTCGGGATGTCGGCTCCTCTGTCAAGGGGAGTATCTACACAGGCACAATATGGTAGCCAACATAATTTACTAGCCACTGGCGAGTAAACATCAGCTAATTACGTACTCACAGCCGTACTACAAGTATTCGCTACAGGCAGTCCTGAATAACTACACGCACAAGATGTATTTCGACAGAGCCATATTAACGGAGAAGACGATAGCTGCAAATAGGCCAGATATAACGCTGATCGACAACCGCGCGAAGAGAACAACCATACTTGATATTGCAATACCAAACACGAACAACGTGGAGAAGATCATCCGAACGAAGATCGCGAAATACTCGGAACTTGCGATGGAAGTAAAGCGCCTATGAAGGATAGACAGTGTGAGGATAGTGCCAATCGTATTATCATCAACTGGAGTGATACCGAAACAACTCAGCGACGCACTGTCGGGCTCCCGATGCAGACGTATGAGCAAATGCAGAAGGCAGTTATCCTCGAGACCTGCCACATCATAAGAAAGTTTTTGAGCACCGGCGCTACTGGAAATTTCGTGGGCACCAACAACAACAGGGATGAATGCGATTTAATTACTCAAGACCTACACGAGACCGATCTGTAAAAAGTGTGTAAGAGAATCCTACTTGACATATGTCCGGAGGATCCTCATAGGTGCTGGCTAGATGCCAAGACTTTTATAAAGTGCCGAACTAATAATAATAATAATAATAATAATAATAATAATAATAATAATAATAATTGTTGCATAATGATAATAATCAACTGGCGTAGGGAAGCTGGCGTGCCCATCGCCCGGGGGAGCACAATTCCCTCACAATAGCCACCGGCGTGCCAGACCAACCGCCCAGCATGCCGAAAACTAGGTTCCACCACCACCTAGTCCCCCTACCTAGTCCCCCACCACCTAGACTGGATCCACGGTAACGACCACGGCTCGAAATCGATGCCTCGAGTGGAGGGAGGACCTCAGGAAGAACCTCATCCGCTACAGAAGGGATAGTGTACCGTCGCGGCGGGGATATTTGACGAGGTTGCAGGCCCTGTGACGCCAAGTGCACACAGAGCTTGTATACCTCTCGCAACAACATCTGCGAGATCAGACCACCCGCTTGCGACGACAAGGCTACGATCCTTTGTTAACACTGCCAGAGCTGTCTGGCAGGCGCTCTTCCACACGTTTAGTGCGGAGCAGTGCCGGACGGACTCAAGATCGGTCTCCGCGGCAGTCGGAACCTGGGGAAAGAAGGCGGGAGAAAATCACTGGGAAATTTTCGCTTCAGCCTGATTGCCTAGAAGCAGCAAATGAGTCCCCTGTGTCAGCAATTCCTAAGACTACATCGCAGCGAGGAGGGCGTTTACCCCAAAAATTCGAACAATCAGCTAGGTACTGAAATGCCGTCACCACACACTGAACAAAGCTACCCTTCTCATTTTGAAGGAACGCTACGTGGAAAAGGTGAGGAACCTAGGGATTGCGAAGCAATCTCTAGAGAAGCGCTGGGTCGACCGTTAGATAACGCCCTCTTCCGCTCTGACCCAGGCTGCTGGTGATAACCACCTTCACCTGTCCCCAACAAAGCACCAACAGCCGTTTAGGTGGAGCGGTTTTGGAGAGCGAGGAGGGTATAGTGAGTGAGTATAGAGAGTGAGGAGAGTATAGTGAGGAGGGTCATTTTCATGAAAGCATTCGAGCTCTAGGGCGGTTCGACGTATTTTGCCGGCGTCAGCCGATTCAGCGTGGCGACTGTCTTCCAGTCACGCGGGGTGAGGTGGAGACAACGCTGAGTGGCGTGAAGAACCATGCCGCTCCCGGGCCGGTTGGGATTAATATCTTCTGGTGAAAGAAATTCACGTGCACCCATACCCATCTGGCCCGATTTTCTCGTCGTTCATCGATGGGACGGTGCCAATCCCTGCGTGGCTTACAGAGGGAAGGACGGTGTTACTCCCCAAACAAGGGGATCTGTCTCGTCCGTAGAACTACCGCCCGATAACGTGTCTGAATGCGCTCTGTAAGATCTTCACAAAGATACTTTATGAGCGTGTTCTGTGCGAGATGGAGCCTGCATGGTGGGAGATACCTGAACGGAGGGGATCCAAGAGGGGGCTGATATGTTGTAAGGAGAGCCCGCTGGTCGACCGCTGTATGACGCAAGACACGGTCCAGCACAAGCGTAACCTCAGTCACTTGAATAGACTACCGTAAGCCGTTCGACACTGCCTTTAGTTGAGTCCTTGCATAGTGGAATGCATTGAGCAGCTCATGCCCCTCTGGAAGACACGCTTCACAGTTAAAACTAGGGAAGGCAACGTGTCGTCTGGAATGGCGGGGTATTATCCAGGGAGATTCTCTCAGCCCCTTCCTGTTTTGAGTCTCACTATTACCCATATCAATCGCCTTGCGGGCTGCACGCGGGTACGAAGCAGGGGCCGCTGGGTAGCGTGGGCGAGGCGTCACCCATCTATTTTTTATATGGATGACCACAAGCTATACGCTCCCGGCGAGGGGATGGGGGCTTAAGCTCTTCCTGAACATCGTAGCGACGTCCACGAGGGCGGCTGGTATGGACTTCGGGTTGGACAAGTACGCTGTTCTTCATTCCAAGAGAAGGAGAGCAGAGGGTGTCGCGGTTGATGTTCGGCTCGTGAACGGATGCGTCTTCAAACACCTGGACGCCGGAGGGTCTCACCGGTACCTTGGCATCGATCAACGCTCTGTACAAGATGCTGAGGGTGCTAAGCAGGCCCTCTGGAGTGGGTACAGTCGGCGTCTCAGACGGATCTGGAAATCAGATCTGTCTGGAAAAAAAACAAGATCACTTGCCACCAATATGCTCGCTGTCTCGAACCTGCTCTACTCATTTCACGCCGTCAAATAGCGTAGAGACGAGCTCAAAAACTGCTGGCCATCGGCACACGCAAGACAATGAACATCCGGCGGAGCCTGCACCCTCGAACTCCCACCCTCCTACGGGGCGGTACTAGCCGATAGTGGTTGGCTTCGCGGTGGCAGTGGTTACCTGTATGCTGGTCAGGGTTGCTACAAGCGCCCGGCGAGTGAGCTACGTTATTATTAGCTCGAGCAGCAACCTGCAGAGTTGTAAGAGTGTTGGAAAGTCACTCGGCGTAACCAGTAGTTGCACAAGGACCTGCTTCCGAATGCGAACTGGGAGGCTAGCATATGCTTGTCGCGGTGGTCGGCGTTTTCTGACCCCCAGGTCGCGTGGCCCATGTTGTTGAAGACAACTAGTCATGGAACAGCACGTAAAATCCAATGCAGTTTATCTGTCCTGACTCGGACGCACGTGGGCTGACTCATGCATGGTGTGTTTTTCTAACACATGGAGGAACAAGGGCTGTCCACTCAGCTGACCTTTTCCTTCTTGCGGTCAGCTGGACTGATGCCCGAGACCGAAGGAGTTATCTCCGCCTGCCAGAACGGAGTTATCAATACCCTGGTCTATCGCAGTCGCGTTTTGGATCGCCTCTGCCGACCATTTTGTGTCGTGCGTGCAAACAATCGCCGGAGACTCTAATGCATCTACGGTCGGCCTGTCGGGTATACGGAGTCTCCTGCTATATCCATCGCCATAACGTGGCCCTAAGGGTGTCGTATTACCATATATGACACTATTAAGGGACAGAGCGGGAGCCCGTGCCGCCTTATTTACTAGGAGATATTGAGTACGTTATACTGGGCGAGAGGTGCAAGATGTATTGGAACTTCTCGTTCGCGACCATCGGGCCGCTTCAAGCAACTAACCCTGACGTTGTCCTCTTTGATTTCGACAAGACGATATACGTATTGAGTTCTCGGCCCCGGCCGAGGTGAACGTGTCGCAAAAGGAAGAGGAAAAACGGCTCAAGTATCAGCCTCTACTGGTCGAGCTACGTCGTCTGGACGGAGGATTTAGGGTGACTCTCGTTGTCCTCATCATCGGTGCGCTTGGGAGGGATGAAGTTTTGTGTGTCAAGTCTCGCCGGCATACCGGTCTGCAAACCCGGTGTCTGGTTGGTAGCGGGTCGGATGCAGAAGGCGGTCATAATTGGGTCTCTCCGTTTACTCAGGCAATACGATTGTGGACTGATGTAGCCGCTCACTCTGGCTTGAGGGAGCGGCTATGGTAGAGCGAGATTTTATTTTTCTCGCGTTTTTATGACTGGGCGGCTGAGGTGGTGGCGGAACCCAGCATTTCGCCCAGCACCTATCCGGTGGTATGTGAATGTTTCCCAGTGCAAACTGAGGAAGTGCGTTGCCCGGCGCAATAAAGTCTATTATACACAATGAAAAGAAAAAATGATAATATAATAGTAATAACGATAATAATGAAGCGAAATGTTTGCGTTGATACGATATCACGTATATAACTTTTAACAAAATCGAAGGCGGACAATTAAGTGATGTTCCTTGTGAGAAATATCGAACGCAAAAGCAGGACAACCCTTCAAATAGACGGTGGCATGTTATAGCTTATCCTGAAGACTTTAACGAGTAAAAAAACGCGAAGTAATAAATAGTTCCCTTGAAAACATTATCGGTTGTTTGACTATCTACAAAATTCAAATTGAACTCAAAATATTTTTTATTCTATTTCAACCAATGGTTTTTTGTAGATTATTACTTTTTCAATTTAAACAATTCAGAAAAAGTTGAATAACTTTTTATGAAAAAGCCAAGCAAGTTGTCGAAATTTACACAAAATTGTCAAATCCTAGAAATAATACTTTTATCAATATTTTATCTAAAAAAACCAAATTACTATTATAATAATAAAATCGAATAACGATTATATAAAAGTGCAACGTATGTAACACAACAAGTACACTGGAAATGCTGTGCAACTACTTGGCGTGCATGGTTAAGAAAAAAAGCTCTACGAAGGATGTCGTTTTCTCAACAACTTGACTATCAGGTTAAGACCCGTATTCATAGTCGTTCCTTGAGGAATCCTCATTCCTTGTATAATCAATGATCAACTTTGTATGTCAATTAATCAAACGAGGAGGCTTTATTTCTCAAGGAACGACTGTGAATATGGGTGTAAGAAAGACATAAATGGACGCAATTTATTATGTAAGTGCAAATCAAGTTTCTGATTCCGCAAAGTATAAATCAAATCAATGATGTACCCCTAGACCACACGGCTCTTGCAATCCCATTTTATTTACATGATTTGAAAAGTTATGTCGAAGTATTCACTTCCTACTCTATTGCAGAACCACTATACATCTCATGAAATATATTACGTCGTATAAATTTCGGTGTAATGGATATAGTTTTGGCAGGTTGAAGGTTTAAGTTACGGTGCGCTCCGCTTGCTGGTGGAAAGGGAATATCGATATTACTTTCGACACCTATCGCTCCATTTTCGATAGACTGTCCAAGTACAGTCGACCATCTCATTCCTAATAATCCTGATATTCCTAATACGATAACTAATGCGATGATACAATTTAAAATAATCTAAGTAGATAAATTCGTTCAAGAGTTTCTTATGCAAGCGGTGGGAGTGGTTCTGTAAGAAAATGGTGTATCTTCCCGAACTTTTTTCTTAACCATGCACGCTAAGTCGCTGCACAGCATTTCCAGTGTACTTGCTGTGTTACATATGTTGTACCTTTACATAATCGTGATTCTATTTTTTTCATTATATGATAATATAGTTTTTTTTAGATAAAATGTTCAAAAAATATTTTGACACACACACACACACACACACACACACACACACACACGCACACACGCACACACGCACACACGCACACGCGCACACGCGCACACGCGCACACGCGCACACGCGCACACGCGCACACGCACACACGCACACGCGCACACACGCACACGCGCACACACGCACACACACACGCACACACACACACACACACACACACACACACACATATACACACACACATCCACACACATACACGCACGCGCGCCCACACACACACACACACACACACAAATCCTGGATACATCTGAAATAATTGAAAATGATGTTCTCACTTGAAAACTATGAACTTTATCAAAAGATGTTTTCAACAAAAGTTTTTAGTTTTCAGCTGACAAATTTTTTGCCAATAAAAAAAGTTATGTTTCCGTTTGAAAAAAAACATGTCAGCCTTTGTAACGCCGCCATTTTGAATTTTGGCTCCTCAAATAAATTTTTTTCAAACGTCCCCCTTCAATCCCTAGAAGTTTTGTTCCACACAATATTTCGTCCATGCAATATTTTTCGAGAAAATTCAGGTGTAAGATTAAAATGGGACACCCTGTATATAGGATTTGACAATTTTGTTTGCATTTGTAAAAACTTGCTTGGCTTTTTCATAAAAAGTGATTTCACTTCGTTTGTAAGTTTAAATTCAAAAAGTCATAATCCAATGAAAACCTTTGTTTGTAATAGAATAAAAAACATTTCAAGTTTGATTCGAATTTTCTAGACGGTGAAAAAACTGTTAATGTTTCGAAGGGAACTTTTTATTATTTGGCGTTTTTTTACTTGTTAGAGTTTTCAGGGTAAGCTATAACATATAGTACAGTCGTGCTGTCGCTCAAAAATCGTAATCGGAAAAAAAGAAGAAGGCCAGTTTTTTGACAGGTGATTCTGTAGATGCCGCGGGTGCTAATTCCAAGTTTGTCTAAAAATTGGAAGGCAGAGTTTTTTTAGGGAATGATGGGGGATGGGTGTGGATTGATGCCAAACTACAACCCCTACGAGAAGGGCGCCGTGAGACAAAATGTTCAGAAAAATTTGAGCTTTGGTTTTGTTCACATGGCCGAAGTCGTGGAAGTTCATTTTTGGGGGTGAAAAGGTGGGGTGAAATTTAAAAAAATCCGTTCTAATTCAATAACTCTGTAGGAAAAATTCGTACTAGTACAGTCGTGCTGTCGCTGAAAACCCCCATAATCGGAAAAAATAGAAGAAGGCTAGTTTTTTGACAGGTGATTTTGTAGGTGCCGCGGGTGCTGAATCCAAGTTTGCCTAAAAATCGGGGTGTAGGATTCTTTTTTCCACACCCCTCAGCTACATTTCCACAACCCTCAGCTACGTTTTTGTCCACAGCGCCAAACTCGTGTCTCTTTATTTTCGGTCAATAGTTGTCCCGGAATTTCACTTTGAATTTTGAACCCCTGAGAGGGGTTCGAAAACGCAAAATTCAAGAGTGGTCCACAGGAACAAAAATATAGAGAACATTATTCTCTACATATCGTACATTTAAACCATCCCCGAAAAATCGATTGTTTTTGAGTTATTAAATAAACAATTTTTTTTTATACTTGAAGAATGTTTTTGGGGTTGAAGATATTTTCGGAGAGGATTGATCGAATACCCGATCGACGCGTCTTTTCAAGGGCTAGAACATTCTCGTTTGAACAAAAATTTTATGAATTTTTCCTAAAGAGTTCTCGAATGAAAACTGAGTTTAAAAAAATTCACGACACTTTTTCACCCCCAAAATGTAACTTCCACGACTTCGGTGCTGTGGACAAAAATAAAGCCCGGATTTTTCTGAACATTTTTTCTCCCGGCGCCGACCTCGTGGGGGTTGTAGTTTGGCATCAATCCAATCTCATCCCCTTTCATCCGCTAAAAAATTCTACAAAAAAATCGCTTCAACATCACCTGTCAAAAAACTAGCCTTCTTCTATTTTTTTCCGATTCCAATATACAGCACGACTGTACTATACACTTCTTGTTCAAATGAGAACGTTATAGCCATTGAAAAGACGCGTCCATCGAGTATTTAAGTCCAATAAAATCCGACAAAATCTTCGCCCCAAAAAAAAATTGTTGAAACACCAAAAAAAAAATTGTTTTTTGAATAATCTAAAACAATCGATTTTTCGTGTACGATTTAAATGTACGAAATGCAGAGAATAATTTTCTCTATATTTTTGTTTCTATGGACCACCCTTCAATTTTGATTTTCCAACTCCTCTCGGGGGCTGACAATTCAAAGTGAAATTCTGAGAAAACTATTGACCGCACAAATTCGCCACCGTGGAACAATTTGTAGCTTGGGCCCTCAGCTACATTCTTGTCCACTGCGCCAAACTCGTATCTCTTTGTTTTCGGTCAATAGTTTTCCCAGAATTTCAATTTGAATTTTCAACCCCCGAGTGGGGTTGGAAAAAGCAACATTCAAGGGTGGTCCATGGAAACGAAAATATAGAGAACATTATTGTCTACATTTCGTACAGTTCAACCATCCCTGGAAAATCCATTGTTTTTGAGTTATTCAATGACCTATTTTTTTATACTTCAACTTTTTTTTGGTGTGAAGATATTATTGTAGAGGGATGATCAAATACTCGCTAGACGCGTCTTTTCAAGGGCTACAATGTTCCCATTTGAACAAAAATTGTATCAATTTTTCCTAAAGAATTATAGAATTAAAAATGATTTTTCAAAATACCGTCCCACTTTTTCACCCCCAAAATGAACTTCCACGACTTCGGCGCTGTGGACAAAAATAAAACCCGAATTTTTCTAAACATTTTGTCTCCCGGCGCCAACCTCGTGGGACCCTTCTTTGAGGTCGTTTCTCTCCTCATAACCGTTTTTCCGCCAATAAGAAAGTACGTGTCTAATAGTTTTCAATGCTTCATCAGATATACGAGGTTCAACCCAATTTAAAGCGGACACTTAAGTCATATTCCTTGTAAATAGTACAGATGTAGACGCCACAGCGCCAGTTCAATTCAAATAAAGACACTTTCTACTTTGACAAATATGAGAAAAATCTACTATTGATCACTGTTTGATGTTCCGGTAGGAGAAAAGAAATTGTAAATGAAGGAAAAAGGCAGGAGTGAAAGACGCGAGAGAGAAGGAAAGCAAGAAGGGTTCTCGTGACATTGGAAGTCAATCAGAACGTACAGCACACGGAGAACACGATCGCCACACAACGTGGTTAACTCTCTGGGGATAATGGTACAACTTAGAAACGATATTGAGTCGAATGCAGCTGTAAAGGCTTCTCTCGTAGCACTCAGCCACCCGCTGACCTTTCCACTACTACACGACGAAAAACCCCATGAATATTGGAAGCGCGGGAATCAACTTGTTCTTCAACTGCTCGTGCCAAATCACGAGATCTCTTTTCCAGAAGGAAGTAATAAAGTAAATAATATATCGAAGTTTTATTTGCCTGTTTGAAATAGATGCGTTTCCAATAAAATAGATGTACAGGTTCAGTCATAGAGATGTAGATATAAATTAGTAATAGGTTTCACTGCAAAAGTGAAAAGAATATCAATTATTCATCCGACATTGTCGCTTATTGACCACAAGCACATTCATCGGTACAAAGCATTTTGGACTCCGAAATGGATAGAATGTATGTATTATTATAAATATTTAACATTATTATCGTTATTTATTGTATAATTATTATTGCGAATTACTTATACGAAATATCGTCTAAACTCTATAATTATTTATTTATTTTTACTTTTTGCTAAGCTAGTAAAGATTCCTGTCGTATGATAATATATATAGGTTATGTTTGAAAAATATATAGCGCGTTATTCGATACAACTCTCTAATTATCACAATGATATTAACTAAATGATATAGTTTATGTGATAAAACAAAAAATTATAGGAATTTATTTGGTCTCTCATGCCATATCTGCGACTAAGATGTTACAAACACTCGGTAGCATAGGGGCAGTGTGCGTTGCTATGAGTAAGTAGGTTCCAGGTTCGATTCGCATATAGATAAAATATTTTCTTCGATTAAAAACATCTCAAAAGGCTAGGAAATGAAGAATTACGATCCAAAATCGTTTTCGTAAAACTCTCATTTAAGTGTTTCATTTCATCTTGAATTTCTGAAATATTTTGTGTCTATAGTATTGGATTTGAAGATTTTTTGGCCGTGTAGGGCCGACTCGGTGAACAGAGTCGGGCCGCCGTTCTAACTCAGGCGATCATCGTTGCGCCAAGGTTGACCCGACTCTAAAAACGTACATGGGGCGTTTTTTACGGTGGTAAGCTAAACCCTATCTTTGATTCGACACAGGATGGTACTACACAACAACCGCCGATTTCTAAATCGCACAATTCATCAGAACATGACACCGATTCTGCGTCGAATGAACAGCATTTGGCTCATTGCGAAACAAGTAAGGCTGAAGTAATCAGCGATAGTGACGATTATGAATTCGAGAATAGAGATTACGGGGTTAAAAACTCCAGCGTTGATTATAGAGCTCCTTTGCCCTGGTAGTGAAAATATAGTTGGCAAAGCTGTTGAGATGATCCTAGACTATTTTCTGAATAATGTGCTAACGAAAAAAAGTCTGCAGAATTTTTCAGAAATATTATCCACTCTCCTGCCTCAACCAAAATCTCTTCCAAAAACAAAATACTTGCTGACCTAACTTTTAGACCCTCTAATACACTCACATTCTAAAGCCGGAAAAAAACACAAATTTTGTAACGACCGTTCACGCTACTCAGGTGAATTCTTCGGACCCTGCAATATCTATTTGCGGTGTTTGTTAAGGTCGGAATACAGGTGGTATATTTGTTGAATACGATCTGCAATCAATACCTATCCACGCCTTTTAGGCCCGGCAGCTCGATGCTCTCATTGAAAAGCATAACAAAAAAACTCAGCATGGACAACATATGTTAATGACATACAGTACCGGACAAAAAAAAGTACGCACCGTTCAATTTCCATTTATGTGCTATTCTCATTCCAAATATCATCAATAAATCAGTCCTTGAACGTCATGACGAAAGTTCATTGTTTCGACATTCAAAAGACTGTCAAACACGGGGGGGGGGGGAGTGTTTTACAAGGGGACCTCACAGGCTGTCACTCACGGATTTTGATCCCGGCTCAGTCGCAGATATGTTGTAGAGGGGAATAAGTCTCAGATATGTTGTAGAGGGACCTACCCTGAGTACCTGAGTAAAGGGATTTTATACAACGCTCTTTAGTTTTCGAGAAGAAAAACGTTCAAAAGTTTAGCTCGCAGCTATCATACCGTTACGGTTGCACCTTTGTCGAACCAACGGGCGTGGCCCAGTGGGCAAGGTTCCCGGCTCTGACGCTCGAGGGTCAGGGTTCGAGTCCCGTGATGGCGTTTTTTTTTCCACAAAATATAAATAAATTCGATGGATGATGCAAAACCGTCTAATTATTTATTATTATAATTAAAAAAAAAAAATTATTCAATTTTTTAATTTTTTACGTTCCATTTTATAAAATTATTTATTATTATTTTTTTTTTGTCACGCAGAAAAAAAGAGAGGAAGAAATTATAACATCTTTCACAAGAAACTGCAGTTTATTATTTTTCATTACAGTACACAGGTTTTTCTTACTCACTACCTCCAATGAGCGGACTCGTTGGAGTCGCACATGCGGACCCAGAAGAATTTTTTTCCCCGTAATCTACATGAGTTTTGCTACCGAAGTACACACGATTATTATAATATATTTATTTCTGTACATCTAGCCCCATTTTTAAGAAAGTCGCATTTTCGAAGTGAAACAACGGTCTTTGTTAGTTTCCAAAAATCGCAATTTATAAAAGATGGTAAAAATCGTGTGTCGATCGCTGTAAAATGCATCTAAGAAGTTATAGTTGAAATTTGAAGGCAATCGGTCAAAAAATGCAGGACATACCAGTCCGCCCGATTTTGAAAACATTTCTTCATGGAAAACGCGTTAAAAATTTTAAAACCATTTTTCTACATGCCTTTAAAAAAATGTCCACCTAAAATAACTTTTGCATATTATTTTCGACATGTTTATACATCATTTAAGTCAATAAAAAAAATGCTAAGATATATAAGGTCTCAAAGCAGTTTGAACGCATGTGACGATTAGTGGGACGTTCCCATGGCGATTACCAGATCAACTGTCATGGCGGCATGACGATAACTCGTACAATAGCATCTTATAACCTTTACGAAATATTTTCTCGAAAACTGTACCAGGCACGGGAATTTCACAACGACCTTCTTCTTCTTAATAAAAAAAACTGATTAAAAACGACTTAAAATAACTTTTACTCACTTTGCTAGTTGAGCTATATAAATTGGCAAGGTCAAGCGATCTGCTTGAGGTGACGATTACTGGGCCATCCACCTTATCTCTTCTCTTCTCTTTTTTTCTTTCTCTATACCTATAAATCAAAGTTGGTCTTTCTGTATGTTCCGAATAAACTTTCGAACCAATGGCCCGATCTTGATGCGGTTTCCACCACTGTATAGGGTATTTCCCGGTTTAGGTTTTAAGCTACGTATCATCACGGTACGTTATCAGAGGGCTGAGCAGTGAACAAAAATGCCAGACTCGCTGAATGAAAATTTTAACAGCGAAGACATCCGCGCGCCACAGCGCGCTCCACTCGACACGTCGAGTGTACTGTTTCGGTTTTTGTGATCAGATGACGTTACTCACATACTTAAATTTCACAGAGATTCATTTAACGTTTTGACAATGCCGAAGCGGAAATCCGCACTTGGCGGCAACAGTGCGAATGCGAAAAAGAAGTGCATAGCGAAAAATAGTGAAAATCGTACGCGCACCAAAGCGCAGCCGGGTACGCCAGCTAGTTCAAAATAAATAGACATAGAGGCCTAGTACGCCGTGAGACAAAGAAAATATTTATTTTACTTAAATACATTCTAATTAAGCTAGATAGATTATTTTGGCAGTGGCCAGGCCGATAGGGTTGAAACCTGCTGTTGCATGTATGTCGTTGTTATATCGGTCAGAATCGATACTAGCACCATATCCATACAGTACCGCCGTTCGATGGTATCGCGAAAAGTTTTACCATCCGCTAACGCGGCGGTTAGAGCTTCTCGTTTGCTCTTTGTTATCAACTTGAGGTAAGGAAACTTTCGTTTTTCCATCCAACTCTTTTTTCATCCGCTTGGCTAGCCATGCGTGAGAGCCAGACTTTCTGAGAAGCAAAAAATATACACGGCAAAACGCTAAGATAGAATAGATGCAGAAGTCACGATACTTTCATAACGAATGAATTATGGCGGAGATTTAAGTTTCAATCAATGATCAGACTCGCTCTTGAAGATTTTTTCTCATGGATTTTATATTCTTGAGCGCAAATAGGTTGAATCATCATGAGCAAATGACAATGCATGTATGTTTTTTAAATACCAAATACAAAAACATTTCCATAACGAATCCAACAGAAACTCATTTATGCGATTCTTATTCTGAGCAAATGGTATGAAATCACATTATTTCCGCCTCGTGCGGACGAAGTCAATACCAGTCTCCTAAAAGTGTAGGCATCAACGTGTGATTTGTCTTTGTGAAAGAAAAGTAATACCTCTATAATTCCTGGAGAATAAAATGACCGAGCAGTAAGAGGAATTTCAATGAATATTGAAATGGAATCCGATTCTCAAACATTTCATGAAATTCTAACTGCTGTAACTCGATTATTGGACACGTGCCGACTCTTGAAATCCGAGAAGACTTTCGTGGTCCGAGGTTTAACGTGGCCTCGTTAATTGTACGTTTTTCGACACCGCACACGCAACAGTGGAATATTTTTCCGCAAGAAATACGTGAAATGTACTGTGATCTCTTCCAGAAAGCTTGTCGATGAGTTTGTACCGAGCATTATTGAGAGGGACATCCTTACCAATCAATACTAGGCTGCATTGTATCAAAGCCGTATCACTTCGTAGTGTCGTATGGATGTCATTCAATAATTGTGTTCGCGATCAGTGATATTACCCCTATCGTAATCATAATTAGCATCATCGATACAAAACCGACGTACGCATGGTTCGTTGATGTGTTAATTTTAATTGTGCAATTATTTAATGATGCTTTATTTCTTGGGCAGTTAAGTTTTTTTTAATGATTAATAATTATGGCTTCATCTTTAATTATGTGCACGACATTATTTTAAAAATTTCAATATACCTGAACAGAAACGATTTAGTGTGTCAGTCTTCCTCTGCTACCCTGTTATAATGTACACCGTGGGAGAGGAGGCCCGAATTTTTATGGCGATTCATAATAATGGATATATATTT
Source organism: Ophion ellenae (assembly GCA_963210295.1). NCBI lineage: Eukaryota > Metazoa > Arthropoda > Insecta > Hymenoptera > Ichneumonidae > Ophion > Ophion ellenae. The sequence goes on from OY723391.1 coordinate 271,330, forward strand.
CCGTTTTAACGTACACTAATTTTGAATTTTTACAAGTCTACCTCTGCTCACCGTACGTTGAATTCCCTAGTTTCTTTTTTTCGAGGCATCTCCCTAATGTACACCGTTCACAACAGGCACTACTATATCGCACCAGACCGCAAGTAAACTACAGAAAACCTATACTGGTAAAAGCATGTCTTGTTTACTGACTGAACTGCAATTACAGTCCAAGTGCTAGGTACACAGATGGCGACTTGTGATGTAAAAATTGCTACAAGTTTTTTTAAATGTGTGCAGAGGTATTCTCTGAGTGCATAGTCAAATTGGTGCAGAGTCGCGAGCGTCTCCCGCCGCTATGTTGAAAACACTGTAATTAAGTATTGTATTGCAATATCTCCGAAATGGCCAATCCTACACGAATAATGAGCATACACTTTTGCACACAAGAAAATTTCTTACCATTATTACGATAACTTTTTGTTACGTGCAAACATTTTGAGCGTCACAGCGCATCCATCCTTATCGCAATTGGTTTTTTCAAAGCGGTCGTAAACTATTGATGATACCAAAAATGCTGAATATTCAATTTGTAGACAATTTTGTTCTCGATAAAATTGATATAAAAATGTTCGCTGTATTTTTAGCCGTCCAAAAGTTGTTTTCAAATACCCATTTCTCACAACCGTTCACGTCATGCAAATATAAAACTATTAATTCTGGGAAAAATTGTTTCTCTGTTAATGGTGGAAAATTTACTTCCCTACAGAAAAGGTCTAACCATTCAGCAAAAAACGGAATTTCAATGGAGCGATGGGAGGATTCGCTAAAGATGTTTGTAGACGCACTGGTGTTCATCATGAGCTCTTACAAGGAACGTCACTTAAGTGTGCGCCTTAGATTTTGTTAAAACTTATATTTGTGATTAAGCATTGAAAACTATTAGACATGTATTTTTTTTTATCGACGGAAAAACGGCTCCAAAGGGGGCAACCACCCCTGAAAGAAAGGCGTGTCGCCCCTTCATCTAATTGTTTTAAAAATCCTTTTATAGTGGAATTTTTCAGCGCTTTACATTAGAAGAATTTTGGTTTTTGTTCCATTCAGATCGGTAGACTGCTGGTGGGTGAAACTGTAAAATCACGCTTCGACACGCCTTTCTTTGAGGGGTTGTTTTCCTCTTAAAACCGTTTTTTCGCCGATAAAAAAAACGGACCTAATAGTTTTCAATGCTTTTTCACATATATGAGTTTCAACAAAATCGAAGGTGGACACTCAAGTGATGTTCCTTGTTATTAGGCTTAGACTGGCTTGTGTGCTGACTGTCGAGCAGCGGCAGTTTTATCGAGTTTTGAATGGTAACGTCGCTGCAACTTAGTAAAGTATAACCTCCTGTATCAGCGCAGGCTGGTCACAGTTTCGTCATACCTTCGTGGCAATCGGAAACAGTTTCATTCATTCATCATCTGTAATGCGTAGGGGAAGTGCGTCTCTGGACAACACTTCAGGAACTGAAAAACTGCGCAGCCAGAAGTGTGAGGTAGAACAACAGAAGGTATAGGACCGTATCAACTCGGAACGTTGTAGCAAGGTACATTGGCAAAACAAAGGATAAAAATAATCTATTTTTGCTTTGAGTAAATGTTTTAAATGCCACATGAAATTTTAATTCTTTATGCAAAATCCAAGAAACTAATGATAGGACCACTTCTCGGCAAACAACATCTTTCAACGCCATAAAAATGCAGATAAGATTTTACAACCCCAAACGTAATACATTCAAAGCAATTATGTTAAAGAATTCGCAATACGATTTCTCAGAGGTAACCGATATGTTTGCAATCTTCAATGAAATGATTTTCCTTCTCTTGATGAAAGAATCTCACAGTAATTCCTTGACGAAGGGGTAGTTTTGATATCTTACAACGGTCGAGGAAAAGTAGGTCAGAATAAGCTTTCTGACTCTCGTTCCGTATCTGCTTTCTTACTACTTTATCTTGCGTAAGAGAACAACAAGGTGCCACTGTTACGCCCCCTGTGACGTTTCATGTATATTGGTACTCCTACTACATTTCACTTGTATCTCACTCAATATTGTGTGCGCGCAAGGGTAGTCATTGTTAATTGTGTGTCGATATTCGCGCTTTACAAAAGATGTTGGTTCCTGGTAAATGTACTGGTGGAAATGATAAGTAGCGTTTTTCTAGCATTCCCCTGAATCCTCGATTGATACCGGGTAGAATTATTTATTCCACACACAGTTCATTCCATTCCACTCTAATGTCCTCGAGACTTGCAACATTCGAACATTAGTATAGAATGGAATAATACTTGACTGGAAAGTAGAAAAAATTATTTTCTTTGGCTTTGTTGGAACGATTTGATAAACTCAGTCCTTGGACAAGCTTTTCAGAAACTAAGGCGAAAGGGACAAGTTATGTGTTTTTAAACAGTATATTCCGTTCCGAATTTAAAGCTGTGGAGGCAACGAAGAAGTTGGAGGCTCCTTATTATTGTTCAAACAGAATAAACATTTTTCAGGTTGTGTAATCAATGTATTGCGAAAGAACAAGATCCTTTCCAACAACATACGTAGCTTTCGGAGAATACAAGGGAAAAAAAAGTAAAATTCTATCGCTAGACGAACGGAACTTTACGAGCTTTTTGTGACGAAAAATCATTATGGATTTCGGTGGTATCCAGCTTTCGGATTAAATTACTCTCCATGCTGAGAAGTAGTTTGGAATAAATTTGGCAGGCAATTTTGTCTCATTGTTTGTAGCCTATTTTTTAATCATTTTCATTTCTGATAATGAGCGCTCCCCATCGCATTTCGATACCATCAACACAAGTCCGTCTCCTCTAAGCGGTTAAGAAATCCAAATCGCGAACGTACAGCATCTTATGCATGGCAGTCTTTCAGTCAGAAAAACAGATAGCTGATCGATCACTGGGATAAAACTCAATAGGTTAGCGTCTACTACACATGAGCTCGACTTACCAAAGCAAACTTTCTTCGGTTTTCATTCAGCATATACTGGCATATACTGACCGGTGTAAGCGTCTGACTCTAAGTACTAAAACTTTCATAGCCATTTTTAGGAGTTGTGAAAAACAATATGGGCAAACAAAGATTTCTTCTTTCCGCATCAGTCGCTATATTTGAAAAAAGAAACGGTTGGCTCAATCCACGTGACATGTTTAAAATTATTTATAATTCATGGAATATATTCTGTCGTAGAGAATTGACAATGTTTGGTGTTTTCATCATTTTTCGCAGAAATACGCTTTAAGATGTTACTTACAAAAAGGCTCCGCGAAAGTGCAATAATATTTTTTCCTTTATCCGATTTCTCAAGTTTTTTTTTTTTTACTAAGGTTTCGCAAGAATCTCTATAATAGTGTAATTATAAATAGTGCTCAAGTCAACAAATTGAATGAGCTCAAACCCGATTGTCCTACTATTTGCCATTAGGAAATTTCAGTTCCCACCTCCCATCACCATTATCAGACTCTCGTTATCATGCGTAATGAAAAGTGCTCATGATAACAAAACAAATTAGCACAAACTCGACGGTCCTAAGATATGTCATTATGGAGTTCCAGTGTCCACCTTCCACCTCCATCATCAGACTCTCGTCATCATGTGTAATGAATTATATTCATGATAACAAAACAAATGAGCACAATCTCGACTGTCCTTGCATATGCGATCAAGGGATATCACCTCTCTAAGATTTTGGCGAAATCGTTTTTTTAGCTTAAAAAATACTTTGGGGTCAGAAAAAAAAATGCGTTCCTGTAGCGGAAAAGAATGTTCAAGGATTCAATTATCCATTTTGTCGCAGCGCCTTGGACTTCTTTCAGGCGCCTCGTACAACTTTAAACGTGTTTTTCTCGAAACCCCCTTTTTCAAACTGGAAGGACGGATTAAACGAACATCTTTGCATCGATCGATTTGAAATTCCGATAGTAGCTTCACAATTACATTCTCTATGAGAGTACGTAGCCGTTTCTGATTGAATGTAAACTTTTTTTTATAAACAATTTACTGCTTGTTTTTGCGCAAAAAATCGATTTATTTCGTTCAATGTGCGCCATTTTTCAAAATTTTATTTAAAAAAATGCCTACGTAGTCCCATAGCTAATAATATATAGATTATATTTTTTTCTTGTTTTTGTTTTAGGCCTAATACTTCACGAGAAAACCGTCCTAGAAGTTTCTATAAAAATTAGGTACTTGAGTCATCATTTGAAGAACACTCTGTGATTTTTTTGTGTATAGAAATTTAATTATAATGGATTTTACAAGCGATGTCCGGGAAGCACCTCTCGAAAACGTCTTTTGTGGTGAGCAATGCGCGTATGAACTCAAAAAATCTAACAGATTTTATTTGTATATTAGTTTATCCTACGATCAATCGAAGGAATTTCGGAAGTATCGAATTAAAACAAAATTGCGCGTGTTCAAAGTGATATTCTTGATTTTCGCAAAAAAAATTAGAATTTTTCGTTCGTTGAATCGAAAGTATAAGATTGGAAAAAAATCCTTTGATCGAATATTATGTTTTTACATCTAAAAAAGCCCTAAACATTTCAGAAAAATCGATGCACTAGTTTTTCAAGTATTTTGCTGACCGGTATAAACGGTACTTGCATTCTATCATTTTGTCCTTAGTGTATTTCACTGAACGCTATATGGTATGAAACAATGTTTGGATACATTTGAGGAAATTTGCTCTTTCTTCGCAATCCTCTTCCACGAGTGTCACTTATTGTTTTCTGTAAAATAATGTTTTAAATAAAATGTAGTTCTCGTACCGTATTATTTTCAAACCTTTTAAAACTATGGTACTATAAGCGAGTTCGATGCTTCAAGTAATTTGTTACACTCATCTTTCCATTTTTTTAGATCGTATTTTTATAACATATTTTTAGCGAGCCAAAATCGAAAATAGTAAGAATACAAATAGCTAGGTAATCGAGTTAGGCTAATAAGCTTATTGAATAGCTAATTAAAATATTTGGCCTGTATTAAAAAATTGTTATTGATTTTGGAAATCATTTAGAAGGTTTCACTATTTTTTTCTTCCATTTTGTATACACTGCACGCGGAACGGTGTGGAATATAGATTGAAAAAGTTTTTGGTAATAGACAAATCGTTCTTAAGGAAAAAATTAAAACATCAATTTGGGGTGACTTGTGCTTATTGTGACGTGAAGTTACAATCCGAATGTGGCGAAATTCGAGTTCAAGAAAAAATGAAACACTTTTTAATTAAAATATATTATTTCCAGGCTTAACGTACGAATAAACCCGGTATTATTTTTCGGCGGTGTCCAGTCGCTAAGAGCGTAAAAGAAGGGTATACGAATATAGAGACCGAGAGACGCTTTAGTGGTTCAATGATAGGAGCATTAAATCCGCAAAGCATAAAGAACCCACTTAAGTAGCTATTCCTTTTATACACACACATACACACAAAAGTGTTTCTATTCCATATTTTTACAAGAGTGCAGATTACGCGTCGCGGTGTATGATATTCAGTAGAGATTTTTACTCTTCAGGGTGGAGACTGTCGATAAGATTTTCCAGTATTATTTTTCTTTCCTTCTACAGCTCTTGGGTACTTTTTGGTTCCTTAAAAAATGCCGGCTATTACTTTTTAGGGCGGGCGTGAAGACAACGAGCCGTCTGGACCCCGAGTGAGCACAATGGTAAAAAGAAAAAAAGGTTTCAACCATTTTTGTACCTTTTTCTCGCCGAATAGACGGAGCAATGTCTTGCTTTATTAAAAAAAATCTTAATTACTTTCAACGACAGACAAAGTTGTTAATTGGTCGTCAGTCGCTTGATTCGAGTTTGCGCTGTACCTTGAAGTTGCGGGCCGATACAATATTTAGTCATTGACAGAGGCTTCGCATTATATTATTCTCAATTAAACACAATTTATCTTCTAATTTCAGCTAAATGAATTTTATTTGTGCGTCAAACAATTTGTTTGTTGGATAAACGACGTAACTAATTTATTAAGAAATAGGTTTGATATAGTCAAAATAGGTAGTAACAGGTATAATATACGTTTGTCTTGACATTTGTGAGCTTGTATTGGGATGATTCTTGTCTTTTTTTTTTATGTCAGACCCGAAAGTCTGTGTGATTAAGGGGTCTTCCCACTTTAGACGCTAAAAAAGGCAATTTTCATGAAGTTTCACAATGAGAGAAAAGTCCATGGTATTTACAACAAACGCCCATGGTAAAAGAGAGTATAGTAAAATTCGTTATAGTTTATCGTCACTGCAATCATAATATGGTTAAAACGACTATAAGCGAAATGCATACCCATACATGCAATTTGGATGGCGTGTTTGACTATCTATTATCCCCGAAATGATTATTCACTATTGTAAAAGGCTTTACAATGTCGATATGGCCAATTCAGTGCTATAACAAAATCGGCCTACAAGTACTAATGTTGTATACTGTACGTTAGGTTTTGTTCAGTCAAACTTCTACTTTTTTTCGGAGTTTGTACAATTCTAGTGATTAACACTAACGTTTTTCGAGTACAATTTGTTACAAGACCTAAATGGAGCGCGAAAAACCCATTAAAACACTGACTTATATTATAAAACAAAAGATTTGTGCAAAATTTATAAATCGCAGGTAACAGCTATTCGGATGTAGAGCTGGAATTACTTTTGTCTCTTATGCCATATCTGTGCCCAAAATGCCAAAAGTAATCGGTAGTTGAAGGATAATGATGATTGACGGATAGCTCAAAGAGTCCGTGGAGACATCACCAACGTTAAGTTGTGCCTTTCCTTCGTACTCCACTGTCCCGAAATTGAAATGCCGGCATTCATCATCTTAAAAGTCATCATTACCTGAAAGAAACAGCATCTGTCAGTCCCGGAAGTTAGAAGATAGCTAATACCTGACCATACTCGAAAATAAATCAGTCCTCTGGAGCATAAAACAGTCTCCTGTGTCATAAAATGACAAGGAACTGTGCACAGGGGATTCTTATTTTTGCAAAAAAAGTTGTCTAGAGATAATTCATTTGAAATCTTTCTAGAATAAGTCACACGTGCTACCTTATTAAATGAATAAATGATGTATGAAATTATTTTAATTTAATCACATAAAGTAATAAAAAAAACTACTTACCAGGGTACTGTTCAATCAAGTGGCAAGTCACGTCGTTTTGCCACAAACGCAGCGCTCACACGGGACAATATGGCGTTAGCTAGCTTAGCTCGGTATTTGGACAAACTTTACACCATTTGCGGTTCGTTTATCGCAATAAATTATGTCTACTAAACGAAATACGAATTAGGCGCGATTTTGAAGTTAGACCGGGTGGCTGTTTTGAAATTTTTAGGACACCATTTGAGTGATAGTTTTTAAAATTATGTTCGTATTTTATAAAGACATGTCGTCTATGCCGGCTAAACCTATAAATATTAGCATTAGGCAATGTTAATACTAAAAGTAAATATTAGCCGTGAGCCTTGTCATTCTGGAAATGGGATACGACAGGGGACTGTGTTTTAGGGTGTTTGAAAGACACTTTATTGAATATTAAGATATTGCGCAATCCCGAGTAGAAATCCCGCTCCGGTTACAAAAAAAAAAACCTGATCAGGCATCCTGACTTTTTTCATGCCTTGATCAGGATTTTTCATCAAGACCTGATCAGTTTTGTGACACTTTTTTTATTTCGATCTGATCAGGGTAAAAAACCAAGGCCTGATAAGGGGGAAAAGTGAAGACATGACATGTAGTCCGAAGAGAGAAATCCGCTGTTGCTTCGGAAACCACCATCTCATCACATTCCTCATTGCCCTGTCAAAAAAGTATTTAATTTAAGCAAGATCTATTTGAATCAAATAGGTTTTTTTACTACGATCCTATTTGTTTCAAATATGTTTTTTAGAATATTAATAGAATATTTCATAAATCCAAAATAAATTGAAATACTTAATTTAGAGTTCTTCCACACTGATTTTCTATCACAATCCGTCATGCCCTGGCCTTCTGAATGGGTTTTTACGACGAAGATATGTCGGCATCCACATGGGATCGAACCTAGAACCTACCTACCTACAGCTACGCACGCTGCCCTTATGCTACCGTGTGATTGTGGCATTTCGGTGGCATAAGAGAACACATCAATTGCTATAATTATTTGTTGTATCATATAAACTATATCAATTAGTTAATATCATTGTGATAATTAGAGAGTTTTTATCGAATATCATGCTATATATTTTTCAAACAATCGATATATATATATATATATATATATATATATAAAGAGGGGTTGAGAGAGAACGGGGTTCTATATATATATAAGAGGGGTTAAGAGAGAGAGGGGTTGTATGTATATATATATATATATATATCATCCCTCTCTCTTTCCGCCCCTCTCTTACCCCCCTTCACATCGATGTGTGTATTCAATCAAGACGGACCAATAATTCAATCAAACAGAAAAATGTTTGTCTCTAGGAAAATTGTATGCAATTAAAATTTAAAAAAAATTAATACATACATTTAGTGGATTCAACTAAATTGTTTTTTGAACAAAGAAAACCGAATCACAGATTTATTAGGAATAATAAAAAATGCACGCACACAGTGGACAATATGTCTCGACGTTTTGACGACGCGCCCCACAACCAATCGATGCGCCCCAGCTGCAGATTTCTTCAAATTACAGAAGTAAAGAAGAGTTATAAAGTTCCCGCAAACGACACTAATCCGAATCAAAACTCAACATTTTTGCACGAAAACAATTACGTGATGCTGATACAAAATGGCTAATATTTCAAGGTTATGGTCTCGTCAGATGTCCAACCTTACGGTAGAAACGTTTTACATCTAACAATTCCAACCCTAACCTCCTGGTGGGGCCATCTTTTGTCAAACGGTGGAGACTTATTTGTACTCCCAATACTAATAATAGTGAAGGCGTGGTTGGTTTACGTGGCTGTGGATATTTCCTATGGCAAGCAGCATTGGCCAATACTCTCATGAATGACGGCACTGGCCTGCGCACTAATTACCTATCTGGAGACAAATAGCCTGAGTTTCCAAAGAATATACTATTTAAACTCACTAAAATATGGCCACCTATATCTGCACAGGTTTTTAATATAAAAATGCCCTTCGAACAAAATAAATGCTGCACAGAATGTTGATATAAGCAAGTTCACATACTTTGTATTTCATTCACAAAATGCAATAAATTTAAGTTAAGGGGCCAGTCCACTTTGAAAATTTCAAAAAATCGAAAGCAAGCAAATCGACGATGATGCGCAATCAGAAGGCATTTTGTACGGTGCAGGAATTGCCGATTGAGTTTAAGTAAGAGTTTTTCATAGTATAAACTTCAAACGCGTTTTTCTCGAAACAACGTTTTCAAAATCTAGCTCCATCGTATCTCTAAATCTAATAAACCGATTCTCTTGAAATTCGAACCACATATTGTAAACATGATTCGCAACAAGATAACCCTCGATGGTTTTAAACTGCGAAAAAAACACGTTTTTAAAATACTTTGTTCGGTTTTTATCTGCCATTTTTTTTATAAAACTTTATATCCGAGGGTCATTTTGTAGCTGGTGTCATACTGAATCTAATGGACTTTGATTTTTTGTTTCAGACAAGCCGTTGCCGAGTTGTGATGGAGCTACCTAGCCCACCGATTTTTGAGGCGTTACGTTAAACTATAGTTTTTGTACTTAAAAATGAATAAAAATGAATCAAATTTTTTTTTAATGTAATTTCAAGACTTTATTTATCAAGCCCAACAACTTTTATATTCATATCTTTTATAAAATCCTCAAAAAAATTACGAAAATAGCCTTTTTCGTGGCTCCCAAGTGGACTGGCCCCTTAAGGAGAGATATACACCTAGATGGTCGAGGTCGAGGATTTAGAAGCTATGAACATTCCGTCGACCGTAGAAGACCTACACTATAGACCTGGTATCGATGATTCCATGTAAATTGACAAATTTCCTCATTTGATCATTCCAAAATTTTCAAACGCGTTTTTCTCAAAACTACGTTCTTCAAATCGGTACCCAAAATTTCTCGAAAACCGATGAACCGATTGCCTTGAGGTTTTTTGTGGTTATTCTATACACCATTATCTAGTACTTGTCATAGGGGTTTTTTTCCGTTACTTAGTTTTTGTTTTATAGGCAAAATAGTAAGTAATTTTTGGCTCAAAAATCACTATTTATGTTCAAACGTCCGCCATTTTGTCCTAAATCGATATTTTCAATATCGGCTATGACAAGTACTAGATTATAGTATCTAATTTAATAATCTTTTTGGTTTTTTTTTCAGATGATTTTTGAAGAAACGCCAGTGGGTACCGCATACGCAGATTTTTTTATGACGTTCCAAAGATCATACAATATCCTTGTATATTTTTTAATATTTTTAAATAAAGAAAATTGAACGTATTTTTGAATGTATATACTTTTAAATAATTAAAACCCCAATCCGAAATTTTAAATAGTTTTCCTTGAAAAAAATCACAAAAATGACCTTTTTCCGGCTCCTAGGTGTATATCTCCCCTTAAGTATATCGACTTTTCTGATTTGTCAAGACGATAAAAAACAATTGTAACGGAATTTGATAAAATGATAACAAAATAAATTTCAAAAAATTACGAAAGGTATACTCGAAGAAAATCATTTCAACCCAGTACCTACTTGATGGGTCTCATTTGCTGAATGTGACCCAAATGTGAGGTCAAAAAGAAAAGAAAAAATTCGGTTCATATTTTTTATTTTGAATATCCGCCTTTAATTAAATAGATATACTTTTCAATTTTTTGTTCGAGTTTTGATTATTTGATATTCTATAACTTTTATTTTCCATTTAGCGAATAAAAAAAGGCAAAATAATTATCCGTATAGTGAATAATAAAGCAGCAGTTGAAATAATCGAATGACGTTTTGTGAATCACATACAATCGATAGTCCTTCTTTTTATTTCTTGTACAGCATGCACGCTACTTTGGGATGAATATGTCCAGTGGCGTAGCGTGGATTTTTGCCGCCCGGGGCTAACCCTAAGTTTGCCGCCCCCCGCCCTATTCTCGCAACTAAGTGCCGCTCGCCGCCGCCGCCCCACATCGGCGCCGCCCAGGGCCATGGCTCCCTCGGCCCCCGCCACGCTACGCCACTGAATATGTCTACTTCTACAAAGCACTTTTAGTTTTTTGTTTAGTCGTATGAACGGAGACAAAAAATCGCTTGAACCAAGGTAATTCGTCTTCCACAAGTGACCAAATCAATATTTAGATGAAACACTAAAAAGTATTCGTTGGGTCCATGGAATAAATAATTCTCAAAACAACCTAATATTCCATTTTTTAAGGTTGTTATGGGGTTTAGCCATTGGGGGTGAAGTATGAGGGAAGCGCCCTATGCTTATGCACGGAGCCGATTGACTGTTATCAACTGTTAGCTTTCAAATAATCGTCATATTAAACGTGCGTTTTCGAACTATTTTTCTACATCTATTTGCAATATGATTTTTTAACGAGAAACGAATTGGCAACGTCGTAAATCGTGGTATATCATAATGCCCAGGTTGGCAGAAGTGTTGCGAAGTTAGGGACACATGCGTCCCGTTCGTAACCTCAATATCGGCCCAAGGAGCTGGCAAAAATGAAGATCGGTCTTGAGTAAAAAAAAATCCGCTGCAAAGGAAAAGTGTGTACTAAAGTTGTCTATAATCTCGAAGAAATAAAAAACTTCAATAATTTTCCGATATTAAAAAAAAAATGTATGTATGAAAAAAATCTGCGTTATTTTGTCTCTGCCTAGAAATGTCTAGAAATGTATAATTTCTAAACATAGTTATCAAGTGAATATTAAGTAATTATTAGTAGTTAAGAGTAAATTAGTACCAATAATATTCGTTGTGAATTTTTCTGACCGAGTAGTTCGAGGTTCCCGGGCATAATTACCGAATACCGATAAGGTAGGTAGCATTTGTGCCGTCTACGACGTTGCCATGCTTGCACAATCTAATATTTTATGTGCTTGGTTTTTGCACAAACTCGCTATCAAAAACATTGATAATTTTATAACGGTACTGTGAATCCTCATTTTCACGGTACCAAGGGTTAGTCCGATAATTAGTCGAACCGTACCTATTTTTTCAGCTTTGTTGTAAAATTCACTTAGCAGATATTAATAATGTACTGAAAAATGATCGGGGCTTATCCGTAAGCGTAATGTAATTAGCCCACGAAATACGTCGAGATGCCGAGTTCTTTTTCTAAAAAACGGTACTGTGGATCGTATTCAAACTGCACAAGATGATCAGCAAAGAGGTTATAAAGGTCCAGAAAAAATGTCAGATCGATCGTAACATGTTGCTTAACCCTGTAACAAGCTTAGATACATAATTCGTTGGCATCCCCCATGGCGAAGTCAGCCTCAATCATTTTTTCCGTGTAGATACATTGTTTGCGTGCACACAACCGTTTGACAACTCCGACAGTGTACGTGATGCAATAAATAAGATTGTTATATATTTCCTCGATATTTAACCCAACAGTTGAACTATTCATTCAAGTCTTTATTTTTTACGTGTTATTATTTAGAACTTTTAGAAAAAGTATTTATTGCCAATGTTTTTCATCTGATGACAGGTGAAAAATCGCACATTTGAAGAGATTGCCGAAAGTTATACCAGTTAGTAGTCATGTCTCTTTCTGTATAGAAAGAGACACGGCATTGTAAATTGCAATCGGCAGTGAAAAAAAGATTGCTATTCATTACGGCATGAAAAAGCAGTAGGTATCCGATTATTGAAAGCCTTTTCTGAGAGGATTCGTGTCTGTCAGTTTGTGACAACTAGATTAAATGTTCATAAGTGGTGTTGATTGATCTCCGAAGATCAACATAGTGTAGTCCCAGGAATGCGTCTTGGAATGTGTTATAAACGATATCGCGAAGTCTTTGCATGGAAAGATAAAAATGGAGGGCCCCTGGGTACAAATAGTCACCACATATAAAAACCACAATTCAAAGAGAGCGTGTAGTTGCTTACGGACTTCACACAAATTCCTTGCAGTTTCTTCGGGTTAGTTTTTTTCATTTCGAATTTTCTGTGGCCGAAAAAATATTTATTCAGATATATACCAGTTTGGCAATGGTAAAAGATTTTCCGTTATTTTTATAGGGATTGTAGTTTCACACAAACTAAATGACGTCACACTTGATATCCTTGACCCATCCGGTTTTACTTTAAAAAGTTTTTGTAGGAAATAAGATATATATTTTTTCTTCCAATGTTATTTCGGAAGCTCTTTGAAGGAAATAATATATATATATATATTTTTTTTCTTCCAATATTCTTGCGTAAGCTCTTACGGATGCTTCTGCGATTCTATCCCTTCTTCTCTTACCTCAGACGTGCCAATTCACGATTTTCAGTTCCATATTTTACTGAGCTTCAGTTTTATCAAACTGCCTCTCGCCCGGAGATCGGAGTACAGGCTAGTGTGCGGCTAAGCGGACACCCATCCAAGTATTGGCCCGGACCAGCATTGTTTCACAGGAGATGTCGCTGCAGCCACACGCCGATTGCGTGTCCATGTCGTCGATGGCAATTGCGATATAAAGTGGGTAAAAAAGTATTTGTACACGTCGTCTTTTGCAAATTATCTCGAAAAAAATTTAATGCTTTATCAAGTTTATGTGTTCGATAGCTCATCCTAAATGTACATGGTGTTTGTTCACAAATATCTTGGGAAAACACGAAAAAACAATTAAGCCAAATTAACAACAGTTTCGTGTGAAATGTGCAAATACTTTTTTCACCCACTGTATGTCTCTGTCGAAAGAACCATTACGTCAACGTTTTTCTTCATCACCAGCAAATCGAAGTGAAACTTCTCAAGAGAATATCCATCAAGAGATACGGGTTTTTTTTTTTTACACGGATGTACGAAATCACGAAATTTGATATTGGCAATTATTTATTAATACACGGACGTATGTGAAAATGAAGTGCAATCGTAATTACATGAGGCGCTTCTACTGAAATGCTATAGAACTCATGAAACATAACGCCGCACGCATTTACGTAAAAATCGTATTTTTTTTCAAAGAACACAACTTCTTTAAAATATGTGATTGATTACTTTTAAATTAATTATTCCATCGTTGGACCATTAGGTGTACATAGGTAATATTTATTCAGTATTATTGGGTGCGTAACTTATCTGTCATTGTTATACAGGTTATTAATACCGACAAGGCTACTGATTACTCGGAACAAGTTGATGATTTGTACTATTAATTGCTGATTCGATTACCGATAATGTCGCTCTGCAAGAGAAGCGGATCATTCCTGACAAAAAAGATATGAGTAGACGAATAGTTGTCAGATGGAAGAGCAAAATTCTAATCAATGATGACGCGGGCTATCCCTGTACCGCTCCTCTTACATGTATGGATATTCATGCATATACTGAGGTTTAAAGCCCGCTGGGCAAAGTACGCCAAGTTCTTGAGGGGTTCTTCCTGAGGGATTGTGACATTCGAGGCTATACGGTTACTTACGGCAAATGTCTATAGTATGCATTATATAATATGTTTTGAGCTTTTTTAATCTCTAGAATCTTGCGGAAACACCCGTGACGTAAGTGGTGGGAAATAGAGTCTTGAAGGTTCTATCCCGAGGAAGCGATGCAAAATGAGATACACAAGTGGTATATATACATCGATTTCTTACTTGTGTATGTCAGCTTGAACGTTTCTGTTGGATCATCTGGGAACTTTCATTTCATTCCATTTATGTGAGTAATGTTAATCCCCTACATCGATGTATGAGGGTTAATTAAACTATATTTACCAACGATCGGGACTGAAATGAAACTTCTCATCGACAGAAACAATTTGTTTAAATCCAATAAAATTTAGTTGGTATTCTGCGCTGCCAGTTCTTTTTTATATAATTTTGTTAGATATTTAATGAAATTATACATTTACTTTAATAGAATGTTTCCGTTGATTGAAACTGCCTAAAAATCGTATTCTTCAGTACAATCAAATTTGATTTGATAGACTTTTACATTTACTATAATAAAATTAAATATTATACTGATGCAAATATTTTATTTAAAAGAATATCCTGTTTCTAATTTTTTTCAAAAGTGAAAGTTTGACACGAAAAGTATTTTATTCAGGTCTTGCTATTACTCATCCCCTTAGAAAATATGTTAACTTTTAACATTTTTACAAAAAATCTCAACAATGTCACCCCAATAAGGGGAATCCGAAATGGTGACCCAAAATCCAAATCAATCACAGAATTTGTATCTTTAAAATTACAAAAATTGAAAAATTGCTCTCTTTCGACTGAATTTTTTTCCGAATTCTATCGATTGTTCGTCAATAAATAATACTTACTGGAATATTTATTTGACTTCGTTCAATTGTTTCTTCAAAGTTAACCCCCCATGAAAAGTTTTTTTTTAATTGACAGGTATATGTTCTGAATAAAACTACTTCTTTAAGGTCGAACGAACATGTTTGTTAGAGTAAATAAAAATATAATTGATTCAAAGTAAAGTACATCAAATGTGCTGCATTCAGTTGGTCAAACGGTTCATTTCCACTGATACATTCCTCGACGTGGTCTCGCAAAACGGCATAATTTTTCTTTGTCCAAACTAAAAACTATATTTAAAAAAATAGCATGCAACGAAACCAATGATGTTCACTGCAATAAAAAACCGAGTCTGACGAATCGTCGTACCCAACTCACTGGAAAAATTGCGGGTAAAGCAGGCCGTGCATACGCCTTAATATCCTGTTGCTTCCAGGAAAGGAGAGAGAGGGGGCGGGGGGATAAAGTTGCTAGCCCAGCTGCTTCTTCATTGAGAGCGTTTGAGGAGAGGGTTGGGAGTTCTTGCGCGCGATGCGGATGCTGGGGTAGTTTTACCTTTTCGCTAGACTACCACCACCATCAGCCGCGACAGGATCGTCCCACGACACCCTCTCTCGGCGGGATATAAAGTGGTCGCGTGCATGCCAGCTCAGTCACTACTGCGTCAAGACACCGTACAGGCATCTACTGACACCGACGACGACCGCCACGATATAATACTATTATCGCTGATAATTCACTATCCCTGATTCGTGGCGACTCGAGTCATTGGACCCGTTCGTACGACGATTTATCGAAGCTCAACTATCCTGCACGTACGAATCAACAAACGTTGTTGCCAGGTACTTTATTTGGTTTCTTTTTCTTCCATATTTCGGTCATGTCTTTTATTCCGAGTTATTCTTGCATCCCTTTTATATTTATATTCATTGGAATTGAAAATTTGCAAAGTTGTAATAGTGATTTCGAAACTATCTTAGACTATACTGTTATGTTATATTTACTAATGTTTATGAGTAAATTTGATTCGACGTCAACCGATTTGAGCTAATAGACTCGTTGAGTTAGGCAATTTGTCCGAGTCCTCGTTAAATTGGACGTTTATCCAATTTGATATACCAAGGAGATATTCGGGCGAAAATTTCAGCTTCCATTTTTCATTGTTACTTTTTCATACATTTAAAAGATATGAATAGAAGAATTTTAAACCCCGAAAAGATTGATTTTCGAATCATTGAAAAAAACTATTATCAGTCATTAATCTTGTCTATTACGAAGCGTTTTTTTAGTTCAGAATTTCATTGATAATTTTATGATAAGGAAACTTGATTAGAATTCGCAATACGAGTTCGAAATGAAAGACGCTCTTTCGGTATGGATACGCATTCACGTTATAGTTATACCAAAAGGAAAAAGATGAATACAATATTTGTTTCTCTAAACATTGTCAAAAATGTTAAAAATCCTTTTCGACGGAACAATTGCTGGGATCTAAAAAAAAAATTATTTTCAATGCGAAAACTATTTATTGTTTCACTTAGAAGTTTCGGGAAGGAAAGACGCAGATATAGCAATTATACATGAGCCGATTAACAAAAAAAAATTGTGAAAGAATCTCTTTGAAAAAAAAAAAAAAAATTTCAAGAGTCGTTCGTGAATAAATACTTCATTCTACTTTATTCGAGAATTCTTACATGTAGACGTAATTGTTACATATTATAAGAGTATTTTAATAATATTATCCATAAAATACGTATTATTGGTACGCTCCGCACGACTCAATTTGTTTTCAATTTTTATCTTATTGGTCCCGTGTAAATTTCATTGATTGAGATGTCTTCGTCATTTTTTGTTGTGATAATATTTTTAACACCGCTCTCATGAGTATATTATCAAGTATAATGGAGTTAACATTGTATTGCGCAGAAGAATTGTTTGGTGTTCAACATCAAAATCTATTGATGCTTAGTCGTGTATGGGTTGGAAATATAATGTCGAGAGTGGAATAAATAGGGATGAAAAGAGTATAATTGGCCAAAGCCATGCCACAAATGTTGAGAGCTTGCGCTCGATTAACTCTAGAGCTTAAGTAAGTTTCTGTTTATGAATAGGCTTTTATCGAATCTCTCGCCTCAGTATTCAGGTCGTTTGCACCCCATCTCCGTTTTCATAGCTTGAGCCATCATTCAACTCGGTTTTTCGTTCATCCCGCGTGCCTATAGTTAACGATCATTTTGCGGAAAGTCCCCCATATCGCTCTTTCGCTATATGTCACTTAATCGCCTCCCCGGTGTTAGCTCTTTCATAAGTGCAAAGAAACTCCATGAACTCCAGCCCTAGGGGCGTTCATGAGAGCCAGCCTTGGTATGAGGGCAGGAATTCTGTTGTGACAATGTATATATATATATATATATATATATTACGGTATGTTGCACAGCAAAAGTGTTAGATTGCAATTTTCATTGAAATACGTACAAGAATAATGTATTAGATTAATAAAAACTACGAAAACATATTGAAGGAAAGTTGAACGAATATTATTTGTATGACTTTTATCCATCCATCTGCACGGTTTTTTTTTAAATTATCGTTTAATGATGTAAGTTGACGAGAATATAGAAATATCAGAAAAAGTACATTTTGGTAAATATATTTGTAGAATGTTGGTTCTATGAAATGTAAACGAGCATCTTTTCGAAAGATAATAGAAATATTTGTAGCAATCAGATACAGATTCAAGAGGTTACGGTCATAAGGAAATCAGTGCTCCGGCGGATATCGATTCATTAATCCAGTATCTATAGATATTCCAAATATATGACGTTATCTGTCATGTGATCTTTTCTAAAATAGACAATCCTATCAATCTTTTGAACAGTTCTTCTGAGCCGGGTATAAAAAAGAAAAAAATATGCTGAAAAAATTAAGAATCGAGATGTTTTTAGTTTGATAGTTACTGGAGCACCACTTACAAGGAACATCCCTCAGGTGACACCCTTCGATTTTGTTGAAATTTCGATATGTTATGAAGCACCGAAAAGTAAGCGATACGTATTTTTTTATCGGCGGAAAAACGGTTTTAAGGGCGGAAACGCACCCTCAAAAACGGGGATGATTTTCGTTTTTCGTCGATAAGGTTTTAACGGTAGGAGATATTAAAAAATTCCAAATTACAACAATGTTTATTTTTTTGTGCACTATACATTGGAGATGAGAACGATAACATTAACGACGAAAATCGAAAAACACCCCTATTTTCGAGGGTTCGTTTCACCGCTTAAAACCGTTTTTTCGCCGATAAAAAAAAATACGTATCGCTTACTTTTCGATGCTTTATAACATATCCAAATTTCAACAAAATCGAAGGGTGTCACCTGAGGGATGTTCCTTGTTAGTTAGTGAGCATCGATTGAATCTTTTGACTCTGTACGTAAAGATGTTTCAGTCGAACTTACATCAAATTTTCGTGCAAAAGCTCAAGACGCTGAGATCTTTTGCATACGTTCGAGGGTTCCAAACCTACCATATGGCATGAAAGGCCCAAGTCATCGCCGTCTCATACATACCGCAAAGATGGAGAGCTTCCAAAACTTCGCCCAGCAAACTAATGATGCTCGTTTAGTTCTTCTTTAAGGCGACAAATTAAATACGTCATGTCATTAGTTGCGAAAAAAACGTTAAGTACCACTGCACGTTGTAATTGTGCGATTATTAATTCGCCAGTTTTACGCATTTGAAGTGAAAAGGCGGTTTTGATAAGTTGGTAAAAAAATTGCACTGAGCTTATGAAAAAGAATAATTACAAGAAATTTACTAGACCAAAAAAGCTTTTCTAGTCTTCCACCCCTATCATTTTCCTCATAAATGCAGCTATATGAAAACTACCTGAAATTCTACAAAAAATGTGGTCTTTCAATTTTTTTCGAACAGCGTATATGCACTACTGATTTTATGTATCTATGTTCATTTTTCTTATTACAACGAAGAGAAAAACATATTACTCCTGGGCAAACATCGTACCCTACCGTATATTGATTGAGAGTAAAGATACGACGGGATAATTACGTACGTGTGTACGGACTGTCGACTATATGAGAAGTTTTGCCAACATCGAGCGATTTATAACCAATGTTAGCATTTTTTATGCACTCGGCAAAAGGGCCTTGTATTAGAGACTTTAAGAACGCCACCGTTGTACTACACCACCGCAAAGATATACTGCAACCCGGAATCGTGAAAAAGATATATCTTTTTTTTTTATAGAACGAAAGCCAAAGGTATTTCTACATAGAGTACGTAGGAATCGTGGATCTCTACTTTCTATATACTTATATACATTAAAAAATGTGTAATAATTTCGAAAATACATCATAAGGCGAAGGATACTCTGTGGATCGCAACTCGTGTCGTAAAAAGGAAATGGCTCTTCTAAGGGCCGTGATATATCAGAATGAATGACTAGCAATATTGCGTCTTAGCCTTTTTGTTTCTAGCCATCTGTGTGGTTGAAAAGATACAGTCCTTATCGTAGTGTGTACCTGAGAAATTCTGCAATAATCATATAAAAGAACCATTGTCGATATTAAATAACTTCAGTAAAAATGCCAAAATCATTACACAGGGAAATTAGAGATTCGATGAATTTTACAGAGCAAAGTCCTCGCAACATTTTTTATCATTTTCGCAAGGTAATATGTGTACTAGGTCTGCGTTACTTTATTTTTTACATTTTCAACCGTTTTCCTATTGGCCTTAATAATGATTAATGAGAGACACATAAAAGACTACCGAACATAATCAGGTTTTTTTGATAGAATATAAACCGTTTATTACGCATGGCAATACCGTTGCTGCGAAGGCAAAACCTTTTGTCGACTTTTCGACCAAGCCCTACTTTGACAGAAATGACGAAGAGAAAATGCAGTCACTCCATTATAATTCACATCAGACGTGCCCCGGGTTGGCAATCTCAAAGGCCCAATACTGAGACTCATATCCGATCAGGAAACACCGATTAATTAATGTGTATAACATTATGTTGTACGCTTGGTATTCAGTAATGTATAGAATAACGATTTTGGGGTGATATCCGAGCGGTGGCGAGGGTTAATGAAATTTCCGGTCCGTTCGCTCCCCTAACAGGTATATCAAACACATTTAGCACATTATAAATGGTTGTGTATAAAAACCGCTATAAAAAAAAACCTCATAAAAGAAACTATTAAAAGATTGCCAAAGTGTACGGTAACACAAAAAGCCGACCAGAAGCCGTTAGCCTGGCTTAGATGAGCCATTGCTGTAATATTTTGGGTCTTATATGGGGTTATGTATCTATAATGGTCACATTCTCTCGTATACCGGGTAATTACGCAACGAAACTACGATGAATGATCGGAAATGTCCAATTTCTACGCTCTCACATCGCAGCATTGAGTAAATTACATCCGATAACTCGCAATTCCTCTCGAAGTGATCGACGAATCACTGAAGCAATGCAGTCGCAGTCAAACACGGAAATTAAACACTACTCATTAATATCTTGTCGAAATTCACTTTACAGTTCATCAATAATTCTACTTGTAACAAAAAGTAGATTTTAAAACGCAGAAATCATTAGACAAACAAACCGAATGCGCTAATAACCGATAGATATCAAATGATAGGGTGACATTAGACCAATAATTTTTATCGAGATCCATTGCAAATGGTTAAGGCGCCAATATTGCAAAATACGAGCTAGTTTTCCTTCATACATAATCGATGCCCTAAAATATATGTTCCAGTCATGGACGATGTTTATTTTTTATTCGGGATTTAATTCATATGTTTATTTTTGCCTCACGATTGGAGGAAACCATATATGTAGGTATGCTGATCTGGCACGGACATATGTTTTCATTGGCACAGTTCGTGTAATTTGGAGTGAAAGAGGGTATATATTTCTCATTCCTCTTTGCCCATCGTTGTTTCGACACTGGTTATGATTAAGTTCTATAAATTGCGAATAATTAATATTCAGGAATAGAGAACAAATAGGTTTTACGATTATCTTACAACGAACATGACCTAAGTGTCCGCCTGCGATTTCGTTGAACCTCATATACAGTGGGTAAAAAAAGTATTTGCACATCTCACTCGAAACTGTTGTAAATTTGGCTTTATTTTTTTGTTTGAGTTTTCCCAAGATTTTTGTAAACAGACACCATGTATATTTAGGATAAACTATCGAACTTAATGAAGCATTTGATTTTTTTCGAAGGATAATTTGAAAAAGACAACGTGTACAAATACTTATTTTACTCACTGTATGTGGTAAGCATTGAAACCTATAACATACGATTTTTTTTATCAGCGGGAAAATGTTTTTAAGGGGGGAAACCACCCCTCAAAGAAAGGCGTGTCAAGTGGTGATTTTGCTGTTTTACCCATAAGTAGTCCATCGATCCGAATGAAACAAAAACCAAAATTCTCCTGGTGAAAAGTGATGAAAAATGCCCTATTGAAAAAATATTGTATCGAAAAATAAGTAGTATAAAATAAGGAGTATTGAAAAAATGAAAATAAATGGTGGCGTGACACGCCTTCCTTTGTCGGGTGGTTTCCCCCCTTAAAACCGTGTTTCCGCTGATAAAAAAATACTCGTGTAATGATTTCCAATGCTTTATCACATTAATGAGTTTCAAACAAATCCAAGGCGGACACTTAAGTGACTTTCTCAGTTAGCAATAAAGTTTCAGAAATTATATCAACTATATCTTCTTTGCGTATGTCAAAACTATAATAAGTGGTGCTTTGTCTGTAATTTTTGAATTCTTATAAAATTTCTTCAAAGGTCGTTTATATTAGCTAAACCAAGTGAAAAAATTGTGTTTAGAAAAAATGATCCGTCTGTACGTTCACGCGTTTTAACTCGAGTATAATATAATGTAGGCTATTGAGCATCAAGCTGTGTAGTTAATTATATTTATCATAAGCAACCATACAAACAAACTAACGGCAGCATCAAACGAGCACAAACGAACGATCAAACGAATGAAAAAAAAGCAAACGGTAATTTACGCATAATTAGGGGTTGTGTAAAATTTGCGAATTTTAATAAATGGTCTTCAAGGGGGGGGGGGGGCGACGGAAGGAAAGAGAAAGAAATATTTCTGTGGGTGAGAAAGCACACACTCTGAGGAAATGCGGGCCTCTGCAGGGTCTCATGTAACATTTTCCATAACACCTTGGAAAATAAAAAAACATGTCAAATAGAGGGGGACGATTTCAATGGGACGATCAAAATGATGTCAAGGCAGGCATAGCTGAGGGCACAGGTGGTATAATATAAAATATATTACTTCGTAATCACATACAGTATATCCATCTGTAAAAAAATAATTGAGGCAATAGAATGTGCGAATCAAAAATTCGCAATTACAAAATCGAAGCAAGCGTGAAAATTCAGATGGGCCAGTTCTATAATAGCATTACAAATTTCAGATAAAAAATGATGACACCGAGGACAGTACTTTTCGTCGTCGTCTTTCTGGTTTCTCTCGCGAGCTTGTCCACCGCACTTCCTACGGGGGACAAAGAAAGATTTATCAACGAGCTCGATGTGAGTACCGTTTTCTTATTTTCGCATGTTTCATTTACAAAAATGAAGTTTCAAACTTATAGAAATCTGTCAGCAATGCTTCCACATAATTTCTTTTAACGGTTAGGATGTTTGTTAACAACATGCTAATCACATTCAATCGCAGTCAAAGTAAGTCCCGAATTCTTTAGATGAATTTGTCTGATATTCTGCTAATTTTTTCGGTCAGTACTATCACAATGAATAGAAACCCGATCTTCTCGCCTCAAACGGTGAGGTTCCACGAAAAATTGTCGTTCCATAAAGTGTATAAGCATACGATAATTTTCCGAATGAAGAAGATATTTCTCGACAACTACGGAAAAATATATGCAAATTGAAATTGGAAAAGTTTA
Source organism: Ophion ellenae (assembly GCA_963210295.1). Lineage (NCBI taxonomy): Eukaryota > Metazoa > Arthropoda > Insecta > Hymenoptera > Ichneumonidae > Ophion > Ophion ellenae. Next base: position 294,719 of record OY723391.1, read on the forward strand.
GGTCCCAACCATGCGAAGAACGAATGAAACTTGATGTATATACTTTTTTTCACTTTAATTGGTAAGAAAGAAAACCACAAATTGAGTCTCAAAGGCGAACCAGAGTATTCCCAGCAACCGATTTAACGAACAAGTATAAAATAATGTCTCAGTTCCCCTTGATTTTTCATGATCGTTCTCGAAACTCTTCTACATATATGTCAGAATGAATAAATATTTTCGGACACTACAGAAACAGCCTATGGTACGTGTTTTCGCGCGCTACTGTTTTTTAACTGATGGAATACCCTTGGCTAACCTTTTTTTAATTCAGGACTTATTTAAGAACTATAATGATCGGACAGTTGTAACAGTTTTTATTGATCAAGGAAGTCTTACTCAACAATCGATAGCTTCTTTCGAAAATATGGACACTACTCGGAAAAAAACTTCAGCCTACGCGAATGCAGGTATACGATTGATCGGAATTTACATTTTTTAGCATGTTGCATAATTACCTACAATCGCAAATACAGTTTCTACCAAAAAGCTTTTTCAATATAAACTCATCTTAACACAATTCGATATTTTTAGACAATTCTAGATGAATAAAAATACATCGAGTTTTTACGTTGCTTTAGATGGGGTATGTGAAGGGAGTTCAATATATATCCAATGTGAAAAAGTACGTGGGGACAACGCGTAACGTCCCTTTGACGTTAGAATACAGAATGTTTCCAAAATAATGTTCACTATTGAGTTATAGGTTGCTACATTATCGTAGTCACCTGATATGTATAATAATAACATTCTCAAAACCCCTGAGTCGTAAGATTGCAGATAAATAGGTATTTTTTTTGTCTTTTCGTTCGGGACATTTGCCACAAAGCCTCGATTACGAAATAAATGAAATATCTGATGGGAAACCCTAGAACATTATCACTAATGGTTTCTAGGCGAGAATGTGCCTCTTCAGGCTAAATAAAGACCCCCTCCGGACTAGATGTTCCACGTGGCGTCGATAAAACACTTGTGCCTATTTCTTGTTCTTTTATTAATGTGCCATTGTGCACAAATGTGCTCACGACATTACTGCCGTATTTGCCCTATGCTGCCCTAGTGACGCCTCCCGATAAGGACAAACGGGTCACACATGGTCAGGATGATCCGGCCGATTTGTAAGTGATTTCGTGCGAGAGGTATCGATCTGATTGGATTCCAAAAATTATGGAACACCTTTTAACTATTCGGGGATATAGAATGATCGAGCAAACTTCCAAAATCAAATAATCAGGCATTTGAACAACATTGGAGTTGTACGTTCCAAGAATGAAAATTTATCATTTCAAAAATTCTAGCCTTCTTGAATGACACACAATATAGAACTTGGACAAAAAGGTTCTATTATACACTGACAGAATTTTTTTTTGATATTTACTAACCGCGTCTATTTGATTTTTTTAAAATTTGGATTAACTAGATTTTTCGTGAAATCAAATTTTTCCTATTGCATTCCATTATCGGAATTGTTTATTCGAAATACATTTTTTTTTCAAATCAAAATCTATTTAATATTGTCTAATAAGTAAATATTTTATTTAGTCCTAATAAATCTGTGATTAGGTTTCATCTGTTAAAAAAAACAATTACGATGAATCCATTAAATGTATCTATTTAATTTTTTTAATTTAAATTAAGTCGAATTTTCGTAGAGCAAACCATTTTTCTATTTGATATAACTAATGGTCTGTTTTTATTGCAACACACACATCAAAGGGTGGAAGGGGTAGGGAGGGTGGAGACAGGGGAATTATTTATATATATACATATAGGATATGTTTGAAAAATCAATAGCATGTTATTCGACAAAACTCTCGCATTATCACAATGCTTTTAACTAATTGATATCGTTTATGTGATACAACATATAATTATAGGAATTCAGTTGGTCTCTTATGCTATATCTGCAACCAGGATATTACAAGCACTCGGTTGCATAGGATCAGCGTGCGTAGCTACAGGTAGGTAGGTTCGAGGATCGATTCCATTTAGGCGAAATATTTTCTTCGAAAAAAATCATTTCACACGGCCAGGATACTACGAATTACGATACAAAATCATTGTGCTAAAACTGTCAATTAAGTGTTTTCATTTCATTTTTGATTTATGAAATATTTTATGCCCACCGTGAACTTAGATTTACAGGGTAATTGTGAGCATATAAATATTTCACTGAATCGATTCTTTATTTATTCAATTTGAATATATTTAATATTTAAAAAGAATACCTGAAACAAATAAAAAAATATCTTTGAAACAAATAAGATCGTAGTAGACCGTGAGACAAGGAAAAAACCTATTTCATATAAGTAGATCCTATTTAAATTAATTTTTTTCTTGGCAGTGTATACTTATTAAAAATAGGTACTTTTATTCGTATTGTTATTATCCTTATTGTTGACATCATTATTCTTATACACAAAAGTGTTAAAATACAAAAAAAAACATTGGTATATATGACTGCAAAGTTGTAATATGGATCATCTTGAGTCTGGGTGACCATGGACTTTCAAGAAGTACTCACTATTTAACGGAATTTAAAAAAAATAGTTTTTATTAAAATCCAAGAGGTTTTTTTCCTTGTCTTACGGTCCACTGCCATTCAATTTGTGTCAAATATATGTTTTTGTTTGTTTCAGATATTGTTTTCAAATATTGAATATTTTCAAATTGAATAAATGAAGATTAGATTCGACTAAATCTTTATTTGCTTACAATATACACTGCAAATACTACTGTACTATTTGCATAGAATATTTCATAAATGCAAAAGAAAATGGAATACTCAATTTAAAGTTTTGCCGCAACGATTTTGTATCATAATTCATCATTTCCAGGCCTTCTGGAATCACTTTAATCGAAGAAAATATTTCGTCTACATATGGATTCCAACCTACAACATACCTACCTATAGCTACGCACGCTGCCCCTACGCTACCGAGTGTTTGTAGCATCTTAGTTGCATATATGGCATAAAAGGCCAAACGAATTCCTATAATTATTTGTTGTATCACGTAAACTGTATTAAATAGTTAATATCATTGTGATAATTAGAGAGTTTTATCAAATATCCTGCTATAGAATTTTCAAACATAACATATATATATATATATATAATTCCTTCCTCTCCCCCTCTACCCACGCGCCCCTCATCGATGTGTGTGTTTCAATATAGGTAGACAGAAAATTAATTCAATTAAATAGAAAAATGTTTGACTCTGCAAAAATTCTATATAATTCGAATTTAAAAAATTAAATAGATACATTTAGTGGAGTTAACTACATTGATTTTAAACAGATGAAACCGAATCACAGATTTATGAGGAATGAATAAAATGTTTAGTTATTAGATAATATTGAATGGATCTTGATTTAAATAAATAAATATATTTGAAATAAATAACTCCAATAATGGAATACAATAGAAAAAATATGATTTTACGAAAAGTGTAGTTATTTTTTTTTTAATCAAAAAGACGCATCTAGTTAATATTAATGGAATTTTTCTTCCAGTATAGTGCCAGAAATTTCACAGTAATTTTTTACGGTTCGTCCATTTCAGGAATACCTGATAGTAGTTACCGGTTATCGCTGCTAAAACATCTGTTTTGTGCAATTCACGTTATCCATTCCCAATTTCACGTGAACGTATGTCGCTGCGTGGGAAATCACCCGCGCACAAGCACTCGTTCTTCGATCTACGAAACATTGCCGCGTCGCGTGTTTCGTGATGTTCCATGTAGGATGGAAAAAAATAAAAGTTTTCCAATAAAAGGCAACTTTCATCTCTGATATCGAGGCTCTTCGGCGCTCGACGAATCGATGCAATGTGATTTGGAATACGAAACACTGTTAGCGTTCAGTGATTCTATATATCATATTCTAGATCGTGCCAAATTGGTCGGATGTACTATCGGATATAACCTATTACATTAAATGTATTGATCAATGTCTGAATCATAATTTGATAAGGTAATTATGCAGAAGTGGGGCTCCACCCCAATTTCAATGCCAATGTTTTGTTTCGGCATGAACGCCTTTATTATGTCACCACTAGCGATATTCAGCCTGCGGAGACTGACCCTCGTTGAAAAATCGTAAAAATACACGATTCCAAAGACGAAACTGGAAATCGGTGAATCGGTTGTTTGTATGAAAACTTATTTTGCTTTCAACTTCAAAACCCCATAACTTATAGAAACAATTGAAAATGTCAACCTCTGCAGGCTGAATAACATTAGTGGTGACTAAATAAAGCGATTTATGGGGGAAAAAAATTCCCACCATAATTTGGGTGGAGCCCCACTTCTGCATAATTACCTTTAATGAGGCTAGAATACAAGCAAACAAATATTTTGTTGGCACCAACTAACTAAGTGCGACAGATATAAGGTATTTTTGTTTGAAGCTTGTTACTTGTACCAGACTATTTATCATACTTATCGAAATTCATTGAAAATAAGCTTTCTATACAGTGTTAACCTCAAAGAAAAGACTTGTTCAAGTTCTATAAATGTATTAGTATAGTATTTACTCAGCTTTAAATGTGTTGTTAGCGAGCTTTTCCGGCTACGAAACATTTACGTGAACCTAACAAAACATCTAATAGATGAATAAATTAATTATGAAGGCATGATGTTTTGAGGTTTTGCACAATACGATATTCATTTTAAGGTTTTTAGGATATTCACAATACGATGTACATCGCATTGTGCATAACCTCAAAACATTACACCTGCATCATTCTTTACAACAAGTTTGTAATATTGTTTAGAATTTTAAGTCGGTATTTGCATCGGCCATTTTATGGTGACAACGTCTGAGATGTTGTGCATAGACACCAAAAGTACAATTACTTATTAGTCGAATCGATGAGGTTATCAAACGGGGGAAAATACTATTAGAGTCGAAAATTCCATGAAATGATTTTTCACCAAAATACGCGTGTAAAAACGGGAAATGGTGATGGTATTGACAATAAGAATATCCGAAGAATGAAATTGAATTTGGTATAATACGGATTGGTTGAATACGGTTATTACATGGTTACTTTGGATAGATACACTTGTCTACTGATTCTAATATTGGTAGATGGTAAACTCTACCACAGTTTTACTATGTTACAATGCCAGTATTTACAAACATCAGAACCATCCCCGACTATTGACATTATTGTATCCATTGAATAAACTGCGCCGCTATCGCACCAGAACCTATTCAAAGGTCAAGAGAATCATTTATCTGACGTCTTCAAAAATGTGTCGAGGTTAATGGTCATCATTTTCGAGGTTAATGGCCATCATCGGGCATTTGTTACAATACATTTTCTGCACAAAACACTAATTTACTTTATTGGGATCTTCTTATTGTGAATGCAATCACGATCTCCCGTTTTTACACGTGTATTTTGGTGAAAAATCAATTCAAGGTCATGATATCATAGGTCGTTGGATTCGTCTGAATATCAGCTACAACGTCTTCATAAAAAAAACATGTTTCCATTTTAAAAAACCATCAATAACCTTGAGAACGCAAAAACTATGACCTTAACAAAAATGAATTTTTCACCGCTGCATCAGCCCTTTGAAATCACCAAATTACCTTCCGACATTGTTGTCGTCACTCTACAGGGAACGGAGATATTTAGGGTGGTCACTTTGAATGGTCCACCCCGTATATATTGGGGTGGCACAAATTCGAGCTCTATTTTTTATCCTTTTTTCACCATCCAATTATCTTCTTTGAAGAAAAAAAATTGTCGCCGAAGCTGCAAGCAGTCAAAAAATATTTAAAAGACGCTCAAGCCTCCCAAAAATTCCAATTTTGCTTTAAAAATCGATTTTTTTGGTCCATTTCTCACCCATGAATGTTACGCTTTATAATTTGGAAATTAACCTCGCAAAAGCTCTAGCCAGCCAATGAATATTTAGTGGTCGCTCAGGGTTTTCAAAATTTTCAATATCCGCCAAAAAATAAATCTCGCATGCACTATAATTCCTTGTAGAAAAAAGAATAGAGCTGAAAGTTGTGCCACCCTAATATCAATACACACACACACACACACACACACACACATGTGTGTGATGGCGGACACATATGTACATTTGCGACTCCCGATACGCTGACATTTCCAAATCGCTTGGAACGTTTTCGAGCGGATGCAACTGTCTCCCTTTATTGAACTTTTCGCCACGATTTGCTGGCTGAAAGTTCAAGAATCCCGGTGTAATTTTGAAGCATAAAACTTTACGATCGAAGTAGAGTTCGCGACGCCTGATAACGGCAAATCGGACTCTGTATACATAAAACTCTCGATCACCGAACCAGTTTCGATGGTCTTTTTCTGTAGACGTATTAACCGATATCAAAAACTCACCCTCTTCGGGTAAAGATATTTAAAAAAAACCACTATGCGTAGTTACAGAAAAATTCCTTGAGATTTAGGAAAAAAAAGATTTGTTTAGCTGTTTTGATTCTTTATTTTTTCTCTTTCACCAACATTCATACAAGTCACAATTGCTTCTCATTGTCAGTAGGTTATCCGTAGACTCTAAAGTTTATTAATAATTTTCACCAACCTAACACGTATTTTGCAATTTAACATGATAATTTTGTAATGTGCCAGCAGAGCATTGCAAAAATAAAAACTGCGACGTGTACAAGGGGCTGAAACTTCTCTTCCAAATCTATAACCTGCTTAAAACAATTAGCCCATTGCGCCTCACTCTCCTCGACTGCGCCGATGATTCCCCGTGACTTTTTCCAATCCGATCCGAAAGTAATAAGAGCTGTGCAAGCGCGTATAAGCCGAGTGTGGGAAGGAAAAAACGCCTGCTGCCCGCAAAGTTCAATGCCAATTAAATGGCACGTTTCGTGAGAACGTTATGCCGAACATTATGCGACACAACGTTTATTTTTAAATCATTCGTCCCAGACCTACCGGACAAAACTTACGTTCATGTTTACTAGTGTTTTTTTTCGTTCATTAAGTATGCACAATCGGATTTTTATTCATTTATGGGAGTAATGTATCGCTGCTAATTATACTTCACTTTACGATCAAACGCTTGCAATCTCGTTATAATTTTTTAATTTACGTGCATTATACGAACTGCAATTAATTCCATTGTTTCTACGTATCTGAGGATAACGTCCCTCCATAATAATAATATTCGCAACCTCGTCCGCCTCGCCCCCGCCTCGTCGTGTATGCCTCGACGCGCACAATATCCGATAACTCGTTAGACCCGTGTTATACAGGCTGACGCTTGTAACTCGAGGCCCGTGTGCTGTTGCAGCTTTAATGCTAATTGTAAGACTGGCCTACAGGTGAGAATAAGCGAGAAGAAAAAATCACTCCCCTTGCCAGTGACAATGGCGAAAAGTAAGTGCACGGACGAATCCAAAATAGTTTAGAGCAATCGTACAAAGTAATCAAAGTTCTATCTTGTCGATTTTTTAAAACGCAGCCATGAAAGGAGCTTTTCAAAGACGTTCGATAATAAAATGATTCCACAGTCTCGTGTCGATTCTACCCTGTCTTGATCGAATAGGGCCTACGAGCAGCCAACCCTTCGCCAACGATTCGGTTTGTGGATTTACATTTGGAGTGTTCCTTTCTCTTCGCGGTTTTCTTGCCCCAAATGACAAAAAACCCTTCTAACCCTGCCGTTTCTCAAACAACCCGACGGAAAAGCCATTTCTTTTTCTGTCAGAGAGCTCACCAAAAAGGGGCTACCTACTTGAAATATCAATACCCACAATACATACATACAATACACTTTCTGTTGCTTTCACGTTACGAATCCACTTGAAACTTGGGCTGCTTCGAATTTCAGATGGGATGATACACCAAGGGTTGCGGTCGCAAAATGTTGAGGCCTCCTCATTCTCAGAATATCTTTATGTGTTTTCAAAATTGCACTCTTCATGCACGTTCGAATTTGCACCATTCCGCCTCATACGACGATTTTTCTTATCATAACTATTATACATCTTATTATTAGTAGATGTGCGTATACATCTATATATATATATAATAAGGGAGGGGTGCCTTGTCTGTGGTTTTTATTTTCACAAAACTTCTTTACATATCTTTTACACTAATTTAAAAGAGTATAAAAAATCAAATTTAAAGAAATGCGTCTTCGTTTGCGCGTGTATAACACGAGAACTACTGAATCGATTTGGACTAAACTAGCGGAAACACAGCTTAAAGTGCGCAATATGATATAGGGCATTGAGCTATGTAGTTAACGGCAACTTGAATAAATAAGCATACAAACAAACATTCCGTACACGGTAAAAAGATCAACAGCAGCACCAAATTAATGCAAACAAACAGATGAGCAAATAAACGAACACTCGGAATTTTCTTAATAATCAGGTTATTTTTGGATGTTCTAACATTGTCTTTACACATTATTATTTTCAGCGAACAGGGAAGGGGGACAAAAAAAGAGAAAGGGGAAAACGATTTTGATGCAAGAATCCAACGCATTGGGGTAGGGGGAATCTTTCCCCCTACCCCAATGTCGATGTGCCATCGATAGTATTTCAACACGGGCGAAGTCGCAGACACAGCCAGTATATATTTATATGTGAACATATATATATATATATATATATATATATATATATATATATATATATATATTAGGGTAGCACAAATAACAGTTTTCAATGCCTCAACACATATACAAGTCTCAACAAAATCGTTGGCGGACACTTAGGTGATGTTCCTTGTCAGTAAGTTGAAACGGCTTCTACCGCACAGGTTTTTCGCGATTGTCTTGTACTCTCATGCAAATACGATACAGTAGTGCATTATGTTTTCACAGGAATAGTACCGAAAATGTTCGGAAACTATGTAAGACTGAGTGAAACCCATAGAGTGACAAAAAGAGTAAATATACGATGGTATTCTTACCCAATACTTTGCTTGTTAATGTCGCGGCATACTTTCCACAACATATTAGATGTGTTGCGCGTCTATATCATTCTATGCTCTGCAATAAGTCTCGAAAAGTTTTTTTTTGTTTTCATTCATCTCTTCACCCTTGCCAAATTTTCGGCCCCAAATCGACCACAGATTTGCTATAGGATTCAATTCTAGTGATTGTGCTGTCCAGTCTAAAACTTCAATCTGCGACGAACGGAAAAAAGCCACTATTTTGCGAGCGGTACGTTTCGGATTATTGTCCTCTTGGAAAATTAAGTCATCCTGTAGACCGATTCTTAGCAGACATTTCTCCACATTTTCATTCATAGTATTAATATAAATTTCTACTGTCATCGTTACATTAATTTCAACCAACTTTCGCATTTCTAACCACGGGAAGCAGCCCCAAACTAATACGCCGCCTCCTTCAAAGTTAAGGACCTTGGAGCGGTAGCCATAATCTAAGATTAAATCATTAAAATATATATATATATTATTGTCTAGACTATACTAAGTCTGTACGAATTTTTGTCACCATCAAACACCAGAGATAAGAAACAATACGTTAATGTATGTAATTTTACGTGCGGTTAGATGGGCAAGACGTTCACGCTCGGGTGATGTAATTTTTATGGCTATTTGCCACCAAGATAAATCATTTCTAACAACAGATTGACGCAAACTAAACCTTTGTAAACATTTTGAAAAAACCTCCGCTTTCCCATCGTAAACCATATATATTCAATATTGAACCGTCAAGGCTTGATGAAAGATTACGAATCTTTGCTGGCGAATGAAGAGCATTTCTGCCAACCTCAATGTCCGCAACGTTGCCGTATTTCAGCAACACTTAGTATTAATTAATGGTAATAATGAATAATATCATCACATAAATATAAATAGCCATAATTCTTAATGACTCAATATTTCATTCTGAGTTGTATAAAACGTTCGCTAAAAACTTCGTTTTTCTTACTTACGTAATAAAATATAAAAATGCATAATTTTGCCCAATTATATATTTTATGAAAAATAAGCTCTACAAAATAAATCCATACTTCGTATACATTTTTTTGGGTTTATTGAAAAAATGTCATTAGCCATCATTTAAATCAACTGGACCGTCCCAACCTCCTTAACCTCCTTCTATACATTTTTTTTCAAGAATCCTTTTTCCGTGCTTCAATTACTCGCCTGGTCGCTGCTTATGACTGAAGAAATCAAATTCACTTCCATCACTCCAGATAACTCTTTTCCAAAATTATACAGGTTTATTAACGTCCTTTTTGCGAATTCTAGGCGCTTGATTTTACTTGCCTTCCGAATCGAAGGGCGATGGTGTACAAAACTATGTTTCCGTCCTGTTCCTCGCAGTCTTCTAAAATTACGCAGCTGGTGATCATCGGATTTTTCGTCTCTCTGATAATTCTGCGATCATCGAATAAGCTCGTCGTTCTTTTTTCTCCCACGTCCGTCCTTATTCGTTACTACGTCAAGCTTGGTAAACTTATCTCCCATATTTTCCCTACTGCATCTTTACTTAGGTACTTCATATTTCGTTCCGATTTTACTATTAGGTAGTCCTTCTTTTGCTCTCTAACAACGAGTTTCTTGACTTTAACTGAACTTTACGGCATTGCGCGCTTTTTAATGCCATTCACTTTCAGATCAACGATAACTGACAGAAAATAGATCGAATCTATTTTTTTACATTACGCCTGTTCTTTTAAGGAAACTTCCAACCAAATACTACGGTGCGTACTTTTTTTTGTACAACGTAAAATTGGCAATCTACCGATTTCATTAAATCTTACACCGTTTTCGAATATTTGCGGATAAACTTCCGGAAAGCGGAAACCAAATTTCGACCTCAAATTTGGCGTACACCTTCCATTTCTTGTTAATAAGATATCCCCTAAAAGGATTTTTGGCGACACGCCATAGTTTTCGGGATATCGATTTTTTCAAGTAATTTTTTTCTCATCCCGCTCTTACCATATCTATAGCTGACGGGCTCAGCTATGGCTATACCTACATATCTTATCGCGCCGTCCGCTTTGTCCGGATCTTCATCGAGTTTGTTTGGAGAAACCCGTCTTCAACGTTTCCACGACCGGCGCTAACTACCATTTTCGTCTATAAATAGTGACTTAAATAAATCATTTATTTTTAAATGTATTTCGAAAGTGTATTCATTAAGTGTAACAACGTTTATATCAATAACTATAATATAAACCTATCAAAAATATCTTTATATACCTATAAAGTGAGAAGATCCCATAAGACTCGTCTCGCGCAGCTTGACGGCTGACTGCTATCGTGCCTGCTATATATACATTGAAACGTATAGGTCCGTCTCAGGCGTGAATCCCCCCCACCACTTATTCGAAGACAGCGATGTGGACAAGCGCGGCAACTGCCCACAGTCACTCTCGTTGGGAAGGGAGCAGAAAATGATACAAGTGGTGACATCCCTCGGGGGACACACAAAGTAAAGGATACAATTTGAAAAAGGAAAAAGAAGGGAGACTATTTTAAAGTAACATTTATGTAACAAAGGATGCTTGGGAAGGGGAAAAAAGAGCGGGAAATGAGGGGTATATAAGGACCACTCGAGAGAGAAAAGGCCTGTTTGGTTCTGGCCAGCCTCGGCGCAAGTACTGAAACGAGATATAAGTACGAGCTGAAGAAGCAAGGAAAGTATCGAAGTAAGAAAAAAGCGCCGGGTAGGAACAGAACAAGTTAGCAAAAATTAGGCTTGAGTACCAGACATAAGTACGCGCTGACAAAGCCGGGAAAGTGACAGATTAGGAAAAAGCCAAAACAATAAAAGGACAAGAAAGAGAAATACGGAAGTCTTTTTTTTAGGCGACGACATAGGGACCACTTATGTTTATTTAGAGTTCTTTACGCGAGTTCCGGAAAAGACAAGCTTTGGATTCCAGATTAAGGAACGTGGAATTCGGCGCAAGTAGTGAAAGGAATGCAAAGTAATAGAATTTGAAAAAGGAGAAAGAAAGGAGATAATGGGGGTAGAGTCTGAATAAGGAACGTGTTGAATATGAGCGACTACTGAAAAGGAACAGATAGCTAGGTCCGATTACGGCGAGCGTAAGGAACTGGAAAGAAAGGATAACTTGTATTGGGCATCTCTTGAAGGTTGAAAGAAAATTGCTAAAGAAAAGAGATCATAATTCAAATACATAAGAAACGGCCAGCTGACTAAGCAGCCCGCGTTAATTTTAAGTCCAACAGTCAGCCATAAGAAAAGATACAGTAGGCAATGAGAGTAAGAGAGAAAAAGAACAAAAAAGGGGCAGTGACCGAGGATGGCTGTATCGTCAAAATCTGATAGGTCCGCGAGCGACACACATACAAACAAACACATTTAGACACACATAAATACCCGAAAACTGTAAGCGCGGCTGCGAGCGGCACATATACAAACAAACACAAGCAAGCAAATCATACATTGATAGACGTCGAGCCGAACATTGCGACACCACACACGAAGAGCATACACAATACACATAAACACGCATCAGGATACCTGCGGCAAAAGCGACGCCGCACACATACGCAAATACTCATACAATGATCAAAACGCGCACAAAACCGTATCGTTGTAAAGACACCCACACAGATACACAAACAGATATGGATGTACACGAATCAAGGAATAGAAATTATAATAAAAATATGATTTCTTGTATACGATAAAAAAGGTCTCAATTCATTTGCTCCCTAGGCGAGTCCTGAATCCAAATAATTTTTAATGTAATTAGGGGTGAGCCGTTACATAATATAATATGTTACAGAGGCGTTTTGACAGCTTTAATCTTTAGTCGTGGTTAGAGCGTTTCTAAGCGTGAAAGAAACGACCCGAATTTAGGGTGAATAAAAAATTTAACGAAGGTTCCCCGTGTCGCAAGTGTTTAAAAAAATGAATTTTTCTGAATTTTTCTCGCATCAACCAAATACAATTAAAAATGTATATCTCTCCGGACATACATCTTTCATTGCCTCCAGTTGATGTGAGAAAGGTTCATAAATTGGCTCTTCTATATCGAGAAATGAAAAATGTTCAATGTCTTTGATCGCTGCGAAGAAATCCATATTTCTCGCTTCGCAGTCTCTAAAAGTATAACATGTTGATTGCTTTTAGTTGAAGTAAGACAAACAACGAAATGTTCATATCATTAAGCACTGGAAGGCCAAAAATGTGTATTTGTGTTGCGTTAACTAAATACAATCAACATGTTACATCTTTGAAGACTGCAAAGCCAAAATCATGTACTTCTTGCAGAGATCGGAGACATCGAAAACCTCAAACTTAGAGATATAGAGAAGCCAGTCTATTGGCATTTCTCACATCAAACGATGGTAATGAAAAAATTATATTTCCATGGAGATACATTTTCAATTGCCTTCAGTTGATGTGTACCGAGTATACTTCTGTATACCGAGGAGTATAAATTCGTCAGATTCTCCGATCGCTGCGAAGAAATCCATGTTTTTGGCTTCGCAGTCTCTAAAAATGTAAAATGTTGGTTGTTTTTGCTACAAAAGAAAAAAATATGTATTTATCTTACAGTAACTAAAAGCAATCAACATTTCATTCAACAGTAATTGTTTAATTCAATTATCGTCCAATTCAATCGTTCACTTACAGTAATTAAAAACAATGAGCAGTGAATTTGAAATTCACTTTTCTTTGGACTGAAGCTACACGAAATAAGAATTTTTTTCCTTCCACAAAGACATGAAATCCCCTTTAAAAACTTTAAGAAAGTAAACAATGAACCCCAAGTAATAAAAAAAATAGGGAATTCCGCAACCCACTTTTTAAATTAAGGTACAAAACACAAGACTCCATGTAGAGTTCGATAGCTGTCACTATGGCCAAGGTGCTTACGCAGACTTATGGTGAGTCCGCCCCATCCGAGACTATGGGTACAAATTGGTTTCGACGATTCAAAAGTGACAATTGTGAGCCTCATAAAAAGCAACGTCCAAGTCATTCGAAAAAACTTAAAGATACCGAATTGTAAACCTTGCTGACTTAGAACCCTTTTCAAACATTAAAAAAATTAGCTGAACAGCTCAATGTTGACAAGTCAACAATATCCTGACATTTGCATGGCACTGGAAGGATACAGAAAAGAGGAAAATGGCTGCCATACGAGCCAAGCTAGAACACCATTGCGGATCGACTAAACAACACTATTTCTTTGCTTATTAGGTACAAAGACAGTTTGTGGTCCCGTATTGTAACTGGGGATGGAACATGGATTTACAACGACAACCCTAAACGTAGAAAATCAGACCCTGTCCACCCATCAACATCGACGGCAAAACGGAATAGCCATGGTCGGAAAGCTATGTTGTGTATCTGGTGGGATATGGAGGGGGAAATGGCATATAACCTCTTGGAACGAAAGGAAACGGTCACTGCCGAATGTTACCAACAGCAGTCGGACAATTTGAACGATAACTTATTAGAATAAAGGCCGTCACTAGTCTCAAATGGCCGAACGGTGATTCTGGTGCACGAAAACGCTCTGCCCAATGTTGCATTGCCGTCGAAAAAGCACCGATGGAACCGGATAGGGAGCACCTCCCCCAGCGTATTCTCCGAAACTTGCCCGAAGTGATGATATTAACGTTTGCATCATTGGAATGCAACGAAATTGTTTTACCACACACTGATGCTACGAATATCAGTCAAATATTTTTGCAGACGCTGATTAGGGATGCATAGCCCAAAATTGCAAAAGAAGAGTTCAGATAGTAATAAAAATTAAGAAATGAAAAATAAAGAAGAATGTTCGTTGCACTCCAACGATGTAACTTTCAACACCGTCCCAAGTAATTATTTCTTGTTCAGTAGATGCAACACGCCTTACACGATACACATTTCGGTAATTAAAAATACCAAAAAAGGGTAGATGAGAAGGTGGGAGAAAGTCGTAACATCCGAAGAAAAATACTTTAATCAATGCAAGCCAACAAGTTTTTACAAAATAAATGCTTAAAAATGAGAAAGACAAATTCAGAGGATTGGAATGCAATCAGCTAATTGGTTCGGCTGCATACGTCTCATTCTATCGTTGCATCCTTCTCCACTTTTAAACTTCACCACATATTACTAACATGCTTATAGCACTCTCATGCTATAAGCAGATAGAAAATTATTTTGCCAGCTGTCAGCTATAGCACGAGAATGCTAAAAGCGTGTTAACGCAGCTGGCAAACCAATTGTTTTTTAAAAAGCCTTCTTGTCTCGTTTTTGCACGAGACATTTTGTGAGACCGGAAAAAAAAACATTTTTGCCTCGCCTGTCTCGAGATTTCGATTCTCCATTCCTGTCAAGCGTGGAGAAAGTGGTTTTTTTCTTAGCGATTCAATCGACGTCTTTACTTTAATGTCGCAAAACTTATCTATACGGGCGGCAGGAACGGCGAATTCTGTATATTCGCGAGCTTCTTGCTTAACCTTACACGCCAAGTCGTTGCACAGCGTTTTCAGTGTATTTGCTTGCTACTTACGTTCTACTTTTATGTAATAGTGATACCATTTTTTGTTATAACAGTAATATGATTTTTTACATAAAAATAAAATATTTTAATAATATTAGTCCTAAGGTTTAGCAATTTTGTTTACAACATTTCTAGTAAACTTTCTTGGCTATTTTATAAAAAGTTATTTCACTTTTCTGTACATTTGAATTGGAAAATATAATAAAACGGTTGTTTCAATTAAAATGAATAATATTTGTTAATAAATCAGAATTTTCAATATTGTGAAGCAAGCAATAATGTTTTGGTGGGGGGTTTTTGATTGCTTGGCTTTCTTTTTTAACTTTTTGAAATGTCTTATACAGTCAAATACAAAGAGGTCAAAAGCGACGAAACGTCACAATTAGAGCTTTACGAGGGACTCATATCACCCAAGTGGCATGAAAGTAGAACAGACTATAGCTGATATATCCTTTTCTGTTGAACATTCGACCAGCCGGCTCGACTTTGGCACTCTAGATCTTATTAAAAAAATCATTGAAACCCTAGCCGACGAGATGAAGGGCGCTTCTCTCCCATTTCAATCTGAATCTTGATTGTACCCCCTCGGATATTATATGCAAATATATATGCATAGGGAAGTCGGGAAGAGCCGACCTATTTCAGTGAACCGCACAAGATTTGATCACTGATTTTTTAGCTTGGTCGACCGTTCATTTCTCTTTGTAGATTTGTTCTCAGAGACTTTGTTTAAAAAATATAAGTCGTAACACTCGATCAGGGATAGTGGAGTTATTTTGAAAAATCCTAGTTTGATTTCTTCGCAGACATTTTTAACCTAATTTTTTCTCCAGATTTGCATAACCCGTTGCTATTTTCAGTTGTGCACTTAGAACAAAATCGATGGCGATCACACAGCCAGAGCATTAAAGAAAAACTTGAGCTCGGTATTTTACTCAATTACGTTTTTCTTATCGCACAATTACATTTCATACAAAAAATAGTAAAAATATAGTAAAGCATGATATTGCTACGCTTGTATAACAAAGCAGAGAACAACACCTTGGGTTATTTTCAAATACGACTATGAGACCACAGAACAGCAATAAAAATCTTTTGCTGTTGTGCGATATCTTTGATACCCTTTATCCTCAGTTACGTGGGTTTCACACTTTATCTTATTATCCTTTATCCTCAGTTACGTGGGTTTCACACGTAACACGAATTGAAATTCTATCTCTTTTATCATTGGCATAAGAAATGGAATAGTTTATTCCATCGATTTCAAGATATGATATAATACGATTGATGTCCCCCATTCTCCGCACGTATTATTCTGCATGAAAAGATATACAAATAGCCCGAACATTTGTTTTATCTCGCTGTCATATAACAGATCGTATATTTGGTATGTAGAACTACATTGAAATACATCTACGAAAAAAGTATGATTTTCGCATATTTTAGAAATTATCGTATTCCACAGTATCACAGTCGGAAGAAGTGATAAAATCTGATATTAAAAATGATTGTACCTGTTTTCCATCGAGATGACCTGCGATGTGTATAAATATGAATGTATATATAAATAGAGCGGGACAGAGAGAGAGAGAGAGAGAGAGAGAGAGAGAGAGAGAGAGAGAGAGAGAGAGAGAGATGCAATGAGAATCTGTGACGGGATATCCGGTGCGTCAAGCCTAGCGGGGTGAAATAAAATTGGGGCGAGGGTCGTACGAAACTCATCGCGTGCAAAAGTTGGTCCCGCAAGATTTCACCCTCTGTAATAGGAAAGACCACTGAGAAGCAACCGCAAATCTCAAAGGATCTTTCCATCTAGTTTTTTTACATGCAGTTATTTGATACAGCCATGATATGTTTGTACATATATGTACATATATATACCGAAGTGTCCTCAATCCCATGCAGTAGACTATACAGGAAATCCAATTTTACAACACCAGTGGTTATTTGAAAAAATGGAGTATCCGAAATCCTACAAAATCCTATAGATCCTATACATAAAATATCAATGACTCAAATCCCAAGGTGGACCAGCGATATCCTTCGAAAGTATCCGGAGTTCATAAATAAGATTTAACGTTCCCGCTGAGAAAAAAATATACCATCCCTTTTTCGTCCTTCTCCTTTTGCCCCTAATTGACAGAACCCCTGTTCGTATCCTGATCCCTCTTTTCACCTTCAATATCACACACTCGGCCAATGCAGGCTCAAGCAAGCCCCGCAATAATCCGCTCAACAGACAGACCTCCGAAAAAATCTATCATCACTTTCGTCAGAATCTTGCACCCGGATGCTCGGAAATAACTGTTTTCTCCCTTTGCGTCATGTGACCTTTGAATATCCATCGCAATTCGTGATTTTTGCCATTGCACTTAATTTAATTCGTCCCGAATTTATATTTTACACAATGTTTAGCTTTTTTCGATATCGAGAATGACATCCTTGCTTACTGGTAGGGCATTCCCTACTATGAGTCGGGCCTTGGCCAAATTTTTGCGCGCCTGATTCACCTGACCGGTCCCTGCCATGGAGCAGACAGGAAAGATCACAGAACCGTTTCGCACGGCTTCAATTCTATGTTTGGGAATTTCAATGTCCGCGAGCACTTTCACGTAATGTATACCCGGCTAAAACATTGACATTTTCTGAAAAGCGGAGCCTGCCTTTAAGAATTGTGTAAATCTGCTTTGCGTTTTACCTCAATAAAGATATTTACAGTTCATTAGGATGAAACCAATACATCTGTTATAATTCTATTCACCATTATTATTTAAATAACAATAACATTTATAAATACATTCTTAATGAGGCGAAAAAGTAAAGCAGGTGAATCGTAGTCGCCTTGTGAGGAAATAGCAATGTTCTGGCCGGGAAGACATTACCCGTGTAGAAATTCGAGTCGGGTAAAGATACTGCCCCTCATCTGTTTTTCCTAGCTACTATCAGGCTATAGTCAGGCCTACCAGCGTGGATCGTGTTGGGCATGTAACTTTTGAAGGAAGGGCTCTTGGTAATAAGGTAAGGAAGGGCTTTTGGTGATCTACCCGAGTAAAATAAATAGTATTAGGTGGTACTGATACTTATTATGTCACAAGTAGCACAAAATTATAAAAGTAAGTGCACGCTATAAACATAGCACTTCTGTACGTGGTGCAACAACAGGTCGAACTTTTATTTTCGTACGATAGCATAACTCGCTTACGCAAAGCGCTTCGCTTAAAGCCACCTGGCGGGTTGTTGGCGAAATACATTCAGTAATGTCTTTCCCGCCAGAACATTGATATTTCCCGATAAGGCGACAAAGCCTTCAGAAACCACGAATCTCTTGCTTGAATTTTTCGCCTTATTAAATAATTTGGCTATTCGTTATGCTTAATTCATTAGTTATTGTAATCTCTAGTTATTGAAGTGCTATGCTTACAGCACACTCAGAAAAAATATTTATTATGTTCTAATAAATTGGCACATTAGAACATAATGTATTGGAAATTACTAAATGGTTACTCGTACGGAGACATTTTTTATGTGATTGTAACTACAGCATTTATTCGGCATCACTAAATATGTTTTCTTACGTGCCGTTTTTTCACATCAATTAAAAGCCATATTTAAAATAGAACATTTGAATAAATATTTCTTCAAATCAAATAAATACTACTTCCCAATTACGAAAACCTCTTTTTTCGCGACTATGATACTAATGAGCGCATACGCATTAGTGACGGGCCCGACAGCTGGCCGCTCGTCAGATGTTACTCACGCATACGCTTACCATGCAGCTTCTTCCTATGCCAATGTTTTTGGCACAAGTGTCAGTGTTGCGTTTCGGAAGTGAGAAAAAAATCGTTCAAGTGATAAAATAATGATGGATGAAATGACACATTTCCTCGAAAAATACCAGCTGGGGGATTATGAAGAATCCTATTAGATGTTAAACTCTATTTGTTGGATATAAAACACCTATTTCTTCTAACTTATATATTCTATTAGATGTTAAGAAATCTTAAACATAAACCTGAAGAAAAAAAATGTCTTAGCTGTTAATAAAATCGTAGTAGGCCGACATATGTATAAGAAATCTTATTCGCTGGGAGACAAACTTCTTTGTCCTTAATAAATCTTTTTTGTGAGTGCATGCACTTACGCTTATGGTTTTGCGATGCTTGTGGAATAATAAGTATCAGCACTATATAATAATATGTATTTTACTCGGGTACATCGCCAAGAGTCCTCTCAGTGGCTGATCATTTCCCCGTCAAGTCGCCGGTTTATTTCCCACGCAGAGCCTTGTCGGTACACCATCACCTTCCTCGTCATTCCTCGACATTTTTATGATCCCTTTCCTCATCAGTCCCTGCTTATTTCCCAATGTATTCCCTATGACTTTCGTGATAATTTCCCGCTTATTTCTCAACCAGTTCACGAAAAAAGGAACTGCGGATCAGGGCCTGGCCTAAGGCTTGTTGCTACAAGGCCTGACCATAGCCGCATATAATTAGGGGAGGTAGATAAGGAGCAGTAATTTTTCTCGACTCAAATTTCTACACGAGCATTTCATTCTAACCTTTTTTCCCAGCAAATTTTATAGATGTATAAACTTTGGATAATCGTGCTCTGGAAAAAAAAAGAGCCGAATTTTTGCTTCCTCGAGTAAGCCAAATCCGTTGTAGATACAGGCACGAGAGTTCACAAAATGGCTCTCTGTCAACGCACCAAGAGGCTTGAGAAAATCCATTGTATACGTTGGTTCATATATCTATACATATATACAGGGTGGACCATTTAACGTGACCACCCCAAATATCTCCGTTGCCTTTAGAGTGAAGAAAAAAATATTGGGAGGTAATTTGATTGATTTCGAAGGGCTGATACATTGGTGAAAAATTCATTTGTGTCAAGGTCATAGTTTTTACGTTCTCAAGGTCATCCATGGTTTTTCAAATGGGAACATGTCTTCTTTACCAAGACGTTTCAGCTGATATTCAGACGAATCCAACCACCTATGCTATCATGACCTTGATATGATTTTTCACCAAAATACACGTGTGAAAACCAAAATGATTCGCCAAAATATTTTGGTGAAAAATCCTTTTAAGGTCATGATATCATATTACCTCCTGACATTTTTTCGTCACTCTAAAGGCAACGGAGATATTTGGGCTGGTTATGTTAAATGGTTCACCCTGTATGTATGTATGTATATATATATATATATATATATATATATATATATATATATATATATATATATATACATATATATATATATATATATATATATATATATATATATATATATATATATATATATATATATATATATATATATATATATATATATATGTTGAACGAGGCAGGTAAAGAAATAAATGAGCCGACACACGTGGTTGTGAGTTATGATAACGAGAAATATATATATAAATGATTATTATTTAAGCAAAGAAATAATTAGAAATAAAGTTTCACAGTGTTCAATGTCTTTTAAATGTCAATATCGATGATCAACCTCTCTGAAGATGTTTTTAGTGTCTTTCGAATTTACGGAGCACGTTTTTAGCCTTTTGTCTTTTATTCTTATCACCATTAGCTCGGAGCACGTAACGAAAGTGAAGAGCATCAGAATTCGTTACTCGTCAACGGGTTTCGCGCATGCGTGTAGTGCAGTGCTACCAATCTCAAAGGCAAAATTACATTTTACCAACAATATATATATACGCGCGAGCGTGTGTGTGTGTGTGTCTGTCACGAGGAGAGAACCTCGCCACAGTGCGATGGAATGAAGTAATATAATATATCAATGATACGTAACGAATAAGAAAAAACTCGTGAACAACGGTGCACATTCAGAAGCATCCCACTTTTCTGATCCTTGAGGATGAGAAAAGCTCTTATATACTCTAGTGTCCCGCCTCGCGGTCTCGTTTTCTTCGACTTTTCTCTCTCGTATCGTGTCCTGCCTCGAATCCTATCACGTTTTCATATGCACATACAATCATGAGATTCTACGTCCGCACGTGTTTATTTTATTCATGAAAGAAGATCATGTATACTCGCGACGCTAGTCCGATGTAAAACGTGACAGCACTTTATCGGCCAAATATTCCGTTGGGCACACAGCGTGGACAATTTTCATTATATTGCCAAAATGAATTCTGTTTCCGGGACTCTTTGAAAAATTGACCGATTCTATTATGCGCCGGCTCTGTCGGTGGCGATAAAAGGTGAAATAAGATCGAAGCTCCGACTCGATTAGGCAATTACCGTTATTAAGCAATAAAATTATTTGTGATTGCAGCTGGTCGATGATGATGGAAGCATCGAAACAGCCCTTATCAACTACCTATTCACGAAACAGGTGGTGAAGCGTCTGCGAAATCAAATCGACATCGGTGATCTGCAACGTAAGCGCAGCTATTGGAAACAGTGCGCCTTTAATGCGGTCTCTTGCTTCGGAAAGTAAATCGGGTCAACACAAATGCAACCCAGGCATTCTTAGGGAGAGAATTCTATTTTTCCCTCCTTCTCCCGATGCTTCCTCTTAGATGTTAATCGATGTAGTGAAAAAAGAAATAAAATCGCGTTAATAGGATAAGGCGTTAGTAAGATAACGGTGAGCAATTTTATCGCCTGTATGCACAGCTATGCCAAGGGCGGTTTTCAATTTATACGTACCTTTTTGTCGCACATCGCCAAAATTCCAAATCGCACGGGAATTCGGCATCACCTTTTTTTTCAGCTCCCTTCACATCGGAATTTGCCCATGTCCGCTTTCTCGCGAATTATATATTTTCTATGTCCACAAATGCATATTGAATGCATTTTAAAAATCAACCCTGCTTCGTATAGATAATTAGAGCGTAGAAGAACAACATAATTTTCCCATTCGTCGCTGCCTCGAGCTGCCCCGAGAAAAAAATGTATAAATCTATGGATAAAGATTGGTTTCATTCGATGTCAACTGCTCGCAATGTAAAGATTTTAAAGCCAAAGCGTTGGCAAGGGAGGCCAGCAAAAATCTGTAACTTTAACATAGAACAGTGAAATACATATCTATAGTGATTCTCGACATACGTTTATTTCACAAACCATTCCCAACCTACAATCTATTTTTCCTCCCATGAATTTGCTTAATCATGTATCTATGAAATAAAAACATTGTAGACATTTTTCATTAGTGTATACATCCATCAAGTGGCGTAACACGATCGCCAAATCAACGGCATATACGTTCGATTCAAAGGAACAAACACACGTACATTTTTTTTGCAAATTCGTGATTGTGGCTTGGCTGACGACGTTGGTATACAACTTTCAACAGAGGAGTATAATTCAACTGAAAAACAATCTATGCAACGCATCCAGCAGGACAAAGAGGTAAGGGGCGTCTATTTCTTCATACGAAAATTTCCGGAAGAATAACCCCACGGAAATGCCTTAAAAAAGACATTTCCCCAAATAAAATGTTCTTTACAAAATTCGCCTGAAAAATAAATGTCGCCAAACAAAAATGGGTTTCACAATAAAATAACTTCGCTCCGGAATTTTTTAGATTTGATCAAATTTGAGCGAGTTCGAACAGAAGTAATGATAACGTCGACGAGAAGCGGAGGTTTCTCTCCACCAAAAGAGGACAAATATTAGCGTATACACCAAATTTGAAAAGAATTGTCGACGGTTTTGATGAAAATAATGAAATCTATTAAAACTATCGCGCAAATTATTTGGTACTAACATTTCTGGATGTATATCAACGTTCGTATGAATTCTTCTTGTTTATTGTTGAAATGAATACATTTTTTTTTCAAAATGCAATTTTGACCGAATTCTCCTTGTACTTGTCCCAAGTCTATTCATTAATAATACTATTTGTGTAGTTTTGATTGTTCGAAGCCTACTAATTAACATGAGGCGATGCTAGCTCGGTCGATAACAAATTCTGCAAACAACTATTGTCAAAGGCATTTAAGTTTCGGCGAGAGGATTAATTTTTTTGTGTGTGCTTCGAATCTATATCCTCTGAAACTTTGAATTTTTGGAAAATGTATGTCCTTCCTTCCGAAAATAGGGAAATGGGGGTTTCACATAAAAATGAAGTTGTTATGGGGGTAAGTCAACATGTTACCACCGAGCTGAATTTTTTTCTGGACCTTCATAACCTCTTTGCTGATCATCCTGTGCAGTTTGAATACGACCCACAGGACCGTTTTTTACAAAATATATTCGGCAACCCGACGCATTTCGTGGGTTAATTACATTACGCTTATGGAAAACTCCCAATCATTTTTCAGTACATTATTAATATCTGCTAAGCGAATGTCACCAGGGAGCTGAAAAAATAGGTACGTTTCGACTAATTATCGGACTTTGGTACCGTGAGAATGAGGATTTACAGTACCGTTATAAAATATTAATGTTTTTGATAGTGAATATGTGCGAAAATCAAGCACACCAAATATTAGACTGTGCAATAATCGTGGCAACGTCGTAGACGGCACAAATGCTACTGTGATGTCGAGAAATGACACGAGTTTTAATTGTGGTAACCTTTTTATTTCACGGTTTACAAAACAGTCTGCCAGTCCGGCTTCGAAGCGCGGTCGTGGCCCGAGAGACGCGGTTGACACCAGAAATTGAACAACGAAGGTTAACAGCTCTTCACTGGGACAGAGTCACGAATTGAATGCCGCGAGTGTATCGCGGGAGGTGTTTTTAAAGGGTCGAACGGTGGGAAAATGGTCGTGGTGGGGAAGAATTTGGGAAGGGTCTGGAAAGTTCGGCGGGAAAATAGGCACACGGGTGACTAAGTTCCAGGAAAGGCAGGCGGCTGATTAGGCGGGGCGATTAGAAGAGGACTCTGGAACCTTCGGCGGAGGATGGACTTCGGAGTTGTGTGACTGCATTCCGGGAAAGGCGGTTGTTTGGTTAGGTGCAGAGTGCATGGGAAACTAGCGATAAAAAGGGTCGCGGGAAAGGAATTTGGGAAAAGTCACGTAGGCCACGCAGCTGGCGGGATTACCATGCAGGCGATAATAAATGCACTTTGGGACTCGGGAGAATGGAGCGCGGCGTCGAGCGGAGCCGCGGGACAGGAAGCGATAAATTAGGCACGCAGGCCCGTGAGTCAGAGGTACAGAGAGCAAAGGAGAAAAAAAATAGGTAGTGGACAGGGACTCGTTACACCTCCCTCCTTATTTTAGAAAATCCATATAGCGGTAAATGGATTTTTGACGCCTTAGGATAGTGCGGATTACGTCTAGTGGAGTGTCTTACAGTTGAACGGGTATCGAGAGGCCGACTTAAATTGGCTAAAGCTATGAGTTCATCTGGTGGATAGCGGGACTCGTAGTTGACATTATCGGTGGTGTTCGTGTGGAAACAATTGTTGTACACATTAATGCAGGGTGAGAATGTACAGGCGAAAAATCTCATTATCAGATTACCTAGACATGTACATAGACCTATCTTACGGGCTAACATTAGAACTACAATACAAATACATGCATAACCAAGGTATTTCAGTCCATCGTACGCGGTTTCGAATAGGGTCTTATTGCGTCGGTGGCGTCCAATCTTTTCGGCTTCTTCTGATATTTCGTCCAATGTCTGTCCGAGAACTTTCAGTTGTGTTACGTCAACATGTGTGGGTTTCCCTAAAGTAGTCAGTTGTAGATCGTCCAGAGATACGGAGTGATTGCTCAAGACGTCATCGAGTTTGGGTGTCTTGATCGTTTTGTTTACGATTACTTCGGTAGTTTGTGCGAGTTTTTCTTCAAGTCTGGGTCTAATTACAATGTGGTCCGTCTGTCCGAGGCAATTTCCGGAGAGCGTTATTCTATTAGTTCCGCGTAGGGTGGTTTGACGAATTTTATGGTCGTCGCAGACAATATGGAGAATTTCGGGAGTGGGTGAGGTAACAATCCATGAGTTGCCATTTTTTAGTTGAATCCATAAGGATTTCGCTAGGTTAATGAACAATATTTTACATTGTGAGTCGGAGATGTCGGACGGTGTTTGTAATATGACGGCTTCGCAGCTATTGGGGTTGTTAATTGTGTAGTCGGGGTTGTGCCGTTTACACAGTAGTTTCGGACCTAGCGATTCACACCGGGAGAGGTCGTTCTCGTTGCTAGGTGTGAACAAAGTTTTCATGTTATTAACAACAACTATTGTGTCGGGTGGACTCAGGTAGTAGAATGAATCGCCGGACGCTTTCTGTTGAAGAATGGGTATGAGGCGGTACGCATGCAATACACTATTTTCAACTACAGGAACCTTAATAACATAAGCGAAGCGGTTGTTTACAATCATGACGCTTATCTCACTAATTTCTATTATGGCGGCAAAGGCAGATTCCACTAATGGTACTGGGGGTGTGTCACTAGAAATCGTTTTTTCTCGAATAGTGCGGAGGGCTGTAATCAAATCTGTAGGGCTGAGAATTTGCGAATGCACAATTCCTTGCTTACCGTCATGTACTGCGTTTAAGACGTTGTTGAGATTTTCGCTATATTCTTCGATGATTGTTTCTAGAAGTGCTACTTGTGAACTAGTAATGATGTCCCGAGTGTTGTTTGCTGTTCGGTAAGCTACGTTGTACAATGCATTATGCAAGTGATTAGTTTCGTTACGTAAATTTTCTGACTTCCGAAAAGGTCGAAATTACAGCTTTAACGATGGTAGTTTGGTTACGAATCAATGCAGCTTGTTTCGTGTTGTCTTCATGAATCTTATCGATCTCGTTATTATAATATTCAGCGTCTGAATTCCCCAGTGTACCGAATAGAATTTTGCTGATATCGCCAATAAAATTGAACACTCCTCTTTTAAGGCGCGGGGTGTAGTTAATTATGTTCATTAAACGGACTCTACGGTCTTCGATGCGGAGCAATCTATTTCGTACAGTTTCTATTGTAATAGATTCGAGACACCTCGTCTTGCCTTGAGTAGCGTTACATACTATTGACAGTTTGTTAGCGATGCTGAACAGTTCGTCTCGTTGCACGTTGATCTCGGTGAGGTCGACGTAGTTGACTAGGGTCCAGGTCTTGTGGAACGTCGCCCAGATGTTCCATATAGACTGGTCCAGAGATTGGCTCCACTTGAAAAACTTCATTGGCCAGGCAAGTAGACGCGAGCAACAATAGAAACGCCAACATCTTGTCCCTAAACATAAAAGCAATTAGTTTCTGAAATATGGCTTAAGCTTATTTACATGGATTAATTTTTTTCTATTTCGAAGCAGGATCTCGTAATTAACATCGGACGTCCGTTCGAATATTATCGCGGGGCCTTCCCACTTTGGAGCCAGCGGGGATTTATCTCGTTCCTGGGCAACGAGAACTTCGTTGTTGAAGATGGGAGCAGGTCGATGGATGTGAGCGTCTTGGTTGGCTTTGTAACGCTGCTTCGCTGCAACCAGGTGGTCACGTCCTTTCTTCAGAATTCGTTCGTGGTCCGCGCGTAGTCCCTCGAAGTATTCGTCGATGGTAGCATTCGTTCGATGAATGGGAATGCTGTTCGGGACGTTCGGTTTCCGTCCGAACTGCATCTCACAAGGTGTGAGTCCGATGCCTTCTTGTTTCGCCGTGTTGTAAGCCATGGAGACGAATTTTAATTTCTT
Organism: Ophion ellenae; assembly: GCA_963210295.1. NCBI lineage: Eukaryota > Metazoa > Arthropoda > Insecta > Hymenoptera > Ichneumonidae > Ophion > Ophion ellenae. The sequence continues at coordinate 321,858 of OY723391.1, forward strand.
GTTCCAATCTTCGCGGTGGTCGTGAATGAGAGCCTTAATTTGTTCCTTGATCGGTCCGTGGGCTCTCTCTAGACTTCCGTTGCTTTGCGGATGGAACGTAGTCGTGGTCATTTGTGAGATTTTGAAGAGTTTCTCCAAGTGTTTAAACGTCTGGTTGATGAAGTTGCGACCTCCGTCGGTGAGAATTTTCTTTGGTGCGCCGTGGATGTAGATAAAATGTTTGACGAGTGCATTTACGGTAGCTTGTGCATCTTGCGTCTTTAGAGGGATCAACGTGATATATTTTGTCAGTTGGTCCTGTACTGACACGATGTACTTGTACCCATCGGCAGACTCGGGAATGGGTCCCACGAGGTCCAATGCGATCTTGTCGTTCGGTCGTTCGGGTGTGTCCGTAATCACGGCTTCGGCTTGAGGCCGCACGCGCACCAACTTGATTTTTTGGCAGGTGTCGCATCTTCGGATGTAGTCTTCGACGTCTCGCTGCATATTCGGCCATGTAGCAACGGCCTTGATGCGGTCGAGTCTTGACTACCCCGAATTGTCCGGTGGCTTTCGTCCCATGATGTTCTTTAATAATGCGTTGACGTTCTTCCTCTATACCTGGCTCGTGGAGATCCTTGTCGTACAGGTATAATAATGGGCGATCCTCTCTGGTTGACCAGATGAAATTAATCATCAGTTTAATCCGGTTCTTTATTCCCGGATGGGCGCGGAGGTGATCACAACCGAGGTAAATTTTCGTGGTCGTCTTCACTTTCATTAAGGCGGCTGTGATTCGGTTGAACCAGTCGATTTCGTCCTCGGAGAAATTGATGAAAAGTTGATCCTCGGCGTCGCTTGGGGCGTCCACTATTTTTATGGCGGGAACGTTCTTCGGTGGAACGTCCTCACTGATTTCGAGGACTACCGGAACGTTTTCGGTCAGCTCGAACTCGATGTACAGCGGTGGATCACTTGTTGAGTCTTCTTCTTGTTCCTCCTCCGCTGGATTATCGTTGTTGTCGTTCGTGTGCTTCACGTTTTCTTTTTCGTCTGTGTTGTCTTCCGTTTGAGATCGCTGTTGACTTCGGGTGGTCACGGCGTAAATGCGAGAGAGAGCGTCTGCGTTCGTGTTAAGAGAGCCTTTTTTATAAATTGGCTCATACTCGTATTCTTCGACTTTCATCCGTAGATGCATCAGTCGGCTGTTGGTTGGAGGGTCAGTTGCCTTCAATATCCAAATCAGCGGCTTGTGGTCGGTTACGATTTTAAATTGTTTTCCGTACAGGTACTGGCGGAAATGCTTTGTTGCCCACGTAATCGCGAGCATCTCTCTATCGGTGGTGAAGTAGCGCTGCTCTGCCTTGTTGAGAGTGCGCGAGGCATAGGCAACCGGTCGGTCCTTCCCGATCGGTCCCTGTGATAGGACGGCACCGATTGCGTGGTTGCTAGCGTCGGTGGTCAGTACGAATTCTTTCGTGAAATCCGGGTATTGCAGGACGGGTGCGGTCGTCAGAGCAGTACGTAGGAGTTGAAAAGCCTGTTCCTGCTTTTCACTCCAGTTCCACGGTGCATCTTTTTTTAACAACTCGGTTAAGGGTTTGCAATTCTACTAAAATCCTTAATGAACTTGCGATAATACCCCGCGAGTCCAAGAAACTGTTTTATATGTTTCGACTCTTTCGGTGTTGGGAAATTCGTCACGGCCTCGATTTTCTTTGGATTTGGCTTTACCCCTTCTTCGGATATCACGTGGCCCAGGAATTCCAGTTCTGGTCGGAGGAATTCGCACTTGTCCGGTTGCAGTTTTAAGTCTGCTTCGCGCAGGCGCTTCAACACATCCAGTAGTTTCCTGTTGTGTTCCTCCAATGTGTTGCCGTAGATTATTGCGTCGTCGAGATAAACAAAACACGTGTTGCCAATCAGTCCACGCAGTGCGTTGTTCATCATCCGTTGGAACGTTGCAGGTGCGTTTTTGAGACCGAAAGGCATCCGGTTGTAATGAAAATGTCCTGATGGCGTCGAGAAGGCTGTCTTTTGCTTATCTCGTTCGTCCATCGGTATTTGGTGAAATCCGGATGCGAGATCGAAGGCGGAGAAGTATTTGGCTCGCCCTAGTTGATCCAGGATTTCTTCGATACACGGAAGAGGGTAGGCGTCGTGAGAAGTCTTCTCATTTAGCTTCCTGAAATCGATGACGATCCTCCACTTCTTTTTCCCGGATGCGTCAGATTTCTTTGGTACTACCCAGAGTGGGGCGTTGTATGGTGAGTCGCTGGGCTCGATCAGTTTCTGTTCGAGCATGTCGTTGACTTGTCGGTCAATTTCCTCTTTGTGTGCCGGAGGGTATCGGTACTGCTTGACGTTTATCGGAACGTCATCGCTGGTTATAATGCGGTGTTTGACCGCTTTCGTACCTAGCAGTGGGTCGCCAGGTAAAGCGAACACGTCGGGGAAGGACGATACGATGTCCCACACCGGTTCCGCTAGCTCGAGTGGCACGTGCTGTAGCCGCACGTTTTCTTTGAGCGTTCGGATTCTATCTGCCGAATTGTGCTCTTGGATGTGGTGGATCCTCAATTCGTCCGCCGGTGCGTCTTGGCGCGCCTCCGCCGATGAAGGGGTAGGTTCCTCGAAAGGTAGCCCACGCAGTAGATCCACGATAAACCGTTTCAGTTCTTCCGAGTCGTTTATTACGGGCACTCGGGCTTCATAGACCTTGGCTTCGAACACGCAAGGTACTATGGATTCTGAATTTTCTTCGCTGGTTATCGCTGGTCCATTCGCGATGTTTGTTGGCACGGAGATAAAGTGGATGGATCTCGCCGGGACCGTGACGGATAGAGGTTCGAAATTCAGTCGTTTTCCGTCAAATTGCAGGAAATTGTCTTTCCCGATGCCGATGTACGTCTGATATTTCTCCATGAAAAGGACGCCAATCAGACCGTCCTCTTCCAATTGGAAATCATCAGGGACGACGTGGAATATTTGCTTTCGGCCCTCGAATTCTTGTTGCGTTACGAACAACGATCTGTGTAGATCGTTGCCCATCTTGAACTCTGTGTTCACATTTTTGTCGACCAGGGACGTACCTTTGAGGCTTCCTAATTTGATGAGGCTCCGGTGTCTAGTAGAAATCTCCCTGGTCCTCGGATGTCCCGCATGGCGAGTTTGACAACTCGTTTCGTGCATCCAACGGTGTTAACGCGAGGGAGCCCTCCGACGTTTCGGCTTCTGTCGTTTTCTCTGGAGTTAGGTGGTTGACTCGCAGAGGGGGCCGAGGTGGCGGCAGGTCCCGTCGAAAACCCGACTGTTGGGTGGCGGAGTTGCCTCTATTTTGGAGGTCACGCATCTTGGTGCGGCAATCCCGTTCAACGTGCCCGATTCTTCTGCAGTAGTTGCAGGAAATCTGTGGTCGAGGTGTTCCGGATGAGTGTGAGGGTCCTGGTCTCGGAGTCGGAGGCATCGGTCGACGTGGGGCGCTGCCGGGATTTCGGTCGGCGATGTTGAGGCTGCGGGTCATCATTTCCCGCGTGTAGTTATAAGCCTCTGCGGCTTGAGCCTTGGCGATGGCGGCTCGGATATTGTCCGGTCGCTGTGCGCGCACTTCGGTAGAAATTTCTTTCCGGAGGCCTAGCAGGTACTGTTCGAGGCCCTGCTCTCTCTCATATTCTATTATGAGTTTCCGCTTACTCTCATTTGGCGTAGAGTTTGCGAGCACGGCCAAGACTTGATTCTGGACTTCCAGAAATCGGTTCGTGAATTTCGATACGGTTTCGTTCCTCCCTTGGAACGTACGCGAGCGTTTATCGCGGAAGAAGCTGACCGATTGCAAATTCCCGAATAGGATGCGGAGTCCCTCGTACAGTCGGTCGTACGTGTCGACCTCGTACTCCTGAATTTTACGCGCCGCGTCAACCACGATTTTTTTTCGCGATTATCAACCGCCGGAGATAATCTTGTCGCGTCACTTGTGGTCGCACGTCCTCGATTGATGCTATAAACGCCTCGACACCGATATTTTTTCCGTCGAATTCTTTTATTAGTTCTATTGCCTCTTTAGGCGTGATTTCCTCGAATTGTTTGTCCGATAAAACACTCGGCGGTCGCGAAAATTGTCCCGTTTCTTCACGCACATCTCCGTTTTTGTCACCCGGCCGGACGAACACTTTGCCTATCGCGTTTTTGAGCGTCTCGTTTACATTTGAGAGCGACATGGTGTTTACGGAGCTTGTATCAGAGTCCGTCGCGATTTCGATAGGTAGGCGATATTGAGTAAATTGGTTACTCACCGATTTTTTATCTTGGTGGTCCAGAGCTGTTGGAGTCCTTGTTGCTTCTTGGTGTTGTCGGTCGGTCCAAGCTTCTAACACTTTGGGCTGGCACACTCCACACTTAGCACCAGTTTGTGATGTCGAGAAATGACACGAGTTTTAATTGTGGTAACCTTTTTATTTCACGGTTTACAAAACAGTCTGCCAGTCCGGCTTCGAAGCGCGGTCGTGGCCCGAGAGACGCGGTTGACACCAGAAATTGAACAACGAAGGTTAACAGCTCTTCACTGGGACAGAGTCACGAATTGAAGGCCGCGAGTGTATCGCGGGAGGTGTTTTTAAAGGGTCGAACGGTGGGAAAATGGTCGTGGTGGGGAAGAATTTGGGAAGGGTCTGGAAAGTTCGGCGGGAAAATAGGCACACGGGTGACTAAGTTCCAGGAAAGGCAGGCGGCTGATTAGGCGGGGCGATTAGAAGAGGACTCTGGAACTTTCGGCGGAGGATGGACTTCGGAGTTGTGTGACTGCATTCCGGGAAAGGCGGTTGTTTGGTTAGGTGCAGAGTGCATGGGAAACTAGCGATAAAAAGGGTTGCGGGAAAGGAATTTGAGAAAAGTCACGTAGGCCACGCAGCTGGCGGGATTACCATGCAGGCGATAATAAATGCACTTTGGGACTCGGGAGAATGGAGCGCGGCGTCGAGCGGAGCCGCGGGACAGGAAGCGATAAATTAGGCACGCAGGCCCGTGAGTCAGAGTAGAGATATTTGCAAAGGAGAAAAAAAATAGGTAGTGGACAGGGACTCGTTACACTACCTATCTTATCCGTATTCGGTAATTATGCCCGGAAACCTCAAACTACTCGATCAGGATAATTAACAACGAATATTATTGGTACTTATTCTCTTAATTAGTAATAATTACTTAATATCAATTTGTTAACTATGTTCAGGAAATTATACATTTTTAGACATTTCTAGACAAAGACAAAATAACGCGGATTTTTTTATCATACATAAATCTGTTTTTATAATATCGAAAAATTATTGAAGTTTTTTTTATTTCTTCGAGATTATAGGCAGCTTTAGTACACACTTTTCCTTTCCAGCGGATTTTTTTTACTCGGACCGATATTGATTTTTGACAGCTCCTTGGGCCGATATTGAGGCTACGAACGGGGCACATATGTCTCTAACTTCGCGACACATATGTCAACCTCGGCATAATGATATACCACGACGTTGCCAATTTGTTTCGCGTTAATTGAGCGAGAAAAAGTTATAGAAAATAATTATACAAAGTAATGAAAAAAATGTAATGTAATCGCCGAATGGTCAAAAATTCATGTTTTTACAAATAGATGTAGAAAAATATTTCGAAAACGCACGTTTAATATGACAATTATTTGGAAGCTGACAGTTGGTAACAGTCAATCGGCTTCGTGCATAAGCATAGGGCGCTCCCCTTGCACTTCACCCCCGACGACTAAACCCCATAACAACCTTAAGGCGAAGTGTCACACCAACCGAGCGAACCATGATGGCAAGAGAAGTAGCTTACGAGCCACCGATTGTTCTTCGAGACGGCTGATTTATCGGGAAAAAACCAAAAGAACACCTTACGCTTAATTAAAAGACGAACGACTATCTCTTCGTTTGCCTAAATGTAATCCATTTACGATAAAACTTGACCGTAGGATTTGTGCGGACCGGACGTTTAGTACCTGTCCTGGCACGTACAAGACCAACATAACCTCACAAACTTTTGAACCCAGTTTTCTCATAGATGGTTAAGTTTTTAAAGAAAAACAAAGCATCAGGCTAGGTAGAATTCACTTACGCAGAGCTTGACGATTTTATTTTGCTCTACATATTATTTTTTGTAATCGTTTTTTGCTTAAATTTTTGAGGTTTACTTAAATATTTTTCGCGGGTGTTTTTTTTCCATGGGTCGTTTTTTCTGGGAAATTTCGTATTTAACAAATTTCAATGGGGAAGACGCTGCCCAACGCCGACCAAAATAATGCGTAATGAAATAGTTCGCAAAAAGAACGAATAAATTGTCACCATAAAACAGTACTACCATAATGCACAAAGGAGAATCGCGATCGCTTTTTGCCTCATTGATATGGAACAAAAATCATTTTGCCCAATGTCCTCGTTGAGTATGATTCTACGTTCGTGTATTTCTTTAAACCCCAATCGACTTCATTCCTCTTCATGCTACGAACAAATTTATTTGTATATAGTGAAAAAAGAAGAAATTGTAAGCCTCGAACCATTACATAAAACAAGCAACGGAAGATACATTTCACAAATATGTAGGAAGAAGAAAAAATTAATATCAAATGTTGCAAGCATAATAAATAATTGCAAGAATTATGAATTTCTCGACTCCAGTCCGTTTACAGTTATGCCAAAACCGTCTCCCATGACCACTCGTGTATAATTAACATTGCATTTTTAAGGTATGGTTGACGTACCGAAAAATAGAAAAATACTTCGCAAAAGAAAAACTTCGAATTAATACGTTTGTCTAAAAATATAACCGGAATAACATCGAAAAATAGGACGAGCAGGTAACCATAATATGAATTTCTGTTCCTAAATGTAAATTCTTATTAGGAGGCATTTTCCGCAACCAACGATTGGAAAAGTTTCTATATTGGCTTTCCAACTTCCTCACGCCTCCACTCATCAACGGCAGTTCGAAATCAATTGGAAGCCTGATAAGATGTCGGCCTCCACATATTTGCTGCACACATTCAACTAGAGCAACCAGTTTCGATATCAATTGTTTCGTCACGGAGCGCATTTCGAAATAGGTAGCTCTTGTAAGGCATCGCTGGTACAGTAAACACTCGGCTAGTGTAACGAGATATCGCTCCATCATTGAATTGCTTATTTAACGTCTTGTCGTCGATGAGGACAAGGACAGTTGCAATACACTCCGACCAATGCAACTGCGTGCGGAAGTACATCCCGCATTTGTAGTTCTTTCACAGAATTCTCGACCCACGAATAATCTACATGTCTCGCTGTCTTTGGCACCTCGGCTAAATCCTGGAATAAGCAAGGAGCCATTTTCACAGACTTTGCATACCAAAAGCCAGCAAGATTTTTTCCGAAGATATGTCGATTTCGAGCAGATAATAACGCGTTTTTCTACTACTTTATCATCTTTTTCGTCAGTAATGAAAACCATAAATATGGTGACAAGAAAAATAAGGACGATAGTAATCAATACATTCGTTCGTCACAATCGTACCATAAAACTATATTTCTCCTCGGAATGAGAAGCCTTGCATCATAAATATTACCAAAAGCATCGAAAAAGATTAAAAGCTATGCATATTTTAATGAGAAAGCTTATTATTTTGGAAGTAACATGCTCACGGTTTATCGTCAACTATTATCATTTAATTCGAATTAATTCGGGTCTCTAACATATTTTACAATGTTCTATGTTGTTCTATAATTGTTAACAAGTGTTCGAAGTTTGTTCCATGATTGATCCCACGACGTGTAACGCTACATTTAAAAATGAGTCGGGTCAGCTTAACCGTATGCTTCGACCGCGAACCCGGAAGCCTAAACACGGAGGTCTAAACACTGCATGTATACATGAATATTGCCAAGAGAACTTTGAAATGATTTCATGTTTCACACCTAAATGTCGAATGAGGCGAAACCTTGCTTTCAGTTCCTTACTTTTTCAGTAATACATTTGGAAATTTATCTAAAATATTGCTTGTATATATATATATATATATATATATATATATATATATATATATATATGTGTGTGTGTGTGTGTGTGTGTGTGTGTGTGTGTGTGTGTGTGTGTGTGTGTGTGTGTGTGTGTGTGTGTGTGTGTGTAATTAAAACAAATTAACGTTCGATTTTGAAAGGAATGTAACGAAAGAAATCAGCTTTCTAACTTGAAAACGAGGTAAGTTTCGATTGCATTTTTCAATAGTATAGTCGTGCTTTATATTGGAATCGGAAAAAATTAGAAGGCTAATTTTTTGACAGGTGATTTTGTAGGTTCGGCGGGTGCTAATCCCAGTTTGCCTAAAAATCAGGGCGTAGGGTTTTTTTTCAAAGGGATGAAGAGGGATAGTCGTGGGTTAATGCCAAAGTACAACCCCTGCGAAATCGGCGCCGGGAGACAAAATGTTCAGAAAAGTCCGGGCTTTATTTTTGTCCACAGCGCCGAAGTCGTGAAGGTTCATTTTAGGGATGAAAAAGTGTGGTGAAATTTAATAAATCAGTTTTAATTCGATAACTCTTTGAAAAATGCAAACAATGTTTGTTTAAATGGGAACGTTGTAGCTCTTGAAAAGACACATCCATCGAGTATTTGATCATCCCTCTCCGATAATTTCTTCAACTCAAAAAAATGGTTGATATATCAACAAAAAAAATTTTTCGGGGATGGTTTAAATGTACGAAATGTAGAGAATAATTTTCTCTATATTTTGGTTTGTATGGACCACCCTCCAACTTTGCTTTTTCCAACACCTCTCGGGGATTGGAAATTCGAAATGAAATTCTGGGAAAACTATTGACCGAAAATAAAGAGGTACGAGTTTGGCGCTGTGGACAAAAATGTAGCTGATGGATCAAGCTACAAATTGTTCCGCAGGGGCGAATTCGTGCGGTCAACAATTTTCCCAGAATTTCATTTTTTATTTTCAACCCCCGAGAGGGGTTGGAAAAAGCAAAATTCGAGGGTCGTCCATAAAAACGAAAATATAGAGAAAATTATTCTCTACATTTCGTACACGTAAACCATACCCGAAAAATCGATTGGTTTTGAGTTATTCAATAAACATTTTTTTTAGTATTTCAACCATTTTTTTAGGGCGAATACATTATTGGAGAGTAATGATCAAATACTCGATCGACGCGTCTTTTCAAGGGCTACGTTCCCATTTGAACAAAAATTGTACGAAGTTATTCTAAGAAGTTATTGAATTAAAACTGATTTTTAAAATGTTCACGGCCAAAATGAACTACCACGACTTTGGCGCTGTGGACAAAATTAAAGCCCGGATTTTTCTGAACATTTTGTGTCACAGCGCGCCAACCTCATAGGGGTTGTAGTTTGGCATCAATCCATCCCCATCCCCCTTCATCCCCTGAAAAGGAACCATGCACCGCGATTTTTAGGCAAACTTGTATTTAGCACCCGCGGCAGCTACATAATCACCTGTCAAAAAACTGGCCTACTTCGAATGTTTTCCGTTTTGCGGAGTTTTTCAGCGACAGCACGACTATACTAAATTGCATTCAACGAGAAAAGAACGTTGTTCAATTTTTCTAAAATTCTGTTCCTCCTGGTGGCAGAATGGAACACAGAAGATTATTTTTATGTTTGTCTGTTCTGACGTTGCTTCCGCCAATAAATAAAGGTAATGGATGGCCATTTTGTATACACCCATATTCGTGGAAATACCAGCCGATAAAAAATAATCAACTTGTACTTGTCACAATTCATCATATTATGACTCTACTATCCCGAATTGTTAAGAAGAATTATTACACATATACGTAATAAGTAATTTTTTGCAGAATTATTGTTTGTTCGAATACGGCTTCTCCACGTGTCTTGAGTCACAACAATGTTAAACAATCCGAGCACATGCATGGGGCGTAAATCCGACGTCGCAACCTTCACGCCGCGCCGTACACCGAGAGTAATGCCAACATAGGCCGTAGTTCAATATTTTTTAAGTTTCATAACATCCATATTGTTTTTATGATAAAACGTTGAGCTTTGTTTTCTTGACATTCATTTTAAAGACATCATAAACGCGTCAACAAAAAATGGTAATATCGTCACCGATCGTCCTTCTCGGAACCATAAATCTTGTTTAGCAAACGTTCTTTGACCCTAATTCATTTCCGCGATTTAAGGGGAGAAATGCAAGGAGGCAAGAAAAATATTGGCTGATTTTCATTAGTTTTTTAAAAGGGAACATTTCTTCACGATTTTTTAAACTTAGGGTATGTTTTATTACTACTTTTGTCTATTCCATGGTATTTGAAAAAAAAAATCTTCAAAAATGGCGGCGGTATGGCACGATCTTCTAAACTGCATTTTCAAAACTGGTGTGACGTATAGCTGAAAAACTAATTAACCGATTCTGATAAAATTTGGTATAAATGTTTCTAACCTTATTGTCTAAAATATGACCCAAAATGTTTTTTAAAATTGAAGAAATTTTTTTTTATTACCCAATGTAGCCAATTTTTTCCGAAAATTCAATCTTTTTGTTTCAAAGCGTACCATTTAATCGATTTTCGACATTTTTCACTTTTCCTTGATTCATATTCTGCGTATGAGTGTTAATGAAAGAAAAATCTTTGTTGGTTTTTTTTTCAGATTAATCCGACCGACGCTACGTGTCACGCCGTCTGACAACATCCGCCGCAACCTGATTAAAAGACCGTGCCACACCTCCATTTTCAAAGATTTATAAAAAAAATACCATGTAACAGCCAAAAGTAGTAACAAACATACCCTCAGTCTCAAAAATGGTGAAGAGATGTTTCCTTAAAAAAATTTTAAAACAGCCATTTTTCCTCACCTAAAGGTATCTCCCCCCTTAATTGGGGTATACAATAAAAATGAGCCACGCTGTATATCGGTATCTTCATACCTCTGATTAAAAAAAAAAACGAAAAAACTACGACCTCGTGCAAACCAGTGGACGTATATCGGCGCGCAGGGACGTATTTAAACGTTGCTACTCTACTCGTTGTTGGTGAGGCGAAGCTCGTTCAACGGTGTTCGAGAATTGGTAATGGAAGTGCCGAAATGGTCGAGTTAATTGTGTTAGTCGTTCATCGGATTACATACGCTGTTACCACGAACTGCAATTTGGATAAACACCATGTACCGACAAAGTTTGAAAACTATCGAGATTCCGAAGACTCGACGATGAGTTTCGTGCAACATAGGTGCATACTTGAAAACCTCCTTTAGGCATATCTGCAATTAACATCCCTATATCCCGCTGGCCAAGATCGCAGCCAAATGCCTTCAATATGTCAGTGTACGAGGAACCCTCTTAGCGAAACATTTTCAATTTTCGAGAGGTGCAAACGAATTATTGACTCACTCTGTGAAAAAATAATGATTCATTTGAAAATCAGATGGAAATAGCAGTCGAAAATTGAACGGAGATCCAAAATTGCCACGCGAATGAAGAATCAGGTGAAAGTGACGATAAAAATACGTTTAGATTGACTAGAGTCCGACTACATTTTTGTTGCAAACATAGGAGACTCGATTATCGATCGCGAAAATTGATCAAATTTCAATCCTATACAACCCACACAGAATAATTTCGTTGATAAATATGATTTTAACACATCCATGCAATTTTACGAAGGTAAAGAAGAAAATACTCATTTTAAATAAAACTTTCTTTACTCACATGTAAGACAGTAGCTGGAACTCTGCACGTTTGATGTACGATGTGCGTGGCTTTAGACAGCTCTCTCTTTCTAAGAATGCTCGCACCATGACTAAATTCGGAATGCGTATTTTTTCTACTCGTTAAGGAAATCAAATCGTTGGACCAAATAACAAAAAAGGGTACTTTTCCCCCTTGCTTCTTACATCCTCACAGACGGTTGCCGAGCTGCGAAGGGTAAAAGGCGAGGATATGAGGGTTACATCTCGATACCAGCGTAAAAACAAATTGAGCCTCGTGCATTGTAGACGTAGTTATTAATAGCATCTTTTTCAATACATAACATCGTCGAATTTGAAAAAAATCGTTTGTTTGCTTGCAGTTTTAGGTCATTGCGCGACCCCAAAAGTATAAATTTTCAATAATTGACCATGCTTGACGTACTGATTTGCGGAAAAATGTTAGACCGGTCAATTGAAAAAAAATCATATAAAATACTAACATCATATTACGCTTAACACTCAAAAATATTATCCTATTTTTTATGATTTCATATACTTTCTGGCACTATAAGCACTGAAAATGTCGTGAATCTCAATATGTTTGATTATGTTCTAATTGTTGTCCGTTCGCAAAATATTTAAATTATCACCTGATCGGTTTTACTTATTTTCATCTCCTTAACTAAATACCCTTGACGAAGTACCCCTAATTTGATACCTTTCACGAAGCTTACCCTTACTAAATGTAAGCTTAAAATGGCCTTCACGCTGGAGCGAGTCAAAGCGTACTTGTACATTAGTCTTCAAAATCGTCCGAGATTACATCGAACCTTGTATAGACAGTGGGAAATTCCTGCAGGGACATGCAACTACACTACGGCCACGATTCAGGAAACAGTGATTTACGTACGAGTCCCTACTATACGGTCGGGTTCAAGATGTGCGGCGCATGGTGATGTATTCTTTTCTCGGGTGCCCAAAAAAGCAGCCCAGCCCTACATGTATAGAGTGCATTCGTTCTTTGCTCAAAGAATTTTGCAACGTGTGCCGGATACTCATTTATTTCAAATGATTTTAACGCGGGCATGTATATGATCAAGAAGCATTCAAGTGAAACGAGGGCGATAAGGGGAGAGAGAGAGAGAGAGAGATATTGGGAATAACCTCTGCGTACGCTTATAGCGGCCCGTTTTCCAATTTTGGCTTAACCGATCCACCAATAAGTAAATTGGTTTGCATAAAACACGATACGCGGGGAGAATCGGTGGTCTACTAATTTCCGAATGAGAATTTTGATTGCGGTTTGTGCCTGTGGTCAATTGATCTGTCCGGCGTATCGTCGAGATCCTCATCGACGCTGCTTTGCTGATACACATGTGTCCGTTAAAGTGGTACGTGGGTTAATGAAATAATAGAACATTTACGCGTTCGATTAAACCGTTCACCCTCTCTACGAATAGGACATAGTAAGCCATACACATTTTGTTGGGAGAAAATTCAATGACTTTGTTATGCATGAAAACTAGCCATTTTCACTAGCTTCGTACAACGAAACGAAAGTGATGGCCGGAAAACATCAGTGTCCCAAAGAAAAAAAGGTATAATGTACTCATCTGTCCAAAGTATTCTTTCACACGAAGTTACGCGTACATCTTTCTTTCGAGCAACACAAAATAAAATAGTTCCAGGGATGACGGAGTTCCAACGACTAGAGGTCGAAGAACGGAACATGATAAATAGTAGAGAAACACGCAATATAGACGGAGAAGGTCAACAGATAGGATGGTAGGGACGGGTCAGTCGAGGGACTGAGGCGCAGCCCGTGGAGACAGAAGTCTACGGACAGAGAAAGTCGTAAGAAGAGGAGAACGGGCAAATGGAGGTCGAAAGACAACGATCGAATCACCACGTTGGCCGAAACTACCGCCGGTTCGAGCCGGAGCACAGGTCGAATACCAATAATAAGGCAAAGCTAATTATGAAAGCAGCATCAATGAAAAATGTACTATGTCTCCCTCCAATTTAAACCTAAAAAGGAACCTACTTTAAAAATCGCGAACATTTATCATTAATATAATAGAAGGATACGTTCGTAATGTTCTTCGAAGAGCCCGACGCTTGTCCTTGTGAAGGTCCGGGCTCAAGCTAATTTGAACACCAGCGAAGATCCCACTGCCCTGTAATAAGCGATGAATTCGTAGTGAGACTGACATTGTGGAGATTTAATGATTAACAGGCTACATCCACCTAGGTGGGTCAAAAAATTGCATTTTCCAACAATATTTTTTATTCGATTATATCACCTTTTAGCTATATTCCCTAAATATTCCATTGAAATGTTCCTAAAACTGAATGAGTTATGGCTTCTAACAGTCGCAGTCGGCCAGACGAGCGGTAGCGGTACTCAAACTTCAAACGCGTTATTCTCGAAACACTGTTTTCAAAGTCGGTGGACATGATATCTAGAGAATCACTTCAGGGGTTGATTCCAAATTTACGGGAGATACGATGAGAAACATTGAAAGGTCGTTGACGATCTCACTTTTTCAAAGCCGATCTTCATTTTTTAATAGTTACGTAAAAAAGACGACTTTTCCATAGATTTAGTATGCTCGAATTTTAATTCGTCGCTACGTTAATAAAAAAAAAGATTAAAAAAATCGACAAGCGTCAACGACTTGTATCTATTGTTATGTTGAATAACCCGTTTGGTTTTTAGATATCAAATCAACCGTTCAATCTGGAGAGTGTCCACCGCCAAACGTCACGAAAAAAAAATTCTTCATCCGCCGGCGACCATGTTTTTGTTATTGTTCTGATTTTATAGGTGATTTTTTTCAAAGGCTCTCAATATATATACCTTTGTTTTAAGAAATGTGTTTCTTTTTCAACAACCGCGTACAAGAAAAAAATTCTGAATTCGGCCGTTTTTTCAGGCTTCTAGGTAGATGTAGCTACCTAAAACCAGAGAATATGTAACTAGGCACGCCGTTATTTCCAACGGGAACTGAAGATTCCCTATTTATTAAATCAGTTCATATTTGAATACCGATATACTTTATAAGCGATCAGAAACCGGAATAAGATTTGTAACATGTACGCCGAAATAGCTCAACTGCTCAGTGTATTTTCGAAGTGTATCGATTTCTACCCATACCATTTATACGAAACAGCACATGTGCTATTGAGAACATTTTCATATCAAACAGAAGTTTTCTGACTATATTATCTCGAGTATTTTCGTTCCCATTGCATGAGAATCTTGTGGTCTCCTTCAACAGAAGCATAATAAATATCGATACAACGTTCAAGTTCTTCGTTTTGCTCCGCTTCTCAACAGTTTAACTATCCCAGATTGTTTCTTCAACAGTCAATAGCTCTTGAAGGGACAATCCGATCTCTGAAACCAATGTCGCTGCATAATGATTTATTTGACCTTGCACTACGGTTTGATACGCGGACTGGGCATGAATCGAGACACAGTGTACACAAGCGGTGCGCCGTCGTGGTCGGAAGGAAACGTAATTGACTCACGACTAATGAAGAGCAGTTGAGTATGAGCGTAATGCATTCCGTAGGTGACATACTACCGAAATATATTCACCAACTTCGACCACCTATTGTTCGCATAAATGGAAAACCGTGCTCGATAGAGAGATCGCCCTGATTGTAGCCTCCAATGGGAGAAATTGTCCTGACACTCGTACTCACTAGTTTCGATTCCTTCGATCTTGATCTTGTATGAAGGCGTTGGTCGTCACTTTCGTCGGAATCAGTTGTTTCGTCATTAGTATCAATCGCCATTCGTTTTTCTCCTTTTCTAAATCTTGGACGTCTGCTAGTTTCTTCCTCCTGCGCGTCCTCTTCGTCGTCCGATATCAACTCTTCTTTCAACTTTTTTACTGGATTAGTATCAATCGCCATTCGTTTCTCTCCTTTTCTAAATCTTTGACGTCTGCTAGTTTCTTCCTCCTGCGCGTCCTCTTCGTCGTCCGATACCGACTCTTCTTTCAACTTTTTTACTGGACTTACCGACGGTGACCTTGAAATACCGCTAGTGCTCGGTTGAAAATAGACGTCCAAGCTCGTTGGCTTCTTGTCTTTTGCATCGTTGGTACCCAGCAGCAACGAGAGATCGATCGACGAGGAACTTCTGTCGAAGAGTGTACGGAGCTCCTTCAATGAAGTCGCCGTACGCCAACACTTGTCATCACGAATCTTCGTTACTCGCGGAAATCTTATGCTGATGCTGTCCGCGGTATGAACACCTTGGTTCGTAAATTCCGCACCAGTTATTTCCCAAACGGGTTGCTTTTTCGGATCACGAGCTACGAAATCAGGGACCATCGGCCGATTTACCCGTAGCCAACTTGGCACCAGACTTTGATCTTTGCTGATCTTCACCATGTCCAACTCGTTTTGCAGCCTCGCCAAGGTTGCATCGTCGTGACCCGTGTGAACCTTACGTCGTAATAACGATTATTTCAACCAATGAAAATCAAGAAAGCAAACATTTGATCGATTATATCATTTCAAAATCGACATCTTCTTCGAACCACAACTGCGGGCCTTACGACTTGCTTAAAACGTTACCTCTGAGTAGAAAACAAGTTTGACCGTTTCTTTTAATTGGCTCTAATTATGTATAAACATTACACGAATGATACCCACAAATATACGCGAAATTTTGGTTATGTTTACGGCTCATTTCCTAAAGAGCCTCAGAATGCAAATGAGAGCTTCCATTCCGTAGTGTGGACAATAGAACCTGAATCACTTTCTAGCGGTAAAATAATTATCGACATAGAGACAGCTAAGATTTTTAATGCGGATTTCAAGGGACTTGTTGAAGTTATGACTGTCAGGATCAAAAATTTGCTATGATAGCTAAAATGTTTGCCACCAAATTGACGAACACCGAAGGCGGGCGAAGTTCGATCGTTATTATACGAAAACATCTCATTTGAAGATGATCAAGTGCAGTAGGAGCGTCAGCTATGCTTATATCCACAACGTTTAGAGTATTTTCCAAAATTTCCGCTACAGTGCCGCCATTGCCTGCTTTTGTTTCTTCATATACAATAGTTTAGAGCCTTTTTTCTTCTTCTTCTTCTTCTTCTCCTTCTTCTTTAAAGATGGTTTCGGGAACTTCGGGTTCTGATATTTGGGAGGAGGGTAATCATTTCCGAACGAGATGTCTTCGTGTAATCACGATTGAACTTCGCCTGCCTTTGGCGGGTTCGTTTGATCGCACGATTATACTACGACGTCTCGTTCGGAGGTGATTAAGTGTAGATTTTTAGAGCCCAGGTTGACAGAGTAAAAAAAATGTTATCGTTCTCATCTCCAATGTATAGTACACGAAAAAATAATATATCGTACCGTTACAACGTTATCGACAAAAGACGAAAAACACCCAACCCAAACAACCCAAACAAACACAAAAGCGTTGCATGCGGAACCTAATAATTTTATCGAAAAATATGTCAAACAAAAGTTGTTTGGGACATAAAATTACGTAAAAAAGCATTGAACGTTCATCTTCGTATCTTCAAAAATGAGGGAGAAAAAAAACGGAAAACCATTTAATGGGGGGACTTAAAATCTCGATGTTTACAAAAATATGAAATTCGTATATATCTCGGGTTTTTTTTGTTACATATTGCTTTAGTGAGAGTTAATCTAACTTTCTAGAGATTTATTTATTTTTATTTGTTGTATTAATATTGAAAATTGACAAAATTACTGGTCAAGGATCACTGTCAGAAAGATACGCATTGTATGGCCGTGCCGTTCGCACCCATAGGAGGTTCTTTCTATCGTTCCGCCACGCATGCGCGCAACGCGTCCGAACGAGTATCTTGTGTCCCTTACACTCCCAGTGGTGCTGCGGCTGCAAAGCGATTTTGTCTTCCAAACAAATTTTCATTCGTCTTTGTCTCCCGCATTTTTGAAGATACAAAGCCGAACGTTCAATACTTTTTTACGTACTTTTATGTCCTAAACAACTTTTGTTTGACATATATTTCGATCGAATTATTAGGTTCCGAATTGAACATTTTTTAACATTTTCTCAGAGGTTGATTGCAAAATTATTATCGCCATTCGATTCAGTGTCATCCAATTACCCTTAGATCAGTTTTGCGTATTTGTATATGAAAAGTGCTTTGATTTGGTCGGCGAGCTTTTGCCCGTAGAGCTATTCGTCTGAATGAATCGGCTCCACCACTGGTTTCGCATTCTTCTTCATCATCGGTTTAATTAATGATTTTCTCCCGAAGGACTATTGATGGAAAACGTCTCCCAATCTTTTTCATGTGTCGCATAGAATATTGATGATTTTCATCTGATCAACTTCGTTTGCGCAATCATCGATTAGGAGAGACACCGCTGCCCTCAACGATACGATGGCAGTGCCCACGCATTCATGTGGCTGGACGCATTGCTCGTCTCTATTTTTTACAATGTCTGTCATTGCCGTGATAATTTCCAAAATAACTTTGGGGCTTCAGAATATCGATTTTCTTTGCGAGGGTATTTTTGCGTCAGATGATTACTGTTTTTCTCAGATAGCGCTTCTATCATTCAAGTTTGCCACCGTTTTTTTATCTCTGGGTGCAACTTGATCGTCTCACCATGAACCACGTTCGGATTGGCTCCCAGGAGGTGAAGAATTTCCTCGTCGATGATAACTTCGTTACAATTCTCTTTTTGTCATTCTTTGTCCCTTTGAGTTTTGTTTGCATGAGACGAAAAGTCAGGCAACTAGTTCTATTGTTTTTCATGCTCATTGATGTTTTCTTTATTGACATTTTTTTCTAAAATGTAAATTTTTTCATTTTCGTTTCTCGCAATTAATCATAATTGCGTGCTCGTGTAGAGTTTTTTGAACTTATTGTTCAGTTCCCTCTATTGGGTGGCGAAGTTCGGATGGAACTTGACCGCTGTTTTTCATGTGGAAATAACAAGTTAAATTCATGCTAAGGTCCGTGTGGGATCTGTCGATTATTCTTCGTGCAAAAGAACAAATTTAATTGTTACTTGGATTACCTAAGCCGGCCTCGATCGGAGATTGCTCAGCATGGTGTTTTCCGTGTCCGTTCCGTGAGGTTGTTTATCTGTAATTTCTTTTTGTTTAGCTCTGCTTCGGTTTTCGTGTCTCCTTTTTTCCTCTCGTTCGAAGGGAATCGAGAAGGTTTTCTCGTTTTGTCTTTCCCCATTGTCATTGATCTTTTACTAATTGATTTCGCTTATTATCGAATGACAGTACTTTTTCGTGTGAGAATTCGTTGAGCACAACGAAATGATATAAAGAAACAAATGCAGGCAATGGCGGCGCTGAAGCGGGCATTTTGGAAAATACTCTAACGTTGTGGATATGAGATAGATGAGATAGATGATGCTACTACTGCACATAATAATCGAGAACGGGACGTCATGGTATAATTTGAACCTGGAAGAGATGTATTATGGTCTTAGTAAAGGCTAAGTAAAGGAAAAAAATCAGTAAGCCCCTATTTAAAAAAAACTCAGGTAGAAAAACAGTTTTGAAACTTTGAACATATTTTTTTCGGGACCACGTTTTTTTAAACCGGGCGGAAGCATAATTCGGACAAGTTTCATCCAATTGGTTTGAAATTGAATTTCAATTGTATTGAATTCAACTCTACTACTTAGATAGATTCTCCAATGAAGTACACACGATTTCTACGATTCATCATCAATTCGCCTGTTTATAAACAAATTAAAAGCGATTTTCTAGCGAATAATTAAAACATTTATAAAATAATACCATTTTGCCAAAAAATAAACATATTTTTAGAAATCGTGTGTACTTCTCTACCGAAAATAAAATAAATAACGAATTTTTCTTCTTGTTCTACCCGTTGATCCATGAGATTAGTGCTTCCTCCTGCAAAGCGCCTAAAAACGTTTTTAGTGACTGAGCCGCCATTCAGTATTTTTATTATAATTTTTTTCTATCTACACACGTAGAATAAATCCTCCAAACCTCATTTTGACTGCTTTTTTAGTGTTTCCCTGAAAAAATCCCAAAAAGTGTAATTTTTCGGTGACCCACATAGACGTAACACCTTTAACGATTTTCAGAATATGCAAATATTCCAGTGTTATATTGATTAATTCGCAGTACTGACATATTGTAAATACAGTTCAGTTGAATCAGTTGCAATGGTTTTCTCGATCTTTTGGTGAAATCGGGGGCTTGCACTTGATACAACAAGAATAATTTTAAAAAAATCTTGTTCTATTCACTTTCGTGGTTTCTAAACAATTAAGTTTAGAAAACGATATAAAACATAGAAAACGAAAGGAAAAGAGTAATTGTAAGGACGATCTGTCTAGGCTTCCTTACAGCTGCACGTTTGAGAGTTACGGATGGGAACTCTGATAGTTCGTTGGTTCTTGTAGTTTTCTGTTTAATAAAGGGCCTTACCTTTGTGACCGTAACCCACTGATCGGTGTCATCGTCGTAGCAGCCCATGAGAAAAACCGACATCATCCCACCTGGGACATCATAGCAAAACCATCGAATAAATTATAATTCACCCTCTAGGATTTGGTATCCACTGTGACCTTTATGTCCACTGGTACCTTTATGCCCGGTACCGTACCAGGCGCCGAGTACAACGAGATCTGCGCTATCCGCCATCGCACCGCCGAACAAATAATCCTTCTTTACCTTCAGCCAGTGTCGCTTCCCAGGCTCGTACAAACTCTGCAATTTCATCAGTTGAAATTCGCAAATACTACCGACTGCCAATCGAGTGAATAAACTCAACCCTCATAACTTACATTCATATCCTTTAGCACCAACCCTTCGAGACCCATTTTTAATATCTTAGCAATCATTTCGGCCAAGTCCTTGGGATCCTACAACACACACACACATGGAAGACGTCTACAGTGTTTGAAAAACATTGTACTCCCTTCGAAAATGACACTCACATGAACTTCCTGCACCTCTGAGAGCATTATTCTGTTTGGTATAACCGTCATTCTGTCTTCCAAGACTTTTCGACGTTCTTTCATTGACCTGTAAATTGTTACATCTTAATGATTCTCGTTTCAACAACGGCTCTTCACTAATCCTCGATCAAAGTGCAAAGACTCACATGTGAATCAGGACATCACCGTTATAGTACAGGCAGTCAAAGACGAAGAGGCAAACGTTGGCATCTTTGAATTCTTCTTTCTAAAAAGTAAGTATTCAATCAATTATCATAAGACTTCACGCAGTCTCTTTTGATCATCAAAAAGACGTATGGTACCTTGTGTTTCCCTAGACTACCGAAAGGTAACGGCTGGCCGGTTTTGGTATCTATCATGAGTATTTCACTGTCCAAAATAAGATCGTCTCCGTCTGGGAAAGCTTTCGGTATATAATCCTTGAACAGTTTGATCTGGAATAAAAATGGTCCGGAATAAACGAGACTACCCCATAGTGACCTTTCTGCCAAATTCGTTTTGTTTGCGTAACAGCCTCATGAAGGTCGGCTATATTCAATTCTCCGAGATCGACGAGATTTCCCCAAACTTCGTTAATTCATTGCCGCCAAATTGAAGGAACAGCTGTTGGGTAACTCAAATAATTGATCTTTTTTCCAAGACCCATATTAATCTTTACTAATAGTCTCGATTGCAACTAATGATTGTCTGCCGATATTCAGAGTTAGCAGAGGTGGGGCAATGCAATAACATGTTAGTCCACCACAAGTTGGTATGTTACTTTTGGGTAAGTAGCGAATCAATACAACAAGCACTTTTGTAAGAACTATTGGAATTGGCTACAAGACTGAAATCTTTCTAATCGTTTCGGGTTAAGTTTGAAGATTTTCAGTTGGCCAGTGGCTTTTTAGCGGAAGACTCCTCTCAGTTACAATAGATTGACACGGTATTGAAGTGATTAACCCGCCGTCGTCGTCGCCAGAAGGCCTTTTTCACGTTTGGTTATATACGTCAGTCAAGCTTTTTCAGTGTTTGCATTTTTTTTAAAAAAAATGTACAATAACAATTTCTACTGAACGAAGTTTCCATTTCGAAATGAAAAACAAATTTCCCTGTTGACCTCCACCTCCACGCTCTATTTGAATGTTAAATCGCGTTTTCATGCGACTCGTTGAGTTCGTGCAGTTCTTCCATAATTTACAATGTTCGATGTTTCATATTTTTCGGATCCGATGGTTCATAACTAATTTAAGATCAGTTTGAATACTAAATGCTTTCCCAAACGACAATAATTTAGGAAACGCCAGTGTCAACGTGGGTCAACGCGACTCGTTGAGTTCGTGCAGTTCTTCCATAATTTACAATGTTCGATGTTTCATATTTTTCGGATCCGATGGTTCATAACTAATTTAAGATCAGTTTGAATACTAAATGCTTTCCCAAACGACAATAATTTAGGAAACGCCAGTGTCAACGTGGGTCAGCATGACAATCGTTGGAATTATCCGGGGAAGACCACCGAAAGTTAAGTATTATTCTTATTTCAAACGCGTTTCATTGTCATTCTTTTTGTTTGAAACTTTGCTTGTTTTACCTTATGCGGCAACACGGGTTTGAGGGATCTGCTGAAGTATCGAAACTCGGTGCCCTTCTTGTGCACTTGAACTCTTTCGCCATCGTATTTAACTTCAGACAGCATGCCGTTTGGGCATTTTTTCATAGCCATTTCGACTGACTTACACGCCTCCGCCTGCGGAACGATGAAACACGATGAATTTCGATTAAATTGCCTCGTTAACTGGAAGGTGAGCCTATGGAATTCGTCCGCCAATGCTCTCGTTCTCAAATTAACTCTTTTTTGCCGTATCATTCGAATCCTGAATCTCGAAGGTCATTGAGTTATTTGAACTTAAAGTGCTGCGGTATTAAAAATGTTTTGAGCGGCCTGCGTGAGGTTGAAATTTAAAAAAAATTTTTTTTTACATAGAACATCGTTTTATAGCCTAAGGTCTCAACTATAATTTGCTACGAAGATTTTGTGAAAATTCCGAAAATTGACCGAGTTATGACGATTTTTGTGAAGAGTCAGATCGCCCACTGCCCTGTGGCGAGTCAAGTCGATTTCGATTCACTTCAAATTCGGACGGAGCATAGTTTACAACCTTTTCCCATCGTATGTCCGGATGTTTCTTTTTATATGCTCATCCATTTGTTAGTAATAAATTGTTAAATTTGTCTTTTTCGATTGGAAGTCGGACCCTTTTCTACAGCGTGATGCTTTTGTAATTTGCAAAATCTCAAAAAAATATCCACTTACACGAAAGATTCATTATCACACTAGAAGTACATTTAATTTTTATTATTCATTTTATATTATCCTAGTTGCCATAACGACTTACACCGATTTATCATGCGGCAACGGCGACCCTTTGTTCAATCAATAATGGATTTATTATTTTCAATAATTTTCAATAAAATTACCTTAAGCTGAGCAACACAATGTATTAATTGTGTGTAAAACCCCGAGCTCGTCATCCCATTATTCTCATCAGAAAAAAATTGAAAATATACCTGCTTTTAAGCCCTATGCTTATGCAGTCCCGTTGATATTCAATACCAACTTGAGTTTGTTTTGATTGGTAACCATAAGCATATTGACGACACTAATAGATGAAGATTGTACCATAGATTGGTCCATCACCGATTACTAGATAATGAACCAGAGATGAAAACGTACCAACATAGGCAGAACGGGTGTCATCAGTGACATTGATACTTTGTTGGTGCAAGCCCCTTTCGGGGAGTCCTTGGTCATCGTGGACGTTCCAGTCGACGAATCGCCGTCCAAGCAACGTCCTATCACGGCACTGAGGTCATTCGATACTTGGAACGCTCTGTAAGCATCTGGGTGAACTGCCTCGAGTCTGTCGCAAGCAGAGAATGATAAGAGTTATTCAAGCGAGAAGAACAGTCTCGAAGCTCGCTGAGTCATTGATAAATTAGGAAATTCCGTTTCGGATGAAATTAGCATAACAGCAAAACAACTTACATATGCTTAGGCCCGGCGTTGATTCTCAAATCTCGCTTGATCAATCGTATGATCATCTTCAAGTCGTTGAATGTGCATCTTGCGAATGAAAATTTAAAAAACATTAGGTCACGGAAATTAGTATGGGAAAGTTGAGAGATCTGAGAACGGGAATTGATTCGTTTGTTGTACCGCACCTGTCGATCAATGATCTAAAGTGTTCAAGCTGGTCATCTTCTTTCGTGAGCAGAGTCAATTCCTCTAAGAATTTGTCCACCTGTTTGATTCATATGTTTAATATTTGTCCACATGTTTAGTTTACGTTTAATTATCGGTATACATCTATTTCTTGCCAATTATATTTTCGCGTCTGATCACTCTTACCCCGTTTATACTTAATTATTTATCTCCTCTGCCAGCCCCGCTACGATTCGCACCTTGTTCTGGCGCTACCCTATTGCAGTCGTAAAGAGTACACAGATCTGAGGGGAATCAGTGACGATAAAGCGGCTACTTGCCGAAAACTTGCTTCTTAACAATTACCATTGGACATGTTAATTCAAATAAAGATTGAATTTTCCTCTGTCCGTTGTGCACATACAATTGAAATGAGATATTAGTTCTTTCTCTGAAATCATCTGTATTCCGTGCACGTGTTAACACGATATGTATTTCTATAAAAGATGTTTCGTCTGCAAATCTAATACATTTTGCAATCATATCCGTAGAGATCAGGTGGCACGGTTAGTAATACCGGACGGTCTTTGGTCTGCGCAAATCTGCTTAATCAGCTACTTTGGTTTACCTGGACCGTCGTTGTACAGACGCGCTGTATTTGTCCAACGGGTATTAGGTCAATCGATATTTATTTTCGGGTTAAGCAAAGCGTTTTTAGGGTAGAAACTGCGAAGTTTGATCGACGTACGAAATGAACGATCGATGTAACCAAGTATTAAGCCAAGACCGGGCATGGGTGAGGTAGGTATCCAAGGGGAAAGATATCTCGTAGACGACGGAAGCCTACCGCTATCAAACTTTTACCATGCTAATTCCGACCTGTAGCTTCTGGATCACCGGGCACATATTCATCTCTATACATATATGTATGCGCACCCGGCTTCTCGCGTAATCCACATGAAGACCAGCGAGGAGTTTCGCCGCTATGGGGAAACCTTTTCGTCGAGGCTCAGAATCGCCTTACTCACGCTCAAAAGTTTTTAAACACCGTGAACTTTCTTTCGTAGCCGCGGATCAACTTGCTCCTTATGACGGTAACGAGTGCTATCTTCGAAGCTCGCGAGAAGCTTCAATTATGCCTGCTTGTCCAAAGTAGCATAAGTTTTTTACCCTCATACAACCCTTGCGCGAGGAGAAATCGGTTGCTAGTGTCGTTTCTCTCGACGTAATCCTCAAAAGTCGGATCATCCTAGTAGCCCTGCTGTCTATCTAAGACTTGCTACGGAATATTTTGCTGCATCCATAAAAAGCCACATCAACTTTTATACATAGGCAGTTAGCGGAGGAGTCACTTCACTTATCCCTTAACAAGTCTCACAAAAGTAAAGCTATATTCGAGTTCGTTGACCTACTACCCTGCATTATTTTTTATTGTTACATCACTCGTCGACTATCGTTTTCCTACGATTCCACCGTAATCAAAATATTTTATAAGAGTTATTTAGTTGTATGGAATTCCTAACAAACTCTTCATTTCATTGCATGAACTTTGCGCCTGAGACCCCAAACAGTAGCATGTCCGATGCAGAAACTAGGATTGCCCGCTAACGTACACATTTCTTCCGGCAACTATGAGCGCAGGGCTACCGAAATGTTCTTGCCTCTTGTATGGTTAGAAGACTGCTGGAACTTGGCTTTGCGGTTGTGCTCTTTTCGAAGAATACCCGGATGGTTTCAGCGACGTCACCCTGCTCCAGGTCTTCGAGCATTTCGTCCTCGTTCTGTCGAAACAATCGTGCAAACAGTTTGACGAGTTGCTTGCTCTGGAGATTGTAAATTCTCTTGACTGCACCGGGCAGCAGTAGCTTGCACCATAGGAAAACGTCACTCTTGAATCCGTCTGTAAATACCATTATGGGGTTCCCGTTACTTCAACCGAAACAAAAATTACATCACATTTCTTCTCAAACTAGGTAGCAAAATAATTATACGAAGTCATAAAACTCCGCCAGTGAACCCATCGTCGCGATAAGAATGTTAATATCGACACTGTAGTTTTCTTCTCCACCGTTTTCCAACGCATATCATTGAACGCCGCTTACGTTTAACGTTGCACTGAAATACTGTCATTCGTGTTCACCATCGTCCAGCCTGTCACTGAAAAAGCAATAGTTGCAGTACAGCTACATTGGCTTCAAATGATCGTCACATCGATGTCGATTCGAGGATCTCAATACTTCCACGAAAGCTCATATCATTCGTTCGAGCCGAAATGATCGGCAATTTGCAGTTGGACAAGCCGGCGTCTGATTTCAATCGAGCAGAACAATCGGCACATCGGAACTTGAGCGCGTACGTCTGATATATACATTCTCATTGGTGAATAAGAAATAAGAAAATTCCGTTATATACGTGTATCTTTCGCGTTCGTCGCGGGAGTAACACATGGGGTTGCGAGAGGTCGCGCGCACGCCAGAAGCAGCAAGATTGAGCAGTAGTGGAAAATTACGAGTCGATAAGACCCGAGGATAAAGCATTGGACCCCGAGTGCAAGCTCGAGCATATAAATATTCAATCAACGAATTGTCTGTGTAAAGTGGACAAACAGTTTAAAAAACAACAAATACAAGGCGATCTTTCATGTATGCGTGCACCACATAAACATGTATGGCATAATACATGTGTTTTATATATATATATATATATGCATAATGCACAAGTCCGGGAACGCGTGGACTCAAAGCCAGACGCTCAGACGCCCGAGCCATCCATTATTAAATTATATATATCAATAAATTTCGCCTGTATTTTTTTTTATTGATATATGAGAGGAGTCCACTGAAGGAAATGTGTGATTTTTTCATTATCGCAATGCACGTGTCGATGCGTTTTTCGACGATAATGAATTTCCGAGACTGAATACGTCAACATTCTTCAAGACTGTACTCCTGTATAAATAAATGCTGGACATTGGTGACATAAGCGATAAATTTAGATTTGTATGAACTATTTAGTCGATCAAGTGGTACAATGAAAAATGGAAAAGGGGTAACTCCGGTTGGTGAAGTACATGCGATCGAGCGCCAATTTAACGCAGCGTCGTCAGAAATCTTGTCTGTATCCACCGAAAACTGATGTACGACGTCATCGGAATGTCTTCTAGACACTATTGTCATGCGAGCCGTGCTGTAGTAATTGTGCAAAGGAAATACAGAAGTGCCTTATGACAATTGGATGAATGACGAAAGAACCAACGCGCCCGTGTTTTTATTTTATTTTGCACAAGCTTTTAAAATCACCCTGCCGCGAATGGAACTTTTTTAATTCGAGCAGAAAGAGGCAATGTTCTTTTCCTCCCAAATTGTCGGTTTTCGGGGCACGCGCGAAGGAAAGTGCTCCCTACTTACTTATTCGCGAAGAAATGACTATGGACGAAGCAGATGCTCTTGCAAGAAACACGGACGATTTCCAGTGATTCGAGACTGTTTTTTACAAATTTGTTTCGTTGGTATTCACCGATACGTTTTTGCTTGTGTAGTTGCACGAAATATTATTCGAACACCCTTTAACCTGTGAGATTACCATACTTCATGGAAACCAGCCATAGGCTTTGGAATTTATAATATATTCGGCAGACAGGCCAGACCTTTATGCATTTGACCGCGCAAGCAAATATTTGAGAACCTACGACAGTGCACGTGACATAGTAAGTCTACTATTAAATCAGCGAAAATTGTATATTTTTTGTATTTGTAAATTCTGTCCGGAAATCAGGCTCATCAACTTTCATAAAATGGGGTGAATATATCTCGTTCGAATGCAAATGCTCATTTCGCTGGGTTTGGACTTCGGGAAAACGTATTTACGAGATTAATTGACCAGATTGATATTCACGAACTAATGATATTCTGTCAAAAAAACATAGTGTTGATTCGCCTTGTCTTACTAACATCGATGATAGTGGCTTAGTGTGACAATCTTCCCGAGCTACATATCAAAGTATAATATTTTGTATGCCCTCGGAATATAACTGTATATCGACCAAACCGACGACTATTTGACCAAAATAAACCACAATACCTTCTCTCAGTATAGCTAAATTGTGGATACAATACTTCTAGTGAATAAGAGCGAGCGGTGGCACGGTCGGTTGGGCCCTGGATGGACATTGGGAAGGTCGAATTCCATCTCTTTATCTGCGTACTCGGCGTTTAGATGGTTACCTTTAAAATTATCGGTTCTTCGCAAATGTAGACACGGTCGGTGTTGAAGAAGTTACGAAAACACCAGAAACTGCCAGGTCCGAAAATGACCAGATAAATTATTTAAGTGTATACCAGAAGTATTACTAAACGGGTCTGCATAAGCTCGGAGCTCAAAAACAGGTCAAATTTATATCTTTTTATTCATCAGAGTATTGGGATGAGGAGGTCGCGATCTTACACACAATTTATACATAGTCTTGCCAAGTTTGAGTTTTTTAATTGAATAACATTTCTAAACAATGAAGATATTGTCATTTAAACAATGTGTCGCCGTTGCTGCATTGCCAATCTGCGTAGGTAGTTCTGGCAACTAGGCGGATCTGACATAGAAAAAAAAAAAACTTTTTGTACAATGATAAAACTTTCGGATGACCGGACATTTTTTTAATACCAAATAATACGAAAATAGCAAGGTGTGTAAAAAAGTTCGTTCTTAAAAAGAAAGAAACAACTTTAATAATCTTTTATTGACTGGATTAAATGGATAGACATACGGAATAATCATCCGGTCAAACGATACAAAATATTATAAGCTATGCTCTGTCCGAATTTAAAGTGCATCGGACGAATAGATTCAGTAAAACATAGTTTCAAGAAAAACGGAAAGGCACATATGATATACAGGGTTGCGGTTCGCCGTAGTGCGGAAGGCAATTGACTTCCCACAAAAATCGTCATGACTTGGTTCAAGTTTGGGGTTTTTACAACATCTGTGTTACAAATTAAAGTTGAGACCTTAGGCCATAAAACTATGCAATATCAGAATTTTTGTTTGTCTTCACGCTTACGCAGACGCTTAAAACCCTACAGGGTAAGGTAGGTATAACGGAAACTCCCGTCTTCTCGAATATCTCGAGATCTGCATGAGCTTTGGAGCAATGGTTGAACGGAAAGCAATGGCCTCGATAGTAAACAATTTCGTGTCCCTGGCGATCTATATTAATGTACGATAACAACCGAGATGAGTCGGCGAATGATGGCTTTCCGAGGCAGTCTACTCGATGCTTCAAACGAGTGGAAAGTCACCGTGGCTTTGGCACAATTGTGTCCAAATGCATCCAGCAGAAATATATCATCAATCGTAGTTCCTTCTTTTTCGTCTCTCATGGAGGCCTTCGAAGCCAATAACGTACGATGTACTCGTTGCGATCAAATAATCGAGATTTTCATCGTATCGTTTCCGACATTGGTATTCCGAAGATTCGCTCGCGCCACCCGTTAGCGACGCGGGTCAATCGATGGAGAACACAAAAATATGATACTACGAAAACAACGATTATTTCCCAAGAATCGCAATAAACGATGACAAATGATGCAACTTGCGTTTGTTCTTAGCACGGACGATATTTTTCGTATTGCAGGAGTCGTTTGATGCTTTCGAACTTTTGTACAGTCGTTTTGAAAGAATGTACCGAATTGGAAATTGTCGCAGACTGTCATGCGTCATCGTTAATGTACATCGATTCGATGCTGGCTGGAGAATTCACGCTGACGGGTCGGCGTATCGAATTAGGAAGGGTAATTCAACGTTCCGTATTTTCTACCCTGCGTATCAAAGGGTTGGGGCGATGCCCGTGCGTATTTTGTTGAGTGTTGCCGGCCATTAGGGCGATGCAAAAAACAAATTTTACATCTCATGAAAATTCGATGGTTTATCAGACAGAAGTAATCCGTTAGGCTTTCGTTGACCCCGTGGCCTTGCCACACGACTGTTGGAACAAAAATGATAGGAACCAAATTTCACGAGTAACACTTCTCGTCTAGCTCAAGTGCTTCTCTAAAAATGGAAAAATGAAGCGTTTCGGTGAAAAAGAACCTTGTCTTTTTCGTAAATCTTTTATGAAAAAAGTAATATTCCTTTATTTAGAAGGGTCCGTGGCTACAGGGGTGATTTCCTAACGAACAAAAACGCAATAGACTGAATAGTGCGCATCCTTGCAGACTTTCCTACTATCTGTAGCCACTCATCAATGACGCATCTGTATCAACATCGCCGTCAAGATAACGCGGAATTTTTTTTTTCACGAGAAGCAACAACATTCGAACTTCCGTTTCGCGCGGACGCGAAACAATCCGCGACCTTCCTACATAGTGTTTCGGTCGTGTACAATTCTCGTCATCGCACACTCGTGTACGCATCGCGATGATAAACAAGTGACAGCGGATCAGCGATTTATTGAAGTGGCTCAGGAGACAATTCTTTCTTTTGCTTTTTTTTTCGTTCACAGTTTGATACTCAGCGTATGCGGTTCTCGTTGCGCAGTTGCGTTATACGCGAACCCGGCATATATTAACAACAACGAAAAGATGAGCTAGCAAGCAAAAAATGCGGTACGGGAGGGAAGGAGACGAGGCGTCAAAGAGCATTAGCACGGATTGTACTCAGATATGTGAGAGCGCGTCTCGGTATCAACATCAGGCTACGAGTGTGGAAATGATAAAGGAGCGACGCAGACTGCGTGGCATCGCTCAGCGAACCCGTACACTTCTTATTCACAAGAGTACATCTCCGTGCGATCGCTGTCGAGCAGGCTCGAGAAAGACTATACGAAAACGACTACTAGTCCAGTAAAAGAGACGAAAACCCAGCACTTTTTAACGTAGAATATGAATTTTTGACTGAAGGTAGATGTTTGCATACTAAAAGTAACCCCAATAAAATATTGCCCCTCAACTCGTTCCAACCCTAAGAAATGGGGGGGTTGCAAACTTAAAAATCGCCGTATCTCGATAATTAATAGCCCGATCAAGAAATGTTCCGAACAAAAGTTGTTTGGTATAATAAAATACATCAAAAGTTATCCGACGTCCAATGCCCTATCTATGAAAATAGTGACACAAATATTCGCCAAAACCAGTAATTAGGCTATTATATTATTTACAAATTTGAAAAACTAATCCAGACGAAATAAAAAAATATGCAAGTTCAAAACTTGCACTTTGTTACGTCATAATTTCATTTTGCTTATGGAACTTATAATACGAGAGAAAGCTTTAAAACTGAAATGAAGCTCCATTAATGGTTAAATTTACGAGGGCTTTTTTTCCTCGAATAATGAATGGGCGACAAGTTTATATAATTTTATCGAATCGCTCGACCAGAACGCAAATCTTTTCTGGAATAGCCATCGCCTTTTGTCTCAAACAAGATAGCGATATCGGGACTCGCGAATAGTTAACAGGAAGTGAAGGGTTGAGAACTCCGTGAACGATATTCCTAATGGAGCGTCGATCCGGCTTTTCCAAATATACTCATCGAGGTATCCACTCCACTGGGTACGAAGAAATAATCTTCAATACCATATATAAATATATGGAAGGAGAGCCTTAACAGTATAAGAAACGTCTATTAATCATTCGTACTAGGAAATTTATCTATTAGTGTCTACGGGTTAAATCCCAACATATTATTAAATAATACTTTTTGCGTCATCAAAGATATTAATAATAAAATATAATAATGTGATTTAATTGATTGTGATTGTATGTTCCGTTTTATTATCATATTATTTTCTTCGCCAATAATCAACGCCTGACAATGCTATGATAAAGAATGAATTATGATGGTTGACGAAAATTATATGCTGATATAATGGAGGATATAATTACAATAAATGTCATTATATTAGCACGGCTAATTATTAATATTTATAGTACAACGCCGACGTTCATTTTCTTTCATTTTTCTTGTCCTCTATATGTCAACAAAAGTAATTTCGGGATGGTTTTATCGGCATTTCGAAAAAAAAACTAAAGATGTTATCATAAATAACAGTATAACAATACATGTAACGACTTAAACATTACAGATTTGTTGGATGCTCTCAACCGGACTAATTCATTCGACGGAGTTCAATCAGACCATCCTGACTTCCAGATGAATCAAAAAATGATATTTCACTTGTAATAATGAAGATAAAGCTTCTATATATGGAATACGAGGCTTTTCTGTCGTTGTACCTTTTTCTGTCTCCTTGCCTACCAGGAAATGCGAGGCAATATGTTGTCCAACAAGCAATATGTTGTCCAACAAGCAATATCGTGGCGAAATAGTAAATTGAATACACTCCGGATTTTACCCCTTTAAGGATTCCAAAAACGCCGTAACATCATTTTTCATTTCCTCGTTTGTTCCTGGTTATTTCCCGATCTATTCCCTACAACTTTCCTGGCGATTACTGGCTCGTTTTCCGGCCCGTTCCTGATCAGTTCCCGATCTAATTCCTATGACTTTCCTGGTCATTTGCCGCTTGTTCCCGGCCTGTTCCTGATCAGTTCCGCAGAAAGGGAAAGGCAGATCGGGACCTAGCCTTAGACCCGTTACATTGCGAACCAGAGCCTGATATTATCTAGGGAAGGCAGACCAGTGTCAGTACTTTTTCCCGACTCAAATTTCTACAGGGGTCGTAGTACAGGTCTTATTTTTACATACAATCGGAGCTGATGACATGTTGCAGTGCAATGAATCGTAAGATAATTCAACATGACCCGTATATGCGATATCATCATAAGTTGACGATTATCATATCAACAAAAAACAATGGAATGTATCAAAAAAGTTTGAAACATTGCAAAAAATATAACTATACATTTTTGCGCAATCACAATTTGTCTTTAAATTTTTATACTCGGAGTTTCACGCTATATACCAAGCCGTTACTCAACCCAATGACGTAAGAAACAGACCAACTCATCAAAACTTGTATAAACGAAAAACGAATATCGCAAGAATTAATGTGAGGGGCCTTACAAACGTCTAAGCGTCGATCGAATTCGCAATCCGGAATTCCATCACGAATAGCTTGCGATGTTTTATTCGTCGCAGCAGAATTACAAGGAGTCTTCAAAATTTACGTCAACGGTAGATTGCCATTGAGCGATATTGCAACTATTAGTCGCTGGTAATAATGTGGATTCGTGGAAAGATGCACGGATGAATATTGCGAAATAAAGGTCGCAGGACAACTTAAGGTATTCCTCTCGTGGAGGGCCGTATTTTGTGGGAGCATAAGGAGGGCCCTTCTCAATCATTTGTAAATTACGGTGGCGCTTTATAAAAATAAGTCACAATCAATTATTATACCCAATGATAAAATGGAATAAAGAATTTCGTGCAAATTTAGTGAATTTAGACATTTTTACAACTTAGGTCAAAAGACGCAGCTGAAAAAAATTTTCTGCTACACACATTTATCAAGGTATTATCATTGACATTTTCGTTGAACGCTCGGTGATCCCGTTTTTGTTGTCGTTGCGGAATCTTTAGAATTTCTTACACGCGTAAGCAGTTTATATCAGGCATCTAGGATTATTTAGTGTTTAATGATTTTTTGTTAAAAGTTCGGTAATTTGGGTTTACAATTGACTAGAATACTGGGATCTATTTTTACTTCATCATATACGAAACTCAGTTAGCTGTTAAATATTCGAGTTCGTGAAAGGAATACCCTACAACCTTAGAACTGGAATTGAAACCATCAGTTCTTCATGTTGTTCATTGGAATTGAAAACGTTCTTCATGTTGTTCAGTTTTCGTCGTACATGTTTCGCCTTAGGTATCTCGGCATCCGTTTGATTATGTTTTTAAGGCAGTTCGGAAGAAAACCCGGAAGTCAAACTGACAATTTTAACCATTTTTCTTTTTTTCTGTCGAATGTTCCAAATACATAGAATTTAATCTCATAAAAAGGTATTTTTATTTTGGTACCCATTAGAATGAATATTTATGATGATTTTCATAAATACTTACAATCGACATTGGTTATTGAGCACTCATTATCAACTTTACTAGTGAGTGAACTCACTAGTAAAGTTGGTAATTATCAACTTTACTAGTGAGTTCATGTTTTAAGCAGTCGGCAACGCTACACAACCTCACTTTAGAAGAATTCCAACATCACCTCTCAACGACTCGACAAATGTCAAAACATGGCACAATTACGTGTAAGTGGTCGTTTTTCTTTTACAGAAAATTGATCTGCTTTTGTTCACGCAGATAAATAATAAGAGATTGATTGGGCAGTTTTTAAAGTTTCACCTTCAGGTAAATATACAGAACGAAAACCAACAAAAAATTTAAGTTTTCTAAATGAAAATGTTTACAGCCGTTCTTCACATGTATATTTGTATACGTATTAATAAATAAAAAAAAAATTATGATCTACAATCAACATATTTTTATTTATTTTTATATCCTTCGTTTTATTACTACTTTTATTCTATTTTTATTGTATTTAGCATGATCTGCAGCGTAGGCATTCGGCGACATTCATATCGCATTCTGCCCGAATTGCCGTCTAGGAATTTCCTCTTTGGGAGATCATTGGTTGCTGAGATATACACTGCCGGCCAAAAGTATAGATACACCTAGAAAAATTTCGCGTCGCACTAAACGTTTGATATCTCTGTGAAAAAAAAGATATCCGGATTTCCAAGGCGGCATTTTAAAAGGGACAAATGAAGCTTCACTTTGCGTTTTGGAAACAAAATTTTCGGTTTTTTAGACCCGAGGCGCCATTTTGGAAATGGCCATTTTTTGGCTTTTTTTGGCTGTTTAAAATCGGCTGCACGTCTTCAGGACATTTTTTTGGCATTTTCTTTTTTTCAGAGAACCTTAAAAGATAGAGCAATAGCTATAGTTTCCTTTTTTAAAAAGTTTTGTACGATTTTATTTCACCGATTTATCGCATTTTTTTTTCTCAAAAAGACAATTTTGAAAAGATGCTGCTGAAATGAGAAACTTTGAGGTTTAGAAAAAATTGCCAGAAGAAAAAAAGTTGCGTTACATCGTATTGAATCGAGCAGAATTTTTTCAAAAATTTTTTTTCAAAATGTTTTGCTCCAACATTTAATAAAAAAAATTCTTTTCTCAATTTTTAGCCGCGCAAAACATCCACCTGAGTGGGTCAAAATCGCTCAAGGTCATTCAAGGTCACCCATGAAAATGAAATACAAATGTAAATATCTCAGATCACTGCCAAATATTTGGTAGTGACCCGAGGTATTTAGATTTGTATTACGATATTGACCTTGAATGAACTTGAGCGACTTTGACCGCTCAAAGTTTTCTATGCGGCTTGAGGTGCTCCACAAGATGGTTGAAAAAAATGTACCATTCCATTTAAAAAAGTGGAGGTAACCTTCACTGTACGTCAGCGCCTCCACCGAAATAAAAAAAATCGGTCGCATTTGATGGCCCCCTTCACACCGCACAACTTTTGTCTGGAACATTTTTTTGTGACGTCGATAATTAGCGAGTTATTTCGGGTGGCAGAGATAAGAGGGACACCCTGTATAACGAGTGCAAAAACACTTGCAAAAAAGAATATGGTAACTATACCTTGGTTTAGTATCGCGGCGAATATTGTAGATTTTTTGGGTTCATATCTAATTATTCACATTCAGCTACGATCCATTGTGGCTTCGTGGCCTCCGCGATGAGATAATTCATTATAGGAAGTCATTGTAGGAATTCATTGTAGGAAGAAACGTCATTGTAGGACGAAACAAATACTGAATAGAAAAAAAAACAAAATTCAAGTCGATCGGATGATTTGTATTCGAGTTAAAACTGCAGCAAATTTGAAGAATGTCGTTTTGAGAAAAACGCGCTGAAAGATAATTATATATTGGTTTTATTGTTATAAATCGATAAAAGTATAAGGTGTAGTCTAGTAGTAAGGTATACTTGAAGGTATAGACTATCGGAAAATGCAACAAAAAATCGTTTTTTTGAAAGTGTCACACTAGGTGTCCCCTTAACGAGAATTGTTTTTGAAAAGTTAAGAAAAAAACCACTTTTTTAATCCAAATTTTACAGACACTGCGTGAAATGTTGTTTTTTTTGTAAATGCGTGCCATTCTCTTAAATTCTCATTTTTGTCATTTTAATTAGTGTCAAATAGAAATTATATATGTTCTAACTCAAAAAATGTTTGAATTTAT
Source organism: Ophion ellenae (assembly GCA_963210295.1). Classification (NCBI taxonomy): domain Eukaryota; kingdom Metazoa; phylum Arthropoda; class Insecta; order Hymenoptera; family Ichneumonidae; genus Ophion; species Ophion ellenae. Next base: position 357,921 of record OY723391.1, read on the forward strand.
TTGCAAATCAAAGTTTACGGGAAGCTAGATTGCACGTCGATTCGCAACTTCCGCGGCAACCTTGCGGTAACGCTCTGCCACAGCTCCACCATTTTTATGATAAATGAATTTGAAAAAATTGTTTAGTATACTCAAATATACTATTAAAGTATACCTATAGTTTAATAAATGAAGAATAGTTATTCCTTAGTTTAAAAAATTCCTCAAAATTGCTTAATTTGTTTCCGCCTAAATGTACATCCCGCCTCAAGGAGGCTACAAATTTCAAGAAAGGGATGCAAAGTCGGATCAATAGTGTTTTTTTTTAAATTCGGAATCGTGTATGAGAAAAATCGATATCCTAATCGAAAAAAAAATGTAATGCATTGTCCACTCGTCATGGTAAAAAGTATCGTCCATTAGTGAGATCATTATTGGAGAATGCAGCCTATAGATTTGAGATCCGCATCCGTATATTTGCAGTGAAATATCTCATTCTTCTAGCGTATTATCCACTGGAGGTAAAGAAATCCGATCGTTGCTTGTGCGCAAGCATTTTGTTATTGATGCTCCAAGAATGAGGGAGAAGGGAAACCGTCAATGACGTCTTCAATATTTTACGGAATTTGATACCACGAGTTCACTTTGGGTATTTGTAATTCTCGTTGCATACGCCACAACACACGTCACATGGTAGCTTATATACATGTATATATGCACACATGCAATACTTTAAAAAGGATATGCATATGTATCAATAGATTTGCACACACGCGTGTCTTTTCTTAAAGTGTTTTCCGAGCAGTACTCGTGATTGAAGACGCAATACCTCAGCTATTGTATCACTGCAAAATTCTTGGAATTTCGAAAGATCATCATTGACCACCTGTTACTATGATGCACCTGGTACTAGCTCGTTCATCGAGACTGGAATAAATCTCTCTTGTACGAGATATATTATTGTTTAATTCTAAATCTTTTTAACAAACATTGAAACTTTAATTTTGGATTATTCGTAACGTAGAGGAGATTCGTATATTATTTGAATTTCCATCGCTCGATAAGGGCTGATATATCACATGTCCTGCAGAAATTGAGATACATCGGAAAAAATAAGATAATGTATATGAGATATATGAATAAAAACTCAATTTCAATATTTTTACATCATATGATCCGAATATTAGGTATAACATCAAACATGGGGGGGTCATCTCTCTTGAGACGCTCAAGAAGGCTATTTTCATGAATTTTTTTTATACGTTTGAACGCGTTTTTCTCCAAACAAGGTTTTTCGACGGCTTGTTGATGAAATCTTCGAAACTACTGAACTGATCCATATGCAATTTTAACCACATATTTTTTACAACTATAGATATAGCACATATCAAGGGTTTAAAAAAATGTATATCTACTTTTTTCCGAAAACGGTGAAAGAACACGTTTTTTTTTTGGTTTTTTCGAAAAATCTCCGCCATTTTGTTATTTTTGCATATATAAAAAATCGTATGATATGCGGTATAGTCATTAACATACTGAATCTAAAACCGGTCGATTATTTTGTTCCGGATGATCCATCTCCGAGATTTTATCAACAGCGCAGACCTACAATTTTGTTAGGACATTTTTTTAACTACCATTTTCGTCTATAAATAGTGACCTAAATAATTTTTTTTAAACGTATTTCGAAACGTATTTACTAAGTGTAACAACTTTTCTATCAATATCTATAATATAAGCTTACCAAAGAAATTCATGAAAATAACCTTTTTAGCGTCTAACAGGAGAAGACCCCTTAATGGAGAAATTCGGGACCTCGTCATGAACGGCTGCAATTAAAAGTTGTGCTGATTTGAAAATTCCGGCCCCTTTTGTAAAGCCAATAAATCTAACTCTGCAACGTGTCAAACGAGTAATAAAAATCCGGATAGTTTCGAACTAAATAATCATATAGTTTCACGAATTAAAAACGCTAAAGAATGAGTTATTTTTTGCCACCTAAAAAAGAAACGATTTCTTTTCTGAAATCTCAGTAGGGGAAGATCGCATCTGTCACTTTACTACAGTGTGGAATTTATATTTCTTTTTCTCAAGAAAACAGGCCAACGGGGTCACGATATCGAAACATCCTCGAGCTTAGGAGATCATTAATATTATGAGAAATAGTATCATGTACAAAAAAAAACATGGAAACAATCGAAAATGAAGCTGTTAATTATTTTTCTTCATATCGTCACATCTCGCGGTTGACCTTCGCAATACAATACTAAAATTGTAATGCAGTATGAAAATGAAAAAGAAAATAATGTCTACATTGTCACTCCTCGAATAAAATAAGAAAAGTATGATCTCGAATCACTTCTTAAAAGTAAAGTAGTCAAAATGGCAGCAAATATCAGTGAGATCAAAGCCCAAGGACTTTTCGTAAATGTTTTAATTGTCGATTCGCCTGGTTGTAAAGATTTGAGGAGGAGTGAAAATCTGTTAGACACGAAAAAAGCAGCACCACCAGCTCTTTGGAATTCCAGATGGGCGGAAGTATATATTAGTCGTGCCCGTTGATGCGGATATAGACGACAGCATAGGAGCAAAAACGTCGCCATATGCGCTCGTAATAAATTGTTCTGCAAAAAGAGACTGTGTCTACGGACAGTTTTTTTTTTTAATTCCAACCATCAATTCCGTCACGCTTTCGCTATGTAGTTCCGAACAGATATGTGCTCGTGTAAGTGATCGTCTGGGAGAGAAATAAAGTCGAGGAAAAAAACTGGTGTATGAGAAATTATATGAGAAACTCTTTTATTTTTCGGAACGTCAAAGAAAATGATAATGAGAAGAATGATAGCTTTTGCACCAGAATTCAATTAACGTTGAATATCCAAGCTCTGATAATGTCTTTACATGCCTGTGTACAGTGCAAATGGTATACATATTACACAAATACTCGCGCGCACACATGCGGGTGTGTGTGTGTGTGTGTGTGCGTGTGAAGAACGCAGCTCGTCCCTGAGACCGTTGGTCCACGCCATTTTTCGCCGGAGTATGTAACTTCTTTTCCCGATAAAAATTTGATAAGATGATGAAAAACTTCTGATCATCCATGTATACGCATGCACATGTATACAATAACACTTTAAGGGGTGCTTTGCCGTTCGCTTGAGAATTTTCGCAAAATTTGTTGATATTAATTAAGGCAGTATCGTTATTTAAAGCGGGATTTTGGAGCTGATGTTTGGCATGGAATAATTGTTGAACTTTTTCAGTTTAATTCCTGAAACTCTTTACACATGCTTATTGATCTTTCGTGGAGAAGTAGAAAAATGTTTAAAAACGTATTAACATGTACTTGTAAACGCCCCCGAATCGACGACCAATAGTGTGGACGTTGTATGAATGTAAAAAAACCAAACATATATTCAGTCTGTATGAGTGTAGTGATGGTTAGTACCGGACTCAGCCAAACAAAAATTACAGAATAGCCGCATGCTGAACTTTGATGACCGATTTTTTCTAATCTTATGATCTTTCTACGTGTTGTATATAAAAAAAACATTATTTCGACTCATTTCTACTACAAACGTTGAGAAACGGTATACTGAAGGTGTATGCCAAATCTGAGCCCAATCAGCCAATTGGTTATCGAGATATCGTGGTCGCCGATTTAAAAAACACAGTTTTCAGAAAAACGCGTTTAACGTTTGCTGCGGCTCGACCATGCGCCCCGAGGGCGATCCTTCTAATTTTCATAACTCGGCTAATTTTATGAGTGTTCTCGAACTGTTTTTACAGACGTATTCATAACGGTCCACAGAATAATTGAAAAAAATTGAAAAAAAAATCACATTATTAGACAATACTGCCGTAAGAGGGCGTACGCAAATTACGTAACGCAATTTGCGAGGAGGGAAGAGGTCAGGCCAAGCGTTACGGTCCTTCGTACGTGGGGGGAGGAGGAGGCCAAGGTTTGCGTCACTTCATGATTTTAGAACTGCCAGAAATAGCAAAATTTCTGCATGTTCAAGTTTTTTAAATTTAAAACTCGCGCACAATTTTGCCGCGAAAAGTTGACGGCTTTCCATAGGGAGTGTCAGTTAAGGGGACAAACCACTGTGCGATAATTTGCACGCACACGAACATACACACACAACCGAAGAAATAAACAAATAAAAGCTTACAGATGATCCGGAGTTGCCTGTATATTCTGAACAAACGAACATCAAACATACAAATGCACGAACAGATAAACAAAATATCAAACTCAACCAAACGCAACCAACAAACTAACACACAAAACTACAAACCTAATAAATAAGCGAAATGAAATGTGTGTATAACGAGGCGTGATTTATCTGTGAGTAATAAATTAATCGAAACACAATTTTGAAAATACTTTCATTTATAAAAAACGAGAGGTTTCGATCTTTACATTTGTACGCTGTATCATTGGTGAATTTCGCTATAATAATTGAATGATCAAGTCACAATAAATGGTATATTATAATATATAAAAAAAGGATCTAGATTTCGATTTGCGAATGCAGCGCTTACTTAACTGGCAGACGTTAATGACGACTGCCGATTACGATAATTGAAAACAGTCAGGTAACAAGCGATTATAAGATTTTAGATGGTATATTTTCATATTCAAGCCCGCTCTCAAAAGTCAGATAACTGATTATACCCAAAAGCGGCTACCTAATTAAAAGCGAATACAAAAGGCGATATTTCCCAGCGAATAAAACTAATGGAGATTGTATTTATTTGTTATAGAATGTCAAAAGAAGCTAAAAGGGCAAGACTCGCCAGAAACGTAGAAAGTGAGAGACAGCGCGAGTCTGGCCTGAGCACGAAATGTAGCGATAGGCTTTGCGAAGTGCTGCTGAATCGAAGGCTAAGGGCGAGCGATGATTAACCTCTTAGCCAGCGGAATTAACTCGCTATGGATCACAAGTATATGAAGAATAAAGGAGGGCTCTTTTCGTGCGGAAGAAAAAAATTATTTTTTTATTAAAAATTTTTGTTTTTGTGAAATTCTGCACAAATAAAAAATAAACGGTTTCCGGTCCGACGAAGCCGAATTGGAAATCACAAAATCATTAATAGCATTATTGGAGATTAGAGTTATAAAAATATTCTAAAAAATATGAGTAATTCGAAAAAAATACAACGAAAAATAGGCCCACGATGAGACTTGTCTTAATAATCATAGAATGGGGCACTCTATTTTAGAGCATTTAGAAAAAAATTAAAATAAGGCAATCTTAAAAAAAATATTTCTCACTTTAGAAGCAAAAAAAAACGTTGACATTGATCATTGACAATTTTTTCACATTTTTTAACGAAAGTATGCTTTAAAATGAAAAAAAATGTATATCGACGTTTGTCTATATCTCAATTCGTTCAGGAGTTATCAGCGTTTAAACGCTTCCGAAACATCCGAAATCGATATTTTTTGGAACATTGTAACTCCTAAAAGAGAAGCGAAAAAAAATCTAATAATTGGTGTGGATATTTCTTTCATGGGGTACAATGTTACAAAAAAAAATCAGGAAAACCAAAAATAGTCGGGGTCACGGGCTAGGTGAAATGGCGTGGAATGTCCCATACGTAAATATATGTGGGTTGTCCCATTTTAGTTGCACACCCCAAATAAGCCGTGGAAACGCAGTTAGGTCAAAACTGTTTCCTACAAAAATTTACGTGATTTTCAGGGGGACATTAATAAGACAAATGTGACAATACAGGCTTTATTTTGAACAAAAAATACTAATATTCAATACGAAATTGACAATGGAACATCACCGTTCTAATGCAAAAACACGAGAGTCGTGGCACTCGAAATATGCCGAACTATCGCTTACATTAACGTTAATCACGATGTGTCGCGTCCGGTTAGCAGGTCGAACTAACATCTCATCTGCGCATGCGCATTTTTTGGCATTGGCAGGGCACAAAACACGATAAAAATCCATGTCCTAACAATAAACGATTCTCAACAGCTGAATTTGCAAACAGGTACAAGAATTCTTTTTTGAACAAGTGAATGCTTTTTCCCGCTGGTATCAGCAAGCTTATCGGTGCATACGAAATTCACGTTCATTGCCATTATTTCATTGAGAAATAACTTACACAGTTACGCCGAGAGAGAAAAGAAAGAAGAGCATAAGAGCGATCTTTCGAGCAATCTATTTTGCCACTGAACACAACAAAATACGAACATTGCGGGGCAACGTCCTTTTCTAGATGAATCTTATACTACCCTAATAACGTTATTTGCATCGTACTCATGGACAAAAATACATGCATCGGAACTTATCCCATTTTTTAAACGCTGCAGTCCCATAAACTATGTTTTTTTTTCTCAAACTTAAAACACAATTTTTTTCGTTAGTTTCTTCTTAAAACCGGTTATTTTTTTAGGCGATGGAAATTTTCGAGACCTATTTGAAGTAATAAACGTTACTACGAGATCTCATGAGCTACCATTTCTTTTCGATGCCGCCATTGAATGTCCCTCTAGGAATTGAATCTTTTGGAGGAAATGTTTTTCAATCCGTCTCCATTTTCATGATTTATTTGGGGTGTGCAATTGAAATGAGACGCTTTATCCATACATACAAAAGCTCATATATATTTCGCAGCGTGAAAGATGTATCATTGGCAATTAATACGCGTTTGACTTTCGTATGAAGATCGAAGAACAAATGTGGCGGTGACTTCATGTGTAAAATCCGCTCGAACGTCTCTCCGCGGGTCAAAGAGGTCAAGGTATTCGGCGCTAGATACACATGAATCGTATCCGTAAAAAAATACGAGTGTCCTCCTTTTTAATATTTTCTTTCTGTTTTTTATGCTCAAGAAATTGTTTATAGGCAAAGATCGAATGTGCGCGCGGCCAATCGAAAACGCGTTGCGCTTTGCTTTTAATTCGGTACGTGCCAGATGTCATGGATCCTCAAAAGACACTTTTGTATTTGTCGCAAGGAAAGAACCGAGCGATATCAGACGAAATTTTGATACGTACATTGCGAGAGCGAATAGGTTGGCTGCGCAAGTAATTTTTATTTATATTTCGTCAATTCTGTACTCAACGAAACGTAGGATTTTTTTTTTTAATGTGGTCCATTGAACACGACCGCGCGCGGGAACATTATCGTGTATCGTACGTGACTCATGTCACAGGCACATGTGCACACACACTCGATATTGACCCTTGCCCTCCCGGATTTGGCTCGTAATTTATCGTCGTATCATTCGTACGACCATAAAAGATGCGATTTTTTTTTTCGACAAACTTTGTCGTTGTACGACCGCGAGAAAACGCATTTCGAGCTAGATACAGCCATACATTTAGGAAAATCTGACTTTTGGAAGTCGATAATTTTTTTTTACATTTCCATTCGACATATTATTTAACTGCAATGCTAAGCTATATCGATCATTTTCACAGACAGCGAAGATTGTTGCAAATTCAATCAACATTTGATTCTTTATTGTGAAAAATGACGACTCGAGATTTTTTTCGGGAAAGCCGTAATAAAAAATGTTGTTGTGCAGGTCATCATTATATGATTGTCGAATTATGTTTTAACGTGATATTTAAATGTAAAATTGCGATTATGATCCAAATTTGTAACGCCAATGTTAAGAATCATAAAGTGTGGTAGAAAAAGGGTTGAGGCATAGATGTTACTTATTACATTTATATATATATATATATATATTGTGGTCTTTTGCGATATTCTGCAAGAAATTATGTTGAACATAAGCAAGAAATTCGACGCGTCCTGTGGCATGTACTCGTAAGACACTACTAATCGCTTTCTCCGGCTTTTTTTCACACTTGGGTGTGTGGTACCCACTTAACCGATAATATATTGGACAGCGACCATTTTTTAATTTTTTCTTTCGTCCATCCAAGTGGACCTTACGTCATCGGCGGTTTTTCGGGTCTAGTGTCATCTAGATTGCTCGAAATTGATGCAATGTAAAATGGAAGTCATTAACGATAATACCAAATTGGATTCGAAGTTATTACCGAAGATATTGCAAGAGAATGCGTGAAATTAAGACGCGACGGTGGGAGGTCGAAACGGTTACACGTGTACGAGGTCGAGTGCCATTTTTTTCGGATCAAATGATATATTCGTACTGGAAGTAATAATTAAAAGTGAAAAACATTCAATCGAAATTCAGACGCAAATTCACGGGCCTCTGGTTTCTTTCGGATAGTCCTAGTTTTTTCAGAAATATGTAGAGTTAGCAAAGGGCTGCCAGTTTTTATATGGATACAATGGACATCGGGAGCCACTTAGAACATCGTAGGCAGCAAAAAATCGATAGTCGATATTCCATTTTGTTTGTTCACATGTCAAATTTCATTAAGGCGGATATACAATTAGACAGGAAGAAAATAAGCAACATTGAGGGCTTTTTTAAACTAAGGAATAATTATTCTACAATTATCAAATTTTAGGTATACTTTAATAGTATATTTAAGTATACGAAACAATTTTTTTATATTAATTAATCATCAAAATGGCGGAGCCGTGGCAGAGTGGTACAGCAAAGTCGCCGCGAGAGTTGCGATCATTTTTTCAGTTAGAACATATATAGTTTCTACGTGACGGTAATTAAAATGAAGAAAATACAAATTTGAGAAAATGGCAAGCATTTACAAAAAAAAATCAACATTTTACGCAACATTTTTGTAAAATGTGGATTAAAAAAGTAGTTTTTTTCTTCAATTTTTCAAAGACAATTTTCGTCAACTAGAAGGTACCAATATTATCAATATTTCTACCAAGTTTCAACTTAATCGGCTTAATAGTTTTATGAGTAATCCTGCACGCCAAATTAGACAATGCAGTTTTGAGAAAAACGCGTTTGAAGTTCACGCCCGCTCCGGATCCGATCGGTGAGACACAGCGTTGACGGGCTGTAACGTTTGAAGTTTTTCGAATTTCGCTTTGAAACTTTGGGAGAATATTCTACATATATAATTCTATCGTTTGAAGAAAAAAAAAAAGAAATCGATTTTTTGATCGTTGTGTATATCCCGCCTTAAGAAATATTTCAAATTGTGTGTTGGCTTTTTTCGTTTGGGTTTTTCGTAGAACAGAGTTTCAAAAAAACACAACTTCTAAGGCCTTAACGCGTTAGGTGATTCCTACACACGAGACCAGGCATGAATACACTCCGTTTATTGAAATTGTTTGTATTTCATAAGCTATAGAGCTATATAGCCAAACGAAAACAAACAGATCGGCGCTGTGAATCGCAATATGCAATAGACGATTCGACAATTGAACGAAACTACCTTTAAAGTTGTAAGCATACTACAAATTCCCAGTAACGATAAGATTTTTATTTCGTGGAAAGAAGTGTGCTCATCAGCAATGAAAATTGTTTCATTGAAACGCGGCGATTCTCATAGAAATATGCATATTTCTATGCAACAACAAACGCATGGACATAAGTGTTCGGATAGAGGCGTTATGGGGGAAAATGAGCGAAGTTCGATTAGGAACGCGAGTGGGAGAATCAGGTGCCGCCAAGCTGGCTGCAAATGAAGGGGGCTCGACGTCGGAATGAACGATCAGCTCTGGGCGGTGGGGACAGTAAGCTTATAAGTCACCACGATTCTCCGTTTTGGCCAATAGTCGCAAAACAGTGAATGTAGTGACCTCCAAAGATCTACCGAGCTCGAAGTCTTGAAAAATTTGCATTTTTCTTGGCACTTTATTTTCAAATTGTGAACAAAATTGAATATTCTTATTTCTCGACGGACCAGATTAATTTGGGCATTTTGAGAGTTTGTGAAAATGTACGGGTCATTCGGTGTTGAGCAGTGAATCGAACAATCGTTGAGAAAAAAAAACTGTACCGATCAGACGTGGTAGTTGTCGATTTTCGGTACGCTCTTATTTTCCTCGGACAACAATATTTATACCACAAAAATGACTTGAACCGGTAGGACGTAGATTTTGAAAAATCGATCCTAAGGTTTACACCAAAATATAGTGGAAAATATTTGCACTCTTCTTTTGGGCGGCGAGATAACTGCCATATTTTCTACGAATTTGAACGAGTTCTTCTCTGACGATCGACGGCAGGAGAATCGGAGAGGAAGATCGAGCAGTATCGTACAACTCGTTGAGGCATAGTTGCCAGAATAGCGAACGGATTATTGCAGACTCAGCTGTGAGTACGTATCTTGATAGTATTTCGAGAAGGATAATACTGTTTTTAATTAATTCTCCACTCGTTAGCGATCTGCATTCGACTTAAACTCAATTTGACTTGCACTGACAGAAAAATTCTATTGATATTAACTAACCGCGTCTATTTGACTTGTTAAATTCGAAGTAACTAGATTTTTCGTGAAATCAAACGTTTCCTATTGCATTCCATTAATGGAATTATTCATTTTAAATATATTTATTTATTCACATCAAAATCTATTTAATATCGTCCAATAACTAAATGCTTTATTTAATCCCAATAAATCTGTCATTTGGTTTTATCTGTTCAAAAAACAATTTAGTTGAATCCACCAAGTTTATCTATTTGATTTTTTTAAATTTAAATTAAATGGAATTTTCGTAGAGTCAACCATTTTTCTATTTGATTGAACTAATGGGTCCGTCTTTATTGCCAGCCACATATCAAAGAGGGGTGGGGTAGAGAGGGTGGAGAAAAAGGAACTATATATATATATATATATATATATATATATATATATATATATATATATATATATATATATATATATATATATATGTTGTGTTTGAACAATCTATAGCGTGTTATTCGATAAAACTCGCCAATGATCACAATGATATTAACTAATTGATATAGTTTATGTGATACAACAAATAATTATAGGAATGCACTCGGTCTCTTTTGCCATATCTGCGACCAAGATGTTACAAGCACTCAGTAGCATGTAACATCTTGGTCGCAGATATGGCCAGCGTGCTTAGCTATGAGTAGTTAGGTTCTAGGGTAAATTCCATATAGGTAAAATATTTTCTTCGAAAAAAATCATTTCGGAAAGCCAGTGAATGACAAATTACGACACAAAATCGGTGTGGTAAAACCCTCAATGAAGTCTTGCATTTCATTGTGGATTTACGAAATATTTTATGCATACCGTACACTTCGATTTACAGTGTATATTGTAAGCAAATAAAGATTTATTTGATTCTTTATTTATTCAATTTGAATATATTTAATATTTTTAAAGAATAGCTGAAACAAATAAAATCGTAGTAGGCCGTGAGACAAGCGGAACCTATTTGATTTAAATAGATCCTATTTAAATTAATACAATTTCCCGATCGTGGTCGGAAAATTGACAATAGACGTAATAGGAAACATTGCAAAATTGACTGTTTTTCTTCGAAATTGAACAACAGCGAAAACCGTTTCTATTTTCACTATTCGCTATTTTTGAAATACTATACTATTTACCAGTGCGACGGATCCATGACGTTCCATCGTTAAAAAACCCTTTTGAATAAATTAAAAAAAAGAAGTAGTTACTATATTTACAATAATAAATTGCTCACGGTTGGCGGTACGAAGAAATTTCTTTCGTATCAAGAATAATCCGAAGGCTAACGAAACTCAATAAACTCTTTAAGTCTTCTCGAATTTTCCATACGGCATTCTGCTGTAGCTCAATCGTTACTCGCACATTGTATGTAAACTTTTTTCTCTATTCTGGCGAATGCAGTTACTTATTACGATTATTATGTTGTGCTGTCGTTTACTCATACTTTTTTTAATTCATCATTATTTCACCAACCAGAGACCACGATCGCGATTGTGGTCCGGTTTTTATAAATATTTTCATTCCCCTTGTCTCACGCTGAGATAACCCCAAAAAAGATTCCATTTAACAGCGGTAACAAGCGCCAGCACAAGAAGAATACGGCGAGGGTGTAAGACGGACTCGGTTTGATTGATGCTTTCCTTGTATCCGATTCCGGTATCTTACGAATACTTTTTATTGTTGACTCAACGAGAGATTCCATCTCCGCCTGTCCTGAATGCTGCGATTTAAAAAAGAAACCTCAGCGCTTACGTCTGCACCCTAAGCAACCGATACGCGCGTTCCATTGATAGGACGGAACAATTAACGGAGGCGAGGAATCAACACACTCTTCAAGACCTTGGACTTTTTCGAATATTCGCGAAGGAATGTTCGAGACGAACGAAAAAAAAGTCACTCGAGAATGAACAACGGAACAGAATAGACGCGAACGTGTACAGCTAGGAATGGGATTCAACTTAAACGGCCGTTTCATCCAGTTCATACTAGACATTGTGTTGCAGATTAGTCCGGCTGTTTCCCTGTAATCGCGTAAATTGCACGGGATAAAATGTCCCTTTCGATCGAAGCATTGAACACTTTGGTGGTAGGTTGGTAGTGTTAAGTTGGTATGTTGAGTTTTCAAAAATGATGACTGCTCAAATTTTCATTGTCGCTGAAGCTTAGTGTTTTTCATACGTGACCGTTTGGTGGGATATATGATTGCATTGATAAGCTGGCTGCGATTTAGTCGTTCGTGGGTCAGTGAGGATTGCAGTATATGGAATCTTTTGATCGAATCTTCGGACACGTTAATCTTGCTAACGGGTGAAATTAGCATTTCAGAACAGCTTCAAGCAGTTGTAAGGTCGTCGCTCACTTATCAACCCGGCACCCGACCAGCACCGCCTCGCTGAGAGCGGTTGTTCTTTCTTAAATAGGCTTTTCATACATATGCACTCACTTGTCAAGTCTTGCGGGCGAGGCAATTTGGTGATGCTACGGAGTTGACAAGAGAGTGCATATGTATGAAAAGTTCATATAAGAAATGACAACCACTCGGGGCGAGGCGGTGCTGGTCGGGTGCTGGGTTGATAAGTGAGAATGCACCCCAATTTGCCATTAAATAAATCTTTTAAAGCTGTTATTCGTTTCCCATATTTTATATTTACTTTACTATATCACACATATCATTATACACTACACTTTTTTGAGCCTGGACGACGCTTGTCTAGACACCGCGTAAAGTGCTTTTCATTAATGCTAATAGGGTTTATTTACTGATGAATATCTGCGTTATCGAACGAAGGAGATAATGATGAAAAAGTGCTTGAAATTGGCGAAACAATTCTTTCATCGAAAAAAAGTCAGACACTTGCAAAAATTACTTTTTTTAAAATAAAAATATCTGTTTTACCAATTGACCGATTTAGTGATGAAACGGCCTGTCGAAGGAGGAAAAAAACTGTTAGTAACAAAACATTATGATTGCGTTCTCACGAAAAAATATGTCCTCTTGAGCATATGAATGTAGCCGATTTCAGATACAGAAATATGAAAAAGTAGGCTAATTCCGTAGCAAAACCATTTATACTTTTTTACGCTCGAGCCAAAAGATAATGTTTGCTCGAGCGAAAATGACTTTTCCAAAAAACTATTTTCACAACGGATTTCATTTTACTGTATTAATAAGTGAATTTCAGTAGTGTAAACAATAAAACAGAAAGGAGGATCTATTTGCACGGCAAGCGTCGATTGCTGAGTCAAATGTGACGGCTCCTTGGTGGTATTAATGCTTGGAATCCCCTTTCACAAAGGTGGTAGGCACCCTTTCAAATGACGGAAGGACTTGAAAACACCACCAGTTATTTCAGAAGCGTACTTCGAAATGGGCGCCATATCCGTATGGACCACACAAATGCTCCTTTTGAGGTTAAATTAACTATAAAAAAATGATCGAAACATTTATTGCTCGAAGTGATCATAGACTTGACTGCAACAGCGATATTCAATAGGGTAATGACACTTCAGTAGCGCATAAGCATGTCCATTTGTATTAATGCTTGGTAACACTCGTACAGCTCAAACTCGTTCATAATTTGAATCAACTGGCGCGAGTAGAATCATCTCCGTTGTTACGGTCGCGCGAGGAGTGGGGATAACGCGTTGTTACGGCCCTGCGAGGAGTGGGAGTAACGCGTCGCTACGGTCCCGCGAGGAGCTTCCCATAATTTATAAGGGCTCGAAGATTGTTCAAAAAACGCCATTGCAGTTCCCATGTATGTTCATTGATTTCGATTTGGGTAAAACACAAGGCGTCGAACGAATTCCGCTCGATTCGGCACCAACAAATCCAAATCCATTGGCTATATCTATTTATATAGATGTATGGAAATTTTATTAGCCTTATCGAGCCTACGTAGCATGGAGCTCGACTATCATTCCAATCCGCGATTTAATTCGCATAACACTTTCGCCTGATTAGACCAATTTACCACGAAGCGACCGGACTATATATTAATATTCACGGTCTCGCGGTTTCCACGCGCGTGTTGCCGGAGCGACTCACGAGCGAGCGATCGACGCGAATCAATCGGTTCAATTGGAGAAGAATTTGTTGACCTGACCGTAATTTATTTAGATCAAAGCAGATTCTCAGTTCTACTAAATCAATTAAGTTCATTGAAAGTATAATTTCGTCTGATTCGGTGTCTTAATTCGGAAATAAATTATAACAATGGAAATGAAACAATTCAAGTCGTCGCATTACAGTTAAAAGGCAAGGCAAACGAATTAATATTCTGGAAAATTTACCGACGGGCAGTACTTTGATATAACACTGAGAAAACGATTTCAGCCGCAAGCGTGTTTGAAATAAATCGCTTCAATTTGCGATCACAAATATATCATGGGACCATATCGTAGGCATCATTCGATTTATATAGCAGTTTAAACAGAGTCCTGGTGTAATCTCCGTATACCTATACGAATAAATCGACGGTACTGTTCGTAGGCTTACGTGACGGTAATCTTTGAACCGCAAATAAAAATATACCTGCGACATTTTATTTTCAAACAATGTGATGCAATCGTTGAACATTAAATGTACCAAGTGAGTACCAAAATCACGCTGCAAATTTGTTTGCCTGTCTATTTGCTTGTTCCCTTGTAACTCGAGAACTCCCAAGCGGTAGTGCGGAAAATTATGCGTGCATAGATGTAAGCTCAACTTTAAATATAATATGCGAAAAGGTAAGCGAATCATAACGCTTACCTCAAGGGGGTATGCTGATGAAAAAAAAACCTTTTTTCTTTTCGATTCTGTAATCCACAATTACACGCAACACGTATGCACACTAGGGTAGCACAACTTTGAGCTCTATTTTTTTCCTTTTTCTCACCATCCAATAAAATTCTCGAAAAAAAAGTTGTCGCGGAAGCCGCGAGCGGTCAAAAAATACGTGGAGGTCACTCCAGCCTCCCAAAAATTCAAATTTTCATTGAACGCACGACATTTTTTTGGTCCACTTCTCGTAATTTTCTAAAGCAATTCAATGTCTGCTCTAAACTTTAAGTCGTTATTGAATAGACATTTGAAAAAAAACTCCGCACGATTTTGTATTATATACAAATACCAAAAACAAAGAATAGTAACGGAGCAAATAAAGTTAACAGACTTGGATAACAACGATTAGAATCAAACACACCCTATTCTATTGGGAGCATTATTATTTTTGTGGGCAAAAACTATTTGTTTCTACCCTCTACATTTGATTAGTGTCTAATGACCTATTTTTCATTAAATCAATTGTAATCGATTAAAACATTTACTTGAAGTGAATACATAGTTTCACTTGACATCAATCGATGTTTTATGTCATTGAACCCAAGCATTTATCTGGGCATACCATGAGTGCTGATGTTTAGCTGTATTTAATTTGTATCGAATCATTTGACTTACCACCCTCGGAACCCTTGGTAAATATTCTTTTGACGATCGCAGTTTTCTCAGTGTAGGCACTAGCATTCGATATATCAGCGCAAAGACGACGAAATTCACGAAATAGATCGTCCTTGCTCGGTGTCACAGCTACCACTTTTTTCTCGTTCTTTTTCGTCTTTTTGGGAGCATCATTTTGGCTGGACGTTGCACCGGGATCCTTAGGATTAACTTTCGCTATCTTTGCTGGAGGTCCGGCGTTGCCTGGACTTTGCGCCTTCGCATCTTTCTTCGGAGTTTTCTTCGGAGTTTTTTTCGTCGTTGCGTTTTTAAATGGAGCTGCGGGCAATCAGAGCGATATCAATGGATTATACCCAAAGAGGATTAACGAGGGAATAATAGTTCCCGTTTACGGATATCTCTCACAGTCCGAAAAAGAAACGCCAAATATATTTTACGTCGATCAAGTGATATTATTTTGACCTTTTAGAAAAACTGGTGTCAAACTCCGCAATTGCCGGTGCTGCAAATGCTCTAATTAAGTTTTTGGTTCTCAACGGATTCTCAAGCATGACATTTCGATAATATTCTTTAAAATTTTCGAGTGGTTGCGTTCAAAATTGAGTCCATTATGGGCGTTCATAGGTAGCTTCCATGAACCGGCGAATTTTAAACGCTTTTTTCGCAAAATGACTTCTTTAACACAGGTGACGACGATATCTCAAAAATCACTGCTCTTACTTCTACATATTGAAAAGCAGGGCTTGAACGTAGGATTTTTTTCCATGCATACTTTTTTTTCTTTCAACGAAAATGGAGTTTTTTCCACCGAAAATGGATACTTTCACAGAGGACTGCGGCCATGTTCTTTCAAAAATCAATATTTTATCAAATCCTTCATCCAAGCACTACATAATTTCATGCAAAAACTGAATGCGTTCGATATTTTTATTTTCGACTATTTGTTTCCGAGCAGCAGTGGTCACCGCGAAGGACGTCTTTTAAACAGCGGTCTGTACGAACCATTGTATTTACCGAATTTTTCACTACTTTTCAATACAAAAATTGTAGAAGATACTTAAAACCATACTCTTGGATTTAAAAAATTAAAAGCCTGCACACGTTTTAGCAGAGAAAAATCACAAAGATTCCTATTTTCTCCGGTCACGAGCTGAGTATTAACCGTTACGGGACAACATTAGAGGATCCCTAAATTTAAGCAAAATTAATCATCCACGTGGCAGGTGAGAGAGTGACGGATCGAACTAATAATCATTAGCGATGCATAATATAAATTGTTTAAGTAATTTAATAACGTAGTTGTATTTGCATTTTTGTAAAAAGAGATGCTTCAATATCATTTACACTTCCCGTCACGGGAGAGCAAAACTTAGCACAATTTCGCTACGATGTATCACCTGATTCCTTGCTGAACATTATGATTGGTTAGGATGGAATGATTTTCCTATGAGGTTCAATTATAACTGACCTGTTTTTGTCTGGATTGTTTGCGCGATTGCTTCGTGTATTAATGTTAAAAAAATATGAGTATGATTGAAATTTTCATAATATCGTTGGTCTATTTTACAAAATGCTTTACCATTATTTTCGAACTCCTCAAGCTTCTCGAGAACAACATTTTTCGCCGCGTCGTCAAGCTCATCCCAACCGCTTACATCTTCGCTCGGATCTTCGATCCTCTTTGTCGTCGCCCGTTGCTTCGCGAATACATCGAATATACACGTTACGTGGTGCCATGCTTTCATTTTACCATCTCCAAACGGGTTGCTCATTAGCTTGGCGATTCTGATGGCGTCTTTGTCGATCGGGCACTTGCACTTTTTGCACTTTGCGCGAGCGGACTTGGCGCGCTCAACGGCAAATGGTTTCTCCATTTCTTCATCTTGATCGGCCATTATTTCTGTTGCATATAAAAAAGGAACGAATAGCGTGATACATTTTATTAATCGTAAACGAGGTAGGACGGTAGCGTCAGAGGCCAGCGACGAAGGACGAAAAACTCAGTACAGTTGGATAAAATTCGATTTATCATATGACGGGAGCACTTTAAATGTTTTTCAAACATAGATTTATATTATAGATATTGATATAAAAGTTGTTACACATAAATACATTTAAAACAAATTGTATGTATTTATGTAACCCAAACAAACTTTGAACGCGTTTTTCTCGAAACAACGTTTTTTGACGGCTTGTTGATAAAATCTTCGAAACTACTGATTATGGAATTTTAACCACGTATTCTTCAGAACTATAGCTATAACGAATATCAAGGATCTTTTTTAATTTTGATATTTACTTTTCTTTTGCCAAAAACGATGAAAAAAACACGTTTTATCTTGTTTTTTTTTTTCGAACAATGTCCGGCATTTTGTTATTTTGGCGTATATTTTAAAAATCGTATGATATGCGCTATAGCCATTAACATACTGAATTTGAAGCCGTTTGATTTTTTTGCTTCGGATGATCCATCTCCGAGATTTCATGAATAGTGCAGGCCTACAATTTTTTAGGACATTTTTTAACTACCATTTTCGTTTATAAATAGGGACTTAAAAAATGATTAAAAAAAATGTGTTTTAAAAGTGTATTTATTAAGTTAAACATTAACACCCTAACCATACAAAATAATAGTGATAGTTACAAAAATAATAGTAGAGAAAGAACGAGAAAGAATTGATAATAAGCGCTATGGCAAGAATAACTATAATAATTCCTTGAGGAAATTGCAAAATCTAGCAGTACGAACAGTTATAGTAACACATCACCGGACGCAGAAACGAAAACTGAGTAGTAATGCCAGATTTAAAATAATGTCGAAGTAGTCTAAAAAGTATCAAAACAATCACACTATAATAGTATAGTAATCCGTGGTAATCATACAAGTAGTATTACAGTAATGTTGACAAAAATAATAGCAGAAATACGGACAGGATTAATAACGTGTATTGTGAAAGGACAAATTGTTAAAACATCTCAATCTAATTAAGAAGAGGCAGGGTGTATGTCGAAGACACTGAATCACGCGACTCATCAAGATCAACCGCAAACTTTGAACGGTGCAAAAATCATCATGAAGGAACAAATCGCCGGAGGGTGGAAGACATCGATAATGTTTTAATTTGTCATAAATTATGGGCAAACTTTGTATATGAACAAAGAAAAAATCGAAAAATGTGGTCACCCTACTCGGCAAGAAAAAAAAACGTTTTGACGTCGAGTCAATCAAAGTTTACGAAAAGTTGCAGACTAATATATTGCAGAGTAATTAAAGTAAGTGAGGCTAGTAAGATTTTAACTACTAATTTGTCTTCCTCAAAGCTCCAAATTATAAGACATAAAGTGTTTAGAATTTATAAGACAAAGACATTCGGAGTTTTTAATTGGGACGTTATCGATAATGGATTCCATTCAATCAATGCTAAGAATCATAAAAATATTCACGTGTATGGCGATTTAATCGCCCACTTTTTCTCCTCATTTGATCATGCAACTCAAAATGAAATTGTTTTTTATCTACCTTTGAAATTATCTACATGAAATGAAATGCACGTTGATGGACGTGAACATGCCATTTTGCCGGAGAATCGAGTTCAAGGGAGATGTATATATATATATATATATATATATATATATATATATATATATATATATATATATATATATATATATATATATATATATATATATCAAGGATGATTAACCAAGGTGAAAGATTCCTCGCGGGGCCTCCACCAGTGATGAACTATAGCTCCTTACCGCTATGTGTTGCAAACTTCCTTTTTCATACTACCCATCGCTTTACGGACCAATCGACGGATTCGAAATGTTTTCTTCGACCCTCAACGATTGGACGATCAAACTGGATTTTATTGACGAAATCAACGGATGGCCAGGCATTGTTTCGTTTTGCTTTTATCTTATAAGCGTTACCCAACGGACACCATACCCGAGCAATTCTTCGAATTTCCTCGTACCAAGTCAGTTCTCAAGAACAGGAACAAAATATTCCAATGCGTGTCGTAACGTAATTGGACGGATCGAGTCGGCATAATGCAACAGAATTGTGATAGAATTGTATAATTTTCGTATACTCTTGGTAAACTTGGATCATTTGAAACACCCAGTTTTATGACTGAAACATTTAGATTTGTATAATTTTTTTTTATGCGACGTAGAAAAAAAAAGTGATGTGTGTGGTCAGGGGGCGTACGCAAATTACGTAACGCAATTGGGGGGGGGGGTCCGGCCAGCCGTTACGGTTTACATACGTGGGGGAGAGGGGGGGGGGGGGTCAAGGGTTACGATTCGTCACTATTTTAGATCTGCCAGATATAGCAAAATTTCTGCGTGTTCAAGTTTTGAATTTAAAACTCGTGCGCAATTTTACCGCGGAAAGTTAACAGCTTTCCATACAAAATATCAGTTAAGGGGGGAAGTTACTGTGCAAGAACGTTCTCAGTAGCTTTGCCCCTTGCTAAAAAAAAATGGTTTTTTTTTAATTTTTGAGAATATTGACGGAGCTACAGTCACATTAGTGAGAACAGGTAGGGCGACCGGTTAGTGCCCTCGGTCCCTACAGGTGTGGCATCGTTCACAATAGATTAAGTGCAGGCTCTTATTATTTCGTGAAATATCATGAACCGTCATATCGCCAGCGACCAGATACTTTAATGGTAGTATCAATATTCTAAATAAAAAGCATAACTTTATATCAAGAAAAACGGAACGAAAACTTTAAACGCGCTTTTCTCGAAACTGCGTTTTTCGACCTTGTCCCAGCGAATTCTCAACAACCTATCAACCAATTTTCAATTTTTTTTTGACATTTTTGGAATCGCAGTGACTAAGGTTGTGCGTAGCCGATTTTTTATATTTTGATTATTACTATTTTTAAAGACTGCTTGAATACAAAAAAGGCCCTTGAAAATAGAACAAATGCCCAAAGTGTCGGCATTTTGAAAGAAAAAACGGAAATAAAAAAACGGTTACGCATAACGATAGCTACATTTGTATCGATATCGATAAATTGTCGAGTTTTCATTTACAGATAACCTTTTATAAAGATATCGATGGGACAATGAAGAGAATTTTTTTTTTTTCGTCATCAAATGACGGCATATATCTCGGTTCATTTAAAAAAAAATTTCATAAAAAATTGGTATGAAACTAAATGAATATATACTTCATAAAATGAGTATAAACCCAATCCTTGCATAATTAGTTATGTCTATGCAAAAAATCGCAATTATTGACGACGAAGCAGCCGTTACGTAACGGAATAAAGGGGGTGGGGATCCAGCCAGACGTTGCGGTCCCGTTACGTGGGGGAGGGAGGGTCAAAAATTGGAAAATTTGGCGTTACGTAATTTGTGCACGCCCCCTCGTTAAAAAGAAATTCTTTGCTTCCCCTTAAAGTAGTCCAAATTCTCTATTTTTCTGTCAAGTCCAGCTTAGATTCTTCTGATGACTTAGAACACATTAATTTTGGTTGAAGATCAGGGCTAACGACGATAGTTTTTTTTTTTCAAAATGTTGATTGAGAACAGATAAATATCGAATATCCCAGAAAAAATCGACTGCAACCAGGCTTAGCCACGCAACGAAGTTAAAGAACAACGTTGAAATTTGAATCGTTGGAACGCAAAGAAATTTTTTTTCATGCATTCGTATTTATTTCTATTCCGGTCTGAAATGTTTATCGCGAATTTAGGCTGTAGATCTTTAACGAGGACCCTCAGAATCATTGGAGCAATTTCCGAAGCACTGATTTGGTAAAAAAATGTTAGTTGAAAAAAATACTTTTCATTGCGTTCCAACGATGGAAACTTCGATATCATGTGGAAAACAAATTGATATAGCGAACATTTTATCGCCTGCACATCGCAGAATAGTTGGCCTGACTTGGAAAAATAGTATCATGTCTTTAAAGTACATTTGAATTATTCGTGAAGATTTCCATTTGCGAAAGTTAATTCGATTGAGTGAGTATAAACAAAAAACTCTCAAAACAATAGCAAGGTGTCGGCCTGACCACAAACGGAGGTTTATCACTTGGCTGACTATCAGGCCACCCCGCTCGTTCGACCACTTTAATTCTCATTGAGCAGCTCCCTCTGAGTTCCACCGAAACGTTCTTCGACCCGAGGGCGATGTGATTTGATAAATGGCATTCAGGATCCGGGAAACATGTAACGATCATTCGTTGAATCATTTACTGTACGCGTGATTATGAAAAAATCGTTTCTTGACCCTACTGATTAGTCCATCGGCAGTTTTTTTTATAATCCTACAGAAGATAGCCAATTCCAATGAAAAAATCTACAATATAATTTCTCGAATGTCAAATTACATTTCATTGTGGCAAATAAGAATGAATAGTAGTTACAATTCAAATTGCCAATATAAAAAATGTATTACTAATACCGTTTTACAACGTGAAGAAGGGTTCAGCAACTGTTTTTTGCCTACGAATCTTTCTCCATAATACCGTTACAGGATAAAGCGAACGATAATTTTTGCGAACGGCGGTCCCCTCTGCCCATCGTCCTCACCGTTTCGTTCAACCGTTTTTCCTCGAAGCGCTATCAATACTTTATTATCGAAACGCAATTCCAACAAAGTCGGTTGCTGATTTTCGCCCCAATTCGGAACAACAAACGACCAATGCATATATAATTTGCCTCGGTGCTAGAGATATAAAACAGTTCATTTATCTTAAATTGAGATGCGAAATCGGAACGCCGCAAAATCTGTACACTCGGAAACGTTGTGCAACTGAGTTTTTCCAGGAACGGTCACCCATGCGTGGACAAGATTTTATTAGAGACCTATGGTTAATTGTACTGATGCCATTGGCATAAATCTGCACAACGGTCACGTTACTGGTGCGAGTATTTCAACAGAAGCCTTGCACATTTCGGATCAATTTCTAGCTTTTATATATAAATGTGTGTGTAATACACACGCGCACACACACACACACACACACACGCACGCACGCACGCACACGCACGCACGCACACACGCACACGCACACACACACACATGTTTATATATATATTAGGGTGACACAAATTTGAGCGCTA
This sequence comes from Ophion ellenae, assembly GCA_963210295.1. NCBI lineage: Eukaryota > Metazoa > Arthropoda > Insecta > Hymenoptera > Ichneumonidae > Ophion > Ophion ellenae. The sequence goes on from OY723391.1 coordinate 380,767, forward strand.
TTTTTTCCTTTTTCTCACCATCCATTTATTTTCTGTGAAGAAAAAAAAATTGTCGCGAAAGCTGCGAGTGGTCAAGAAATATTTAAAGGTCATTCAGGCCTCCCAAAAGCTCAAATTTTCATGAAAAAATCGATTTTTTTCCGTTCACTTCAAACCCATGAATTTTACGCTTTATAATTTTTTAAATCACCTCGCGAAAGCTCTACCCGACCAAGGAATAATTAGTGGTCGCTCAAGCGCCTCGAAATTTCCAATTTTCGCCAATCATTTTTTACTCTTCTCACTTATAACATTGACGGTTTGTAAAACTTTCAAAACAATTCATCCTTTTTTCTTTGGAAACAGATTTTTTTTTTATTTACCTCGCACTTCTAATTCAAGAATTATAATCATTGTACTCATGAAATAATTCTTTAAAGCTCTTGTCCGTAAACAAAATTATAGATCGTTTTATTCGTAAAACTGAAATGGCACCTGTTTTCCGCGCATCGTAATGCGTCCCACAGTTGGTCTCGTTAGTCAAACTGCGGACCAATCTTATTGTTAGCTGTATTCTGTGACGAGCGACGCCATATTACAATAATACATAATAATACATATCGTCCAATTGGTGTTTGTTACAAATTATTCAGAAAATGTAACACTTCGCTGTTTGTTTTGTTTTTATGCTACAAGGAATTATAGTGCATGCGAGGTTAATTTGAAAATTATAAAGCTTAACATTCATGGGTGAGAAGGGGACGAAAAATAAAATAACAAACGAATTTTTCACGAAAATTTAAATTTTCGAGAGGCTTGAGCGACCTTTAAATATTTTTTGACCGCGCGCAGCTTCGGCGATAATTTTTTTTTTGTTAAAGAAGATACTTGGATGGTGAGAAAAATGAGAAAAATAGAGCTCAAATTTGTGCCACCCTGATATATATATATATATATTCCCCTTTTTCTCACTATCCAATGATCTTCTTTGAAGAAAAAAAATATCGCGAAACCTGCAAGCGGTAAAAAAATATTAAAAGGTCGCTCAAGCCTCTCAAAAATGCAAGTATTCGTTTTAAAAAACGATTTGTTTTCGTTCACTTCTCACCTATGAATTGTACGCTTTATACTCTCAAAGTTAAGCTCGCGAAAGCTCTATCAGGCCAATGAACATTTAGTGGTCGCTCAAGAGCTTCGAAATATCCAATTGTTGCGAATTTGTTTTCCATTCTCACTCATAAATGTAACACTTTGTAAAATGTTTAAAACAATCAATCCTTTTTTCTTTAGAAACGGATTTTTTAAATTTACTTCACACTTCTCACCCGATAAAACGGGTGACGGGATAATTGTGTTTACGGACAAGAGCTTTAAAGAATTATTTTATGAGAACAAAGATTGTAATTCTTGGGTTAGCAGTATGAGGTAACTTTGAAAAATGTGTTTCTAAAGAAAAACAATTGACTGTTTTGAAAATTTTACAAAACGCCAAATTTATGATTGAAATAGAGAACAAAAAAATTGGTGAGAATTGGAAATTTCGAAGCTCTTGAGCGACCACTCAATATTCATCGATCGGCTGGAGCTTTCGCGAGGTTAATTTGAAATGTATAAAGCGTATTTATTTCGCTAAGTTCGCGTATTTATTTAAGCGTATTTAATTTTTTTTAAATTTATTTCGAAAGTGTATTTATTAAGTGTAACAACTTTTACATCAATATCTATACTATAAACTTATCAAAAAATTCATGAAACGAGCCTCTTTTACCGTCTGAAGTGAGAAGACCCCTTAACTCGGCTAATTTGATGAGGATCATTAAACCGTTTCAGACGTGCGCAGAAAGCTCCGTAGAATAGTAAAATTTTATTTGAAAAAAAAAAAACGTTTTTATTTTTTATTTTAAAGCACAATGCTGCCTTATCGCTCCAAACTGTGCACCGAGCTCAAAATCACAATAAATGCCTCAGACGATAACTCTTCCCAAACATAACAGTTTTTACATTAAAAATATTTGCCCAAAACTCGATCCCTCTGGGATATTACGGTGTCCCGATATTTTTTGTTTCATCCGGTGGATGTGCGTATATATGCGAGCGTAAAAGATCATGCATAGAAATGACCGATAGTGTCCATCATCGTGCATTCCGTTTCGCGTAAATAATTTCAAAGGTGAATAAAGGAAGCTTCATTTTGAGTTTCATGATCAAATAAGAAGAAAAAAAATATGAGATCCGGAAAAAGATACATCAAATTGCAACAGTCACGTACAAGTTTCAAAGATGTAGAAACGAAGTGAATGCGTTTTCATTTCCGCGTTTACTGTTCCAGGTCAATTCCCGTGTATTATGGAAGCGTTTGGAAGTATGTATGTATGGTGAAAAATATAACGTATTGATACGCATACGTGAGGTACCGAATACATACATATTTCACGTAGGCGGTATATAGTGTTTTGACGCGTTCTACAGGTGGAAAAGGTTTAAGGGAGGGAGAGAGAGAACGAGGTTGCGCGGGCGCCAAGCATGGAGGGTATAATAGAGGGCGCATCTACCCGCCACTGCTCACTACTGGAAAATACACCGCGCAGTCCAAAAGCTTTCCATAAAAGCTTGTAATTCACGTATTCAGAAAATCCCACTCTTAAAGAATAGCCCTGCGCACTTTCTTCGTGTCATTGCTAATTTAAAACAGAAGAAAGGGTATTTCACCGAAATAATTTTTTGCTATAGCGATTTGAAAAAGTGTACCTCTATCTCCGGCCTGCGCCGACCAAGAAGACGAAGGAAAGTTTCAGGAAGTTTTGAAAGGTAGGACGGGCACTAGACAAGTTATTGTTGTATCATTCAGTGAAATAGAACGCCGTTGAAAACCGAGACATTGTTCAAATGGCCTTGTAAATGTGTCTGCACTGAAATATTTTTACGATATAGTTATGTGATTCTTAGTATTGTTTATTAGTCTGCAGAAATCAATGTATTTCACTTATTTGGAGGTTATATTCATCCCCTAAATGCATTTCCAATTTTTTCAATATATAATAATTTCTCGCTTAACTTAATGAGGGAGATAGTTCCAATGAACCGTGTAGTTCACTTACAGCCACTATTTAAGTATTATTTCGTATAATATAAATGATGATTTCTGTTATGAGGAGCAAGTGGACAAAAGCGTACCGTGTACAACTTTTCAGTACCAGTACAATAAAAAAAAAAACAATAATGAAAATAACATTTGAGAACATTCAATAACGATGATTCCAATTGGGTCGTTATAAAATTATCTATGAGAGGACCGTGATTTTATAAATTCCACACCATCTTGTTCGGTGCAACAATATGTTAATACACTTCGTTGGCACGGTAATAGAACAACTTTGATAAATCGTACCAATATATTATGAAATATTAATTCCCATTGATGTATTTCTTAAAGTTCCATATCAATGTCCATTTAAATTCTTCGCAAAAGAACTTTTATTTCCCTATTCGAAAGTAGGGCGATGCAAAAAAACAGGCAATGTCGTGTATTATCTCACAATACATCAGGAAACGTAAAAATTGTTGTAGAAATGTATAATTTTGACGGCTCAAATTACGTAGCTATGAAATAAAATGCTTGTCAGTCGCGCTCGTGCCGTTGATTAACGCGAACAATGGCAAGTAGAAAATAATAATAATTATGGGGTCCACGCGACATGTCGTTAATACCTGTCAGATGCTCTCGCGGTCGAATATTTCATCCGTCGTGACCGTAATCCGCGATCGAACACATTTAATTATGTAGACGTCATACATTCAACTGTCAAATCGTGCAATTGCACAATGTCGATTGGAAGAGGTCTGCATGATGTGTATCAGGGATGTCATATTTTCCCGATGGGCATAATTTCGACGGCCCAAACTATTAGAGATCTAAAATTGACTGTGAAATCTGCTGCTGACAATGAGTGATCATAACGGATCTAGTTATGTACGAAAATGAAAGATCAAATTGATCACGGATTATACGTGCATTTTTTTGGCCGAGAATTGTGAACTTTCGTACCACAAAATTCATAATTTCGTGTCTTCCGCCAACCGATAGGGGTGGAGCCCATTTTCTTTCAATCTCGTGTTTCTTGAACATTAAAGCCTCTTGTCCGGCTGTTTTATTCGTCATATTATTTGTATTACGATATTGGCGGATAAAATAACATAATATTTGGCAGTAATGTAAAATTTACAATTTAACGGGAGGTTACCGTCGAAAGGCATGAACTTCGGTTTTTTTTCTGATATGATATAAATACTTCCGCGTAAATAAGTTTCAACGTATTTTCTTCTTCTATAAATGGAGCGTAAATTCCAATTTTATTTATTACGAAATGCAAATGGTGGCTCCATCTCCCATGAAACAAAGTCATGCACGACGTGCTTTGGTCCGCGCGGGCCGCTCCACAGCCTTGCCAATTCATTTAAACGGAAACGGGTTAAAAAATGATTAAGCTAGTCTGAATTTGGGGGGCCTTATCGTTTTTGATTTTATGAAAAACCCTTGGATAATAGAATGCCAGCCATTTGTAATAAAATCCAATTTTTAGCTCGGTTTTTTCTTGCTTCAACGGACGATTTTTTTTTCTAAATTTATTTTGGACAAAAATCGCTTCCTGTTTGCCCCGCAAATTGAGTTTTCTTTCAATTGTGCAGAGATTCATGTGAATCGGTTCATCCGTTGAAGCTGCAGAGCGTCCCGCGCGCTGAAAAATGCGGTTTCCATAAAAACGCATTTAAAGTTTAACGTTATAAAAAATTATATTTAATGTTTGTTTTTGACAATCCAAACAAGCAAACCCACTTGTCCTGAACACTTTAAGGGGTTTTCTCACTTTAGACGCTAAAAAGGCTATTTTCATGAATTTAAAAAAAATCATATTTATGTAACCCAAACAAACTTTCAACGCGTTTTTCTCGAAACAACGTTTTTCGGTGGCTTGTTGATAACATTTTCGAAACTACTGAACCGATCCTTATGAAATTTTAACCACATACCCTTTACAACTATAGCTATAGCGCATAACAAGATTTTTTTTAAATTTTAATATTTACTATTTTTTGCCAAAAACGGTGAAAAAACGTTTTTTCGAAAAATGTCCGCCATTTTGTTATTTTTTAATATATAAAAAAACGTATGATATGCGCTATGGCCATTGACATATTGAATTTGAAACCGTTTGATTTTTTTGTTTCCATGGATAATCCATCTCCGAGATTCCATCAACAGCGCAGAACTACAATTTTTTGAGGAAATTTTTTTAACGACCATTTTCGTCTATAAATAGTGACTTAAATAAATATTTTGCTTTAAATGTACTTCGAAAGTGTATTTATTAAGCGTAACAACTTTTATATCAATATCTATAATCTAAACCTATTTAAAAAATTCATGAAAATAGACTTTTTCAGCGTCTGAAGAGAGAAGATCCCTTAGGGATGCAACTTATGTAAAAAAAACCCGAATTTCGCAACGTCATGAACGGTGACCTGTCCTTCAAAAAATTTCAATATGAACCAAAGCAGATCGACCACAAACGAAACAAAATTAACGAGCTTGACTCGTCAATGTATGTTTTCGCAAGTCAAATACTGTTTTTTATTCAAGTATGCTTTCTGCAACGGCATTAGGTTGCTTCGTGCAATTAAATCGACGTAGCGAAGTGTATGAATTATCCGACACGTTTTCCTTGCAATAACCAACACGATAATGAGCACCCCAAACAAATGCCGTACCTTCGAAAATATCAAACGGAACGTAATAATTATACAAACATTTTCCAGTGTCTGTGGAAGTTGTATCGTAGTTCTATGGAAAAAGAAAAAAGACAGCGCTTGTAGATGCAGCGAGCAGTCTGCAGCTTTCATTATACCTTGTCGCGAGCATAAAACCTGCTTGTACGTCAGAGTACGAGAATATTATGTTTTTTTATCGTTCTCGGCAGTGATGAGATTTTCTATTGAACCCGCTTTGTGAAAAAATACAGATACTTCTTTCAAATTCAATTCTTCGTCAAAGAATCATCGCTTCTCTGAAAAGTAAATTCTCCCTTAAAAGCCCTTAATCAATTTTATTCCCACTGAAATAATTATTTTAACGCGTCGAGAACGTTTCAACAAAGTAATTATTATTATATAATATAAACTTATGACAGTGATCGTAATAATACCAATAAAAATCATAACAGCCATATAAAAACAACATCGACCATAGTAATGTTAATGACAATAGCAATAAACATCGAGCAATTATTGTCTAAAGAATGATTACGATGGAGGAAATTCTTTCTTCTCATAAAAGTGAACGACGTATTGGAAATATTGAACGCCTGGCGCAACAAGTCGTGAGCCGAGATAGCAAAGCCAAGCACCAAATTGAATGACAACAAACATAGATATTTTCATTCTTCTTACTACCGTTAAGAATCGCTTTTATTCGTCAAACAAAAGAAATGGAACAAATCGTTGACAGGCTTTTTTTATATGTATTAAGTGGGATGACATATTCATGTGATATGTTAGAAAAATTGATATTGAATACCGGCTCTGTATTTTGATTACGATAGTCACTTTTTTTGCAAATCAAAATAACGTTATCACTGCATCCACGGTCCATTGCTACAAAAGCCGATCGAAGCAACCTTATAGTCCGATACATTCCACCTCTCGCTCCATTCTTATCGGAGAAGATATCGCAAACGGTGAGAAGAAAGTGGAAGATGCAGGAGTGAGGAAGAGAGAGTCTTATCAAACGCCCTGATTGTAGCGGTGATAGAAACGTATACAATGCATATTCGAAAGTCGTCGTTTTGTGATGGGGGATGTTTTGGTTCTGCTCGACCAAATATGCATAATAAATCAATCAAACCTAGTTAATGAAACCCACGTAAAAACCTCATAAAATTCGTATTCTAACGACTTTTAGCAAATTTATTCACGCCGATCGAACTAGCTACTAATATTTCGTTTCTGTGGAAAAGCAGATATTTCGATGATATTTCTATAGATATATTTCTATGTGTATTTTTATACAGATATTTCGAAATTTATGAGTAATGCATCGTACCATAAGAAAAACATTGAAATTTCATAAAAACCGAAATTCTCCGCTAATTTCGATCGAAAGTATACTATTAAAAAATGGCTCCGAGTTCTACCTGCGTGCGGAATAATTTTGTTCAAAAGATTTTTCCATACAGTGCTAAGACTACTCAACGAAATTAATACATCGTTTATGGCATGTTTTTTTTTCGATTGTTTCAGAACGTCTATGTGCCAACATCAAGAAATGAGGGGGAGATTAGTCGTGCGCTTTTCGGGGCTGTGGCTATTGGCAATTGTTCTATCGTGCTCACCGCACAATTATTTAGTCGAGGCTGAACCCGAACCCGTACCACCGGGCCTTATTTACAGTGACAGTTATGTCGACGATGCCGAAAGCTTTGTGAGTATAACCATGTGACAATTATAAAAATCACAAGATACCACACAATATCTAAAACGTAACCATAATCATAACAATTTATAATATAACAATAATACAAACTATAACATTTGTTGTAATAATAACAACAGTCTAATCGCATCAGCAATGAAATCATGATTGTTATTATAAAGAGGAAGACTAATGCAGTAAACAAATATGCAATACACTTGAAATTCTGTGAAGTCCTGATAAAAACGAACGCTACAATTCACTATAAAACATTTTTGCACGTACTGCAATTGAGGTTTTGATAATCCATCTTAAGTTAATTAGAAAACCACTTCTATCGGCAGATTAATATCAAGCGATATCTTTTATCCGGGAGTACAAAAACGAAATCGACATTGAACAAATCGCGTCGATGCAGTTAGCAAATAAGAGACTATGAATCTTCGTTCCTCCCGTGCAAAAATGTGACCGGGCATTCCTTGCTTTGTGCTCAGCCCTGACCAGACTTGCCTTGTCTGATTTACCTCACCGGGCCCTCCCATGGAACAAACCGGGAAGACCGCAAAATCGTTTTTTACGGCTTACCCTCTATGTTCGGAAATTACAATTTTCTGGCCCGGCTACATTACGAGCAAGTACATCTTCACGTAATGTCTACCCGGACAGAACATTGTGATGTTCTGAAAAGTGGAGCCTGTCTTTAAGAACTAAAGAAGAGCTACTTTGCTTTTCACCTCATCAAAGATATTTATAATTGATTGGGATGAAACTAATACATGGGTTGTAATTCTATTCATCATTGAAAGCATTCATTTTATCAATGATAATCGACGAGGATAACAATGCTTATCATAAATACCGGGATTACGATAACTAATGATTTGAGCATAAAGAATAGCCAAATTATTTTATGAGGCAAAAAAGTAAAGCAGGTCGTTCGTGGTTTTTGAACGCCTTGTCGCCATGTTTAGAATTATCAATGTTCTGGCCGGGAAGACATTACCCGAATGTATTTCGCCAATAATCCGCCAGGTGGATATAAGCGAAGCGCTTCGCGTAAGCAAGGTACCATCCTACGAGGATAAAAGTCCGTCCTGTGAGTTGTACCACGTACAGCAGTGCTATGCTTACAGCGTGCACTTACGCTTATGATTTTGCGATATTTGCGAAATAACCCGTTGCGCTCTAGGTTTTTTTCGCTCGGATAGTGATCTCTGTATGTTTTCTGACTTTTTGCCTATCAGGAAATGCGAGCAAGCGTATTTATACACTCATATACTACCTTAGCAAGCAGATAACCAACGAACAATATGTTGTCGTACGAGTTGGCGAAATATCAAAATGACTTCGGAAGAATTCTTTTCAACAACCTTTTAATAATCATTTTATTCTGCATTAATATGTGTCGATTATTCATGATCATGACCAGGATTCGGCCTCGAATCGTTTACTGCGATTGTGGGTCTGAATATTTATTTTCGTGTCGGTAAAAGGATCGAGCGAAATAATCATAAAATTGAGGACACCCAATCCCAATAAAGGTATTAATAATCGTACAAATAAATGCCTGCAGGGGTTAATCAATATTCCTACGGAGAAATAATCAAACTAATATACATGCACAACACGCACACACACACACACACTCACACACAAATAAAATAATAAATTCTAGATACTGAAGTTCTAGTGAAATAATTTCTAAGAAGATATTGAATTGCGCGTTAACATATTTCGTAAACTTATTATAATAAGTCACTTCAGTCGGAAAAATTACAATTAATCTTATAATGCCACATAATTCTACACAGAAAGAATAGCAATGTTCCAGCAAATATCACTTCGTACCTACAAAACGGTCCACGAAGTAGCCATTTTTCTTTAATTATGTAAGCACATTAAATATTACAAACAAAATTTCCTGAGTTACTAAAATTTGAATTCCGTGGCACATGATAGAATATATTTTAAAAAATGACATAAACAATTGCTATGACTCAGCCGAAATCGAGCGGGATTTTTTAATTTGGAATTCGCTTTTTGCCTGTATACAGCTATTACTCCAGAGGCTCAGGCAGATAGCGGGTCGTAAGCATGAGGTCCTCGAGCAAGCACGTGAACTCGAGAACGAGAAAATGGTGATTCAGAGTATGCTCGAGGAGGAAGAGGCGCGAAGGAATCAGCGTGTGCAACAATCGACACAGAACGATTACTCGGCCGAAGACGTCGAAATGTTGCCGATACCGAGTGCGATCGTGCATCACGGACCGGTTCATTCAGGAAAACGGACCAGTTGTAAGTAGAAAATTCATCTAACAATGAACATCACTCACGTGTCCGCCTTCGATTTTGTTGAAATTCATAACCGTGATAAAGCACTGAAAACTAAGTATTACATACGAATTTTTTGTTATCGGTGGAAAAACGGTTTTGCGGGGCGAAACCACCCCTCAAAGAAAAGCGTGTCACCCTTTAACTTCATTTTTGTTCAATAATTCTATAGTGGATTTATCAACGCTTTACAATATAAGAATTTTGGGTTTTGTTTTATTTCGGATCGGTGGACTGCTTGTGGGTGAAACTGCAAAATCACCCCTCGACGCGCCCTTTTTTAGGGATTGTTTCTCTCTTGAAGCCCTTGATTCGCCGATAAAAAATATATGTATCTAATAGTTTTCAATGCTTTATCACATATAAAAGTTGCAAGAAAATCGAAGGCGGACACTTAAGTGATGTTCCTTGTAAGTAGAAAATTGTTATGAACATTTATCGAACATTCATCGAACGCGCACATAATGAAATGTCTCTTCAGCACGAATGGAAACGACGAGTTCGCTTTGAAAACAGATTCAGAGTATCAATATTCAATACCTATGCATTTCTTACACACCTTCGAAGCTCCAAATTGTATGCTCGTATTTTACGCTTCCTTGTTCTCTCTTTTGCTCCTCCTTTCCCTTACGACGGCGCGTTCATCTCATTTGAACGTTAAGAAAAAATCCAGTACGTATGTATTAATATCAAATATCAGTGAGCGGAGAACGTTTGGAGAAGCATTCCTTGAAAAGTTCTTTACCATTTTTGCAATATCTTCGTTATCTGAGGAAGACAGAGAAAAGTATTTCTTATACCGACATTCTGGTCCACATAAACAAGGTCGAATCCTGTAATTTGTTCAGAAATTTTTTTGCACTTACGTATTCTTTTGGACCCGTTGTTTTACGAGCGATCTTGGAATTTGTCAAAACTTGAATCGTTTACTAGCTATAGAACGATTGGCCAATATCACTGAAGTTTGATAAAAGATCAAATAATTGGATCATTTATATTTTTACACTTTTTCGTGATTCCGCAATTATGCACGTGATCTTGGCCCCGCGACTTATCGTAATTCAGAATATATATATATATATATATATATATATATATATATATATATATATATATATATATTCTGCACATACACATGTATAAGTGTATGTATGCATGGATGTATAAATCTGGATCGAATGACGCCAAGATTGGAAAACTGCAACAAGGAACGAGAAGAGAGGACGAAGCATATCTGATGTGCCTATTGAATCACTTGACTCTCGCTGACACCTGACTTCTTGACGTCACGTTTATCTTTCAATTAAACAGTCTCTCCCTCTGATCTTCTGTCTTCGTTGCTTCAACATTGCAACAAATTTCTCGTAGATATCTAGCACAGATTTTTGCCCTCATGAGGCATGACATAATGGATGTGTGAGAGTCGAACTGCAAACGTATCGCTACACAATCCAGGGAAGAAATCGCGAACTGTTTAGGCCATCGAGGACACAGGTTAATCGCGTGATTGATCATTCTACACGATATCTTAAGTGTCATCAGATAGGGATATAGCGCCGCGTAAAAATGTTACGATAAGTACAATCCAATTCTGACTAGGGTACTATTTTTTCAATCGAGATCCATGCAAGGGTTAACACGAAAGTACTGTTATGTTATCGTTATGAATATCGAAAGTATATCTAAGAAGTGCGTAGGAAAAAGGAAGAGGGAAGAAGAACATCGGATATAACCAGGCCGATTAAAACTTAAGAACACAGTACGATTCGAGTAGTGAACGACAAGCTATATCGTTTCTTCTGATATATGAGTTGCGTTTCTTGTTTCGTCACGCCTTCTTGCATTCCGCCTATGAACAACTATGAGAGAAGAACCCCCTATGACTACTTTTTTGTATTGATGATCTTCCTGACTGTTTCGTTTTCGTTACGATTCTACGCTAGCAACAACAACGGCAAGGAATATAGTCCAGTAAAAGATACGAAAACCCAGCACTTTTGAGCATAGAATATGAATTCTCGACCGAAGGTAGATGGTTGCATACTGAAAGTAACCCCAACAAAAATTCGCCCCAACCCTAAAAAATAGAGGTTGAAAAGTAAAAAATTGCCGTATCGTAATAATGAATAGCCCGATCAAAAAACGCTTCGAACAAAAGTTGTTCGAAAAAATAAAATACGTATAAAGTTATCAGACGTCCAATCCCCTATCTTTGACAATAGCGGCACAAATACACGAGAGCACCACTGACCCAGACAAGGACGCAGCGATATGTCTACTCCGCTCGCACACGCATCAACCCCGAATTTTCGAATCGTTTTTGTACCGCTATTTTCAAAGATAAGGGGTTGGACGTCAGATAGCTTTATACAAATTTTATTATTCCAAACAATTTTTGTTTGAAACATTTTTTGATCGAGCTATTAATTATCGAGATACGGCGATTTTTAAGTTTCCAACCCCTATTTCTTAGGGTTGGGGCGAGTTGAGGGGCAATATTTTATTGTGGTTACTTTGAGTATGCAACCATTTACCTTCAGTCAAAAATTCATATTCTACGCTGAAAAGTGTTGGGTTTTCGTCCCTTTTCCTGGACGAATATCTGTAGAGGAACGGTCAGCCCCGTCTTTACGCTAAAATACGGATCTTGTTAAAGAATACTTTTCATTGGTAAACGTGTCGACGGCTTTTCCAAAATGTTTCAGGGCACTTATTAAATTACGAAATAATTTCTCTGTTGCAGACATGACACTTTGTCATTTCAAGATTTGCAATATGGGTCGAAAACGTCAGTTGTGAAGTCGTCGAAGATCCGGTCGAGAGAGTGGGGATTTCGCGAGCCACCAATAAAACTTTTGAAAAGCCCGAACCACGCATCGTCCTATTTGCAACCATTTTCGATCCGTGTTGAGTGACGAGAGTATTATCGCAAAGAAATTTCGCCGTGAATAAAGCCCGAGAAAGTCGACGATCAAACGAACCGGAAGTGAACAGTCGCCTCATCGAGAATCACGATGTATTGCGAAGATGCAGGAAGAGAAAAAAGATACAAGGTGAAAAACATCAACGGATAAACAGGAAGATTGGAAACCGTGTAGATCGTCGCTTTTCCCGGATGACGGGAAACGAGTTCGATTTTTCGTCGGCCCATCGCAGCGCGAATCAATTTTTCTCCGCTGAGATTGATCGATGAATAATAAATGATCCTTGTACTCCCCTTCAAATTATACCGATAAATGAACAATGACCGGGACTCAATGTACGACCGTTGGGAATGGAAATGCGGAAAGGAGCGAAAAAATTCATACACGACCGATTCGGAACAACGACAGACTATTTTTTTCTTTCCGATCACGTTCGACGTCGGCTTTATGCTCTCGTTAAAAATTCATTCGCGTAAGAGGAAAGCGGAAGAGAATACAAACGTGGGAGTCGTTGGACAGATGTTCATTGGGAACCTCGGGAGATGAGCGAACGGGAACTTATGCGTGTGTTGTGTCAATTTAAGTCCCTCGACATTATTCAAGTACCTAACGTATTGAAAATAAAGTTTCAATTATCTCATTAACTGTACACAGGATATTATAATTATATTGAAAGAATAAGGACTTCCTGCGGACTATGATCGCACAAAGACAAGAACATGCACCACCGTTTAAAAATGTCGAATAACTGTGCAAAAATAATCCCAGTAAAAACGAGTGAACCCACATTGAAACTTAACGCCCCTTACGAGTTCTCATGAAGTTAATCTCCTATTGATATCTTCCACAAAATTTTACTCGACTTTATGGAAATAGAAAACTTGCAAATAAATCTCTAACATCACCTAGTCAAGGCAAGAATAAACTTTTAAAAAGCACAATGTGCAAAAAAAATCGGACAGTTATTCCAAATTTTCAAGCGGCAAAGTCCATGCGTACAAATACACACGAGCACCCACACAACACAATGTTTAGTATTTAACAGTATGCTCTAACGCGGCGGCATTGCATTTGAAAGCATGTGCATGAGCTTCTTCAGTTTTCCGTTTTTTTCATGCATTTTCATAGTATATTTAATATTATTTCTAGCGCTGACGGAACACCAAAGTTTTATTGACGAGTATTTCTATAAGTTTTTCCACGTTCTCCTCTCTTCTTTTAGTGTTCCATTTCCCTTTCCCTTTATCCCTAAGCCCTGCTTTCCGAAATCATAATCATGACGGACTATGACATTTATTTTGTAAAGTTTTTCCACCCCACGAGCTTTGTATACGATGAACTTATTGAAATTTCGTGAAAATTATACATATACATACACATGTACGATAAGGAGTCGTATTTTTGTAAAAAAATAATTTTCCGATTGGCTGGTTCCATCCGAAATGTGAAATATTTACATTTAAAAAAAAACACTACGTGCACTTGTACTCATCTCGCGACTAAAAACAGTGAGACATTAGGCATTCTACTTCACTTTTACCGTCATCCTCTGACAACTTGTTTATAAGTTTTTGCATCGTCATCTTGATTCTTAAAGATATAGAATTTATGAGATTAATGCAGCCGTGATTGTCGCATAACTATTTAATTAATGACATTTTGTATGGAAGGAAATTATTTATATGTAAACACACGAACTCGATTTGATATCCTCGCTAACATATAATCGACCATAACATTAAACAAAATGACATTTTCATTAAGGGGTGGTGTAGAATGCCTCATGTACCCTTATAAAACGAAATATATATATTTCGTCATGTCGTATATGTCCAATTTATGTCAAATATATAATCTATATATATATATATATATATATATATATATATATATATATATATATATATATATGTATGTATGTATAGATTATATATCATCTGTATGACCTGTATGTATTTAGCTGTCTCAAAGAAATCGTTCTCCTGTAGAAGAAAATTTCAATTATCACAAATATGAAATAGTCTTCAATGATAGTGCCACGGCTGAATTATAAGACACTCGTAATTGAACTTCAATTGTTAATTATTTCCAAACTACGTATTTTCCGCTTAACCAATGAATATTGAGATTGTGTCGGTTCAAGAAAATGTACCTCGAAATTTTTCGTCGATACAACGAAGTGCACGTCGTATTATAAAAAAAAAATACGACGTTTTAAAGGATAATGGATAATCAAAATGGGACTGCAAATTACCGTGCGTAAAGCAGCTCGATAGGGTACTCTTACAAAACAACAATGAAATTTTAATGACAGGAACGACTCGCATTCTCGTTTTTTCGCGAGGTGCACACTTACGAAAGTAAGGTTTAACCGAAGATTCACATTTATTATGAGCAAAAGTAATGACATTGAAGTTATATTGTTAGAATGCAATTAAAATTAATTTGTTGACGTTTCGTTTGTACCTAACATTTATTTTAGCACATTTTAGGTACAATAATCTATAAAACATTTTTTAAGCTGCTCATACGAAGATCTGCAATTAAATCTGCAAAAAATATTTGGTACAATAATATTAAAAAGGGTAAATAAAAACGGAAAAGCGAGCTCTTGTTACATTACAACAGCTTAAAAGTAAAGAAAACAATAATAAAGCTACGGTGTACTGTACCTTTGCAAAAGTTGGCTTCAGCTTGCAGCTTCAATCAGAGAATTCAGCTTGCTTTTCTTCAATCAGAGAATGTATAGATATATCATTAAAAATGTAAACGCATATAATTCTATTGGAAAAGTTACATGAAATGTTGAAACACAAAAATGATGTATGATAGATATTATGCAGTATATAAAATGCAACGATTTCCGATGACATAGAACTTATTGAGCATGCAGGAGATAAGCGTATATTTATTATTATAGATTATATTGTAGCAGTATGTAATGTGTGCAATAAGGGTGCAGGGTTTGTTATTTCTGATTAATTATCCCGTTACCTCACTGATTGAATGAGACCCACACTATTCGGCACTGTGTTTGTGAAAAGAGAAGGAACCGTATTTTGAAATAATGCGAAGATACTGGTTGATCGCTTATGGGCAAAGGGGCATGCAACCTAGTTGCTGGAACATTTAAGAAATCGTACCTACAATAATAAATATTGTACTGCTAAATAAACTCGAGTGTAGTTACCAGATAAAGCAAAAGAAAAAATTTAACCAACAATGTACTCAAACAATGATTCGAGAGTGAATTAATTATTTTTGTCAACTACCCAGATACTTTTGGCGATAGACATATAATGAAGAAGCAGTAGCAACAATTATTTAAAAACGAAATGCTGATGTCGATGAAACACTTGTCTTATTTTTTAAGACACAGAAGCCGAGCAATTTGGACTCGCGGGGTCAGGAAAAAAAGTTTGATCGATGTGACAGTATGAGAGGAAGTGCGTCTATAAAACTGAGAGTCAAGCGTACAAGAAAGTGCAGGAATGACGTAACGAAAAAAAAAATTGAAACGAAATGGTTATTAGCGAGATAATGTATAGCGAAACATTAATTGCAGTTTCTGCACCCTTCGCAACGGTTATTTATGATAATATTAGTGTCTCGATAATTTTTTCCTCATTAGCTTTATCAGCCTCTATTTATTAAAAAAAAGAAACAGAAATAAAATCTTCAAAGTGTTTATTGCGAATGTTCGACGACATTTTCCAGTGCACCCTTATCCTGGATTATTCGACCAGTTTTTTTCCTCTTCCGAAAGCACGAAGAACGAGAATGTTTTAACGACTGCGCACACTCCAGCCTTGGATATGGCACGTGTATAAAGTAAGACAATTTCATCGTCCCACCCGACTGACAAAAACGAATTGAAATTACTGTGTAATTTCGATTCGAAAATCGAAATACGAAATACGATGTAATTTCGAAATATCAATTCCACGTAATCGATATTTACATTAAACATTATACATTGGCTAGTTGTTTTGTCGAATGCCTCGAAAACGAATAATTATCGATTGTGAAATATGTAATGAAACGAAATTTCACTGCGGAACACTCTGAGTTTTGCGATGAAAAGGCTTGCATCGCCGATTACCTTTGTATTCCTTTTTTTAACTTGGGGGATTTTGGGGAAACTACAAACTGCCTGCGGAAATTATGTCTCCAGCACTCGTGCCAAAAACTTTAGTCAGTCAAAAGACTGCGCTGCGAATCAGTATTGGACATCTACTAATTAACTTCACAAATTTGCTAACAAACTATTCTCAGAGACCGCTGATGCCACTGATCAGGCTCCGCGTTTATTAATTCTGCAGAAGCTAATGCTCTGCTTTTACCCTATACGCTAATCGATGTAGTACTTTTTTTTTAACTGTTCTTCTTTGTCCGAAGCATAGTCATCAAACAAGACAGTCCTTTGCCATTAATCTCTTTCAGCAATTACCGTTTTCGATTCGAAAAACACACTTTCAAAACTGCGAAATGTCGAGTCAATTCTGTGCTTTAAAAATCTAACAATCCTACTTGAAAACATCAAACAAACAAAAAACGAAGTGCATCGGAAAAATTCCAATCTCATTTTTAAAAAAGTGAGGACTTGCCTTTGAATTTAAATAACAAGTCAGTACACAAAAGAAATTTGCAAAACACAAATTTGAGCCGGTTCAATCACAAATTATTATAAATAAAGGATAAATAATATATTGCTGAAAAAATGGTATTTCCCCGTGAACAACTTCCAGCGAATCATGACAAGAAAAGAGCCGAGATTTATCGAGACAGGAACACCGGTTATAAGTTTATCAGTAAGTGTGAAGTTATTGCTATATGCGTATGCTTTTTGTTCCTTTTTTTTTGTATCGTCCGATAGCGAATCAAGAATTACAGAATCTCGTACGGGCGTCAAGGCTGTTTCGCTATCGTTGCTCCTGACGCGACATTTCGAAATTCATTCGAAGCGGTATTACTACAATCGTAAACTGCGCATAATTTTTTCCCTTATTCAACCACACTGTTTGTGCTTTTTTGTTACTCATTCCGCATCTCCGGTTTGGGCGTGCCGACCAACGCTCCGGCCAACGTCCAATTAGATTAACGCTCGGGTTAATCTAATGATTTCTTAATCGATGAGTTCCCAAATGGAAGCACATTATGTGAAGAAACACGTGCCGGGACGATAACAAAAAGAGAAAAAGGGAAAAATAGCTCGGGGTCATGTTACCAAGCGAGAAATTATTATAGAAAATAGCGCGCGGATTCTTCGACGAAACATTCGCTGTGCGTCATTTCGTATAATTATCGACGAACAGAACATGAATGAAAGCGCGGGAATGGTCGCTACCGGATAATTGAAAGAAATTTCACGTAGCTGTTGTAAAATTAAGTCACATGAGAAAACATTTTAAAAATCGTTGAAGAGATGTCGTTCGTGCCGACAGCTGATAAACGAACGTCGGTGCATTTCGCCTTTACCAGCAAACTCCAGTAAAAAGTGGAAACTGGTTTTGACAGCTGTTGGTTCGGGTGGGCTCAACGGGCTTGTCGTTATTTGATCACTATGTGATCTCGCACGATTGGCACGCTCGTAACACAAACCGATTTGTCCTGTCAGGTCCGAGGAATCATCGAAACCTTCGCTAAAATCGCGTGAGTACGATGGGCAATAACTTCAAACATGTTTAGCACAGCGTTTACGAAACTACAACACGTGTCATTTTCTCATCCAAAACCTCACTCATTTAACCTCTAAATTTGAGTACCCTCGGCAAAAAAAACAGTATACTCACTCTAAATGCGCTTCATTTACACGATGCTTGCTTGATACCACGGTCGCTTACGATGCTATTATTACTGAGCGGATAAATAATTGTAATCTTTAATTTAGATAATAAATATTGAAGGGATAGCGACGAAAAATTAATAGGTCACGTCAACTCAACATAATCACGAGCTCTGCCGGCGTACACAAACACTGCGGGATATTGGACGTCATACCTCTATTGAATATGAACCGATAATCAGGCGTCGAAACCCTACTTTAGCGGCCAGCCTTGATAAGCTCCTGAAGAACGTTTTTCTACGAAAGATGAGTAGGGATATTTTCGACGGCTGGATTTTCGGTGTCCCCTTAGATGGCGCTTTTTCGAAGCTATGGCGGTTCCACATCGCGCCGCTACGCAGCTCATTAATCGTTCCAGTGTTTCGCACAAACGGTCGCATGTGTTGCGATATATATTCCGTTTCCCTAGTAGACACCCAGCACGTCGAGCGCTGGATACCGTGAATAAACCCGCGTTTTCCACGCCAATGCCGAAGATAAATATTAGATCACTTAATATTGTTATCAAATCACATATATTGTATATTATTATATTCTACTGCATAGTCTATACTATAAAACTTAGAGAAGCTAATCGCAATAGCCGAAAGCTTTTATATAATCCCTATGGAGATGCGTTTTAATTTATAGGTTCAGTTTGTACGCAACAAAGACCGAAATCTGTACGACTATCTAAACATAAATAAAAAAATTTAAAACAAGGCAGGGCACCAGGCATCGTTCTACTAATGGATTTATCACTGTATCCAAGACGAAACGAAAACATCCTCTTTTCCTGTCTTTCTACCTTACCGACCAACAGGAACATGGACAACAGCCTACGACATCAGAGATCAACATTACCAACAGAAATCCCCGCACGACTGCATTTGACAAGATCGATCATGCTACTCAGTCGATGTAGTCGTTTGATGCCACTCGTTCGAGTAGATATTACAAAAGACGTGTTTACGGTCTTGCGTCAGTGTTTATACCAGGATAGGAACATGGCCGTTTATAACCTTCACAATTTTCGAATACTTTCTATTTCGGCATCGTCGTTCGCCTTCAATGTTTATTCGCCAACGATGAGGAATAAACAAATTATTATTGCCTTCAAGCGAATCTTACTTTATCAGCATGCCATACAAAATATTCAATGAACAAACTTTGGAAGTCATCAGCTTAAGGCCATATGTCACACCGGAAAAATTAAAGAAACACCTTCCAACTTTATTGAACGACAATCAGAATTCTCTTCGTTTGCCCGAAATGTGAACCGTCTGGGAGAAAACTTGACCGTAAGATTTTTACCGACCGGACGTGTGAGCCATGCCCTTGAGAAAAAACGCTGGGGAAGATACACGATTTTCTTGGCGGAACAGTCCTACCGCTTTCGTAAGTTACTTTTGCAACAATTGATTTACTTAGATTATTTTAAATTGTAACATCGCATCAGTTACTGCATCAGATATACAGAATTATTAGAAATGAGATTATCAGCCTGCCAAAACTATATCTATTGAACGAACATTTATGGAACGCAATAGATTTCATGAGATGTATGGTGGTTGTGTAATAGAGTAGAATGTGAATACCTTCACGTAACTTTTCAAACGATGTAAATAAAGTGAGATTTTAAAAGCCGTGTGGCCTAGGGGTACATCGCTGATTTTCTTATTTGTACTATGCGGAATCGGAAAATCGGTTCGCAGTTACATAATAAATTGCGTCAATTTATGTCTTTATTAACCTGATAGTCAATTTGTTGAGAAAACGTCATCCTTCGCCGAGCTTTTATTCTTAACCATGCACGCCAAGTAATTGCACAGCATTTCCAGTAATACATACATACAGTACTTGTGTGATGCATACGTTGTACTCTTATATAACCGTGATTCGAACATTTTATTATAATAGTAATATGGTTTCTCAAAATAAAATGTTGAGAAAAATATTATTTCTAGGGTTTGACAAATTTTTATCCAATTTTGATGCAAAAGTCAACCAATTTCGAGATATTATTTTTATGATTCAACTATAAACATGATATAGTATATCCTAACTGTATAAAAACCATGTAGATAAATGAATATCGATGTGAATACCAGAGTATAGCGTATCTCAGAAAAATACTAAAAAAGTCACACTCTTAAAGCTCCCAGTCGATCTTAAATTCATCAAATGATCCAATTACCGATCACGAGGAGTTTTTTTATGAACATTTTTGGATAATCCAACGAGTTATTTATTTCGAGATAGAAAATTCCAATAGATAAATTATTTTCGAAAGCCGGGCGAGAACTAACCAACTAAATAGTACCCACATGCAAACGAGATGAAAATTAAGTCGCCATTGTAATACAAACAAAGCAATTGACCACAAAAAATAATAACGTACGACCATAAATGCAAAAAATAATATAATAACATTTCATAAAACTCAAACAATCCCAAAATTCTTGAGAACTCATTTTAGAACTCGAAACATCGGTTTTCGATGGCCATTATTCGTCTACCGAAGCGTGGTATTGCGACGTAGATTAATAAACAAACGTAATGGATGACGAGCCGGGCGTGCACCGCCATTCGCCTGTTCCGTATATATTTAAACTTCACTGAGCTTCTCTTCTTAACCATGCACGCTAAGTCGTTGCGCAGCATTTCCAGTATACTTGTGTGGTACTTACATTGTACTTTTATTGGGAGTACAAATCAGTTTCCGCCGTTTGACAAAAGATGGTCCCACCAGGAGGTTATGGTTGAAATTGTCAGATGTAAAACGTCATATCGTAAGGTTGGATATCCGGCAAGATCATATCCTTGAAATATTAGCGATTTTGTATCAGAATCACATAATTTTGTTTTACGAAAATGTCGAGTTTTGGGTTAAATACGCGTCATTTGCGGGAACTGTTGATTTACTTCTTTAATTTGAAAAAATCTGCAGTTAAGGCACATTGATTGCTTGTAGAAGAATATGGTGAGGCTGCTTTAAATGAGACAAGTTGTCGTGAGTGGTTTCGAAAATTTAAGAACGGTGAGGTTGACGTCGAAGACAAAGAACGTAGCGGAAGGCCGAAAGTGCACGAAGACGCGGAATTAGAAGTATTCTTGGAGGGAGATTCGTGCCAAACGCAAGAGTTCCCGCAAATTACGCTTATTCGGCTCAAAACTCGACATTTTCGCACGAAAAAAAAGATGTAATGCTGATACAAAACCGCTAATATTTCAAGGTTATGGTCTTGCCCGATGTCCACCCTTAAGATATGACGTTTTACATCTGACAATTTCAACCATAATCTCCTGGTGAGGCCATCTTTTGTCAAACGGCGGAGACTTATTTATACTCCCAATATATAATGGTGACACCAATTTCATGTTACAACAGTAAGATAATTTTTCATAATAAACATGAAATAATACGCAAAATATCATTCCTAAGGTTTAATCATTTTGTTTACAAAATTTTTAGTAAACTTGCTTGGCTACTTAATAAAAAGGTACTTTACTTTTTCGTATATTTAAATTGAAAAGATGTAATAAAACCATTGTTTAAATAAAGAAAAAATATTCTAAGGTAATTCAGACTTTTTAACATGGTAAAACAAGCGATATTTTCGGAAGAATTTTTTATTGCTTCGCGTTCTTTATTTACTTTTTCAAATAATCTTCGACATGAGTTAGCAATAAATGACGCGTTTCAATTTCGGAAGTTCATCCGAATGACCGCAGGTAGATCAGAAAAAATAAGAGGATTATTTGGTTCGAATAAAAATCACTCGATCCTTTGGCAATCATTGTCTTATCCTCTTTTTGAATTTTATTGGCGAATAGGAGATTCAAGCTCGCAGCAGTGAGCGGACGAACTTTGCGTAGAAAAAAGAGGGGCGGGAGAGGGGGCTCGTTCAAAGAGACGCGACAAACAATCGTCACCGTGTACTCCGATCTAAGAGGTCACACCACGGTAGAATTTTTTTTTAATTGATTTTTTTACTCGACTTTAGAGATGCTTTGAACGATCTAGAATGGAGGGAAAAAAGTTTTGTACCTGTAAAACACGGTCCGCAGGCCTGTGTGGGTCTGCGGTGGCAGTGGCTGGCCCGTGTGCGAGACATCGACCATTTTCCTCGAAACACAATTTTCTAAAACGGCACGCAGCATAACTCCAACCATTTCCATTCTTTTCACTTCAAATTTTGAGTACATCTTTAAAATAACATTCCGAAGAGAAATCCGTACGGGATTTTTCATGAGTTAATTGTATCATTAGTTTTTAACAATTGATTGTTCTTTTTTTCTATCGAAAATTAAGTTTTTGGGTTAACGCTCGCCAATTACACAAAAATTAATATTTTCACAATCCTCTACGTATTTCTCTAGCTATACTCGTGTAAATTAATAGAAATTTTCAATTTTTGTTCTAAAATCAAATTTGCGTCAGCTATACTGCGTGCCGCAGAGCGTCTCACATTCAACATGCCTCGCCAGAATGGCTCCAGCGTCACCATTAGGTATAATTTTTAAATATAAATTTATTTTTGTTCACTTGAAGATATGACTAATAACATCCTTGAATATTGGTATTCTCTTATTTGTCCTTGTACCAAAAAAAATCGCAAAATATCACTTAATTTTGGACGTCCACAGTGGTGTAAGCCCTTAAGGTAAAACGAGCGCGCGCTCTTGATTTCTATTGATTTTGTTCACATTTTAACCAGACATTGTTCATGTGTTCATGTTCGAGTGAAGTTGAGTGAAGTTCACATTCATGTTTAAGTGAAGTTTCACAACAATTGACTATTTAGATTGGGAGATAATGGGTTTTTAAATAGCAACTTTTAACACTGCAAGGTCTGCATTGACCGAAAGTCAGGTCACATAATTCGTCGTACCATTTTATTGAAAAATTATGTTGGGAACGAGTGAAAAAAGTTTCGATTGTCTTTACTATTTAGTTTTGCTAAAAACGTTCCGTAACGACAGAATAACTCGGTAAAAAATATTTGTCCCCTATGATAAGAAGACATTATGAAACACCGCGGAACAGCATTGTTCAATATTTCGAGAAGAAAAATTATCGTGTTCCTAAAGTGAAAAACTTTTATCGTAAAATAAAAATATTTGCGTTATAAACAAATATAGGGGACACATATTTTTACGGATTACGAATTACTCTGTCTAAATTTCAATGCAGACGCTACTGTGTTAAAAGTTGCAATTTCAAAACTCATCTCCGAATCTAAATAGTCGACTGTTCTGAAATTATACTGAAATATGCATAATGATACAATGTCTGGTGAAAAATTTGAACAAAATATATAGAAATCAACAGCGTGCACTCGTTCTAGCTTAACGCGTTTTAACTGTTGACCATTCAATTCTGTTGGGCTGGAGGTTTCGACCAGTCGACGCTGACTATCAGATGATGGTAGCCGTAACCATTGAGATGCAAGAAGGGCCTAGCGTCCTCGGCCTTTATTTGGACGTAAACGAAAGGCCGTGCACAGATTGGTGGTGCGATCCTTGGCGAGATATTGTTTGTGAACGAAGCCGAAGGGTTCGACGAGTTCCTTGAGGTCAGCTTCGTTGATGCTTTCGGAGAGATTGGAGACAGCGGTGATATCCTTGCGATACTGGGACTGTATACTGTGGCCGCGACGATTGACGCCGTTTCTCATCCTCGGCAGGACGTACTTGCTGCCCTGGATAAATCCGATGGACAATCTAGATGGTAAATCCGACGATACATTGGTTCTGGTTCCTACATGATAGCCCAGATACCGTACCTACCACGTATGTGCGTAAGGTATCGGTACCGGTATTAGTATGGTGAAGATACAGAGACAGTATATTTTACTATTGTACAGTGTACCGGCACCATACTAGTGACACGTACATTTGCGTGTAGCGGTGTACTGCCGTACAGGTACACCGTAGGGTACAATCTCTGTACGCCATACCAATAGCACGCTTGGTCATCAGGGTGAAGCTATCGAGGTATCGCCACAGGTCCACAATTCATCCGTGTTTGAGACGTGACAGTTTAAGGTACGTAGGCAAAGGGTGTTGAACTTTCGTGCCCCATTTTGGTCGCACACTGCTCAGGAAATCGAGGATTTTGCGAGGTAATGATAATGGCTACGGATCATCGGAAAATATGCTATCTGCGATTTTTACACGAATAAATACCGAGGTACTCCTGCGAAAAGCCAATAAACTTGAGTTTCTTCCATCGGAGCCGTTGGCTGTCTGACACATCGGCGAGCGGGAAAGAAATGCGAGGGAAGATCGTGGCAAATGACAAAGTACGTAATTTGAGGTTATGAGACAGGCCATATTTTTTATTTTTGCGTCACTGTAAATTGTAGCGATACGATCGTGCTATAAAAATTCGAGGATACACGATAATATCCATATGATCGCGGATACGGAAAAATTGCGTCGATGTTGAAGAATTCGTGAACTTCGCGTGCCGCCGTTGTCGCGTCGAAGCGACACCAAGCATCATCGTCAGTAAAAACAAAATAAAAACACCATTCGAGTCTCACTTTCACCGTCAGCAAACTCACTCATGAATTTTCGTCAATGCTGCTCTTCGGAGCCGCCGAGAAACTTCAAGTGTAGGAGAACAATGTAAATCAATCTAACGCGACAGAACACCGCCGTTCCGATCCACGCAACTGCGCGGTGGTACAAGAAAGGGCGCTGTGAAAAAAGCTCGCGAAGATCAGAATTTGCCATTCCTGCCGCCCGCGTACATAAGTTTTGCGACTATATACACACACACACACACACACACACACACACACACACACACACACACACACACACACACACACACACACACACACACATATATATATATATATATATATATCACACGACCATTACTCATTGCATGAAATATTTTTCGTCTTATAAACTTTGGTGAAATGGTTCAAGATAATAATTAAATAAAATAAAATTAATAAGAATAATTAAAACACGCATACACACACACACACACACACACACACACACACACACACACGCGCGCGCGCGCGCGCGCATATATATAAAGAGTGGCTTTCACAATGAACTTACTGATACCGGATAACAGATGAAGGCTGACAGGCGAACATGTGAAGCAGAGTTCTCTTAATGTCTATTTCTGACGGATATTGGTTTGAATAATTTTGTACGTTGACTTCCACTATTTCAAATAAATGTCGTTTTTATAAGAGTGCGTCTTCTATTGATTTTTGCTTGAAATGATAACTTATTTATAAATATTAGTTGATATTTTTGTATTTTTTATCAACATTTTGCAATAACACCCGATATAGAAAAAAATTCGACCGGTATATAATATATCAATATTTTTAACGCGTTGCCCATCTCTACGTTTTAGTATACTTATATTTCAGTGCTCGACACATTTATAAGGCGCGAGACGATGTCGCAGCGCCCGCAGTCACGTTTATCGGAGGTAGCGGTGGCTCGAGAGAGTTCCACTCCACTGGCGCGAGGCGGGCCTGCGTCGAATTTTGCTTCGTGTGTAATTTCCTCTTATGATGGATCTCAAGAAATTATATCATAGAACGGACATTGTTACATGCTTTTATTTGAGGTAGGAGTCTCGCTACATGGTAGTCATATGACGATCTGTTAATCGTGGGAAAAAAAACAAAATGCAAGAAAAATTTTCTGTATAGAAAAAATCTTTGACCGATGAAAACTTCAAGCATACAAAGTCAACTTGAATTTTATTTCGTAATTGATTATTAGAAATAATTTAGAATGGCTGATTTGATTCGGTTACGATCAGCTGTAAACAGCTATATATGCAAGTTTCCTGGTACAACGTTGATCTGGCAGCGTTGCATTTTTCAATCCTGTATATATGTATTTTCGTCGCCACCGAATAGCAACCCTATCTGTGCTCGCTGGTTGTATTGTTGTTGGTGCATGAGTTTACGACGGTTACCTGCAAATGGAGCTACACAATATCCGGAGCGAACACGGCATTGACAAAGGACAGTTTATTTCTCGAAGAAGAAAAAAGTGGCGAGAAAATATTCTGGCATCGAAAAAAAAGTCGTGGATACGACGGGAAAGGACATTTGCTTAGGACGTCGAGTAGTTGAATTAGTGTACCTCGCGGAATAGTTATGGCGCATACTATGTTTTATAAATTTTTGTTGTTTGTATGTTATAAGAGGTACAAATTATTATGTTTTATAAATAAAAGATATGCAATGAAATAACTTTTGTTTTAAATTGTACTTTGAGAGTGCTATTTGCTTCATTCACATAATAAGCAAAATTAATATCTGCAGAATAATAATTTAAAAGAACAAAATATGTATATAGTTGCTCAGAGCAAGATAAACATATAATCTACTTCGGGCATTCTCGGTAATATATATATATATATATATATATATATATATATATATATATAGGTGCGCATCTAAGTTCCCGGGTTTCACACATGGATGGCGCTAGCGGCACACGTAGTCGGCATACAGGTCGGAAATTGGGTCTCTTTATAGCTTGGACATCTGCTAAGAACACCCACTCGTAATATAAACATATATCGCAATACAACGACCTTTTTTCTAACCTCGAAAATGTCAAAGTTTGTGTCAAATAAACAGCGATTGCGGAAAGCATTGCTTTTCTGCTCGAACCTAAAAAAAACAGTAGCTGAAGCACGTCGGTTACTTGAGGAGGCCTATGGCAAACATATACGATCAAAAACAACGTGTGAAGATTGGTTCAAGCGGGTTAGAAGTGGCGATTTTGAGACAAGGAGCGCTCGGGAAGACCACAAACATTTGCGGGCGCCGATCTGCAAGCGTTGTTGGACGAAGATGACACTCAAACAGAAGATCATCTTGCCGACGCATTTAATGTGACCCGGCAATGTATTCCGAAATGTTATCCTGTTTAACTGCGTGGGCGACCATAGTTCGATTTATAATTATTTTTCATTGGATTTGAGTTTGCTTGTTTTCATACATTTAACTGCTCAGTTTCTTTGTCGTGCTTAGCTGAACTTACGAACCCATTCGATTTATTTTTACCATTATTTTCAGAAACTTGAGTTTCCGGGTAAATTATTGATAAAGTTTGAAAAAATAAAAATTCAATTTCACAGAAACATAAAGTGTTATTATGGCGAAACAGTTCCGCGGACGGATACTACTGTACTGTAAGTTCATGAACGTCAAAATTGTATTAAATGTCAGCTTGAAATTGTCAGCTGATAAAAATTAATTTGGCATATCTCAATGAAAGTCGCTTATGCGCTTTATTTTATAAAATATATTAACTTCTGTGGTCCCCGTGAATCATTGCATATGGGTTTCCTAAATGGACAATGCGATGTTAGTAAATAGACTAAACATTCACGACGGCAAAATATATTACTTCCACGATTATTAATTTATAAAAAATGTACGTACATTGTTTTGAATATTGTATGAATTTATTGAATGAAAAGAACCCGCCGTGAAATTATAATTTTCCATATATGCACATGCGAAGAGATCAGTTTTCATATAGGTGTTGGAATCGACTCGGTTGATTTGCCACTGTTATGTCAAAGTTGGAAATGCTGTACTTTTGACATGGACTGTACGCTACAATGTGCGAAAGATACATTTTGGCCCTCATTGTCAGAGACCATGTCCCTCAGCACGCGCAGCGTGCGTTCCAATGTACTTATATTTCAGTGGTCAACACATTTCGAAGGCGCGAGACGATGTCACAGCGCGCGCTGTGACATCTATCGGTAGGTAGCAATGGCTCGAGAGAGTTCTACTCTACCAGCACAAGGTGGGACTGCGTCGAGTTTTGCTTCGTATGATTCCTTCTTATGACGAATCCCGGGAAATCATATCATAGAACGAACATTGTTTATCCCAAAATTTGAGTGGTAGGGAAAAGTTTGTGAAGGCAGAGCCCACACTTGCCAACAACCTTTATTCCTTCACCGTTGATACAAAAAATGCGATGTGGTCATAAGTAGTACCGCTTCAGCACCAGAGGTGGCACTATCTAGCCTTACAGAAGATAAGAGATGGTGAAGAGATGCGCTACTACGGTAAGTATCATAATATAGCATCGGACAATGTGTATGCATTTTTATTGATATTCTGTTTATGGACTGAAGATAATATCGCAATATATAACGTCAATAACAATTCCAGTAAAATAAAGTACTCCGATTTTTTGATGACATGCGATAGAGCGAATAAATCTTTTGGTACCCTTGAGACATGGCTCGTAGTCCACAACAATATAGATATGTTTTAAACTGTATATGATTAGAGGCTTAAGGCATGCGCCGCGTGTGGCACTACTAATCAAGGTCAAGTGATTCAACAGTTCCGATGCTGCGAGTTTGTTTTTGTGGTACGAGCTACAATCCGACAGTACAACTTCGCTCACTTTAATCGGGAATTGATTGATATTTGGGAGTGATTCGTTCTCGCAGGCTCCAACTCACGAACAGATCCGGACCGACTTTTAAAAAACGTTGACGTCACTCGGGCACTGTTGAAGGCTTTGCGTTTTGCCTCAATCGATGAATTTGTTATCTGTGCCTTGATACATCAACGTTGCTACGCAACATTCGGCAATCGCGCAGTTCAGTGTATTATCGCGACGAAACTGACACAGTGTTCAAAGCTGAACTGGCGACTTAGGAAATGTCGTTGCGGATTGCCTCTGCATTTTAACCTGCGATCATATACTATCGTGACCCTTTGTGAGATTGAAGCACTAAAGTACAGCCAACTGCTACTGCCTCCTGTACTCTCCAACGAACTAGACGGAATAAAGAACATGTCGCCAGGATTGCGATCGTTTGAAGTGGTTCTCAACAGGTTGAACAACGTATATTCCCCTGGGGAAATAGTTACCGGGAAGGTTGTCGTCGACCTTGAACGACGGAAGAATATAAGAGGTACTTGTCAAACACGAAAGATTGAATGCGCCTCCAGAATTTTTTTTTTCGTACCGGATAGAAATAATTTCAGGTTGAAGAAAATTCGTTCTACTTAATATTCCGAATTCATTATTTTGCAATTAAAAACCAGTATATCTTTACGAATCATTCAGTCACCAAGGATAACCGTTTTCCACTGATCAGAAACGCATCGAAAATTATGAAGCGATTTTTAGGTAGTGGATGTCAATATAGTTTTAGGCTGGATCTTCTAGAGAACTTTCTGAGTGGTATTTGGTAAAAAACATAGTTCTCTGCTTTTCGGATTCGAAATATTTTCATCGTTTTTGGCGATAAAGACTATATACATAGTAAACTTTTTAAGGCAGAGTGCGCTGTCTGCTTACTCACCTAATGTATTTCTAATAAGATTATTATACTCTTTGTACCAAAGTTGTATTTTGTAACACAACTGCGCGGATTTTCTTCTTGATTCTAGATTCGATTTTTTTACTCATATTTTTTCATGTGTCATAATACAAAAGATATTTGTTTTGCTGTAGCGTAACGCAACCTCGGGAACATTCCTACAATCAAGCGAACAAAGAATGGCTATTTTTACAAGGAATTGTTCTCACTTCCGTAGGTCACAAACTAGGGCATTCTAAGAATGAATTTTACGTACAATTCAATCATCATGCAACTGAATATTCACAACGTACCGTCCAATAAGTACATTATTTTTTTTTATGAAATATAAAAACGATCGATACTCATTTTTGTCTACACTGAGAAAAGAAAGCATCGACTTTTTTTTAATTGGACTTTAAATACAGTTATTTATTTGAGTAATGTAAAATAAATGGTGAGTGAACTTGTGAATTTTTCGTATCGTCTTAATACTGGATAATTGCATTCGGCACCCACCGCCAGATAAGCACTTTCTCCTTGTGTATCTCCCTCAATCTCTTTCTGCCGTCGATGAGAATACCGATCGTTATCTATATATGCGGCAATTAATATAGCTAAGGCTCTAATGGTACTAAATGGTAGTAACACCACACTGAGGTACTGGGGACATGGTCACTATAGAAAATAAATAAAAACAAAAAAAACAACGAGTAGTTTTAATTATCTTGATAAAATTGACTAAGCATTATCAAAGTTTCATGAGAAGACGGACTATAATTGAAGGATTTTTTGACAGTTTATGCACTCCTCAAAACCGAGTGAATTAATTTATCTCGGTAAAGGTTTTCTAGCTTTAAAAATAGGCGTAACCCTTTCGTTGCATGCCTTATTTATACTCTTCGGGCTGCATAATAGTGCGAATTCCCATTTGTCGTGGATGAAAGTTTGCATCCCTGAATTAAATGTATCGCCGGTGATATTAAAATGTTAAAAATATTCCCAATTATAAAAGAATCATTAACATTAGGAAGCGGAACACGATCTAATGATAATAACCGAAACAAACGTTATAAAATAAAAAATGGAAAGTCATGCATTCCTCTTACATCAGACTGTACCAGGCATTCTGAAAATCAAACAAAATCTTCACAGTCATACAGCGAGGCAGTGCCGGTATTTTTGGAAAATTGGTCACAAAAAATCGATGTTTTTAAACATTTGCATGCAGCAAATCCTCTAGTACCGATTGTACATAAGCGTGGCACTTTATCGATAATACATTCTGTTTTAATTCATCGATTTCAATTTTCGAAGATTCATAATGTATTAATATAGAAGGTTCAAGTATCATTTTGAATCTTATAATGCATATAATGGAATGATTGACAATTAATCACATGCTTATATCAACTTAAAAACAGGAACTCATACAAATGGTTATTTCATATATTATTGAAAAACCCGTAGGTCAATTAATGAAAATCTCAAAAATGGTAATTAACGACGAAATTTGTGCTGTTGGGTATTTATGTTACATTTTTAAGCTGACTACTGCGCTAGCGAAGACAAAGATTTTATTTTGGTACGAGACTATCATTCTTCACGGTGTACTACGTCTTTAGGATCAATTTTATATAAATTGACCAATTTATAACGAAGCTATAATTATTAAACATTTCTTCAATTTGCATAGAAATCCATAGGAGACACGGGATGTTTGCAGCTTATGGGACTCTTGAAGCTATTTTCGCAGAAGATTTTGTATAAGAGAACTAACAAATTTATACGTTGATAAAAGTATGAGGGACATTGTCGAAAAAAGAAAACGTATGTTCACCATGAAGTAAAAGAGATATTTAATTATAAAGAGTGTGACACTCAGGCAACATAGCCGTTTCGGTCGATCGAACATTGAATCGCAGCAACACCGCTTCCGCGGAGAGGAGTCCGTACCGAACCTTCCTTCGAGTGCTCTTTTGAGACAAAAAAAAGGCGGCAGCTGTACTACACAGACAAACACACACTTATCCATTGTTAAACTATTGTTAAACTTGTGTGTGCGCGCGCGCGTGTGTGTGTGTGTGCGCGCGTGCGTACGTAGTACGTGTGTGTGTGCGTGTGTGTGCGTGCGTACGTGTGTGTGTGCGTATGTATGTAGTAACGTCTAGACCTCTGTATATTGGAAAGTTGCACCAGTGCTAGTGCATCTTCGTCTTCTGACGAAGACATGTTTTGTCAAATCAGACAGTCGAATGTCAAAACCCCAACCGTCTCTAGTCGCGTCGGCGGCCCGTCTGCGCCGGCGCCTCGTCTTTTCTATATCGTTTTAAAATTTGCGTCCGTGCCGCGTCTTCGCCTCGTCCTCGCCCGACGCCGCGACGTCTCTTCTGTGTGGCCTGCGCCTAAATATAAAGCCAACGTTACACCCAAAATGATGGCCATGTGCCGGCTGGAGGAAGGGCGTAACACGTGGACCAGGCGAAGATCATCACAAAACGGAGAGCGCGATAACTTATATAGGCATAGGCAGAGCCGAGCCCGTCAGCTATAGACATAGTAGGAGCGCAGTAAAAAAATTACTTAAAAAATCGATATCTCGAAAACTAACAAGGAACATCCCTCAGGTGACACCCTTCGATTTTGTTGAAATGTGGATATGTTATAAAGCACCGAAAAGTAAGCGATACGTATTTTTTTATCGGCGGAAAAACGGTTTTAAGGGCTGAAACGCATCCTCATTTTAACGGTACGAGATATTAAAAAATTTCAAATTGCAACAATGTTTATTTTTTTGTGCACTATACATTGGAGATGAGAACGATAACGTTATCGACGAAAAACGAAAAACACCCCTACTTTCGAGGGTTCGTTGCACCCCTTAAAACCGTTTTTTCGCCGATAAAAAAATACGCATCGCTTACTTTTCGGTGCTTTATAACATATCCAGATTTTAACAAAATCGGAGCGTGTCACCTGAGGGATGTTCCTTGTAAGTATGACGCGTCTCCAAAACTCCGTTTAACGGGTCTATTAAGATATTAAAAGGGAGGTCTGTGCAAAATTTCAGCCCGATCGGAGGTAGGACCTTTTCGGAACTTCAGAAATGTATATATGTGTGTGTGTGCGTGTATATGCATATTAAACACCGCTACAAAAAGCTTACACGCAGCAATTATATGTTCTTTTGGTAGAAAATGTTTATTGCGCACGCGTGCTGTTGGCGTCGCTATTTTTTCCAAACGAAAGCTATCGGAACAGACAAAGGGACCTTACCGGCTGTCACTCACGGATTTTGATAAGTCTCAGATATGTTGTAGAGGGACCTACCCTGAATACCTGAGTACAGGGATTTTATACAACGCTCTTTAGTTTTCGAGGAAAAACGTTCGAAAGTTTAGCTCGTAGCTACTATACCGGTACAGTTGCACCTTTGTCGAAGCAGCGGGCGTGGCCCAGTGGGCAAGGTTCACGGCTCTGGCGCTCGAGGTACAGAGTTCGAGTCCCGATGCCGTTTTTTTTTGGTTTTTTCACAAAATATAAATAAATTCGATGGCTGATGCAAAACCGTTTAATTAGTGATTATTATTTTATCTATTTATTTAAAAAAAAATTTATTCACTTTTTTTTTACTTTCCATTTTTTTAAATTATTTATTATTATTTTATTTTTCACGCAGAAAAAAAAGAGAGGAAGAAGTTATAACATCTTTCACAAGAAACTGCAGTTTATTATTTTTCATTACAATATACAGGTTTTTCTTACTCGCTATCACTGTGGTCGCTTGTTACATCAGAACAATATTGCGGGTGGTATTTGTCGTAAAAGCAAGCAAAACGCAAGACCAAAGAGCAACGCGCACATTGTATAAAAGCTATGGACTTGCAGGCGCACGGAGTTTTGAGCAGCGTTATTGGAAAGCATACTTAATTGACATTTGAAAACAGCGGTCTTTCCTCAATTAACTTCGATGCAAACCACGCATATTTAATCATTGGCGCGAAAGCAGGTGCGCTCAATTGATGAAGAATCAAAGAATAAATTTGTATGAAATCTTCCCTTGACGCAATTTCTCTGTTATTTTTCAACAAATCGGGAGCATTTTGTATTTTTTTTGTGAAAATGTTCACTTGCCGGTAAAAATATACATCGCAAGGTTGGCAAATCGGGGTGCACTTGGGCGGTATAACTTTAATACTGCATGTACATGCCTTCTTCTCGTCTACAAAGATGTGATCGTAAAGCGTTTGATCAGTTTGCCTTCCCCACGAATCGATAATGAATTAGTATATTACGACCCTAGGCCCGAAAGTTGGATTTCCTGGCATCCAACATTTGGGCCGTGGGTTGTATACTATTTTTCTTGATCCCGTAGCCGAAAGTACGGGCCTAATTAATGTATGTAATTCCGTGCAATTAATGCTGTCATTGGTGCTGTCAGCTGTCATCTGTCGGCTGTCAGCCGGCCATCTCGTGAAATGCAATGAAGCTGTCGTTCTCGCAGGGTGGCGAGCGAAGGGGGGGGGGGGGGGTGCCCGCCCGACCTTTGGAAGACCGAGGCGAAGCCAAGGTTTTGCTGGTCGGGGCGGGCATTGAAAACATCAAGATGAAATAAAACCAACATTACTAACATAAACATCAAATCAACGTTCTACTTTTTTTTGTCGATTTCAACGCTTGTTTTCTTTATTACATTCACATCAAACGACGTTGAACACACAATTATTGAAAGTGCAGTTGGAAAATTTTAAACTGTCTTCAGTGTTGAACTTATATCGTTGTAAACTTTATTGCTCGAATCTTCATTGTTTTTTTTTCTTTTAAATATCGGTGGCTGAACAGCTGCTTGATTTTCGCTGTCCGAATCTTTAATGTTTTTTCTTTTTTCCGATGTAGAAGGCTGAACATTCTCTTCATTTAGAAAATTTAGTTTTATTCCCGGTTTTTCCCCAAACAAATTCTTTTTGCCGACATCTGGCTTATTTTGATTCGACATTGGGATAAAGATTGGATTATTTCTTGCTCTAGTGAAACCACTTTTCACCATTTTATCTGAATAAAAATCTATTGTAAATAATAAGTGATATACAGCCGCGTTTAATAGTTAAATGAGTGTATAATTTTTTTTACTTACTTTGAGTGGCATCAACCTCATCAACAGTGAATTTTTCGTCAAAACCCGATAGATCAATATGAAAATCGGAATCATCGTTTTCAGGTACAATGGTCTGCGCGCTGGTAGATGGCTTCGAATGTATGTTTGTTTCTGCAGTTTTTTGGGTAACGCCCTTATATATAATTTCCCTGTTGTGTATAGAATTTTCTATGTAACCCTGGGCAATAATATCTGAACGCCATCTTCCTAGCTGCTTAACCATTTGCATGTTAGCACCAGAATCGGAGAGAAGCGTTGCAGACAGACGTTTTGTGAAAGCAATGACCAATGTATCTCTTTGGTTCGGGTAATTTCAGATAGGCCGCAATCTTTTCGGGGACTTCCCCGATTTTATGTCGTCCAATTGCAATACGGGCACATTTGCCTTCCGCATACTTGATAAAATAGCGGTCGTTGAATTTCTCCGATGGTCTCAATGAGATATATTTCTTTACTGTGTCGTAAAAGTTTCCCAATGACAAATTGCCCAGCAGTCATTTTTATTTTGATTGATGGACACCAGATATTTATTCGTTAAATCTTCCACATGTTCAACCTTGATGTTCGTTATTTCATCACATCGAAGGCAACCACAGATCCCAAATAACAGTATGACCTGTAAAAATTTCAATGAACAAATTGAACGGCACTAACTAAAAAAGTATTATTCGAAAAGGGAAAATGTAAATGACTCTTACCTTCATTGCTAAATACGTTTGATCCGGAGCCTCGTTCATAAATTTCATGATTTGGTCCCATCTTAAAACGAATGCTTTCTTTGGTCTGTAACCTTTGGCATTCGTTTTTATGAGACTTTTCAAGTTCACAAAGTTATTAATATTGATGCCCTCTTTTACACTTAGCTTTTTTTTCAGCTATGCTCCAGATGCTCCACAAAGTTGGTGGTTTGAGCTTTCCTTTCAGTTGTTGAAAATAAATAATTAAATTATTCTCTTCAGAACTGGACAGAGATCTTTTATTTTCTTCTCGCCATATGTTATATGTGTTGTAAACGAGGAGGTATCGATCAGAAGACTTTTTTGCCATTGTTTACGATTGGACAATTATTTTCGCCTCTTCGTCAAAATTCCTTAACATTTCTTCCTCGTCTGCGGAACCTTCTGATGAGGATTCTTCCATTTTTTTTTCGACACTTGAACGAAATTCTTCGCGAGAGCACGACACGACTTTGACAGGAGCGAGCACAAGATAAAAGAATAACGTGCATATGTAAATATCGCCGGTCGCGAAAATCCTGTCAGAGCCAGCGGTCGTCAGCCGGCCACGAAAAATGCTCTTCCCGGCCTGAAATGCGGCCGGAAAGTGCGTACCTTCGGCTAGGGGAGCAAGAAATAGAATTTTTTTTCGGAAAAAAATGCCATCACGGGACTCAAACCCTGGACCTCAAGCGTCAGAGCGGGGAACCTTGCCCACTGGGCCACGCCCGCTGGTCCGACAAAGGTGCAACCGTACCGGTATAGTAGCTACGAGCTAAACTTTCGAATGTTTTTTCTCGAAAACTGAAGAGCGTTGTATAAAATCCCTTTACTCAGGTACTCAGGGAGGTCCCTCTACAACATATATGAGACTTATCAAAATCCGTGAGTGACAGCCTGTAAGGTCCCCTTGAGAGTAAACGAGGGACTCAATCACTGTTCACGACGTAGGTCCTGGAATGCTGAGCAACGTTACCAACGGTTCGGGTATACTTTAGACTCGAATAATCCCGATAATTTTTGCACAGATATCGCAGTTGATGCGGCCGCACACAAGAATTCGTTATAAATTATTACTCAACTCTCAACATTATGGTTTATTCCTAAAGATGTGTCCTGAATTCGTAAAAACTATTCATATTTCTTCAATATCGATTTGAAAAAAAATCCACGCACTGTGATTTGACACCACTGGATAACAGTAGTTACCTTGAAATACCCGTTTTTCAAACGCTCATTCAACTTCCTTAAATCGGCATTCTCGTGTGGTCCAAAAAAAAAATTCATTATTCGAACGTAAAATGACATACCTGGAGTCAATTTTACGTACACATAAAGCTTTGTTTGTTCTACAAAATAAGTTTTGCTAACACTAACTGCGCGTGCCATGACAACATGCCGTTAAAAGGGGGTGACTCGTGGTGTGTGCAGGATCAGACCCGACTCCTATCTGATTTTCGACGTACTTTTTATCAGATTAAATGCATTTGTATCGAGATTGTACTGCATTTACGGATGAATACGACCATGCGACATTAAATATGATACAATTTCCTGTGCAGTATTTAACAGTTCCACCGCGAGCTATGGTGAAAAAAAAAGCGAAAGGAAAAAAAACCCAAACAAAAATATATTCCTTAAAATTGAAACTTGTGTTTTGCGCAGACATCTGCGCTACAGACCAGTTACAAAACATGTAAATTAAATGTAAATAATAAAGTGTGATTAGAATGGTATTCCCCAAAATTGATCTGTATATAAACCTGATGTCTCATCGTTACTCATAGCAAGGTTGCGTACGCTGATAATATATCAGTTAAGTGACTGTTATCAGCACTCTCCCTCTGATTCACCGCCTCGTGAATTCTTATATTATTCAACGCTAGCCAATAATATACATTTTCCTCCCTCACATCTCACAAAAGCTAACACAATCCGCCCAAACCGTCTTAGTTTTTTCGTACTCGTAGGGTAGCTTCTTATAAATCCTTCAATTTTCTCTATGCCCCAGGTCCCTTATAAATATAATAAAAGATAGGAAAAACCCGATTATTTTATTAATTAAAAGCGGATGTTATCTAAGTTCGGCTTTTTACTGTTCTCTAGTTCGAGACCCCATAGTTTGCAACGCGTTGATAAGAACCAGTTTCCTCATTTTGAAAAAGTTTATATTGGAATTAAAAAAACCACTAGTCCGAAAAGAAATAAAAAACACACTATTATTATTTTGTAGCACTGAGAGTACGCATCAAAGGTGCAGCACAGGTGGAATGGACGGAGTCTTCGGGAAGTGGAAAGAATCGCAGGGACGATCGCTATACAGCTAACGAGGAGTACTTCAGGCTGGAATACTCCATACTAGGCGGACCTGGAAGTAAGCGATTCTGATCGGATGTCAGAAGTCGAAAAATCTTGTTTACAAGCTATAGTTATTGTAATTACTTTGCTGTTCAACGCAAGCAATGATCTGTTATTATAGTGGAGCATCTCTGTTTCCGCTATGAATGAATAGGTACGGTCAAAACTTCTGTCTAACTTTGCTGTTGGACTGCATGGCTAAGAATGTTGCATTCCCCAATGTTTAATGTGTACATATTCATTATATAACATATTGGGGTATAAGTGACACATTGAATATTCATATTTGAGAAGTATCGCGCTCAATGTTCATGGTGAAAAATGAAGGGTTTGTTGATAGTGACGGATCCTCAATGGCATGGATGGTTTGTAGTTTGCATCGTAGTAACGCAGCGATTTTTTTCCAGCGTTCTAATTTTCCGTACTTTTCCCTGAGTACTCTTTGAGGGCCACGGAGCCCACATCCCAAACATAAAATATAGAACAATCTGTTTACAGCGAAACCTACGATTTTTTTCCACCTTAGCCCCCTCACCCATCCAGATGGATCCCAGGAAGACGAAAATCGTTCAAATTGGTTTAGAGCTTTTTTAGGGCCACTGTGGTCACAGAGTCAATAAAAAAAGAGTAATCTACCGCGAGAGAAACCTTTGCCAACTTCCTCCCTTCCAACGATAAACGTGGGTTCCGTTAGTGAAAAACCAACAGAACATATTTTATGATATTTTATTGACAATCGAGCGAATTTACCTATAAGCGAAATTTGGTTACAATCATATGGAGTGCCTCGCTCGAGATGATTATATCGGTAGTACCGCTATTGCCGCCAGATGTCGACACGAGTATGGTTGGGGAGAGATGTTTGAAACTATTTGAACGGTTGGAATGTAATAATCTCGAGCGAGGCCCTCCACATAGTTGCCAGCGAACTTTCCTTACAGGAAAGTTCGTTTGAGAGTTTACACTGACAGAAAAATTCTATTGATATTAACGAACCGCATCTATTCGATTTTTTTTATTTGAATTAACTAGATTTTTCGTGAAATCAAATTTTTCCTATTCCATTCCACTTTTGGAATTGTTTATTTTAAATATATTTATTTATTCAAATCAAAATCTATTTAATTTCGCCTAATAACTAAATATTTTATTTCATCCTAATGAATCTGTGATTCGGTTTCATCTGTTCAAAAAACAATTAAGTTAAATCCACTAAATATATCTATTTAATGTAAATTTTTTTTAATTAAATCGAA
Source organism: Ophion ellenae (assembly GCA_963210295.1). Lineage (NCBI taxonomy): Eukaryota > Metazoa > Arthropoda > Insecta > Hymenoptera > Ichneumonidae > Ophion > Ophion ellenae. Next base: position 420,122 of record OY723391.1, read on the forward strand.
TTTTCTCGAGTCAACCATTTTTCTATGTGATTGAACTAATGGTTTCGTTATTGCAACACATACATCAAGGGGGAGGGGGTAGAGTGCGGAGCGGAGAGGGGGAGGAGAGAGAGATGAATTATTTATATATATATATATGAAGGTTATGTTTGAAAAATCTATAGCATGTTATCCGATAGAACTCTTTCATTACCACAATTAACTAAATGATATAGTTTATGTGACACAACAAAAAATTATAGGAATTCTTTTGTCCTCTTATGCCATATCTGCGACGAGGATGTAACAAGCACTCGTTAGCATAGGGGCAGCGTGCGCAGCTATAATTAGGTAGATTCTAGGTTCGATTCCATATAGGCGATATATTTTCTTCGAAGAAAATAATTTCAGGAGGGTAGTGAATGACGAATTACGATACAAAATCATTGTAGTAAAACTCTCAATTAAGTGCTTCATTTCATTTTCGATTTAGGAAATATTTTATGCATCTAGTACACTTCGATTTACAGTGTATATTGTAAGCAAATAAAGATTTGTTTGAATCGAATCTTTATTAATTCAATTTGAATATATTTAATATTTAAAAAGAATAGTTGAAAAAATAAAAAATATGTTTGAAACAAATAAGATCGTAGTAGGCCGTGAGACAAGGAACAAACCCCTTGACTGAAATAAATCCCATTCAAATTAATTTTCTTTTGCAGTGTAAACCTTTAGTTCATTTTTCCATTGTAGTTTTACAATGTTTATCACGGGACATTTACGTAATTTGTTCATCTAGGACAATGGTTGTAATGGCGCCCGCTTTTGCCGTAATCAGTCTGTTGTAGAACCGCCCAAACCGATTCGCTGGTCTAGTGGTTAGCGTGCTTGCCTCTGAAATCAGCACATCGGGAGGTCGCGGGTTCGAATCGCAGTCTCATGGTTTCGGAGAAAAGTAAAAACACGGGCGTGACGTAGCTCCAGTTCTACACGGATGTCGCACACACGGACCGGTCCGTGTGTGTGTGTCGTATGTGTGGGGCTGCAGCCTGGGTGCTATTTCTCGACGAAACGCGACTAGCTCCGAGACTGGGAAGCGAACTCGCGACCGGCTGTATTGGTATAGGTTTTCCGCAGTTTCCCTATACCCATGGCAGAAAATGTCATGGTGAATGCGATACAGAGGGGGAAGTCGGCTGCGGCCGCAAGGTGGGGATCGTTTAGGGATGTGGAATGGTGGGAAATGGAATAAGGGGAAATACCCCGTACATGGAAGCTACAATAAGCGAAGCGTTTGCCGTAGCAGAGACAATAAAAAGAAAAAAAGTTGTAGAACCGCCCAAAGGTTTGCGACTTTTTTTTACCATCCCGCTGTACTTTCTATCACGTTTAAGTCGAACACCGCATTGGACGCCACTGACGATGCAGTGTGCCTTGTGACGTGGGCCGAGAGTTCGCCAAGCTTGCACCTCCATAGTATTTTAGTAGTAACCTTTATGGACCTTTGACCGGCTTCAGATCTTTTGAGACGCCGCTGGGCCATGTGGTTTGTTAATTGTTTAAATAAGATATTTACACCCTCTTCTAATGTGCTCCGTCACTCTAAAATAGTCGACTATGGTCCTCGCAAGGCACACGGTGGGGTTGTTCATGAAAAAGGGTGTAAAAAAACGTAATAGCCTTGAGCCTAGTCCCAACGTCTTGATTAGGGATCTTATGTTAATCTCGATTTCCGACGATTCTACTTTGGTGTGGTCGATGTCGATTAGTGAGAGTGTCTGTATTCCGTGCCCTATCCACTTCCGCAGTAATAAGATCAGTTTTTTGGTTATCTTTTTTACCGAGAGATTCTCCAGTGACTCCACCGGGGTCGTGTCTTGCAAAATGATTTCCGAATTTCATGTCCTCGAGTAATTTGGCAACGACGGTCTTAAGTGGGAACACTTCCTTGAGGAGGCTCAAAAGCCTGACTATCCTATTAGCTTCCTCCTCGAACCAATTCGCACGCAATGAGAACTTTGGATTGTAGTGTTGCAGTGTCGGTGGTGGAAACTCATAATTTCGACTATCGATATCGGCATTTCCTCCCTTATATGTGATTTCTTAGTAATCTACCTACCAATAGAGAAAGCAATCCTTCAACAAGATGATAAGTTAACCTAAAAGGGCATGACAAAAGATCTTTAGCAAACGCAAAAGTTCATGGTTCTTCTGTCAGCATGATAATAGAGACTGGGTACCAGGATTGTGACGGCAGTTAACAGTTGGGCACTATTAGTATTCCATTAGCGTTGTTTCCTCTGAATTCTTCTAGCACGCGTCGCATAAGTGATAATGGTGGGAACGCATCAGTGACTGTAGCCTTGGGATCCGGATTCCACGTGCAGAACAAACGATTTTTCTCATTGCTGTGCGATGCGAAAAAGCCAACGTCTAACGTGCTTAATCACTTAGTTATTGCCTCGAACCGTGTAACAATTTGGGTTGGGAAAAAATACTGCCCTTTATCTGCCTTCCCCAGATAATATGAGGCCAAGGTCAGGCTTTCCAGCGTGGATCAGGTTTGCAACGTAACAGGTATCAGGCCGGACCCCGGTTCGCCGTTCCCTTTTTCGGGAACTGACCAGAAACTGGCCTGGAAACAAGCGGAAAATGGCAAAGTAAGTCATAGCGAAGATATCAGGAAATAACCGGAAACCAACGGGGAAAGGGATGAGAAAACCGCCAAAAAATTACGAGGAAGGTGATGGTGTACTGACAGAGCTCTACATGGAAAATAAACCGGCGGCTATGGACACGGTACTGACCAGGTACTGACAAGGCTTTTGGCGATATACCCGAGTAAAATAGAAAACTGAAAAAGTAACGCCAAGAACCCACAGAACGCCAAGTAATAAAAAATTCTCCCGAAAACTTTATCGCTTGTTCTAACATATCGAAAATTCTGATTTATCTCAGAGCTTTTTTTACTTTGATTTCATCAATGGTTTCATTATATTTTCTCAATTTGAATATACGAAAAAATTAAAATAACTTTACGTAAAATAGCCAAGCAAGTTTACCAAAAAAATTGTAAACAAAATTATGAAACCTTGGGAATAATATTTTACACGCAAGTACCTCACAAGTACACTGGATACGCTATCCAATGATTGGGCGTGCATGTTTAAGAAGGAAAGCTCAGCGAAGGATTTCGTCTTCTCAACTACTTAACTTGCAGGTTCAAAAAACATAAACTGTCGCAATTTACTATACAAGTGGAAATCAAATTCGCGAACTCGTGAAGTACGGACCAAATCAGTGATGTACCCCTAGACCATACGACACTTGAAATATTATTTTATTTCCATAATTTAAAAAGTTATATAAAAGCATTCTGCTCTATCACACAACTATCACACTTTTCATTGCATGAAATATATATCGTTTCACATACTTTGGTGTAATGGTTAAAGTATCCGGCTCTAAGCCACAGTATCATAGGTTTAAGATTCGAATCAAGGTGCTGTCAGCTTGCTGGTAGGAAAATAAATATATTTGCATTACTCCTGAAACCTATGGCGCTATATTCGATGTTGTGTCCGAGGACGATCAAAAGAATCGTTATAGTGGCAAATAGAATTACAACAGATGTATCAGTTTCATACTAGTCAATTATAAATATATTCGATGGGGTGAAAAGCAAAGTAGGTTTACACAGTTCTTGAAGTCCGGCTCCACTTCTCAGCAAATGTTAATGTTCTGACCGGGTGTAGATTCCGTGAGATTGTACTTGCTCTCAATGTATCCCGGCTACAACATTGTTGTTTCCAAATATACAGTTCAAGCTGTAATGAACGATATTGTGATCTCTCTGGTCTGTGCCATGAGACGGCCCGATCAGGTGAATCAGGCGAGGTACACCTCGCCAGGGGTCGACACAAAGTAGAGCATACCCGGTCACATTCCTGCACGGGGAAAACCGAATCATTGAGCTTCCATTCCATGTCTATGTTACTCCTACGTGATTCGGCGTTGACTTCTATATTTTTCTATAAAGGAATTTGGGAGAGAAAGACCCAAAGATAGCGCGAGCTTTTTTATTGATTCGCAAATCGTAAACATCCCGATTTATTGATGTAAGCTAACACCGTTGTGTTGTAGCTTCATAACAACAGTTCCCTTAGTCCGGACGCGAAACATTTCACGAAAAAGAGAGCTGCCAACAGTTCGAGCTCGTTCCCGCTCGTTCCAAAACGCAATAGCGACCGGACCTTCGCACGATGTTTATTTTTAAGGGATCGGAGAAAATTTCTTCCGTGAATGGACAACTCTTCATAGGATTTCTGGCCACTTGGAGATTGTTTCCCACTATTACAGATCGTGTTGGACCGCTTTCATTGGAAAAGTCATTTTATTGTTCATAGTCCCCATTAGCGAGCCCATTAGTGCGAAATGATTTTTCCGGTCTAACAATTTGCATTGCGCGTTACTATATTCAATTTTTCTGCAGACAGGTACTAAGGAGCCTATAAGTTGAGCAGACTCCTTATTCCGGTACGTTCTTTTCCCTGACAAAGGATACGATTAGCCTTACAAGCTCAGTTTCCTTTTCGATTGGTGGTTCTACTGGCATCCGATCAGAGTTCAGGATAAATCCTAGAAATTTAGTTCTAGTTGTTGGAGTTCAAATACTTTTGTCTCAGTTCTGTTTTTCCTAGGTTTTCGGCGGTATTACTTATGCTTTCTGTCACGCGCAAAATGTCATCTAGGTAAATCAATTTAACAATCTCTTCATTACGCAATTTTGCTAAGACTAGTTTTAAAATTCTAGTAAACATGAAGAGGCTAATAGAAAGCTAAATTGATAATGCTTGCCTTCGAACCTGAACCTCAAAATTTCCATGTTTTTCCGTGCTTGGAATCAGAAGATATGCGTCCTTTAAATCTCAAGTCCCCGTATACGCATTAGGCCTGAGCAATTCGATTGCCGTTCGCAAGTCGCCAAGTTAAGAATGAGGGTTTTCCAAAAAATCTGTCGAAGCTTTTTAAATGTGAAATGAATCTTCTAGTACGTCCGCCTTTCCCATAATAGGAAACTGAATAAAAACAGTCCGCCGATGGGCTGCACGGTTCAACCACTCCATAGTTAAAAACCACAGGTAGTGGAATCCTACAGCCTCTAATGCAATGTAGAGTATACTCGTACACCGTCAGGGATCTCCAATTATGCATGACGCCTTCAAGACTACCAGCTCCAGTGATTGAAGCGACTGTTCGCTCGGAACCGGGTTTCCGATTCGCCCTGATTGTGAGGATGGGCTTGCTGATTCTGTCTCCGCAACCAGCTAATGAACCAGGACTTTTCCTCTCTTTAACAGTAGAATTTCAGTTGCTTGAGTCCCTTTGTAAAATTTGATAATACGAAACCTCAAAATTTGACCTGTATATAATATTTTATGAAGTTTGAGCTATGAAAGTCATAATGATGGAATAACTATCGCCTAATATCGAACAAAAAACGCACTGTGACTTGAGTATCTGATTTTGGGCGTATTTTGAACAGAAAGAAAAACGATTTACCGATAATATTATTTTTATAAACAAAGAGCATATTTCCATATACTAAACTCATCTTTGGCTAAACCTCATTCCAATCATGGCGGAAAAATCATTCAGATTAGCTTCCCTGAATGCAAAAAATGGATCATTTGTTAAACTAGCGTTTTGTCCACTCTCTGAGGATTCGACTCACCCTGTATCACAAACCCTCCCGTCTTTAATAATGCCGATAATTCTTCTGTTAGATAGCGAAAACGTGAATATTGAAGCCGGATATCATGAATATCCATTCAACTTTTGCCTCCCGCAAAATATTCCCAGCAGCTTTGAATGCAACCACGGCAGTGTGAGATACACGATAAAAGCTGTCATGGATAGGCCTTGGAAATTTGATCATCAGACGGCAGTATCGTTCGCAGTCGAGGCCCCTTATTACCTAACTGAATGCCAATCCGAGATGGTTAGTTCAAAAGCCTCATTATTACTGTTATTTCGCAAAACTTGCGCCAAAGAGTATTTATCCGTCTTAATTGTCGGGGTGCTCTATCGTTTTATCAATAAAAGGTTGTTTCAGGACACCATCGAAGATGAAGAGGTCAAGTCATTTTGTTGTTTTCCGTGCATGAATATGGGATCCATGCAAGTTCAAATACATGTGCCTACGGCTGGTTTTGCTATTGGTGAAGCCATAGAAGCCAAAGTCAGCATAGAAAACAATTCAAGAAGCGTGGATGTGACTAAAATTAAGCTCCAGTTGGAACAAGTAAGCGCAACACTCGAACAAACTCTGATTACGATCGATTAAATAACACCCGATTTTCACTTTCAGAAAGTAAAGCTGTATTCACGATTTCCATACTCGAAGACAAACAGACAGAACCATGTTGTACAGGAAACCAAAAATGTAGGGCCGTTTCATAAGAAAGTTCAGATCGCGATGTACATGCAAGTTCCAGCAGTGCCCCAGTCAAATCTCACGCATTGCAGCATTATAGACGTCCATTATCGCCTGGCTTTTAAAATATCTGTTTCTGGTTGGTGAGCTATCGACTTTTGATTGGAACACATCCTTAGCATACAATTACTAGAAAAACTCCCCACCGTAATGTGCATGTAATACGAAACAGTCACTGTGCAACATGGAAATACTATCCTATTGTGATTGGAACGAGAACAACTCCGAATTTGCAACCAACGCAGAACACCTATTCGATGCCTGAATTTGGTGAAAATTCGTCTCACTTCGGACCAGCGGAATCAACTGTCCCATCCGCGCCCATCGACGGCACTCCCTCGCATTCAGACAGAATTTCCTTCCCAATGCCGATAACTAATCAACCGTTCACAAATCCAGGCGTAACGCCGTTCCCTATACGAACGACCAACCGACCTTATCCGCCACCCATGCCGGGTCTTTCTACCACTTCGGGATTTCAATATCCAAGACCTCTGAATGCTCCTATTGGCTTTGTTGATCCTAATTCAATACGGGCGGCCACGTCAGGGGATTTTCCCGAATGCCGTGAGTCCCTGGCACATATTTTACGAATATCAGATAATAAGTGATGTCAATTGTTCAAATCTGTAATCTAGTATTTATTTTTTCAGCGCCACCATCTTATGAGGCCGTTATGAGGGCGGCCGAAAATAAGTAATCGAATGAAATATCATATCGGGAGTTTATTGATCATCGCAACGTAAATAAGGTTACAAATATATTATACAAAAACGATATAATAGATATATATTTTTTTTTATCGAGGTGCGATTCGATGCCGAATATGAAACCGTTTTACTAATCGCATAAAACGCTTGATAGGATGCTTAGCTACCTAATCGGAAAAGTATATGTCCGCTAAAGAATATCAAAATTCGCACATCATTAAAATGTGTAGATTCGAAAGATATATTTTCATATAACAACGTATATAAGGTACCTTGAAATAAATAAGAAAATACCATTGCTATAATGTACTGTATAAAATATAAAATGCTATAGTCTTATGACCTCGCAGATATTTGTTTATAATAGTTTAAAAAAGCATTCGAACAAAATGCTGGTTTTCCGCATGCCGTCAGAAAAACTGCGATTTCCAACGAAAAAAGTGTTTGAAATAGGAAATGGCTGTACGACTAATAACGTAGACGCTGTATACTTGTCTTAAGAAATGAATTATTACTAAACTGTTTTTTAATATTTAAGCTGGGATTGTCTTTTTTTTCGCAAAATTTACCGCTTTTTGGGAATTTTTTTGTGAAGAAAGTATACAACGGAAAACTTGTGAAACTTGGCATATAGTTTTATTGATCTGTTTACTACATACAAAAAAATTTTTAAACAATTTCATCAAAAAATCCCCCCTTAAACGCTTTTTTCTCGAAACAGCTTTTTCAGAACTGGTGTGCACGATTTCTCAAAAACTATTCAACCGATTGCCTTCAAATTTGGACAGAATGCTCAGCTGACATCCTTTTATCGTTTGATGAAGCAAAAAAGCAATACGTTTAATAGTTTTTTATTTATAACAAAAAATCGATCAATTTTTTTCGAAAAATCGATACTTCAAGTTCAAAACGTCACCAAATCGTCAATTTTATTTTTCCCTTCATCGAACGATAGCTATATGTGTCTAAAGTAAAATGCTTTTTGGGTTTTTGTTGCAGGATGAACGTGAAGGCTGTAATCGTGCACACCATCAAAAAAGGACCATCGCGCGTCGAGGCGGGTGGGAGGCGGATTTTTTGATGAAATTGTTTTAAAAATTTTTTGTATGTAGTAAACAGATCAATAAAACTATATGCCAAATTTCGCAAGTTTTCCGTTATATACTTTCTTCACAAAAAAATTCCCAAAAAGCGGTAAATTTTGCGAAAAAAAAGACAATCCCCCCTTAAGAACATTTATGTACTGTTTTTATACGAAAGTCTATGACGTACCCAATGGAAAACTCACAAAAATAGGAAAAAAGACAACTTCGAGAATCATGGAACATTATTTTATCGCTTTAGGTTTATATGACGCTACAAAAAAAAATGACAAGGCAACGAAGGGAAGTGCGAATAAAGCGCTTATGAACTATCGCTGCATCTTGAGTGCCAAGAGATTTTTTTCCGGGGAATAAAAACAAATCGAAAACTCGCCCATATCATGCACCATTGGAAAAACCTTAAATGTAACTACCCAATCTTCGTCGACTTGGCCTAAATGTCCAGACAGTAGAACGGAGCTTTTGGAATTGGAGATGATAGATACCATACACGTCGATGTTAAAATTAAATCGATCTGGGGCCTAAACAGGTGATTCTTAGCATTCGCACAGCCTTGCCGAAAAATAAAAGTATTACATTTTTTGTATTCATATTAGACCTGTCCTTAAGAAGGGCAAAATCGAATATTAATGGCCTTACCCTCCAAATAGGTTCGAAATAATTTTTAAAAAATGCCAGAATTAAAAAATTTTTTTCCCTCCATATTTACTCACCGCTAGGAAGCCTTACTTTTTCCCATAAGAAGAGCATTGATTCTTCGTAATTTTTAATCTTTTTTTACCGTTGCCCTAATTATCAGCTAAAAAATCGTAAATTCTCAGACAATGTTGACAGTAATGTTACCTTTTTGTTGGATTTTTTGGATTTCGATACAAGCATTTTTGGGCTAGATCAATCACATCTTTATTCTCTGTATGTTGCGAAAAACGCGGAGAAAAGTCGAAAAACGTGATTTAGAGAGTTAAATATTGAAAGAATTCGATCGGAGTAGTCTTAAAACATACGGAATTTTTTGTAAAAAATAATTAATAACGTAAAAAAATTCAAAGCCACCCCTGCAGCCAAATCGATTATGCCGTGACTTAATTTTTTTCTGTTTTTCCTGCTTCACTTGCTGTTCGAGCACGTCGCACCCCCACAAAAACAAATTTCAAGGACCCGGCATCGCGTACACACTCTGATTGTTTGTCCTGAATGTTTATTCGTATTATGTTTTGGAAATCAATTATAGTAATGGGAAAAAGTGCACAAAGATTTTCGATCATAAGCTAACGAGAGTTGGATGAAATTATCCAAAATTAACTATTTGAGATTAGCTCAATGTGAAATGGTACGTCTCCGTTGTTAATTTTGTTCTTTCTACAATGCACCATAGTCCTATTTCCTCCGACCCAGCACGCGCTATGTGCGCAGTGCGCCCGGACTATATCCGCGCGGAGTAACACCAACGCGCCCGAACGAAGGGTCTTGTCACCGCTGGACTCCGAGCTCCGAGTTCCGAGAGCGTCGACTCGAGGCCCAGCAGTCGGTCTCCAATAGCCAGCAATTGCACTCTCCCATATTTCGTCAAATTAGGTTAGGTACACAATGCGTTTACGAGAAAACATTCGTTTGATTGGTTATGTGGATTCCCAAATTTTCAGGAGCAAACTACCATCAACTCGTCAAGTTTTGAAAGTTTTATTTTTCAACACACGAGTGTCAGGTTTCGATATAAAAACAAGTGCAGCACTAGCCGTGCGTGAAACAATGATTTTTTGGACAAAAGCCAGATTAAAAACGAAGCAAAATTATAACTGCGTAACGAAACTGATGGATTTACATTAACAATGACATCTATTGGGAAAAAATATTAATGCCCTAAGCAATAAAAAGAGAGAAGAGGAATTTTGCGGTAAACTGGATGACCTTTTTGACATCACCCATCAAGATGCGCTTGCAGGCCTCGACGATATAAGAACGCAATTTCTGCAAAATCAAAGGAAGCCTGGTCGTATCGGTTTCATCTGGGATATCCAAAGCACATATGATGCGATGGAGGCAGCAGAATTGCGAAAAAAAAACGATGCGTTACAGAGGTTGGAAAGAATGGAACAGGAAAGAGCATTATTGGTAATTTTTCTCCGAATATCTTGAACAAACCATCTTTTTATGACCCTGAAGATTTCTGCATTTGCAAATTTCGACCATTTGCAACCTCTATTTTCTGACTTATGCATTTTCGGAAAAATATCATAATACACTATTGTTCTTGGACCAATTACCTAGTTGTGCGTATTTTTTATTTTTTTGAACTTCAATTTCGTATACGCTAGTGGCTTTTTTGCCATTTAGAGATATTGATTGCCATACATTTACACTGAGGGGCGCTATCAAAAAATGTCGTAATACTTTTTGGCTTCTTTTTCACATTTCTAATGGCGCTTATTTAGATTTTTAATTAAATTTTCATAGAATTTAGATTTTTAATTAAATTTTTTTTTAATTTATTATTTATCCGTATCTGCAAATTTCGTCCTCTTGTGAGCCATGTGAACCGCGGCGGCGAATTGTAAACCGCGGCGTCATTTTTTTCATTCAGGGTAATTTTTTTCATTGATCCTCAATCAGCAAAGGTATGTAAAAACGATAAAAATTTCTTCCATATGAGATCGTGGAGTTGGCATCGAGTGATGGTGGCGATTTTTCACAAACGTTGTCATGAAAATCCATTGGCACACTCTCGAATTATTCCATAGAAGACCAACGTGCAGATGATGCTGGACCATCGAATCCGAAAAAATCTCGAGGAATTCTAAATGTGGTGAATGACAAACTCGTCGCGATTCTTGATAGGTTCAAAGTCTCTGATACATCGGCCGTTCATTTACTCGCTTCTGTAGCTCAGTCTCTTGGATTCGATTTAAATGCGTTGATTGTTAATCGGAGCTCTATAAAGAGAAAGCGTGAAAAATTGCGTGAAATGAGGTCCATGAAGATAAAAAGTATGTTCCAAAATACTGACTTGCAAGCCGCTGTTTTACATTGGGACGGAAAACTTTTGCCTGATTATGAAAGCGGTAAGAAGCTTGAGAGACTACCCGTTTTGATAACAAACAGGGATTCTGAGAAGCTGTTAGGTGACCCAAAACTTGAAAATGGGAGAGGCGTTACGCAAGCAAACGCCATTCATGGTGTTCTCGATAAGTGGGGTGCTTTGAGCTCGCTAAAAGCTCTTTGTTGTGATACAACGGCTTCGAACATGGGTGTCGCGAATGGCGTGGCGGTTTTATTAGAACAAATGTTAGAGAAATATATTTTATACCTGCCATGTCGACACCATATTTTCGAGATTGTTTTGAAAATCGCTTTCAACGCGAAATTAAAATCCCCCTCGAGTGGACCAGATGAACCTATTTTCAAACGTTTCAAAGATTCCTGGTCGAAAATCGATTCAACGGCATTTCGCATCGGAATTGATGATAAAAAAAAGTACAGAGCGTTGTAACTGTGGAGAACATCACGAGAATAAATTCATTTGTTGAATGGGCATTAGAAACGGATCAACCTCGGACGGATTACAAGGAGCTTTTGAATTTAACAAAATTATTTCTCGGAACCGTCCCATCGCAAGGAGTCGTAATACGTTCACCGGGTGCAATGCATCATGCACGTTTCATGTCCAAAGCTATTCATTCTTTGAAAATATTTTTGTTCCGAGACTGTTTCGAAATTACGAAAACTGAATATCGGGCGATCCGAGATGTATCGGTTTTTATCGTAACGATTTATCTGGAAGCATGGGTCACTGCTCCACTGGCAGGACCACCTCCAAGTCATGATCTTCAATTTTTGGACAAACTATAAATATAAGAGTGCTGACAGAGAGATAGCTAATGCAGCTATGCAAAAATTGGTGAATCACCATTGGTTTTTGAGCCCTGAAACGGTCGCCTTATCATTTTTTTATGAAAATTTACCATTGGACGTGAAACGTTGCATGGTGTCCGAGTTGGGCCCGCTCGACGTAATCGAAGAAATTGATCAAAATTGCCCGAAGAAAATTGTAAAGGTAGGTTTACACTACGACACTTTGGTGTATATACTCAATGTACACATCGAGTGTCTGTGTGTGAACTCCACTGTCTGATCTCGCGACATTTATTGCGACATCTCGCTAGGTACCGCGCCGAGCGCCGTGTGAACGGTTTGTATCGGAGTGTCTGCCGCAGTGTTCAAGTTTTCGAACCGATGCGAAATTATCCAGACACTCGCGACTCGCGTTAAATCAAAATGGCCATTACGTGGAGCAAGGAGAGCATTAAAAATATGATATCTCTTGTGGGAGGACTGCCTGAACTTTGGCAAATATCTTGTGCTGATTATAAAAATAGAGTAAAAAACAGGCACCACTTGGATGCTTAGCGGAACAGTTTGGCACATCGGCTGAAGTCGACAGAAAAATTCATAATTTAAGAACACAGCTCAAGGGGCTATACCAGTGTGAACGCTGAAAATTTGGGTGATGTTCGGGAATTTTTTGGAAGAAAAGTACTCAACTAAATCTTTCGGAAAATTTAGAATATATTTGTCTTAATTCGACCGATATTACATAATTTTTTCATAGAAAAATATTGAGATCCAAACGACTTATCTGCTGCCTTCGGAGGCGCGAAAAAAAAGTTCCCCCACTGCTGACATGATTCCGGCCGATTGAGTAGCCGAGACCGAAAAAGGAAAAAATGTCGTTAAACTGGAAGGTATTCCACAATGACGTAGGATCCTACGATGACGTAGGATTTGACGAAAATATCAAAATCTAACAAAATGGCGTAGTTATGAAAAGAGTCTGTTTACGTCATTGTAGCGTAAATATATTCAAGAGTACTCAGTTCAAATTTTAAGTCAATCGGATAATTGCTCTTTGAGTAACAATGTCAGCAAATTTGAAAAATCTCATTTCGAGAAAAACGCGCTTAAAGATTTAACTATCGATTTTTAAAAGATAAAATGATATTGATATAAATGATATAAATGATAATGATATTTTTGAAAGTATAACTGTAAAAAAATCGATTTATTTAAGTGTCGAACTGGTATAGCCCCTTAATAACTGCGCACAAAATTACAACTGCCGCCGCACGGCGTTTCTCCATGGGGTCCGAGCGAGCACTGCAAACATGTCAGTAGTGTCATGTGTGAACATCTGAGACACTTGTGTAGCGACATCACAGTACAGACATTTTCCGGGACACCGAAACCGTCTTATGTATGAATGGAACAGACATTATTGTCAGACATTTGTGTTACAATCCGTGTCGTAGTCTATGCAGACCTTAATCAACGTAAAAGACGTTGGTAATGTGACAAAGAGATGGATCATTTTGTAACATCGCAAACCCGGATTTTTTTTTCCGAATTGAAATTGATCAATCGTTTGTAAAAATTGACGCATCTCTTTGTCTGAAAAAAAGAGTTTTCGAGAAGGTTCGGAAATTGTCAAAAAAATAAATGTTGTGAGAGATGCGGCAGAAAGGGCTGTTGGTCTATTCACAGATTTTAATAATATTCTGACGCAGAATGAAAACCAGAAACAATACATTTTGCAAGTCATTGAGGAACAGAGGAGAAAATTCCCTGATTCGAAGAAGGTAACGGTCATGCAAAATTTATGAACAAAGCAATCGGTTTGAGGAAGTATTATGATGTTCTTTGCTATATAATTTAGAAATATGTGACAGGATCAAGATCCTTAATATAATATGTGATGACTTAACCGATTTTAACTTCTATATTTATAAACTAGAAGTTCTGTTCTATTCTTCTATAATAATAATAAAATGTGTAAACACTTAACCGATTTTAACTTCTATATTTAGACCTCTGAAAGATACTTTTCGACTTTTTTTGTTGTTGTATTTTCAGCGATTTCCGAGAATTTATCATCTTCGGCGAAAAGTTTCCTTTTTTTTAACCTCTGCCATTTTATTCCTCCTATTTTTAGCTCTCGAAACAACGTTCTTCGACTTTTTTGCTTTTTTCCGCGTTCTTTGCAACATACAGAGAATAAAGATGTGATTGATCTAGCCCAAAAATGCTTGTATCGAATTCCAAAAAATTCGACAAAAAAGGAACATTACTGTCAACATTTTTTTTCGATTTTGCCCTTCTTAAGGACAGGTCTAATGTTTATTTATTCAAATCAATCTACTTAATATCGTCCAATAACAAAATATTTCATTTGATCCTAATAAACCTGTGAGTCGGTTTCATCAGTTTAACATTTTTATCTGTTCAAAAAAACAATTTAGTCAAGTTCACTGAATGGGTCTAGTTAATTTTTTTTTAATTTACCTTACATAGAAGTTTCGTAGACTTAACCATTTTTCTATTTGATTGAACTAATGGTCCATCTTTATTGCAACACTCATATCAAAGGGGCGTGGGGCTAGAGAATGTGGAGTGAGAGGAATTATATGTATGTATAGATATATATATATATATATATATATATATATATATATATATATATATATATTAGGTGCGCTGTTTTTCAAGAGATGGCTCCACTAGTAAGTGCTGGTCGATTGTGACATAACCAAAACGGAGATGCTGCTCTAAGTGAAACAACGTGCTGTGATTGGTTCCGTCGCTTCACAGACGGTGATTTCGATGTTGACGACCGTTCACGTGAAGAAAGGCCAAAAACCTTCCTGTTGAGCTGTTGAAACCGAACGAAACCATCACTGGGGAGCGGTATCGAACTCAATTGATGCGATTGAGCCGAGCACTGCGCAAAAAGCGGCCACAATACGAGCAGAGGCACGAAAAAGTAATTTTACAGCATGACAATGCTCAGCCTCACGTTGCCAAACCCGTTAAAATCTACTTAGAAACGCTCGAATGGGAAGTCCTACCCCACCCGCCATATTCCCCAGATATTTCGCCGTCCGATTATTACTTGTTCCGTTCGATGGCACATGGTCTGGCCAATCAGCAGTTCCGCTCATATGAAGACATCGCAAAATGGCTTGATTCGTGGATAGCCTCAAAAAACGAACACTTCTACCGTGACGGTATTCGAGCTCTGCCAGAAAGATGAGAAAAGTTGTCGCTAGCGATGGGCAATATTTTCAATGATTCATTTGTAACCATTTGTTCACAATAAAGTGGCATTTTCATTAAAAAAAAACAGCGAGAACTTAGTTGCGCACCTAATATATGAGTTTGTTTGAAAAATCTATAGCATGTTATTCGATAAAACTCTCTAATTATCACAATGATATTAACTAATTGATATTGCTTATGTGATACAACAAATAGTTATAGGTATTCATTTGGTCTCTTATGCCATATTAGCTACCAAAATGTTATAGCACTCGGTAGCATAGGGGCAGCGTGCGTAACTATGAGTAGGTAGGTACTAGGTTCGATTCGCATATAGGGCAAATATTTTCTTTAAAAAAAATCATTCCTAAAGGCCAGGGAATGACGAATTACGATGAAACATCCTTGTAGTGAAGCTCTCAATTAAGGAATTAATTTTACTTTCGATTTATGAAATATTTTATGCGTAGAGTACACTTAGCTTTACAGTGTACATTTTAAGCAAATGAAGATTCATTTGAATTTCATCTTTATTAACATATATAAATATCTTTGAAACAAATATGAGGTAGGCCTACCTGAGGTTCCGTAGGTTCAGTTGTGGTCCTCACTGACCTCTTTTGAGTAAAAAAATCTACTTTCTGCCATGTCGGAGGTTCATCGGAAGCCCGAACGCATGGTATTTTCAAACATTGTACCCTCCTTTAGATACCCAATAATCCGCTCTCGCCCATTTCTGCTCGGGGACGGAAGCCTTCATTTTGTGGGTTGAACGCAGCTTGAAAATTTCGACTCGGGTGGGGAACGGTTGATAGCGATAAGAAGTGTCGGATGTTGGCGAGAGATTGGGAATAGGAGTTATGTGGGACCGTAACAAAAAACTTCATAAGGATCGGTTCAGTAGATTCGAAGATTTCATCAACAAGCCGCCGAAAAACGTTGTTTCGAGAAAAACGCGTTTAACGTATGTTTCGGTTACATGAATACATTAAAAATTCTTTTTATGTATTTCGAAAGTGTTTTTGTTAAATGTAACAACTTTTATAGCAATAACTATAATATGAACATATAAAAAAATGCATGAAAATAGCCGGGTTTCCGTACAGAAACGTACAGCATATTATGCTCGGTGTATTTATATGATTTTTTTAAATCGTCCATACCACTTAGATCTTGAAGGAAAATGAATCTTTAGTGAAGAGGCCTGTTAACACTATAAGTTAAAAACAAATAATTAGCCCACTCATTTCCATTCACGTTACTATTATTAAAGTACGTTATGGTTTTCTGAAACATTTAATTCAGTAGTGTGTCACCCAAAATATGTCTAGACTGAATTTTGATACAGTCGTCGAAAGGTGTTAGTTTTAAGAGAATTAACTTTTGCAGAGAACCGTCTCTTTGAACTATGACTTTTTTGCAATTCAAGACGCTTGAATACATTTCTAAACACACAAGCTTATGATACAAGGTTTATATTTGGCATATGCATAGTTAGCAATGTTTGATAGCGCATTCGTAAACCAAAGTTTTGAAAATAAAATTATGCAAATTAGAAACGCACATTGCTTCCCAATCGTCTTAATTCCCTTAAAAATCTTCCTCCATAAGCAAGCCAATTTAGAAAAAAACCTCTCCAGTGTGTGTCAGAACACGCACCAAGTAGGTTTCATAGTCATTTGTTTGTGCAATCCTGTGGAGAACCAATGTTTAGCGAATGTGCAGCTGTTATGATTGCATATAATGAACCCCACTATTTTATTGCATGATAATTTCAATTTAATTAAATAATCCCTAACCATCATAGTCGCTTGATACAGATGGGATGCAGAGGGGAGGGGAAACCCTTTGTTTTATATCTAAAATTTTCTCTTACCGAGGCTTGAAACGACAAGTGATAAAATCATTTGTGCTTTCCTCTTATGAAGTTAGTATAAAGTCACCTCAACGATAATTTGGTTATCCTTATCGCCTGAATCTGTTCCTGTAAATCAACCGCAAAAGTTGATTTTCAAGTTCCTATGAAAAGCTAGTACCTAGTAATTTTTACGATTTTTCAAATGAATTGCTGCATAATTAGATGATGGAGGGGCGAGGGGGGGTGCACTTTACACATTACTATACAGCTTGATATTTCGCAGAAGGGATTTAAAAATGAATAAAATGGTGAGTAAACCCACTATTTCATTTTTTAAACGTGAACAATGAAGCCGCACTCGATGAGGTGCGCGAAAAAATATCGTCTCTATATTACATATAGGGGAAAACCCAAGAAAAAATGTTTTTCACGATTTTTCTGCACATTGATTGACAACTCACAATCACAAGCATCTGCTTGCAGAATTGCATGCATATAGATTCAAGGTTGTTTGGGGCCAGGTCGAAATACTACCACCGAGCTGAAATTTGTTCTGGACGTATATACCCCTTTGCTGATCGTCCCTTGTGGTTTAAGTGCGAACCACAGTACCGTTTTTGAGGATAAAGAATAGGAAACGCGACGTATCTCGTGGGCTAATCACATTATGGTTATCGAAACCACCCGACCGGTTTACAGAATATTATTTATATCTGCTAAACAAATGCTGCCACGGAACTAAAAAAATCAAGTGCGGTTCGATTAATTATCGGACTAATCGTTGGCACCGTGAAGATGAGGATTCACAGCACCGTCATACAATCATTCGTTTTTATAGTCACGCATTTCTGCGAAAATCAAGCACACAAAATGTTAGAGTGTGCACACATGGCAACGTTGCAGAAAGCGGAAAATGCCACCTATCTTATCCATATTCGGTAATTATGCCCGGGGTCCTCAATCTAGTTAGTCTGAATAATTATCGAGAAACATTATTTGCTCGATTGGATTTAAATCGGGACTCATGGGTGGGCGGTTGAGAGTCACCACGTTGCCCTCAATAAGAAAATCTCTCTTCCGTCTTGCCGTGTGAGGAAGCGCATTATCCTGCATCAAGATAAAGAGGTTACCCATGCGTCTACGCATGAGCAGAACGTGTAGTTCGAGGATTTCACGGACGTACCTTTCGGCAGTCAATGTTCCTCAGATAAATACCAAAGAAGTTATAGTGTTTATTGACACCCCTGCCCATACCATAACCGAACCACCATTAAAGGCGAAAATTGGCTGAGTAAATCTTCCACTATCACGTTCCCCACGGCGGCGCCGAACGTGAGAACGTATGTCACTGCCATGAAGAGTGAATCGGGATTCGTCGGTGAGTAATACACCAGCCCACTGCCTATGACCCCAATGGTGGTGATGATGCACGTAGGCTAATCGGATTCTACGATGCTTAGGAGTTAATGCAGGCACACGGTTTGGGCGGCGAGCATGCAGCACTTGCTCTCGAAAACGGTTTCGAATCGTCGACGCCGAAATGCGTCGACGATTTTGAAACTGATGAGCTACCATACGGACAGGCAAGGTAGGTTCTTGACGACCTGTCGAACTATAGCTCGGTGGTACCACGTCTTCTTCCTCGTCCCGTACGTCATGCGTACGATCCTGTATGCAAAATTATGTAAAAAATTATGGTGAGCCGAAGAAAAACATTTGTATTTTTCACCGAATCTTCGACTCACCATAATTTTTTTAATGGTCGAAAAAGAAACCGCTACGCTACATTGTAGCGACACTACTTACGAATGAGCTGATTTTTTTTTCAGATGTGACATGACCGGGTAACAGCTGGGACAACGACCGCGCGTATCGTGCGGCGGGCCTCCACGGCAATGTGCATAACGGCGCCATTTTTTAATATTTTGAACGGAAATTTATTAACGTTATTCTCAAAACCCTTTTTGACGTTGTGTAAAAAAATAAAACTATTCCGGCCCATACTTTCGAGTTTATTATTTTTTTTAAAGTACCCATTTTTCGATCCGCCAAGGTGGCCAGACGCCTCAATTGTTTACGTTCAGAAAATCAGAGTTTTTGTCATATACCTCGTTTTCACTTATCAGTATGTCATGTACGTTACCGTCAGACACAACATTTTAGCAAAATTCTAACAACAATTAATGTACAGATACCATTCCGTAATTATGAGAGCCCCACTATTAAATTGTTTGATAATACATTTTATATTTTGAAATATCTTAGTTTTGACGAGTAAAACGCAGGCCTACTCATTCTGGTGAATGCACATCAGCAAGCATTTCGTATACGAATTATTAATAAAATTAATAAATTTAATAAAATTAAAGTGAAGTTTATACCTTGATAAAATGAAAAACACCAGATACAATTGCAAGTAAAACTCGAATAAAGTATTCTGGATCTTTTCTCTATACTCCAATTGCGCTACGAATCTCGAACCAAACAGCAGGTATCAAATTTATTAATGCAATTTCAAATACTACCAATTCCCAAATCTTTGGTTTTCCCATTTTATCAGTAAATACATCGTACGTAGAGTGCAACCCTAATAGTGAGAACTTCGCTACAGAACTCCAAAGCAATGTTTTAAATGCTATTATTTCCATATCCTTACCAAACATTTTTATGTCGTTTACGACAACGACGCATGATGACCATTTCAATATGTGGATGGGTACATTTAGGTTCATAACAAGACTGCAGTTTGCAAGGAAAAGTCATCGTATTTTTTACATTTTTTTTATATACCGGACTGAATTAAAAAATTCAATTCACAAAATGGGCAGACTTATATACAGTTTAAGATCCCAATGGATTTAACCCTTATTCGCGTTTATTGCGGGGAAATAACGTTTAATATTCCGAAAATGAATCCAATATACGTTTTAAAAAGCAACCAATAAGAACATTCCATAAGCAGTATTGGACAATGATGAGTCACCACTTGATTAACACGCGAAGAACATTGACACTTACGGTGGAAAAAAGTTTACTCACACTCACAAGTCACCTTTCTTTTTCTACGTGGAAGACAGTCGATTCGCAAGAACTCACGAAGCACCGAAAAACGTGCACAGAATATAAATGCCTAATGTTGTAACTTTCCACTAAAGGCATTCTGTTATAGCGTGTCACTGTTGTTCATGGACAGACGATACACGCGTCTTAACCGAGAAATTTTTAACACGACATACAGTTTTCGTTACGAGTATTGCTGTTGCTTATAGCTGAATGTGTACGAATGTTACCAAACTGTGACATTTTAGGTTTATAGGTATCAACTTATATATATTATAAATTACAGGGAGGAACTTGTCGGAAGTTGTGCTTGTCTCTACGAAACAATATAGACGGTATATCGTTGCCTACAGACATGTCCTCCATCCAATTATAGACCATGTAAGGGATGATCACGTTGCACGGAAGTTTAATGCAAAAGAGGTAATGGTAAGTTACATTTTGATGTAAAAAATACCTCTAGAGTAGCGTTTAAGTACCAACCCTTGCAGAGATTTAAAAAAAAATTGTAGATCGCCATCACACAATTTACACTTCACTAATGATTTCAACGCTATAAAAACTCAACGGAAACTTAGCAAGCTATAATGAAAACTGTCGTCGTAGGCTACCTCAAAATCACTTGCATCTTTAAGTTTACTAGCTGATGTACTAGCTGAACAAGATACTGACAAATTCAGTATCTTGGTCAGACGAGAGTTGGCAGTAACTAGTTACTTCAGTATCGAATTCGTTTGAAGATACTCTATACAAATGTATGGAGCAACAAGAAATCGATCGATACTTCGCTACAAAAGTAGCGATCTCCAACAATCGCTCGATACTTTTGTATCCCGTAACGAAAAGTTTTTTCATGCGCGATACTTTCGTATCGAGTAGCGAAAGGTTTTGCGATACTCATTACTCGATACAAAGAGTATCGATTAACAAAAAGTTCCTTGATACTCGATACAAAGAGTATCGATTAACAATAAGTTCCTCGATACTCGATACAAAGCGTATCGAGTAATGAAAAGTTCTTCAATACTCGGTACTTTTGTAACAAGTATCGGAGAACTTTTGTAACGAGTATCGAGGAACTATTCGTTACTCGATGCAAAGAGTATCCATTAAGAAAACGTTCCTCGATACTCGATACAAAAAGTATCGAGTAACGAAAAGTACTACGATACCCAACACAACGAGTATCGAACCCGAACGAAAGGTTCCTCGATACTCTTGTGTTCAGTGATGAAAAACTGCTTGATAGCCGGTATGAAAGTTACCTGCGCAAGTATCAAGGCATATAGCATGAGCAAATAATATTAAAGACTAGAGGCAGAATGAAAGAAATCGAGGGAAAATGAAAAGGTATAACAAAGTCTGAGTGAGAATTAATAAGAATTGCAAATGTGTTTACAATAAAAATTTTGTTTATTCTAATATTACACCAGCGATAACGCATATTACAACAATATTTTTTTGGAACTACATATATTAAATAAATTTATGATTTTTCTCGTTTCGTATTGTTCTATTTTACGTGTGCTTCAGAATCAGGAGCTCACAAAAACCAGCATATCGAACTTCATATAATGTTGAAATTAGCATATATTGTGTAATATTTCTAAAAGCAAACTTTTCGACAAATTTTCGAATAACGACAACTTTCATCCTGAACGTGGTGATGACATGGCCGAATGTACAAGAAGGTGGCGATAACTCAGCCAGGTAAATTTGAAGAGGTGGCGATAACTCAGCCCAATAAAACATTTTCAGACCAGTACAACGTTCAGTAGTACAATGAAAGCATTTTATTAATGCGTTCATTTTCGTGAATGATTCGAAGAGCTATTCAGACTTCAAGAAAGAATACAGAAATTTCAGTATGTGGCTTTCGGATGAAGGCCGTTTCGAGGATTATCCTTATGCCGACGTTCCGCAAACGTTACGGTCTGCTTCATCAGGGCTGAGAGCTCCGATTCTGAAGCTCTCTTGTCTCAAGTATAGCTTATATAGTTGCACCAGCCAATCGGATGTTTTAATTAATCAGCTGGTCAATTGAAAAACGGGGAGGACAGTGTCCCAAATAGAATTGACGTGATACCCTCCGTGGGTATCACGTCACGGATTACTCGATACAAAAGTATCGAGTATCGAAGACCTTTTTGTTACTCGATACAAAAGTATCGAGTATCGAAGACCTTTTCATTACTCGATATAAAAGTATCGAGTAACCATACGGTCTAGGGGTAAAAAATAAGCAGATAAGCCACCCCCCTAATTCTCCGCAAAATTGTCAGTCCATGCGCCAAACACCCTGTAGATCTTGGTGCGAAAAAAATTGACCAACAATTGAAAACGTGCAGCTACGAACAATTATCGTCCCACGAACCTGTCGTAAACTTCCCTATTCTCTATTTTCCCATTCTTCGGTCTCCACTCGTAAGGCGTCGATGTTAGGAAATTGAGTAGCCAGATACCACAATTTTTTTTCCCTTTCTTTGGTCTCGTCGCATTCCGAGTCGGCATCTTTCGGCCTCTAGGAGTTCTCAACGTCGCTGTCCCTGTCCATGATACGATTGACGATTTTACGTCGCGTTTGAAACTCTAGAAAGGGTCAAATTGCTATCGTCGTCCACTAAAAAAAAGACGACACGAAACGTTCGTACTTTTCTTTTCCTCAATTTTGTCGATGCAAATTTCGAACGAATAACGCGTATAAAACAAATAATCCGGGCGGTAGGAATTGTGAAAGATAAGAAATATACTCACACATGGTTAATTTGTTATCTGCTTTTTGTGGAAACGAAATTTGCGAAGATTATAGAGGTGTATTGAGCTACCTGTGTCCGTTTTAATTGTACACTTATCGGACATAGCTGAGCGTGAAACGACGTTAAAAAGAGCTTCGGCCCGAAGAATCGCGTATCAATATTACTTTGACCGTTTTCCCCTTTCTTTCTCCGTACACTGGACAGTCCCCGACAAGTGTAAATAAATAAAACTGTTTTTGCGCGTACATGCCGGGATCCGCGGCGAAAATCTGCGAGTGTTAACTACCGAAAACGATGGAACTTTTTATTTTAATATTAGGACGTATACGGGGGTCATTTGTATATAAATGAATTTTGTAACCGTAAAAGGGCTGTTTTTTATGCAATTGTATCCACTTTCACTGCTTTTACACTTTCGCTGTTTTTCGACTTTCACGCTCTAAGGGGGCATCCGTTGATTACGTGAGGTGATTTTGGCGATTTTTCGACCCCCCCCCCCCCCCTGGCCCCCTGGTGAGACTTCGTGAGATTTTGCTCGACCCCCTCCCCCCTCCGATAATCTCACGTGAGATTTTTCAAAATGCATACGTTCAGGGAAAATAAATTGTAATAGAAGTAACTGCGGTTGTAGTACCATTTACTCCACCATGTAAAGTAGTAGGGAGACTGTCCCTACGTGATAAAAATTACGTGATTACTAAAATTACTAAAATTATGTGACATTTGCCGAAGCCCCCCTCTCCCCCACGTGAGATTGGGTGAGATTTCGCTCGACCCCCGCCCCCCTAAACACCTCACGTAATTAATGGACGCCCCCTAACCCTACCTGTAGGTAAGAGCCGGCAGAAGCCACACATTTGAAGATCCCGACTGTTGACGTTCCTAGCGTGCCATCGTTTGTTTGGAGCAACGTTGCCCGGGCAATGACGCGAGAAACTACAGACCGAGTCGACAAACGTGCACTTCACAGCGTAACGCTCAGCCTTCCCCGGGTAACGCTCTCCCAAAAGGAAGTATGTAGTAATGTTTACGATGCGACCGAATAACTTTACTTCCCTAAGAAAACCGACGAGTCTGGAACGATTCTGGAACGATTCTGAAGTGTTGAATATTTTTCGTGATAAAATATATAATATTATGAGATCTCAAGATTGAGTAGACAGACCGAAAAATGACCCAAACAAAATCGATGGGAAAAAATAACATTTCATTGGTAAAATGTCATTACATTTCCGATTCGTCGTCGCGTTTTCGCGTAATGTCGGCTCTAAGATAAAAATTCGTCTGCCAAAGCCCATCTTACTGTATGAAGAGTCGCGGCGTATTTACCGTTCGTGACAGTGGTGCTCACATTATCTCTTTATTACTTGGCGTCAAGACGCTGCCGCGTCCTTTAATATAGATGGTGAGTATATGATTTACACTCGACTTAAGGGAGGAGATACCTTTAGGCGAGGAAAAAAAATGTATGATTTTCATGATTTTGTTTTAAAAGAAAATATTTCTTCACCGTGTTTGGGTCTAAGGGCATGATTTATCACTACTTTTAGTTGTTATATGGTATTCTTTCTATTAATCTTCAAACATGGCAGAGGTATATTACGGTCTTGAAAACTGCATGTTCAAAACTGTCGTGACGTATAGCTAAAGAAACTAATCTACCGATTCGGATGAAATTTGGTTTAAATGTTTTTAGCCTTATTGTCCATAATGCTCTAACTGTTTTTAAATATTACAAAAAATGTTTTTTATTGCACAATGCAGCTATGTTTTCCGAAAAATTTAATCTTTTTGTTTCAAAGCGTACCATTTCATCGATTTTCAACATTTCTCACTTTTTCTTGGTTCATATACTGCGTATGAGCCAGTAAAAGAAACATCTTTTTTAAATCATTTTTAAAGATGCATAACAAATAAAAATATATCATGGAGCAATCAAAAATAGTCATAAAACGTACCCCAAGTCTAAAAAAGGTGAAGACATCTTTAAAAACAATCATGAAAATCAGAAATGTTTTCCTCGCCTAAAGATATCTCGCCTTAATGAGTTACGAAAGTTACCTTAGGGTAACTTTCGTTACCCTATTACGTTTACGTTATCCGGATAAAATATTATCCGAATTCTCGGTTTGGTGTGAAGCGTACGAATCTGCAAAGAGAAAATGTTTTCTATTTTTTACGGTTACAAACCATCAGGATCTCTTGAAAGAATAATCGAAAGAATCGTATCTGATAACACGTTACCGATAAATACGTTTTCATTTAATTGGCAACGCAGTCGTGTTTATTTATAATAAATATCCGAGTTACGTCATCGATTGCAACAGTGTGAAATAACTTCCGGCTGCCTTGAAAATCTGCACGGAATAAAACACGATAGACTTTTGGCCCTTATAGAATACATTATGCAATGTATATGCAAGATAACGAAAATGTGCACTCACTGAAGTCATCTGGCTGAGGTTTACAAAAAAGAATCCGTAGCCGCTGCAAATAAATGGCTTTTGCGATCGCACCATAATTATGCTCAGCATCATTTTAAATTCTTTGCTACGGTGTATCCATTCACACTCATAAGCGGCTTGAGCCATCAAGCTCGACTATTCCGAAGAAAAATAAAAAATGTATGTGCATTTCTGGCGAAATCGATATCTCATATTCTTACCTGTTCAGTCAATTTATGAGAATAGGCGCAGTACATAGATGCCTGTATAATCACCGTAACAGTGTGAAGTAGGCTCTTGGCGACTTCTTCCCAATTTCCGTACATAATTTCCTTGCAAAAAATGACACGGTGTAGTCAATTACTCACCTTGTTGAGATTACTATCAAATACGCGTGATCATTAGTGATGGACGTAGTGAATAGTTATTAACATCTCTTGTTGCTAGCGTATTTTGAAAAATGTGATTCTCATGTATATTCTTACTATTAACTTTCAAATGGCGGTCTTTCTTCCGTAAAGTCCAGATAAATCTAAACGTATGAATCAGTGCAATGCAATACAATGATTAGGAAAACTTCTGAATTTTGACTGTCGTACTTCCATAACTTTCCAAGATATCCTTACATTTTCTGGGACATTACATTTGCACTTTCGATAGAAAGGTATATGGGCACAGCTCTATAGTTCCCCGAAATGATGCCAAACGAGTCATGGCTACTGAAGGAGATACAGGGAATGACTTTGGACAGTAACACCATTCCAGCAAAAACTTTGGACGCTAATTCAACGTGTTCACTTTTAATATCAGTTTCCGAAAGGAACCGAACTTATTATTTTACTGAAAACAATCCTATTGTTTGATTGAACCGAAATTGATTTTGCAATGTTTTTCTGGTTCGATACATACGATGCCATTGACGATCAATCTTATCTGATTTAACTGTAGATGCACATTGTGTTTATTTTCTCGACACCTTGAAACTATTTAGGAATGCTGAACGGTCGGAAAATTTCGGCACGATCGAAATCATTTGGTATTATAAAATCAATAAATTCGCTTCAACTGGTTCATGTGCAAAATCCATGTTCTACGTCATTAACACACCTTCTGGAGATGAAATGCGCAGACGCACATGTGAGCAGCCGTAAACGACAAAGTCAGAAATACTATTGGATTGAAAAGGCGCTGCATGCGATCGCAATATCTAAAATATAAAGACCGCAGTTATTGAAAGTCAAACGGAATTTCCTCCTGTTACGTTAATCGAGTCATCGACAATGAATTCCTAATGGTTGTTTAAGATAGATTTATGTAAAGAAAGGTGTTGTATCTCTAACGTGTATAAATCGCAGTGCCGCTCGACGATCCTGGATAGCCGAGCGATTAATTTCCTATCGTCTTGTCCGTCTTGATTGTCCTCAGCATTGGTTATGCATTGCAAATCATGCCAAAGTACCTATCAAGAGATACACGGTTGAGATGAAAATGGGATTTTTTTAACTGATCGTACAAGAACAATGTAATATGAAACCATACCTGGGCTAACTGTACTATACTTAGGCTAGCTAATCATTTTATTTAGGCTCGGAGGCATTTGGTTAAACTTGAAACTTTCGAACTACGCAAACATAGTCAATTAGTATAGTTTCTTCGACATTTAATTTAGAGGTATGCCAACAAAACTCGGTTTTTTACTGTCGATGAAAAAATGTATTGTATGCTACAAGAGTTTCGTTAGTTTGGTTTAGCTTTAAGTTTCCGTCAGACATGTTTTGAATTGATAAAAAATCAAATTCATGGTCCACAATGAAACTCGAAATAGAGAAGATTTCAAAAGGAAAAGTCAAGGTATGGAACTGCTTGACGGAAGAAAACTTCAATATTTCCCGCATGACGGTTCGTGTTAAGAAAAAGAATACTTCCAAACGACAACGTACTCGAAATTGAATTGCCGTATGGGTGGTTAACTGGGCGAAAGTGATGTCAGAAGCCATCCAGTAAAGTGCGACAAAACAAATAGTAAATTGTTCCCAACAAATGCACATGATATATTTGGTCATAGTCCCCGTTGGCCATGGATATGTAGCTGCATACACGGTAACCGTGTAATCGTACGTCTCATTACTGTTCTTTACGATCATATTGTGAGTTATCAAGAGTCTAAATGCAGGAGGAGAGTTTCGAACAAATCAAATGAAAATAAAGTTGGTTGTAATATAAATAGAACTGGCGTTGAGATAATTTCTCACATGTACGGGCGTATGGCGTAACTTATGCAGAGTATTGTCACCATGATTATATTTAATTTTGTCACGTAGCTGGTGTCCGCGGCAATTTGCAGATTTTCCTTCCTGATTCTGCCTCGAAGATTTGACTCTTCCCACAGGATTGCAAAACTTCGTAAAAGTTTTCGAACCTCTTCTCGCCAGAACCAAAATCGCCAGCCCTTGCACCAAGTAAAACGGAAAAAAAAATATCAAACAATCATGCATGTATATCCAGAACATCTGAATGTTCTTTAGAGTTTTACATTTTGGGAGCCAGAATTTTGGTTAAAGATCTCATTTCCACTGCTTGATCCCCCAAGCTGTCTGCCGAAATATTAAGGGTTCTTGGTAAAGCAACTATACAAGTTTTAGGCGTGTCTTCTTTGCCATCTTTCTTACACGGACGGCTTCTAGTATTTTTAAAAATATTGATCCCTTCTGCAGAGAAGGAGAGTGGAAACAAACATACATATTCAATGATTGAACAAACTTACCGGATAAAGTTCCGACCCCCCCGCCCCCGTGGAGCTAAAATTTTACACAAACCTCCCTTTTAATATTTTAAGACCACGCCTCAAGGGGTCTTCCCACTTTAGACGCTAACAGTGTCGGACGCTCGTGCTATCACGAAAATGTCGCAGCGCGTTCCCGTAACAAATCCATGAAAGGGGTGCGGGGGAGCGTAGCGATACACAATCGCGGGACGCGGTTTTCCACTGACGCGCGAGGCCAAACTGGGAGCGATTGATTGCTGCGTTTGGCAGTTTGCGTTTTGAGTGTTACTGCTAAGTTTCTGTGTGTAAGTGTTTATGCCAATGGTTATTATACGTCGTGTTCCATAAATATTCGAAGTTTGTTAAAGTTTTTCTTGGATTCCCAAGGGGTTTTGGTATAAAAAACGTAATTTTGGGGATTCTCTGTCTCCTGGTACCGGACACGAAGTGGTTCCTTAACGCCGGACAGTAAACATGCTGTTTTTTCTCGTAAGCGTTTATACTTTTGATTAAAACTGTTGTACATTGTTTTACAGGATAGAAAAACGCAGCAAAATCAAAATGGAAGAAAAGAAAAAGGAAGGACAATGGACCAAAAACTTTGCTGACGGAGTTTGAGAGAAGCTTCGTTGCGCTACGACGTTCAGAAAAGCACTCTGCATGACAAAACATCGTTATTAAACCGTGGACTAGCTTTGCTCCAGGTGTTATGCAGATTCTCCATAATTTGTCGCTATTGCCAGATGTTGTAAAAAACTATCAGTTGCTCAGAAGAGAAAAACCGAAAGAAGTGAAATTTTGACTTCATCGCCGTGCAAAATTGTTGTCGAAAAAAAAGATAATAAAAAGAACGTTAAGGACAAACAGAAAGGAATTGGACAGAAGTTTAAAACAGTGATAGAAGAAAATGGAAAAAAAACGAAAGACGCAAAGGCCAAAGGAAAAGGTGGAGCTGAAGCGAAGAAAAAGCAACCATCAACTGAAATATCGAATATGAAATTTACTTGCGTAGGATGCCTGGAGGACCACGAAAAAGCCTGGGTGCAGTGCGCTAGCTGCCGTGGATAGGTATATGAATAATTTGCAGACATCTCTAAATGTTCGAAAACTTACATATGCGATTGATGCACAATGTTCTGAAGATGTCCGACGCTAGGGGCTCGACGTTAAGTCTGTCCGGTACTAGGTGCCACTTGCAGTGACGGCAGATTTTTATACCAAAGTTTGAATGAAGTTTTTAATTTCGTTTATGCAGAGGTTGCATTTTTGTTAAGTTACTTTGGTTTTGAACTTTCCTGACGTAATTATTTAAAAAAAAACTACATTTTTCGGAGCAGTTTTTTTTATTGTCCGAAAAGCTTAGGTGTCCGCCACTGGGGGACTTCCCCCTACACTTTATAAATACACTTTCGAAATACATTCAAATTTATTTATTTATTTATTTAAGTCACTATTTATAGACGGAAATGGTAGTTAAAAAATATCCTAAAAAAATTGTAGGCCTGCACTGTTGATCAAATCTCGGAGATGGATCATCCGAAACAAAAAAATCAAACAGTTTTAGATTCAGTATGTTCATGGCTATAGCGCATATTATACGATTTTTGGTATATACAAAAATAATAAAGTGGCGGACATTTTTCGAAAAAAAAAAAAAAAAACAAACAAAAGTGTTTTTTTGCCGTTTTTGGCAAAAAAATAGTCAATAACAAAAAATGTTAATCCTTGATATGCGCTATAGTTATAGTTATAAAGAATATGTGGTTGAAATTTCATAAGGATCGGTTCAGTAGTTTCGAAGATTTTATCAACAAGCCGGCAAAAACGTTGTTTCGAGAAAAAAACGTTTAAAGTTTGTTTGGGCTATATTGGTGTTTTTTCCTTAGGTACACACTTTTCGCGTTTGTTACCTATTCTTTCCCTTCATTGTGCCCGTTTCTTTCCTCTACTGTTTACTCCTTTTTTTCTCCATCTTTCTCCTTGTTCCCCCCCCCCCCCCCCTGTTGCGGCCGCAGCCGAGTTCCCCCTCTGCATTATATTCATCATGACATTTCTGTCATGGGTATAGGGAAACTGCGGAAAACCTATACCAATACAGCCGGTCATCGAGTTCGCCCCTCAGTCGTGGAACTAGTCTTATTTCGCCGCGAAATGCCGAAGAAAAACATTTCACGACGAAATGTACGCGACTGGAATTCGAACCCGGGACCTCCCGGTCCGCTGGTTTAGTGGCGAGCATGCTAACCACTAGACCATCGCACAGGTCTATTGTTTGGGCTATATAAATACATAAAATATTTTTAAAATGTATTTCGAAAGTGTATTTATTAAGTGTAAGAACTTTTATTTCAATATCTATAATATAAACCTATGAAAAATTCACGGTAATAGCCTTTTTTAGCGTTTAAAGGGAGAAGACCCTTCAAGGGATTTTTGGCGACTTGCAATAGTTTCCGAGGTAATGATTTTTTAGCTTTTCTAAGGGTAAGGTTCGGACCCCTCCCCGATCGAGCTGAAGTTTTGCACAAACCTTTCTTTTAATATCTTAAGGGGTGAGATGCAGTCAGAATTTAAAAAAAATCGATTTTTTTACATTTTCTTGAAGTATGATGTTTCGAAAATATTCCCTGAAATTTCAAGTCCTTGCGATGAATAGTTTCCGGGATATCCCACAATTAGTCAAGGGGCGTCGGGTCCCCATGGCAGATAGCGGACGACAGTTGCAAGCAACTGGTTTCGACCCCACCCCACCCCCTATTATATTATATAAATAGTCTTGTTCGTAACTGAACATTTTCGGTTCCACACCGGCAGAAGCCCTATTGTATGGGCCTGGAATTGATGATTCGTTGTAGTAATTTTTCAATTAGTATTTCTATACATAAAAACATAGTAAAAATGGAAAACTCTTTCAGAAATTTTCAAAATTTTATTACTCAAAAACTATGAACTTTAGCAAAATTTTATAAAAAATAGTTTCGTTTTAAAATTGCCCAAAATGTTGAAAACAAAAATAATTCATCTCGAAAAACTTTAATTTTTTGAAAAATTGTTTTAACAATTGGCAATACACAATTGAATGGTCGACTTTACGGCAAAAGATTGTGATATTCGGATTGAACGGATCAAAAAACATTTAAAAAAAAGTTTAGCTTCACCCAGCGGGTTCAAAAGATTTCAGCTCGATCGGGGGAGGAGGTTGGAACCTTACCGAACTTACCTAGCTGAACTTAATCGCGATTGCATGAGCGCCTTTTTCGACGATACCATAACTGCAACATTCCTCACTTTCCGCAGCATTATCACAAGGTTATTTCAAGGTAGGAAAAACCGAAGATAAAATGAACCTGTTTGAGCGCCTATTGCGCGCCGTACGACCACTGCGCTCCCTTCATGAGCTCGGAATGATCTTCATTTTTTAAAGTTCCGTCGTAATTCTGACTATGGGTATCTAGCGTAGAAAGTGTCGTCTTTTACAAATAAAAAACTTGACAACTCACATCTGCTACTCTATCAGTAGCACCGAGATCCAGGATGCTCATTAGAGTCGCATAAAAAAATGAACGAGCCCATGACAAACTTAATGATTTTGTTTTATATCGCGGGATCAGGCTTAGTATAGCAGTTCAAAAACTGCACACGAAACGCTAACACGCATCTCAGTAATATCTGAACGAAACAACTCTTTTATTTTGAGTTTATCATGACGCTTATTGAAGCGGAAAGGAACTGATTTTTTTATGTGTTCGTACTTTTGCTACTAACAAATTCGTACAGTAGTTTTTTGTTGTCAAAAATCGATTTTTTTTCTTCAGCTTGCTGTTTTCGTAATTTTCAAAATTTCAACAAAGTATCCAATCATCCGAAAGTTTTATTATTATACAAAGAGTACTTTTTTATTTATCCTTGTAATTATATCCACTCTAGTTGCCAGAACCGTCTACACCGATTGGAATTGCAGCAACGGCCCTTTGTTCAAACAATGATAACTTCATTGTTTATTAATATTTTTCAATGAAAAACGCCAAACTTGACTACGCTATGTATTTATTCTGCGTGAAATTCCTCATTACCCTCAGCAGAAAAAAAATAGAAATTCGATTTATTTTTTGCGTCCGAAGCTTATCCAGATTCGGAACAAACAACGTCAGGGTTGAACGCCAATCCAACGATGTATTTCTGTGTGCAAAACTCCATCACTTGCAAAAAAAGCATTAAAAGATCATGTAATAAGAAACCAACAATCATAACCAAAATATATAATAGCGAAACAACGTACCAAACTTCGAATTGTGAACACAATTCGGCGACGACTTATCTGATTAACCAAATTCTGATCACGTATTGTTGATGAGTACCATGCAGATTATTTTACACATATATATAGTCTATGATTGGACTTGTTTCAACATTGTATTTGCATACAATGATGGCTTCGATATCTTGTAATTGTGCTGTATAATTAAAAAAACGATCGCTGCCCGACTTGGACTACATTTATTGATCATTGTATTGCACTGTTCCTGTACTATACTGTATTCGATGTAAAGTTATATGTTTATTATCATGGTGATCAATGATACGAGTTCAATATAAATCCAATCAAATAACTCGTAAGTGAAATGAACTAACCATTTTCAGCTTCGGCAATCAATTCACTGTTCCATATACTTTTATTGTGATTTTGAAACGATTATTCATTTTACGCTTTTCAAAGCTGTTTCTCAAGCGATAGAGTTTGATGCAGCCGGAAATTGACCTTTCCAATTCTAAAAATTTGTATCCCTGTTTTATACTTATTTGACTTATGTGAAATAGCTTTGAAGAATACTTAATGATTTTTTGTCAATCTAAGTTATTTTTGAATGAACAATGCTTTTTCAAATTGGACATCAATAACTTTTTATTTAGAAATACATAAACCAAATGACATTTGTTTTAAAGGTAAGAAGTTCCAATAAAGTATGCAGCTGTTCGATGCAAACTTAGCTGCAGCATATGGTAGCATACAATAGCGGATAATCGGTCGGCTGCGTAATGGCGATACGGCAGAAAATGTTTAAACATGTTGTGTTGAAAACAAGTTACGCGGCACGCGAATTTAAAATTGATTTCAACGGATTATATATATGAACAAGCTTAATATTACTAACACGTGCAAAAATTGATTCAGAAAACAGTAACAGTTTTAACGAACTCGGCCGAGAAGTAATACCGCCCCCCGATCTGCTGATCGCGGTGAAACGGATAATTCCTGCCTTTTTCTTTCCGAGTCGTAGAGAATTTAAAAAATTACAGGTCTGGAACAACGATAATTTCTGATTGTTGGGAGGATTATAATCGCTTTAATGAAGAAACTTATCCTATCGTGCTATTATTTTTCTAAGGATATAAGCACTTCACGTGTGACCATCAAATGAACTTTTTTTTATCCTAACTCTGTCGTGCATATGCCACACATAGAAAGAACATGGCGCGATGTTCACAACACATCGCGGCTGTATACGCCGCCGAAATTCCCGACGAAGTTAATTTACGTCGTACTTATGTTGATAAAGAATTTTTTAACATCATAAACAGCGATTAAAATGGTATGTTTGAGATTATCGTAGCACTACCCCCTTCCGCCTTCCGCTCCCCTAAATGTTCTCCTTCACAATATTAATTATTGTAGCATTTTAAGGGATAAGAATCGTTTGAGAAAATTCCAATCGAGTTTGGAGTGGAACCATGATTTGCTATTGTAGTCATAACACCACATAACAGATGCAGAAAGGAATGAGAGTGCGATTTTGATATCTCGTGAGCCAATAAATCATATTCTTCCGAAACACTATGGGCTAAAGTTTCTTATACCGTCTCTACGAATTGAGTGTTTTCCAAGAGAACGTGGGAATAATAAAAAAAGCGCAACGTTTTATGATTTTGTGAACGAGCTCGCCGTTTTCGAATCAGGTAAATCATGACGCCCTTACATTGTGTGCAGCCGGTACCACATGGTGGATTCTGTCCGCCAACAAAGTATCAATGTCTATGCTACTTTTCCTATCCAATGAACAGTTCAATCATGCAATAACAATAATGTCTGTAATACCTGTTACATATAATCTATGAAATATGTGACGACGAAATCTTTGTCGCGGCGTACGGGAGAGCCGCGGGCGAAGTTGGGCGATTCCTTATCGCCTAGACCTAGACAAAGGCGAGAACAAGGGATCGACTGTTGCTTGGCTGCACGTCATCATCGGACGAGATGACGACGCGCAACAGCGGAGGCATTCGAACGCCAGATCTCGACGACGACGGAAGCATTTCCTCCAAAGGCCCACCTCATGGGCATAAATATAAAATAGTTCACCGAATCGTTATTCGGACATTATTGTATCGAACTTTCATACTACGTCTTCTACATACCTTACGCTTCGTGCGAAATAAATATTGTTAAAAATCTTTACTGCGACATATGTATGCTACTTTTTTATTCACCGGACAATGTAATATTTCGCGAGAAAAGGTTGCTGGGGCTTACAATAATACCAACGCCCGGGATGGTAATCGGTACCCAACCGATGGTACCCAACGATAAGCCAAATATTCAGCCGGTCTTGCAGACCGATGAGTAGCCTATTCGTGCAGAATTGTGACCGGCCATTTCCGACTTTGCGTCTGACCCTGGCCCGGCTGGCCTCATCCGATTTATCTAAACGGGCCCTTACATGGAATAGGCCGGCAATATCACCAAATATTTTTCCCGGCCGAAACATTGACATTCCCCGAAAAGTATATCTTGACCTAAGGAAATGTATACAATCTGGTTTACTTTTTGCCTCTTTAAAGATATTATTAATTCAATGCGATAATTTGAATACATTTATTGTAACTATATCCTCCATTATATCAGCATATTTTTCGTCAATAAAAATCGACGAATAAAAATGGTATCATAATGAATCATGGTAGTACTATGGGTAATATGTTTCATTAAACAATGTCATTAAATAAAATTATTATACATGTTCGAAGCTACTCAAAAGCATATTTTTCTATGAAGCCAACAAAACTAGTCGAAATATACATGGACACACTGGGAAAAGAAAACCAATTGAATCAAAAAAATATATTGGTTGATCCAAATAAATGTGCTGCTACGGAGTGCCACCGATATATGAGATTGCTAGAATACTATAAAATATTGGAGAATGTGATTGATTAAAATAACATATTATTTTATTTGAAAAAGCTCTTCTGTTCTCTGAATATCTACATTTTCCTTCAAATAAAATTATATTCTATTGACATCATTCTATATACAATCCGTAGATGTTTGTATGAAAGAATTAAGCGGTCACTACAAGATTTTTTATTTCGTACAAAAATATAATCAAGTTTTTCAGTCAATTTCAGTAAGTTTTTCAATTTGTTTTAAATCTTAAATAAAAAGTGAGCATTAGAATGATCATCCACGATAATAGTGGAGAGAATATCAGATATCCGATGAAATATCCATGGAGAGAATATCAGATATTCAACTGATAAGAACAGATACTACACTTTGATCTTAGCCACAGGCCAAGCAGCATACTCTTTAGAGTTTCTCCGGCGTTTAAGCAGATTTTCGGTTCGCGCTAAGCTTACGAGAAACGAGCGCGCGTACGGCTTATAGCGGGTGCTCCGAGTACTACGAGTTTCCTCACACCTATAATTTCGGTGGCACTCGGCCATAAATGGTTGAATTTTTGTCAACCAAATGCGCAAGAAACAAATTTTATTTCCGAATAATTTGTTAACCCATTGAGACATTTGCTTAATATTTTTCAATCAAAATAAAGTATTAATGTTTCAACGAATAAGGTACTTTGAAATCAATATCGGATATGGTGAAAAAAATAAAATAACATATTTACACAACAGAAATTTATCTGAATGAAACGAGCGAAATTCAATTTTTCTTGCGTACTCGAATGGACAAATTTTACGTTATGAATTGAAACGCTTTTTTTGTTCGTTGCAGAAAATGCATTCAACACTATATAATTTGTTCGCGATAATTGTTTAGATAGTTTCAATAATATATTGTTCTCGGCTAACATTATATCTTTTGAATGAAAAAAAAACTTTTAATTTTATCCTGTTATTAAAGTTAATAGCGTTTTGTTTGGACTAATAAATTCGATTACCTACACATCAGTTTTACCATTGAATCAAGGAAATTTCATTCAATAACACGAATGATATTGGATTAATGATTTTTTTTTCTCAGTGCACCTATGTCTTTTGCTTCACCTTTGTGCGTAAGTATATGTACTTTCATATATGCCTGTGTGGCAACGTTCGTGAAGGCGTCAGTGTGTATCTAATATTAATTTGCATATTACCGCAGAAAGTATACTTCTCAGTAGGTTTTAAACGCTTATAATAATCTTTTGCTTCATACAACTTCCGGTGCACCTGCACGAACATGAGACACGGAGCAACGTGCAAGCGCGCGCACGCAGCGTCTCGTACTCATCGTCCCTGAACTGCGCGGCTTCTTCCTTTGTGCCCAAACTCGCGAAGTTTCTATCAGACACAGCCGTATGTATACGTAAACAAATTGTGTGCATTCATTTCGTCTCAGATTACATGTGTGGTATGTATTGAGTCCTATATTTTTTTTAAATCCTCGTTCAAAATTTCCTTCTCATAACAGTGCGCTTCGTGATTTTTGTTGGTTAGGACCGTGCCGGATGCCCAGGGAAACAAAAGTGTCTACTGTATTAACAATGAAAAATCTTCTTTTCGTCCTGCGTACATAGAAAACGGCTCGCCGAGTGTTTGAATAATTATAATTTTTTGTTCACGAGACTTTATTATTAAACGTTCGGCTTGGAGGAAAATTCGGTTGAGTGCATGGCGATATATAAATGCATGCATTATGTGCGAACGCGTGTGTTTTTGCCACTTCTTGGAAAAAAGCGTGTAGATCGTCAGATCTCACTGGGCTTGGGGGTCTGTGGATCGATTATTAATTTGTGCTTCACTGCATAAAATACATTAATCAGTAGGTTTTGAGCACTTAATCGTCTTTTTTCCATGCAACTTCAGGTGCGCCTTCGCAACACGCGCAGGCGTTACACTCACCAGTTTTCACTCAACCGCGCGCCTTTTTTCTCGTGACGAAATTCGCCACATCTATATCCGTCATCGCCGTGAACTCGTGAAAAAATTGTGCCCTTTTTATTACGTTTTATATTGCATGTGTTGCGTTATATATTGTAACTCGTATTTTACAAAAAAATCTCGTATAAAATTTGCATTAAAGAAGAATCAGCTCTATGATGTTTGTAGGTTAGAAGTATCAAACTCCTGGTTAATTTTTTTTAACTAAATCATTTCCCTTCGATCTCCTCGTAAATAGGCATCGCTCCGTCGAACGTCTGAATGATCATAATCGTTCTTTTTTGGCACCCAAATGTTATAATGAAAACATCGGCTTCGAAAATAAATCGGTACAGTGTACATCAATACTACGTGCCAACGCGTCCGTCTCTTCCCTGTTGGAAGCTATTAAAGAGCTTATTTCTCAGTGTAGCACAAAACACTATTCCATATACGGGTGTTCCTCTTATCTCTGCCTCCCGAAATAACTCGGTAATTATCGACGTCACAAAAAAATATTCCAGACAAAAGTTGTACAGTGTAAAGGGGGCCATTAAATGCGACCAATATTTTTTATTTCGGTGGAGGCGCTGACGCACAGTGAAGGTCACGTCCACTTTTTAAAATGGAATGGTACATTTTTTTCAACCATCTTGTGGAGCACCTCAAACCGCATAAAAAACACCCGGGGTCAAAGTCGTTCAAGGTCATTCAAGGTCTCCTATTAAAATGACATACAAATTTTTATATCCCGGATCACTACCAAATACTTGGTAGTATTTTTTTTATGTGTGGAAAAACGGTTTTAAGGGCGGAACGACCCCTCAAAAAGGCGCTTCGAGGAGTGACTTTGCAATTTCACCTAAAAGCAGTCCACCGATCTGAATGAAACATAAACGAAAATTCTTCTAATGTTAAGTGATTAAAAATCCACTATAGGAGTATTGAGAAAAAAATTAATTTAGGGGTGAACCGAGCCCTCCATTTGTCTTTTCCTCGCCCCATACTTAGGAGGGTTGCATGAAAATTAGCAAAACAGGTATTGAAAGGGAATCAAAATTTAAGTTAACGAGGTTTTGCGTTTCGGCCGGATAACAAACTCCAGGGGATGAACCACCCCGTATCCGAATTTATTTATCACAGTCATGTTTTCTGTGTTTAAAATGTATCTCCTGATTCAAACATTGATGTAACCCACCCAGATAGACGGATGTACCTCATATTGGCATCATATGTACATCATCACTGCGGCATACAAAGTCTCACAGCTGTGTATCCCTTATGAGTGCTCCCGTTGAAGTCATATTTGCATCACATGATGATTCATAATAATACATCCAAATGACGCAAAGTTGTTCTCACGCGAATATGCATGCAGTGAATTTATCAGACTAGCAAATTCGGCTCACGAATATCTAACAATAAGTGAGTGCATCTGAGGCTCATATGGGTGTCACGGCGTGAAGAAATTGTAGTGCTTATACGGAGCTCTCATTAGCGGCATGGCGTGACGTAACTATGCTGTGCTCATACGGAGCTCATATTAGCGGCATGGCGTGACGTAACTATACAGTGCTCATACGGAGCTCATATTAGCGGCATCGCCGTCATATTGCGCTCAACGAATGTATCACTTAGAAACATGCATATCGCCGTCATAGGATGTATCACTGAGAAAAACGCATATCGCCGTCACATTGCTTGCGTGGCATGTCTACTAGCAGCGCTAACCCAGTGAATTCATCAACACAAGTCATTGGATGACTTCCATATGACGTAAAATTTGCAGATATTGATCTGCAAATGTGGGCACTTCAGCACAGCGATATGAGTTCAACGTGCTCCAAACGTATGATGCATTTGTAAACGACATATTGAGATCAAAATACTTTGTACATTTACCATACTAAATGAGTCCACGACTTTGCATTATCACATGTGGTCAATGTGCTGTAAAATTTTCTTCAACAATTGTATGCACGCCGTAATGATCATGACTGTCTATCTAGGAAGTTACAATACAATGTTTTCTCATGTTTGGAAATGATTACCTTCGGCCTAAGGGTAAACTACCCCATCTGAGTTTCTCTCAATTCGGTGTTCCAAGAAATGTTCCACTCATTTCATTGAAACAACTACCATTCCATCGGTAAGATGAATCTTATGCGGGGGGGGGGGGGGGGGGAGGGGCGAGGGTACCTCTCACTCATAATACTCAGATTTTGGTATCGAAATGCTCCACTTTTGTAATTTGCAACCATTGCATACAAATGGTTTATATAAATAAGTTTGTCGTGTTCGGTATTTCTTAATTCCGCATTACTATATATTAGACCTGTCCTTAAGAAGGGCAAAATCGAATTTTAATGGTCTTACCCCCCAAATTGGGTCGAAATAATTTTTAAAAAATGTCGGAATTTTCTCATTTTTTTCCCTCCATATTTACCCACCGCTAGGAAGCCTTACTTTTTCCCATAAGAAAAGCATTGATTTTTCGTGATTTAAACATTCTTTTTTACCGTTGCCCTAATTATCAGCTAAAAAATCGTAAATTCTCAGAAAATGTTAACAGTGATGTTACCTTTTTCGCTGATTTTTTGGAATTCGATAAAAGTATTTTTGGGCTATATCAATCACATCTTTATTCTCTGTATATTGCGAAAAACGTGGAAAAAAAGTCGACGAACGTCGTTTGAAGAGCTAAAAATAGGAGGACTAAAATGGCAGAGGTTAAAAAAAATAGGAAACTTTTCGCCGAAGATGATAAATTCTCGAAAATCGCTGAAGTAGAAAAAAAACGTCGAAAAGTATCTTTCATTGGTCTAAATATAGAAGTTAAAATCGGTTGAGTGTTCACACATTTTATTATTATTATAGAAGAATAGAACAGAACTTCTAGTTTATAAATATAGAAGTTAAAATCGGTTGAGTCATCACATATTATATTAAGGATCTTGATCCTGACACGTATTTCTAAATTATAAAGCAAAGAACATCATAATACTTCCTTAAACCAATTGCTTTGTTCATAAATTTTGCATGACCGTTACCTTCTCCGAATCAGGGAATTTTCTCCTATGTTCCTCAATGACTTGCAAAATGTATTGTTTCTGGTTTTTATTCTGCGTCAGAATATTATTAAAATCTGTGAATAGACCAACAGCCCTTTCTGCCGCATCATTCACAACTTTTAATTTTTTGAAAATTTCCGAACCTTCTCGGATACTCTCATTTGCAGACCAAGGAATGGGTCAATTTGTAGAAGCGATTGATCAATTTCAAATCGGAAAAAAATCCGGGTTTGCGATTTTACAAAATGATCCATCTCTTTGACACAGAAATTACCAACGTCTTTTACGTTAATTTCAATTTTCTTCGGGCAATTTTGATCAATTTCTTCGATTTTGCGAGCGGGCCCAACTCGGACACCATGCAACATTGCACGTCCAATGGTAAATTTTCGTAAAAAATGACAAGGCGACCGTTTCAGGGCTCAAAAACCAAAGGTGATTCACCAATTTTTGCATAGCTGCATTAGCTATCTCTCTGTCGACACTCTTATAGTTATAGAGTTTTTTCAAAAATTGAAGGTCATGATTTGGAGCTGCTCCTGCGAGTGGAGCAGTGAAGAATGCTTCCAGATAAATCGTTACGATAAAATCGGATACATCTCGGATCGCCCGATATTCAGTTTTCGTCATTTCGAAGCTGTCTCGGAACAAAAATCTTTTCAAAGAATAAATAGCTGTGGACATGAAAAGTGCATGATGCATTGCACCCGGTGAACGTATTACGATTCCTTGCGATAGGACGGTTCCGAGAAATAATTTTGTTAAATTCAAAAGCTCCTTGTAATCCGCTCGAGGTTGATCCGTTTCTAATGCCCATTCAACAAATGAATTTATTCTCGTGACATTCTCCACAGTTACAACGCTCTGTACTTTTTTATCATCAATTCCGATGCGAAATGCCGTTGAATCGATTTTCGACCAGGGATCTTTGAAACGTTTGAAAATAGGTTCATATGGTCCAGTCGAGAGGGACTTTAATTTCGCGTTGAAAAAGCTTTTCAAAACTATCTCGAAAATATGGTGTCGACGTGGCAGGTATAAAATAGATTTCTCTAACATCTGTTCTAATAAAACCGCCCCGCCATTCATGACACCCATGTTCGAAGCCGTTGTATCACAACAAAGAGCTTTTATCGAGCTCAAAGCACCCCACTCATCGAGAACATCATGAATGGCGTTTGCTTGCGTAACGCCTTTCCCATTTTCAAGTTTTGGGACACCTAACAGCTTCTCAGAATTACTATTTGTTATCAAAACGGGTAGTCTCTCAAGCTTCTTACCGCTTTCATAATCAGACAAAAGTTTTCCGTCCCAATGTAAAACAGCGGCTCGCAAGTCAGTATTTTGGAACATACTTTTTATTCTCATGGACCTCATTCCACGCAATTTTTCACGCTTTCTCTTTATCGAGCTCCGATTAACAATCAACGCATTTAAATCGAATCCAAGAGACTGAGCTACAGAAGCGACTAAATGAACGGCCGATGTATCAGAGAATTTGAACCTATCAAGAACCGCGACGAGTTTGTCATTCACCACATCTACAATGTCTCGAGATTTTTTCGGATTCGATGGTCCAGCATCATCTGCAGGAAGACTTTCTGTAGAATAATTCGTGAGTGTGCCAATGGATTTTTCTGACAACGTTTGTGAAAAATCGCCACCATCACTCGATGCCAACTCCACGATCTCATATGAAAGAAATTTTTATAGTTATTACATATCTTTGCTGATTGAGGATGAATGAAAAAAATGTCACTGAATGAAAAAAAAAATTACACCGCGGTTTACAAAATATGGCTCACAAAAGGACGAAATTTGCAGATACGGATAAAAAATAAATTAAAAAAAAAATTTAATTAAAAATCTAAAAATAAGCGCCATTAGAATTGTGAAAAAGAAGCCAAAAAGTATTACGACAGTTTTCGATAGCGCCCCTCAGTGTAAATGTATGGCAATCAATATCTGTAAATGGCAAAAAAGCCACTAGCGTATACGAAATTGAAGTTCAAAAAAATAAAAAAATATGCACAACTAGGTAATTGGTCCAAGAACAATAGTGTATCATGATATTTTTTAGAAAATGCATAAGTCAGGAAATAGAGGTTGCCAAAGGTCGAAATTTGCAAATGCAGAGATCTTCAGGGTCATAAAAAGATGGTTTGTTCAATATATTCGGAGAAAAATTACCAAATAATGCTCTTTCCTGTTCCATTCTTCCCAACCTCTGTAACGCATCAGTTGTTTTTCGCAATTATGCTGCCTCCATTAAATGATATGTGCTTTAGATATCCCAGATAAAACCGATACGACCAGGCTTCCTTTGATTTTGCAGAAATTCCGTTCTTATATCGTCGAGGCCTGCAAGCGCATCTTGATGGGCGATGTCAAAAAGATCATCCAGTTTACCGCAAAATTCCTCTTCCCGCTTTTTATTGCTTGGGGCATTAATATTTTTTCCCAGTAGATGCCATTGTTGATGTAAATCCATCAGTTTCGTTACGCAGTTATAATCTTGCTTCGTTTTTAATCTGGCTTTTGTCCAAAAAATCATAGCTTCACGCACGGCTAGTACTGCACTTGTTTTTATATCAAAACCTGACACTCGTGTGTTGAAAAATAAAACTTTTAAAACTTGACGAGTTGATGGTAGTTTGTTCCCGAAAATTTGGGAATCCACATAACCAATCAAACGAATGTTTTCTGGTAAACGCATTGTGCACCTAACCTCAATCGACGAAATATGGGAGAGTGCAATTGATGGCTGTTGGAGACAGACTGCTGGGCCTCGAGTCGACGCTCTCGGAACTCGGAGTCCAGCGGTGACAAGACCCTCTGTTCGGGCGCGTTGGTGTTACTCCGCGCGGATATAGTGCGGGCGCACTGCACACACAGCGCGTGCTAGGTCGGAGGAAATAGGACTATGGTGCGTTGTAGAAAGAATAAAATTAACAAAGGAGACGTACCATTTCACATTGACCTAATCTTAAATAGTTTATTTTGGATAATTTCATCCAACTCTCGTTAACTTATGATCGAAAATCTTGATGCACTTTTTTCTCATTACTATAATTGATTTCCAAAACATAATACGAATAAACATTCAGGTCAAACAATCAGAATGTGTACGCGATGCCGGGTTCTTGAAATTGGTTTTTTGTGGGGCTACGACGTGCTCGAAAAGCAAGTGAAGCAGGAATAACAGAAAAAATTTAAATCATGGCATAATCAATTTGGCTGCAGGGGTGGCCTTGAATTTTTTTACGTGATTAATTATTTTGTACATAGAATTCCGTATGTTTTAAGACTACTCCGATTGAATTCTTTCCATATTTAACTCTCCAAATCACGTTTTTCGACTTTTTCCGCGTTTTTCGCAACATACAGAGAATAAAGATGTGATTCCATCTAGCGCAAAAATGCTTGTATCGAATTCCAAAAAA
This sequence comes from Ophion ellenae, assembly GCA_963210295.1. Lineage (NCBI taxonomy): Eukaryota > Metazoa > Arthropoda > Insecta > Hymenoptera > Ichneumonidae > Ophion > Ophion ellenae. Next base: position 464,034 of record OY723391.1, read on the forward strand.
TCCGACAAAAAGGTAAGATTACTGTCAACATTTTCTGAGAATTTACGATTTTCTAGCTGATAATTAGGGCAACGGTAAAAAAAGATTAAAAATCACGAAAAATCAATGCTTCTCTTATGGGAAAAAGTAAGGCATCCTAGCGGTAGGTAAGCGTCCTAGCGTGTATGACGATTACTGGTCCGTGGATCCTTCAGACAATGCTAATTGCGGACCCAATATTTCTTTTCTGATTTTCTATAAACTAATATTCCATTCGTAAGACTCTTTTTTTGCTAACATTGTCCCAGTTATCGACAGCCGTGGCGATTAATCGGCAGAGTGTTTATGTTGCTGAACCAGTAATCGTTATATATGACAATTCGTTGAAACTAACGTAAAACTATAATTTTTTATGCTGAACGCAAAACTAAAATCCTTCTTAATCACGTGAAGGAAAAATAACTTCACGCAAGTCCACAGGCATTCTTAAATCACCCGAGATGTGACATGTTTCACGTTAACCTCCTAATGAAGGATTCGGCCGAAATGACATCTCCTATATATTCCGCTACGACGTCCGCTAGACGTCGTAGCGGAATATATTTAATTCGATTATTCTTTTATACGTATACTTACGGGGGTGAAAATGTAATACAACATAGTAAATACCTCCCGGAAGCTAATATACCACAGATCTGCATGAAGGACTGATTTTTATCTTAAAATACTTATTTAATGCGTAAACATGATGATCACTAGGACCCTGACGGGCACTGGGCCGACTACCTTATGTTCCATTAAAGTACCCATTTCTTAACTGTTACAAAATCTTTATTTGTGACTATTCAGAGGCTCAAACGAATCATTCATTAACTGTAAGAAGATATTTATTTCGCGATATCCAACTTTGCCATTTGTTAATAGTTAACGAATCCTGGTCAATAGAATTATATTGTCTTCTCAGTGTGCAATTCGTCGCCATTTTGTTTAAAAAATTATTTAAAAAATCGATGTTCGTCATGACTCATATTCAATGTGAACTTAAATGACCGCTTTGGTTTTTAGATTTCAAATGGACCGTTTGAGTTGGACCAACCGTTTCTCAGAAAAACATCGGATTTTCGTCTTTTTTGGGCCTTTAGGTAGATGTAGCCCATTAATATTTTGGAATATCTTTATTTTGATCAGTATTGATTTTGGTGTATACACATCAGCGGGCACCGCGGATACGAATGGGTAATAAAATCAAATTGGCCATATTGGTACCTTGAGAAAGCAGAGAATACCAGAAACAATTGCTGACATAGCTCCAATAACGTATTCTGGATCATTGCTCCATACTTCAAGTGCCTCACGAATCTCGAACCATATGGCAGCCGCCAAATTCATCAACGCAACTCCAAATACCATTGATTCCCAAATCTTAGGTTTTTCCATTTCATTGGTAAATACATCGTTCATGGAGTGCAATCCCATCAATCGCAACATCGTAACATCACGCTGGAGCAACGTTTCGAATGACACCATTTCCACATCCTTATTGATCATTTTTATTACTCTGGGCACGACGACGCGTGATGGCCATTTGAAACTGTGAATTGGGGATTTCAAGTTAATAACAAGACTGCAGTTTGCAAGAAACAAAGAGGCCGCCTATTGTTTTACATTTTTGCTTCTTTATAGAAAAAGCGTTGTTTGGACGCTGAAAAAATACTATTTTCATGAATTTTTTAGATAGCTTTATATTATAGATATTGATATCAAAATTATTACACTTGATGAATACACTTTCTAAATACATTTTTTTTAAATAGTTATTCAAGTCACTATTTATAAACGAAAATAGTAGTTAAAAAATGTATTTAAAAATGGTGGGTATGCGCTGTTGATGAAATCTCGGAGATGGATCATCCGAAACAAAAAATCAAACGGTTTTAGATTCAGTATGTTAATGGCTATAGCGCATGTCACGATTTTTGATATATGCAAAAATAACAAAATGACGGACATTTTGCGAAAAAACAAAAAAGTTTTTTCACCTTTTTTTGGCAAAAAAATTAGTAAATATCAAAATGTTAAAAAATACTTGATAAGCGCTATAGCTATAGTTATAAAGAATATGTGGTTAAAATGTGGCGGTGGAGCGGATGATTCACGGGATACGCGAGGAGAGATTTAGATGTTCAAATGAAGAGAAGGAAGATCTCGCTTGAGAGTTGCGTTTATTACTAAGTTCCGATTATCGATGGAGTGCACGTCTTGGTGGTCGGGGACTCGGAGATGGACTGATTCCTCTGGGTCCAGAGGGAAGAAGTATGATCGAATCGGATGGGCCTAGGCAGATGGAGAGGATGATATGAGGAAGCGTAGCGTGGTGCGTGGAACCAGTGACAAAGGGACGAAGAGACAAAGAAGCTGCAGTCGAGGGTTTCTGGGAAAGGAGATTAGGTTTAGATGAGCGTTGAGGTTTAGCTGTGGGAAATGGTTGATAGCGATGTGAAGTGTCGGATGCCCTTTTACAAGAACAATGCTCCGCATCGTGGGTTACAAAGTTTTTTTGTTTGTTTTAAATTGATTCTATATAATAAAAATAAAAGTGTGTGTGTGTTTATGTAGTATAATGTGGATGTCAATAAATGTGTGTTTGTTAGGGGTGAGGTTCAATTGCGCTGTAAGCGCAATTCGGGCCGCAGCCTAGTCGGACGAAACACTTCCGACGTGTTTCGTAAAGTCAGAAAATAGTCGGGCAGAGATGATTTTGTGTTCCGTGTAGTAATCTTTGTTCCATGTAGTATTTTTTGTTTCCGTGTAGTAATTTTCGTTTCGTGTAGTAATTTTCGTTTCGTGTAGTAATTTTCGTTTCTGTTCGTCTGTATTTCGTTCCTGGTAAAGTAATTTTTAATATTTCGTCTATAACGTGGTATGTTGGAGTTATGGCCGTGGACCTGAAATTGACTATAAGATTAGTTTATTTAGGTTAGTAGGGGCTGTTTTAGTTATGAAAAGATGGGTGTGTGGGCGGTTGGTAATTTTATAATAAAGAAACCAAGTTTTTGTTCCATTGTTGGTGATGGTCCATTTATGTTTAGAAGTTCTTTTGTGTTCGTTTCCTGATGGTTCATCGTGATTTTCTCTTTTTGACGTATGGTTGTATCTTTTGCTAGATTTCATTATATGCCGAAATGTCGATATATATATTTTTAAATCATTTTCGTTCTTTAAATTCGATCTGAAACAGTCTTAATTCTGATAAGTTTGAGTGTTAGCGGGCACAGGTGTGTTATCCAGGATTTGGTAAGGTCGTTCTTCGGTTGACCAATGTGACGGATGAACGATACCTATTCGATCTCGATTTTAAATGATAATTTAGCTTTATCGCATACATGGGTTAAGAGCGTAGCGTCTGTCTTGATGGTTTAAAAATAAGCATAGGCTGAGCATACAATAGGGAATAGGAGTTATAATATATTTAGTGTAGCTGTCGTGTATACAATGTTGTGTATGAGTAAATATACAATACGGGTTTTGGACCAAAAGTGGTCGAGGGGGGTGCGGGACAGCGGTGGGAGCGTCGGCAGGGGGAGGGGTGCGGGGTAACAGGAGAAAATGCGGATGATGTCATCCTGCATATATATATATATATATATATATATATATATATATATATATATATAAAATAAATTACGCAGTCGATTTAGTGATAATAATAATAATAATTCATCGATGCGATGGCTCATGGAATGTAGGGGGAGGGGGCATTTTCAAGGACAAATTCCCGGGGCTTGTTTATCCCGTTGAAAAGTTTATTATTTTATATATATATATATATATATGTATATATATATATAAAATAATAAACTACGCAGTTGACTGAATAATAATTGTGTGTATCCGGCTGTGAGGAGTTATGTTACACGATGTTCTAGATGCTCTAATATGCTCTAGAATATTCCATGACGACTTTGAATATTCTAGAGTGGGGGGTTAGGCATATAAAGGGCGGACTTCTGCGATGCTCCATCAGTTGTCTCGGAGTAATAGCTGAATGCACGATCACAATTACAAACGGAAAATATTGAAGGCGAGAGTTGAATTATTTCTGGAAGACATTATGTAGTAGGCTGTGAGACAAGGAAAAAACCAATTTTATTTAAATAGATCCTATATAAATTAATTTTTTTGTTTCGCAGGGTACAGTAGGTCGAAAGGGGGGGGGGGGGCAGTAGGTTCTGGGGGAGCGCTCGAAGTAGGCCCACCTGAGGTTCCGTAGGTTCAGTTGTCGTCCTCACTGACCTCCTTTGAGTAAAAAAGTCTACTTTCTGCCATGCCGGAGGTTCACCGGAGGCCCTAATGCATGGCATTTTCAAACATTGTACCCTCCTTTAGATACCCAATAATCCGCTCTCGCCCATTTCTGCTCGGGGACGGAAGCCTTCATTTTGTGGGTTGAACGCGGCTCGAAAATTTCGACTCGGGTGGGGAACGGTTGATAGCGATAAGAAGTGTCGGATGTTGGCGAGAGACTGGGTTTGGGAATAGGAGTTATATGGGACCGTGACAAAAAATTTCATAAGGATCGGTTCAGTAGTTTCGAAGATTTTATCAACAAGCCGCCGAAAAACGTTGTTTCGATTAAAACGCGTTTAATGTATGTTTCGGTTACACGAATACATAAAAAATTCTTTTTATGTATTTCGAAAGTATCTTTGTTAAATTTAACAACTTTTATAGCAATAACTATAATATAAACCTATCAAAAAATGCATGAAAATAGCCGGGTTTCTGTACAGAAACGTACAGCATATTATGCTCGGTGTATTTATATGGTTTTTCTTAATCGTCCATATATCTTAGATCTTAAAGGAATATGAATCTTTAGTTAAGAAGCCTGTTAAAACTATAAGTTAAAAACAATTGATTAGCCCACTCATTTCCATTCACGTTACTATTATTAAAGTATGTTATGGTTTTCTGAAGGATTTAATTTAGGAGTGTGTTTCAAAATATGTCTAGACTGAATTTTGATGCAGTCGTCGAAAGGTGTTAGTTTTAAGAGAATTAACTTTTGCAGAGAACCGTCTCTTTGAACTATGACTTTTTTGCAATTTAAGACGCCTGAATACATTTCTGAACACACAAGCTTATAATACAAGGTTTATATTTGACATGTGCATAGTTAGCAATGTTTGATAGCGCACTCGTAAACCAAAGTTTTGAAAATAAAATTATGCAAATAAGTAACGCCCATTGCTTCCCAATCATCTTATTTCCCTTAAAAATCTTTCTCCATAAGCAAGCCAATTTAGGAAAAACCTTTCCAGTGTGTGTCAGAACACGCACCAAGTAGGTTTCATAGTCATTTGTGCAATCCTGTGGACAACCAATGTTTAGCGAATATGCAGCTGTTATTATTGCATATAATAAACCCTACTACTTTATTGCATAATTTCAATTTAATTAAATAATCCGCAACCATCATAGTCGCTTGATACAGGGGGGATGCAGAGGGGAGGGCAAACCCTTTGTTTTATATCTGACATTTTTTCTTACCGAGGCTTGAAACGGCAAGTGACAAAATTATTTGTGCTTTCCTCGTATAAAGTTAGTATAAAGTCACCTCAACGATAATTTGGTTATCCTTATCTCCTGAATCTGTTCCTGTAAATCACCCGAAAAAGTTAATTTTCAAGTTCCTATGAAAAGCTAGTACCTAGTAATTTTTACGATTTTTCAAATGAATTGCTGTATAATTAGATGATGGAGGGGCGAGGGGGGTGCACTTTACACATTACTATACAGCTTGATATTTCGCAGAAGGGACTTCAAAATGAATAAAATGGTGAGTAAAACCGCTATTTTATTTTTTAAACGTGAACAATGAAGCCGCACTCGATGGGGTGCGCGACAAAATATCGTCTCTATATTACATATAGGGGAAAACCCGAGAAAAAATGTTTTTCACGATTTTTCTGCACATTGATTGACAACTCAAAATCACAAGCATCTGCTTCCAGAATTTCATGCATATAGGTTCAAGGTTGTTTGGGGCTAGGTCGAAATACTACCACCAAGCTGAAATTAGTTCTGGACGTATATACCCCTTTGCTGATCGTCCTTTGTGATTTAAGTGCGATCCACAGTACCGTTTTTGAGGATAAAGAATAGGAAACGCGACGTATCTCGTGGGCTAATCACATTATGGTTATCGAAACCACCCGACCGGTTTTCAGAACATTATTTATATCTGCTAAACAAATGCTACCACGGAACTAAAAAAAAAACAAGTGCGGTTCGACTAATTATCGGACTAATCGTTAGCACCGTTGTACAATCATTCGTTTTTTTAGTCGCGAATTTGTGTGAAAATCAAGCACACAAAATGTTAGACTGTGCAAACATGGCAACGTCGGATCATTATTTGTTCTTATTCTCTCAATTGATAATAATTACCTAATATTCATTTAAGATCTATGTTCAGAAATGGTCAATTTCTAGAAATTTCTAGGAAAAGGCAAAGTAGAGTGGAATTTTTTCAAACCAGTATAAAGTAATTTTTCAGAATATCGAAAAATTCTCAAAGTTTTTTATTTATTTCAGATTCTAGACAGCTTTGGTACACACTTTTCCTTTCCAGCGAAATAATTTTTCACTTGGACCGATATTGTTATGAAGGGGACGCGTGCGGCTTTAACTCCGCGACACTTCTGCCAATCTGAGCAATATGATATACAATGATTTATGACGTCGCTGTTTCGTCTCGCGTTAATTAAGCGAGACAAACTTATAGAAAACAATTATACAGGGTAATGAAAACGTTTCATGTAATTATCGAATGTTTAAAAATGCGTACTTCTATAAATAGGTGCAAAAATTGTACAAAAACACACGTTTAATTTCACAATAATTTTCTAGCTAACAGTTGGTAACAGTCAATCAGCCCCATGCATAAGCATAGGGCGTTCCCCTCGTACTTCACCCCAGACGGCTAGACGCCATAACAACCGCAAAACAATAGAACCTGCGAGGCTATGATAGACGGATGAAAGGACATGACGAATTTATAAGGATTCCTTCCATGACTGCGGAAACTTAACATTCGTGGTGCCCCCCCCCCCCCCCACCCCCCTTTCTCATGGGGGGGGGGGGGGGGGGACATTGTGAATGAAATAAAACTGTGAGACAGCAATGTGGAAGTTTTTTTTCACAAAAATGTATAAAAGATTCGAAAAACTACAAAGTTATCACAATTATTTCAACGCCTATACGGGTTCAGTTTCAGCAAACAGAATTCCGACATGATCCAAAATGATCCAGAGTGCGATTAAAAAAACGACCATTAAGAACGTACGAAAAGTAGTAAATATTGACAGATTAAGAATGACCACCCGATTACCACGTGTGAGTTATTGACGCTTCCAGTTTAAAGAAAAACATCACTCACAAAACATACTTCTTCCTTGAGGCGGTGGGTCAATTCACTACATCGGCCGAAATTCTTTTGTAGCATGGGAAAAAGTGCGCGCAATATCAACGACTAACGGTAAGCCGTTCCGTACATGGTTTTCCATTCGCGTGTCACTGCTGCCCACGAACATTAGATACACACGTCTTAGAGAAGAATTTTTTCGTACACCATGCGATTTTTTGTAAAAGGGAAGAATGTAGTTACCTACAGCTGAATATGTGTGAGCGTTACTGTCCCCTAAGTTCTTCCGTTCAACGATGGCCAACGTATAAGCGATGAATTTCTATCGTTTTTTTTTCGGAAGTAGGAGTAGAAGGAGCGTGGAAAATTATAGGTTGGAACTGTATCGTTTCTACACGGTATGAAGCAATATCAACGATACATAGTTGCCTACAGGCATCTCCTCGCATACAATCGGAGCCCGCCCTTTACGGAGCAACTTTTCCATGAATTATGAGCCATTTGAGGAATGATCGCGCTCCACAAAAGTTGAGTGCAACAGAGGTAATGATAGGTTGCATCAGGAAAAGAGCCCTAGAGTACCAACTTAAGTTTGCCGTTCCGTTGTGCATGTCGTACTTGTCGCATTGACGATATTTATTACGCATGCACCCTTCCGCGAAAACGCTGAGAAAATTGTCGTCCAATTTCAAGAGCAACCTTGCATAGCAGGGTTGACGATTATCAGCGTCTATATAGATACACTACCAATGACAATCGGAGAGAACAACATTTTTTATACGCTTAGTTTGACAGTTCTCGTTACACGTGTATCTGCAAATACACAAATAGTACGAATACAAATTTTCAATTAATCAAATATTTTGTTATAGAAACTGGCACAAATAATTTGTTTACACTCGATAACAATATTATGTTCCGGATACGTAAACTGTAAGTATTGTGTATCATTGGCATTAAAATAAGTTAAACAAAGCTTCATCTAAATGCTCTTTGGGCCTTAGGTATCTAAGACTGTAGAGAGAACCTAGTCTTCAAAATGACGATAAACTGTTACACGGTTTTTTCAAATTTACAAGTCATCAGAATTTGTTAACAGACTAATCCGGAGCATCGTATCGGTCACAAGAGCGATATTTTTTGCTTTGTGCTGGCACGAACGAAAAAGATCGGACGAAATGCTAAAACCCAAAACAATTAACCGACGTAGTTTGATATTTACTTCGTAAATTTCATCGCTGTATAGCTTTAGTTTTTATGATATTTGTCTTTTTTCCAAACCGAAGTTATAACTTTCGATCATGAAGCACTCATGTGGCCAAAAAATGTACCCAAGGAAGTATCGCGAGAGCAATACAATCCCGATTTTTGTCATTATTCAAACTATTTGATATCTATTAGCAACAAAAAGAAACACATATATTTTAAGGGTTGAACACTGTATTGGGTTCAGAAAGTAAGTAATGCCCTATTTTGTCGTCCTTTTTTCTTACTCGTAAAGATAAATTTAAATGGCTAACTTCTTTTAAATCCATTGCCAAATACATGTGGGCCCACATCGATTAATGATTAAAACTCAAGTTAGGCCAATGATTGCAACAGAGTGAAATAATTCATGGCTGTTTTGAATATATGTGCCAATTAAAACGAAATTGATTCTCTGCATCTAATGAATGAATAGTGCAATATTTCTTAAAAATTAAAGTGGTTTAATTACAATCTGTCAGTTATGTGCCTGACAATAAGTAACTGGGGTGTATTTAACAAGGGTCGTGTGTATATGATAGCGTCCACTGACGCATGAACATGGTGTGGGTTCATGTTTTTTAAAAGTTGCTCGAGTGCGTGCACCTACTTCAAGTGTGTCGATGCATTTTGTTCGTTTTATTTTATCTTGTTTTGTTATTTTTAGTTTTATTTTTAGGTTTGATCTTGTTGAAAGCAACGTGGGAGATCCAGGGCATGGAGACTAGATACAGGAGCCTAAACTCGTAGTCCAGTCACCTTAGGCCATATTTTACGAAGTTCTATTCAAGAGGCCCACCCTCTGGCCAATTTTTTTATAGGTTGTGTGGAACTACAAGATTATAGTCCTGAGTTTTCGGATAGTTCCGAGGTATATTTTAGCAATCAAAAATTATTGAAAATTAAAAAATGCATATTTTATAGATCATTTTTTTGGAACGCGTTCTATCGGAAAAAGTTTTGAATAAAAATTTTTCATCATAACGTTCTCTGTAAAAAAGGTCCTGTAAAAAAAGTGCTAACATTGGTAATTAAGCGGTTAATGGCAAATGAAAATGAAAATTCTCCATTTCGTTTTTGCAACCGCAATCGGGTATTTATCAACATATCTCTACATCGCTTAAATTCTTAAATTCTTAATTGCTTAAATTCTTGGGATTTCTAGTTAATGCAAAGAAAAGTAGGTTCAGTTGTGGTCCTCACTGACCTCCTTTGAATCAAAAAGTCTACTTTCTGCCATGCCGGAGGTTCATCGGAGGCCCTAACGCATCGTATTTTTAAACATTGTACCCTCCTTCAGATACCCAATAATCCGCTCTCGCTCATTTCTGCTCGGGGACGGAAGCCTTCATTTTGTGGGTTGAACGCGGCTCGAAAATTTCGACTTGGGTTCTTTTTATTGCTTGGGGCATTAATATTTTTTCCCAATAGATGCTATTGTTGATGTAAATCCATCAGTTTCGTTACGCAGTTATAATATTGCTTCGTTTTTAATCTGGCTTTTGTCCAAAAAATCATAGTTTAACGCACGGCTAGGGCTGTACTTGTTTTTATATCAAAATCTGACACTCGTGTGTTGGAAAATAAAACTTTCAAGACTTGACGAGTTCATGGTAGTTTGTTCCCGAAAATTTGGGAATCCACATAACCAATCAAACGAATGTTTTCTCGTAAACGCATTGTGCACCTAACCTAAATTGACGAAATATGGAAGAGTGCAATTGTTGGCTGTTGGAGATCGACTGCTGGGCCTCGAGTCGACCCTCTCGGAACTCGAAGCTCGGAGTCCAGTGGTGACAATACCCTGTGTTCGGGCGCGTTGGTGTTACTCCGCGCGAATATAGTCCGGGCGCACTGCGCACATAGCGCGTGCTGGGTCGGAGGAAATAGGACTATGGTGCGTTGTAGAAAGAACAAAATTAACAAAGGAGACGTACCATTTCACATTGAGCTAATGTCAAATAGTTTATTTTGGATAATTTCATCCAACTCTCGTTAACTTATGATCGAAAATCTTGATGCACTTTTTCTCATTACTATAATTGATTGCCAAAACATAATACGAATAAACATTCAGGACAAACAATCAGAATGTGTACGCGATGCCGGGTTCTTGAAATTAGTTTTTGTGGGGGTGCGACGTACTCAAACAGCAAGTGAAGCAGGAAAAACAGAAAAATTTTAAATCATGGTATAATCGATTTGGCTGCAGGGGGTGGCCTTGAATTTTTTTACGTGATTAATTATTTTGTACAAAGAATTCCGTATGTTTTAAGACTTCTCCGATTGAATTCTTTCGATATTTAACTCTCTAAATCACGTACATCGACTTTTTCCGCGTTTTTCGCAACATACAGAGAATAAAGATGTGATTGATCTAACCCCAAAAGGCTTGTATCGAATTCCAAAAAATCCGACAAAAAGGTAACCTTACTGTCAACATTTTCTGAGAATTTACGATTTTTCAGCTGATAATTAGGGCAACAGTAAAAAAAATATTAAAAATCACGAAAAATCAATGCTTTTCTTATGAGAAAAAGTAAGGCTTCCTAGCGGTGGGTAAATATGGAGGGAAATTTTTTTAAAAATTCTGACATTTTTTAAAAATTATTTCGAACCAATTTGGGGGGCAAGACCATTAAAATTCGATTTTGCCCTTCTTAAGGACAGGTCTAATGTATATCATGTTTATATTTTCTATATTGACTTTCTTAATGTTGTTTATTCACTGTTGAACTGAAAACGGATCTACAGATTTCAATATATAACGGAAGATACCTTTAAAAATAGGCCGCACCTTGATTATATGGAATAGGCGAGTCCCTGAAAGTAACTCTGCTTTTTCCGCAATAATTGTCAATTCGAGGAAATTTTTTCGTTCCATTTTTTTACGGTAGAATTAAAAATGTCCGCTGTGAACTCTCATCGCATAATTACATTCAGTGAACTTTGGATACGAAACATGAAAAAAACTCTCAAAGCATATTCGCGATTCTGCTCCATGACGATAACTGGTCATATTATTATTTCTGCACTTAGGAGCACAATACGACAAAACGTAAAAGTGTTTGGCGATTAACGACCAATTTCCAATGCAATACGATGAAGGGTGTGATTTTTTCAGCAAGAAATGATCAGTTCGAAGCAAAAATTGAATGAAATAGACGTTATTTGATTTTTCATCGCAAAGATCGATGGAGATGTTTTTTTTTCCCCCGGAACGTATGCATGAAGAGGCATGTACATTTTTACCGTCAAAATTACTTTTTGTTTGAAAATTGCCAAATATGTTGTTACTGAAAAGTCAAGTGTGCGTCTTCTGTACAGGAAAGCATACATTCTTTCAACTTTTTTAGGCTGAGCAATGTTGAATATCAATCGTTAAAGTAATTTTTTTCAACGCTAAGTATTGTATTTTTTTTAAATGAGAAATGAAATTTATCATACTATATACGTCATGTTTCGTTTGTGTACGCGAAAGCACTGTTTTAAGGGCGGAAATGGGTTCGAAATTTTCAAAAAGGTTGCAAAAAAAAATACTTCATAAAATATTAGTATTACATCTCAAGAATATGACAGGAAATGTTTGGAATGAATTTCATGGTATTTGTGATGTTTTAACCAGTGAACATGATTCATGTACACTTGACGTCGGTACCTGTAATTTGGCATACCGACGCTTGTAGAATTCTACTCCGTGATTATCGATTTATTAATTAAAAGGACTTACTGCCAACCATGCACATTCTCGATTAAAAAAACAGAATATTATAGAATATCACGTCTAGTAATAGATTACTGAAGTGATTGAACATTCAAGTATTAAAACGTTAGATGCGCTTTTCAAAAAATTGTATTCTTAAATTGACATCAGCAATAACTCAAACAATAATGCATTGATCTCGTTTAATTTTTACACCCGTTTTAATAACAATTGTGGGTGAAGTTTTTCATTGCTTTTCTTTATGCGTCGGTGAGACTCCGAAGGAAACAGCGCGAGGCGTCCCCCTCAGATTTTGACGAAATTTGGTACGTTTGTAAACTGGGTCAAAATGGTCGACACGTATTTTTGTATATCTGCAGAAGTCCGTTTTAAGGGGCAAAACCCATCCTAGACTATAACTTTTCATCGGAACAACATACAAAGAAATGTTAAGCGGTAAAAATGTTTTATTTTTCGAGTATTCTACATATATGATAAGAACGGCCCGAATAACAACACATTTCATGTTGTTTATTGCATAAATGTCATTTTTGTGTGCACGTCTACGATTATTTTTATATGATATGGATGTAAATTTGCACATGTGTAAAGGAGAAAAAAACTTGTAGATATATGTGTTGTTTCTTCTTCTTTTCGATATATCGGAACTGAGGGGCTGAAATCACCCTTGGATTTTATGGCCAATATCGACGCACAATCAGCTAACATTTTGATACCCTGTTAAATTCATCTCAATACCGGCTCATTCGATTACTTAACTAAATATTTAATATCTATGTAAAAAAAGCATGTTTACAATGGGGTAACTATTAGGCCGGTAGCCGCGGAATTTGCTACAAAATACAGAGCAGAGTGCATCGCAACTGCTAACCGCCGAAGCTCACGACTCGAAAGAAGCTAGCACAGCTCGTCGAAATGAAATTGCTACTGATAACGAGCAATTTGAGGAAGCGGAAGGAATATTGTATGGCTCTGGCATCGCCGATTGATCGTAAGTAGACAATTTATATGAAAATTCTGTACTTGAAACTTTAAACGCGTTTTTCTCGAAATATGGTTTTTTTAAACGGTGCACACTCTCAAAGGAAGATTTTCCAACCTATCCGTGTCAAATTTTGACACAACATTTTTCACGCCATTCTTTATCTTGCTATGGAAGCTTTTTTTCTTGAAACCTTAATATTTACCTTAATTTAATAAACCTTAACGAAAAACTGTCGAAAAATAGGCTCATTTCGACAATTTTTTTTTAAACCACCGCCATTTAGTCAATTTTGAAGAAAAAAATCTACAGATAATACACAAAGTTCAACTATTTCATGGCATTAAAAATGTAATCAGACATTTCGGGTAATAAAAAACAGGTACATGTAAACAATATAAGTTGGTTTTGTTAAATTTCCGAAAAACATTGATAGATTTTTAACTAATTACAAGATTATAATTGGGTGGGGAGAGGGCATTCTTCAACCGATCATAGGCATTCAGCATGTCGCAGCCCCCCCCCCCTCCCGCTCTAGGACAACCCAGTGGCAGTACAGTGGGGGTAGCGTTAGTGACATCCAGCTAAAGCTAGGGTACCACGGCCCGTGTTCTGACAGGCCAGGCCGCGCCATGACACGCTGACAGGCCGTGGGAACGGTCAGGCCCATTCTGGCCTGTGGTGGACTGCCGTCGCCCGTCCGATCCATCGGGAGTCGGTAAGTTCAAAGGCGCGGCGCGAGAAGCCCGTCGTGGCCTGTACGGGCGCATCGGTTCTCGGACGAATGAATTAACATTCGAGTTTTTAAACCTGTAAGAAAATGAACAAGCGCTTTGGGACAGCTCGTCGCGCCATAATAAAAATAAGAACCGTGTCCATGATGCGGGGTTACGGATAAAAAGTAATTTAAAAGATGGAACAATACCCATGACGGAATTAAAAAAGAAAAAAGAGAACTTGACGTCGACATACAGGAAATTAAAAGGGAAAATCAAGAATTCTATGAAAACGAGTAGTGGCACCGATGATATTTATAAACCGGAATGGTCATTCTACAATTGGGACAATTTTTGGATGACTTATACGAACCAAGAACTACTAAAACCACGGCGGCTGCACATGCAGCCGTGCGGTCCGTATCACTTGGCCTGTTGGAATGGCGAAAACAACAGGCCGATTCGGGCCGACACACGCCGTGGGAATTACTCGGCGCGGAGCGCGATCCTTCGCTCAGGCCTCGACAGGTGTGCCAAGATCTGACGCGGCCTGTAATATGACGGGTCGTGGGACCCCACCTTAACTCAGATCCCTATATCCACCCGACCTCGACAAACGTATACAGTTCTAAAAACATTTTCCGGGCTAGCATATTCAATGCTAAAACTTTCGTTGCGTTCCAACAACGCAAACTTCAACGCCATTACAAGGGGCAATTTTCTTTGTCAAAGTGTAAAAAGATTCTTACCCACTTCTTCGGGCTCGCCATGGTGTTGGTACGAGTTCGGGTGTGTAAATAGCATACAAAACTTTGGAATCAATTGTGTTCGCTGTTCTATGTGTGAAGAGAGAGAGCCTCTCTCTTTCTCCATCTCTCCATCCATCCATCCATCCATTGGTCCGCAAATTGATCGTTCTAGTTGCACAATCGACGTCCACCCGGTACGATGATAGTCCGACGTCTCCCAGAAATCTCCGAGGGCGTCTAGGACTTTCCTCGGTTATGTTGTTCAACGCGTACTCAATATTTATCCACTCAAGCGCGCTCAACGCGACAAATACCATTGCAAGCCAAACTTCATGCCTCGGATGGAGCGACATTTCGGCATGAAACCAGACATTAATCCAGTTTGATGCAACATAAAAATATGATGAAAACATGCAAAATGAATATCAAATTTCTTTATAAAACGAGAACACCTTAGGACTATTGTCCTATCTGGCCAAGGAAGTTATCTAGAAAATTGTCAGATAAGACGCGACATCTCTTAACGCCAATATAATACGATTAATTAATAAAATCTGTTGGGACTCATTTTTCATGTGTTAAGCGTATTTTATACTCGCGTTAACGTCGCTTAGAACCACAATATTTCAGGAACAATTGTCCCATAGATCACTGCTTAACATGGATAATTTGTAACTTTGTTAAAAACAAATTCCAACAAAAAAGTGTTGGGCCGATTTGCAGAAAAAAACTAGAAAGTTGAGGTTCGTTTAATAAAGTACCTACTGAAAGTACAGTTTAAAGACTGGTAATTGTATTAAACAATCATGAAAAATTAGATGATTATTTTTTAAGGTATTGGAAAAGTTTGATATTATCAAGGCCTTAGGCCACTCAAGCGTTTTCCAAAAATCCATTTTTTTTTAAAGGTACCCTAGTACCTATAAAATGATAACCAAAAAATTATGGGTGTGAAAAATCTCTAAGTACTCGATTTTCGAAGATTGTTGAAGATTAAATTGAAAGATATGGAAACATTATTCATGTCGTGACTTTCTGCTAACTTAAACGCGTCTATCTCAAAACTACATTTTTCAAGTCGGCCGGACTCATAACTCAAACAAATTTCAACCGATTCACTTGAAATTTTGACTGTATATTTAGAATTACATTTTCTAAGGCACTAGTAGGCTTTTTTATTATATTGGATTTCTTTTATTATAAACAGTTTTTAGCGATTTTCTCATGGCATTTTATACTTTTTGTTTTAGAAACGCGCCATTTTGAGAAGAAAATAATATATCGAAAAAAATCCCACGTACCTCTATAGCTATTCTTATATATGATCGAAAAAACTTTAGTGACTCATCATAACTAAAAAATTATAGAAGCTGTTGGTCCGGCCGTTGTCCTACCAGAAATAAAGACGTCATCGGAAAAATGCTGCTCAGTTGCCATTTTGAAATGTATCAATGTGAAAAATAATTTTGTATAGTCAATTACCTGTATAATAAAACCCCTATTTTGTAATTTCGATTTATTTTATGGTTTCGCTGAAAAAAGAATCACAAAATATGCCCTTTTTGCCTCTACAGTTGCCTAAGGACTTAATGTTAACATGAACGTGTGATTAAAGTTTTATATTTTATGTGTGTCACGTGATTATTAACTAAGTAAATATCATTTGAAAAAAAACAATGATTGTCAACGATTGTGCACTTTTTAATTATATGGAGGTACGGTGATGACCAAGCTAGTAAACTTAGCGTCTATTTTACGCCGCAGTACCACCACGTTTTGGATATATGTATATGGCCTATCTTTCGAGAAATATTTTTTAAGTATTGTATTTCGAGTTTCCGATTATTTTCATAATATGCAACAAAAACGTAATAACCTACTACTCGACTTCAGTAGTACGCCATATCATGAACATTTATAGTTGTTGAATGGTTTTCATAAAATTAAATGAAAAGAATCGCCATCACTCGTTAATTTTTATTTTGTCGTCTTTCCGTTTCTCATCATCATCGATTTCTACGAGCGTTTACAGCCTCAACTCCTGAGCTCTACTTATACGCAGCTGTAAGTATCAAAGAATGGTCTGTAATTCTTTAGATAAGTGACTTTTCCGAAAAATGAGTAAAAAATTAATTTCTTCCTCTTTTCTCATTTATTGGGTTATAAATGATGATATTCAGTCGGGGGAAGCTGAAATTCACCCCCCCCCCCCCCCCCAATAAAAAGTTATGGGGTTTTGAAGTTCGCCGAAGGATTCGATGAAATACGGTTTTTTTTAACATTCCGACGCCTATATTGGGTTTTGGAAAAATCGGAAATTATTCTTAACGTTTTTTTGCTCGTAAAAAATCTGTTAATGAAAAATGTCAGTTTTGCCCGACGGATATCATCATTTATAACCCAATAAATTATATTTTTTTCGGAGAAGTTGGATAATAAATATTTTTCGGAAACGTCACTTATCTAAAGAATTACCGAATGATTATTCAAGACATCTTTATGGTATCCTTATCTTTCAGTCCCCAAGAAGTTCCTTCAGAGGAACCTGTCGGATCGACTTGTTCCTACGACGCTGGCTGGTAAAGAAGGCTCCGGCCGTTCGTATAACAGCACAACAGGTACGTAGCTGGGTTGAAAATCTATTATATTTTTGAGAATGTATTTGTATAATTGACTAAAGTTGAATTGAATATGAAATATACAGCTCAGGGAATGGCTATCAGTCACTGGTCTAACTAACGACGTATACGCAATGCACAGAGCGCGATAACGTATATATAAGTATAGCCAGAACTGACACCTACCAGATATAGATATAGTCGGCGTGCGGTAAAATAAATAACTTTAGAATCGAATATCTCGTAATCTATTGCGAGTCGGGAAAAATCCTTTTAGGGGTCGTCTGAGAATAATAAAAAAAAGTCTGTGCAAAACTTCAGCTCGATCGAGGGGGGGGGGGGGGTGGTTTTCGGAACTTCACCCATTAAACAATACAAACGGTGCATTTGCGCATGTAATCCCCCAAGAGACCCCCTTCCTTTTAATACCTTTGATAGTTTCAATTAAAACTAGAAATATTATTTATCCTTTAACTTTATCAATTCGATGAACTGCAAACATTATTGCAGGATATTTACTTTCAACTTTAATAAGAGAATCAGCTATTTCACCAATAATAATTTTATGACAGATTATTTTCACACAAATTATATTATTAATATTAGAATTCAGAGTTTCTATAATTCAATCTTATGTTTTTACTGTATTAAGAACTTTCTACACAAAGGAAACAAATTATGTTAGAATCAGTATTAAACCAAATTTCTCATAACCATCCTTCCTATATAGTCGTTTCCACTAATAGAGCTTGACCTTTAAAAAAGGTACATTTCTTTACGTCGTTTAAACGAAATGCTCTATTGCCGCTCTTTTTATGTCAGTGTACAAAATATTAGCAGGTAACGGATTTGTTATTTTCCATGCCCTACCTAACCCTCTCGAAGACACCGGATTGGTCTCGGGGACTCTCGAGCCGAGTTGTAGGTTGGCGCGCCGCGCCGGCGAGAGGGTAAGCCGCTGACGCACCTCTGGGCTGCCGAAAATACCCGATTGAACGTCGGGGACTCCCGACCGAAGCGCGTGCAGCGGCCGTGCGCGAAAGGAGCAGAGGTACCAGCGATGCTCATACCTCTCTATTTCGTCACGTCCGTGTAGCTCGCGCGTTGATAGTAGTGGTGTGAATTTGTTTTTCAATTTTACGGCTAAACTATTGGAGATAGAGAAAAAAACATCGTATACACCTATCTTCCATTCTACAACTTTTGTTCGAAACTGTTTTGCGATTTCCTTTTCGTTTTCGAAAAAATGCATATTTTTCGGTTTTTAACCCTTTTCTCCACTATTAACAGTTAAAATTCCTAGAAATTCGGATTGCCCGGGTCGATTAACGTAGGAATACTGGTTTCACTAAGCGGTCGCAAAAATTTTCGACTCTGGCCGCTTCAGACTGGACTATATGTCGCCCGCGTATAAGAGCCTAACTTCAATAATTAATTGCTCAACAATCACGTAGACGAAGTACTTGAAATTTTACACGGAGTCGTAACACCTGTTCGCAAATATTCTCAGTAAATTTCAGCAAATTCTTACTATTTCCCGTTAGCTGAGCAACCTCCTTAAATCCTGTTCATCAATGCAGTCGTTTTACCAAGTGTGTTTTCCCTGATAAGTGTCAACCTCGGAAGATTCATTTTGACATATCAATTATAGTAAAGTGAAATGAGATTATGCTTAAAGAGTCGTATATTTACACAATTTATATTTTATTTCAACATTGTCATATTATAATCGTTATCATAATCGAGTTATGTCAATATCGAATGTATCACTAAGCGGGTAGGAGACGAAGTATCCGATGCTATGAAAACAAACCCTATAAGAGACAGCGTTCAATTACGGCGATATTAACAATAATACAAGAGAAACCAGGAATGACAGGGTTGAAGGAAGATCAATGATCGAGTAAATCGATAACTCTTGTTTCCAATCGACGGCGATCAACCGATCGTTCTTTGGGTGTCAACCGCTTTGCCGTGAATAAAATACCTCACAAGTTAAAAAAAAAATAAAAGAGAACCGGTCAATAACGGTAGAATAGTTTTTTAAACGATCGGTGCACACCTTCCCCCATCGAAATAAGTTAAAAGCTTCGTGTACAATGCTACTAAAAAAACTGGGTCTAATTGCAATAGAATGCGCATTTTTACAAGGTCGGTAAGATTGATGAAAAATGTCAACGGCAAGAAAGTTCAACCTTACACAAACAAATGCTCGGTTAACGTATGAAAAACAGGAACTTTAGAATTTCGTGGGAATAAAACCAACATTGTTGATACAACTTTTATGTTAAAAACGTTTAAAAAAATAGTACTAAATTCCTTATCTTCGGAGTTTTTAGTAAATTCAATGCGACCTTCGTACGATCATTTTTAACAATTAAATAACGTAAAACGTCACGGCGAATATTATGAGTATTAGCAGGAGAATAACGTTCGATAAGTAAGTCGAAGATGATGATACAGCAATAATAATAACCGAGTATTCGAGTGTGGTTGACAAAGCGTAAATCGTTTATAAAACTATTCTCATAGATAGATAGAGAAATAGGAAAAATGGAATATATTAAAACACAGACTTACTGTCCGTACGCGATCGACAGCTGACCGCAAGATGGAAACAAGCAAAAAATAATAAAAGTTTTGTCGTAGTACTGGCTCCGGCTTTAGTTCTGATCTGCGGGCGAAGGGGAAGGGGAGTGATCTTATTCCAAGTCAGAACACAAAGAATTCGAGAGACCTGTTGTACGTCATTATTCGTTTAATATCATCCTGACTTGCGATTGATATTGCCCAACGCATCTTATGGATATTGGTTGATATTGCAGTGGTTGAAAGAATCAAAGGACGAATGAAAAAAAGGAACTGTGCGCGCTGGCGTTACAAAATTTCTTTTCATTAATGTTACGTCGTTGACCTTTTCTTTTCTCTTTTAGCTTAAGACAACAACCCTCAATATATTATTATCATAAATAAATTTGGTCTATCGGTAATAATGTAAATACGCCGGTACAATGCTGGCAGTATTTGGTTCAGGCGAATCAAGGTTACCGGAAGGATAACTCGTGATCAGATCAGCTTGAGAAAAATGATATAATCTGTCGGGTCGTGTTGGCTGGATTGTTTTATTGTTGCGTTGCATTTCGATTGATAAAAGCAATGATAATAACGAAAGAACGGTTAATAACGTTAAAATGTGTGCCACACACCACTACTTCCGGTAAACTTGACTTCGGGCCCGCTTGGATATGAGATAGCCGGGCTGTTTGCCGATCCATTGACCACACGAGATGACGATTCGTTTATGATACTGTTTCGTTTCTATCGTATGTAATGGAGTCCGTTAGGATTCCGTGGATCATTCAGGCATAAAATTAACATCTGATATCCCTACCGGACGTTCGGAGAAGTCGATCGCTCGGACGTCTGCTCGAAGTTTATTCACGAAACAAGATAACTTATATAGGATACGAACATTTGTCAATCAATGCGAATAATTATATAATTGTCGGATTAACGACCCAATCATCCGATTGAGCTACGTGACGCCCCCGGTCAGCGTGGGTTATAAAACTATCGTAAACTTGCTTGTTCGTCTTTTAACCTGCAGCACTGTGTCTTACAAAAAATATAATCGGTGTTTGTGTGGGACCCCGTAGTGTGTTAGTCGTTTTTGTCTCTATTGTGCCTTCAGGTTCAAGACCGCGACGTGAACGTTCACTTATTTTAATCACTTCATTAACCTCGTTCTATTTTTTTTTACCATAATTTTCTTCTTCTCATTTCCCTTTCCGCGTATCTCCGGTAAAATCTCAACAATAATTGTAGTTAAAAAAAAATTAATTTTACTATTCGGCCACCGTTAATTCTCGTCATGAATCAGAGGTGACTCGCTGTGTGATCCACTCTCCTGCACATTTACTTTGAATTTTCATCTTCCGTATGTATACGCGTACGTGTATGTGTGTCTACGAGTGTATTGTTTACGTGCTGCGCGCGCGCGCGCGCCCGTATGGCCGAGTGCATGAAGTTATCGCTTTAGTTTAATCCACCACTTTACCTTTCGCTCAATCATCACACAGCTCGCAGTCTGCACCCTTCCGAACAAAAACCTACAACAAAGAGACAAAGTCTTTACTGTATCATATCAAAACCAAATGAGTAATCGTGTATCAGTTACAATTTCCACCCCTTCATTGAGCCTCAAAGTAATGGATATCTGTAGACATAATAGAAACCTATATCGTATAGACTAGAAACCAAAATGTACAGGAAAACTGCTGCAGTTCTTTGTTCAGTATAAGATATTGGAGGTAGTGAGAAACGCCGTAAGAAAATGTGCTTATGCTCACTTCTCGGAAACATTAAAAGAAACGAGTCTTCGCAACGATTATCATGCTGTAGTTTAACCCACGGTCTTAGGTGTAGAAAATGATGGGTATTTTTTAACCATGGAGACTGTCTCGTTCGATGAAGATATTTGTCCAAGTCTGATTATGACTGCTAAATACGTTGCGATCTGGCAGTTTGCTTCTAGCAATACATTCAACGGTGTCGAAGTTAACATAGGTAAAATGCGATGAAAATAATTTTTTATCGTCTTATTATTAGATCGAATACTTTTCTGCAGTTGTCGAAACACAGACCTGGAAATATGAACGCCTTAGTAAATGGGTAAAGGATTTCCGCAGCTAGATTCTGCTGAATGAAATTTGAGCAAGTCAAACGATTGCATTTTGAATGCATTCCAACAACGCAAACTTCAATGACATTAATAGGAATGATGTGTAAGCATGACATTTCAAAACTATGATTTTTGTATTGCTTAGCTTTTTAGCCTAAGGTCTTTACTGTAATTTGCAACGACGATTTGGCAAAAATTCCAACAGTTAAAAGAGTCTTTTTATTTATATACACGTAATTTATTATCATTACAGTTTCATTTGATTAATATTCGTTGGAACGAAAGTATATTTTGCTGAACATCGGGATCTATTAAATTTGATAATTTTTACATAGGTTAGAATACGAATAATATTATTTAAATTACGTGCCTGGCTGAAATGCTAGTCTGCTGAACGGAGTTTGAAATTGTTTCCGTTATTCGTGTAAAGAAATCAGTCGATCGCGACGATCCTCGTGATCAATCGGATAACTACAAAAAGATATTCACCAAGCGCCCCCCCCCCCACCCGCCCCGCCGGAGAACTTTCTAGATTTTTATATAAGACCGTAGTTTTACCAATAGAGATCGACATTTTCATATCCAGCATGACCAGCTGCTACACATTTTTCGTTCTCACTTTGCGCATCGGAACCGCTTGTAAAAAATGTTATGTTTAATTTATTAGCGTTAGCGTCTCGCCGTCACACTTTGACGCGATATTTTCCGTTATGAATGGACAGACGGATGGCAAAATGGAATTTAGGAAATACGACCTTCAGTTTTTAAATTAATGAATTTCTTCCAGTGCTGATTTGTATCTACTTTTTAAGCGCCGTAAAAAAATTATTGCGAAATGTCAATCAGAGACGGAGTTATGAGGGTTTAAACGTGTTTTTCTCAGAGCTGTATTTTTCAAGACGGCCTGCACAATACCTCGAACTGTTTTTTTATACTTTTTTTTATGCAGGTTTGTAAATCTTTGCGAATGGATTTTCCACTCTGTCGAGCCGGGTACTTCATTTTTTTTGTAATTTAGAACATCTTTTATTAACATTTAAAGTGCGAAATGTAACCCGACGAAAAGTGTTACGACTGCGAAATGTGATAACGTGATCTTTTTCGAAACTCAACAATTTGGTTCAAAAGACTTCGATAATGACATTACTTTGAGAGAATCTTCTGGGGTTTTTTAAAATCTATCAACCGACCCATCGGGCAGTTATGAAGACATGGGATCGTGTATTTTCGACAGAGGCCCGAACAGTGTATATGGGCATAAATCATCAATTGTTAATTAAATAAATAAATTTCATGTAGTCAAAGTAACAAAAATGTGTTTGATGGATATTTTACGGAATTTATGACGATTTGCCGTCTAAAAAAATGCCGATTTGCGTCGCAGCTGAAGGTATGTAACCCGCCAACAGGGTTCCTGGTCGTGGAACTGCGGAACCCCCAAAATTACCCACCCGACACATAAACGCAAAAATCCTAGTACTGGTATATTTTTGTTTAAGTTTTATAGAGAATTCACTTCGTTATTTAATTCGATTTTATTACTTTCATCCATCGGCTCGTATAAATTCTCATTGATTTACTCGAATAATGTATCAGATGTATAGTAAAACGTACCATAACTAAAAGCTCGATGAACTTAGCCCTCTCTTTTAATGGCACCGGGCGCCTCGGCCAATCCTTTTACTTTTAGTCGATCTGCTGTTTTCAAGAAAGCGGGAAGTTGATCCTGTGAAACGTTCACTTCACCCGCATACATGAATTCCAATATTGCTTGGAGGTGGCTATACGCTACGTCCTTAAGAATTATAATTGGATGCTTGGACGGGTTTTCCTGAAATGAAACAAGTTCTTATTTTATTCTCTTTGCACGCACATTCTTCACCGCCGCTGTTTTGTTCTTGCATATTTTTTATTTGATTGCCAATGTTCCTTCGTAGGCCATTGCGGGCCTTTACGAACTCTCTTTTATCTTTAGGCCACACTTGTGCCACTTAACCATTCCGAGTTCTTGGCAAAACCCCTAGACTCTAAGCAGTTGCCCACGGACACTTTTCCCTAACGCACTATCGTATCGCAACTGAACGAGAATACAGAAACTTCTTTCGAATATCGATTTTCTCATATTTATATTAAGAATCATCGAAATAACCTAGCCTAGTTGAAGGTTGGTGTTTTCGAATCAAGATTGTGCTTTGTGGCCTTTTCAAAACACATTTGAATTTGTCAGAAAAATATTTTCGACAAAATATACTTGGATAAATATAACTTGAATCGGCATAACTTGATAAAAACTTAAAACAGTGGCCGAAAATATTGCGCACAATAAATTTGTTACAATTTCGTAAAGAATTTTGTACATAATTTGCAAGTTAAGAAGCGTCGCCCATTGCGTTAATCCGTTTTTGTGGGGCATTAGTGCTATATATGTATTTTAAAGTAAGGTGTTGAGAGTACAAATAAGTCTCCGCCATTCGACAAAAGATGAACCCACCAGGATGTTATGGTTGAAATTGTCAGATGTAAAACGTCATTTCGTAAAGTTGGACATCCGGCAAGACCATAACCTTTAAATATTAGCGAGTTTGTATTAGCAAGATCAAGGTCTTGCCAGATGTCCAACCTGACGGTTTGACGTTTTATATCTGATAATTTCAACCATAACGTCCTGGAGGGGCCATGTTTTTTATTTGTACACCCAATATACTGTAGGGAGTATCCAGTTCAGAAGTACTCTGAGAACACATCCTTCAAAAGTACCGTCCGTCTTTCTCCTACCCGTATTTGTTTCATATCATTTTAAGAGACTTTATTGCTTATTAATGATTTTCAACTAATAGTATAAATCTATTCAAGTTCGAGGATACGATACATCACTTGTTAAGCACAATTTACGAGTTAGATAAGTCATTCACGTGCAACCAACGATTCCGGAGATCGGTGCAAAATTTTTTTAATGGAAGTATCGTTTGCAGATCAGCACTATGACAATTTACTATAAAACAAAAATCATGGCAATGTACCGAAGAATGCCGTATAAAACGAATCTTAAAAGGTTTGAGGAGACCATTTGTAAAGAGAATCTCGATGCAACGTATTATCGTTCAGTTTTAGGCAAGAAAAGAGCATCTGCTTTTAGAGCTCGAATGTTTTAGAGAGTACATGCATTTCAATATATCTTTTCCACAGTTCAAACTTTGAGCTAGGCACACTTAAATATTTACAGACTTGGCTCATATCAACACATATTAAAAAATTTGCTTTGCAAGAGTTGATGTAGTTCTGAACGATGCTGTATAATTGCGCATTTTGTAATGTCCTGTTCCAAAATGTTCACACCGATAAACATTGTAACTCGTCACTTTTTAATCGATTACAACCTATCGGACTTTATTTCATGGTGTATTTTACATCGCATGGTCTTGCGGTCTCGAGCGAGCCTGTCGATAATTCATTTTGTCATTGCCACCCAAATCTGGTTGGCTGGAGTCGACCAGTTTATACAGCGTATTCGTAACAGTTCAATTATATACCCACGAACCTAACACATACAACTAATAATAATTAGCAATGATTAAACGCTAAATATTTAAAATAATCGATTTTTTTTTGTTAATGTTTAAATTCGTACCTCTAACAAGGATTTGAAGTACGGACTACAGGCGGATAATACCATCTTGTGAGCTTTGCACGTCTGGCCATCGCAGGCAAGGGTCACATCTGTAAAACTCTTCTCGTCCCTCAAGTGCTTGAAGGACGTTACCATGTTCGATTGGAAGTCGTTCCATTTGAGAAAAAATTGCTGCTGTTCCCCAGCCATCTTCGGTTATATGTATATTCAAATGTACAACTTCTGTTTGAGTAACGAGTCACCGGAGTCCAGCCAAACTAGATAAACACATATCATAATGAAGACTGAATAAGAAGGGTAACCCAGGGGGGGTTATGTATGTTCGCAGAAATTTTATATAAATGCAGCATATAGATCTATACATATAATAAAACTGTAAAATTTGTGTGTCGGTACATTGAGAATATTTACAAAAAAATTAATTGAGGCGATGAAGATGAAGGAGGATGAGACGAAGGCGTGATAGAATTAAGATGATGATTTTTGGCATATTTGTCTGTCTGTAAGTTCGTATGCCTGTTTGTGCGGGCAGCGTGTAAAAACTGCTGAACCCATCTGAATGCAGTATTCAAAAAAATTTAGGGCCTACGGGATTAGGCTACTGTGAAAATGACAAACACTCTCGCGCCGCTTGAGGCAACTCAAATTGAATGAAGTTTGCATCGTTGGAATGCAATGAATCTTTTGTTAATTTTCCATTTCTGTACTTTTATCCTGATTGAAAGCCTTCTTTATTGCAAATTGAGGTCGTAAATCTCAAATAAGAATACGTAAAAACGTTTGAGTGATTTTCACAGCCGACAACAAATTCGGACATTTAATAAAAATTGAATATTGTCGCATTCCAACTATGCAAACTTCAACATCATTAAATTGAAGAGGAAGGGCCAGCGTGTGATGAAAGCATTGCATATTGAAGTTGAAAGTGATGATTACAAGGATGGAACTGCTAGTAGAACGTTAAACGCATATTTCTTGAAACTATGTTTCACAAAACGGTATACACAATATTCTGACATCCATTGAACGGATTGACTTGAAATTTGGTACACTTATTCAGTGTCATAATAGTACTTTAGTCTCGATCGACGTTTTTCTTCTTAACATTTTTCTTTTCATTAGTTATTAATAATAATGTCATTTTTCCTCGAAAAATCGAGGAGAAAACATTTTTTGACGCACGAAACACGATAAAAATAAAGCTCGGTCAAGTCTTAGCCGATACTATCTATTTAATGAAAAAAAACTTTTTCTTTTGTTTCAGATCAATCGGGTGGCCAAAATGAAGTACGCTGTCAAGCCTCTAACGTTGCAAGATTCTTCACAAGATTGTTTCCAACATCTTTGAACATTCATATTTTTTAACGAACTTTCGCACACAACTTTGTTAATGTACATAAAAATAAATGACCAAACGGTTTTTCAATCGTCTTACCCCTTCAAAACTTAATTTCTTCAAATAACCCTAATTTTCCGTATGTCACAGTAGCCTAACCCCTTCACTTGAAGTAAGATTTACTTTCTATTTTATAGCAATCAGTGATCAAAAGATATGCAAATAAAAATTTGGCCGACATTTCAGTGGTCTGCACGTACGGAGCCGCAGTCACGGAAGAAATTTCAAGATAAATAAGGTGGTAAAAATCTTATCCGAAGCGAATACATTCCCTGACGAAT
This sequence comes from Ophion ellenae, assembly GCA_963210295.1. Taxonomy (NCBI): domain Eukaryota; kingdom Metazoa; phylum Arthropoda; class Insecta; order Hymenoptera; family Ichneumonidae; genus Ophion; species Ophion ellenae. Next base: position 491,459 of record OY723391.1, read on the forward strand.
TGATTTTAAAAAAAACGTTGAAATGTGTAACGGATTCGTAGTCGCTTGAAATTTTATGTAAAAATGAAAAACCACCATAAAATAATAAGAGGGTAAGCCTGATAGACAAAAAGATCAAGACCTTTGAAGTGTTGTCGTCTTGAGAATTGGATCGTATGTTCCAACTTCTATAAGCTTGTACAAAACGAGTGAATAATATAACACCCAACGCACATATATATACATATATATTTAGGATGTAAAATAATATGGAGACGAATTTGTACATAAACCGTGACATATGACGGGTAAGCGAGATGTATTGTTTTTAAAGTGTCGACAACGAAGGTTGTCGGGGTTCAGGAGCCCGAAGAATGACGAGCGACATTTGAGGTTAGTTCGAAAAAAAGAAATGTTGAGTAAAGCGAGAAAATCGAGGAGAAAGTGAAAGGACGCAAAGTACAAGGCGTCACGAAATGTATCGAAAGATACACGTGACTTCATTTCCCGCCAAGGGATGAATATGTGTATATATATTGTTTTTTTTTTAATACTTTGCTCATCGGAATCATACAACGGACAACTTGGGCTAGAGAGACATCGCGCTTAGAGATTTTTCGTGACGACAATACGCGTGCGTCCGTTGGATTTATCGGTGGCCCCGTGAGCGATGCTGATACACACACTGGGCCCCCAACAAAACGGACCCCAAGTCTGTCGTGTATGTTTGTCGCGTCACTAAATTCACAAGATTCCATCCAAACACTTACCCGAAGCCTGTTATTTCCCCGCTCAATCTCGTCCTATCGATCGACCGAAGAAAACGTGATTAAAACAGCAATATATGCTCGCTAATAATTCTCTCTGTATATATAACGAGGAAAAACTTTTTCCCGTGAGGTGCCCAATTTTTTTGTTGTGGCTAATACCAGAGACGATAGGAGAGATAGCCAGGGCCAATGCGAGCACATCGACTGAAGATTTCAGCAGCGGTGGCGCGCGAACTACGCACGCCGCCTCATGTGGGTCACGTGCGTTGATAAAACAGTCGGGGATGGTAATACAGACCGAATGTGGTTCTCAACTACCGTTTGCTCAGCGTTTTCATTTCATTCGCATCTTTTTACACTCTGCATCTTAAGATCACTTTATTCAATTAGTTGGAATAGTCTGCGTAAGTTTGAGGCCCGAAAAACAGATATTTTATCCTTATTGTTTTCTGATGAGAGTATTGCGATGACGAGATCGGAATTTTACACACGATTATAACGTCGTCGTGCCAGGTTTGAGTTTTTTTTGTTGAAAAATATGTATAAACAATTAAGTTATTATTAAAACAAAGTGCCGCCGTTGCTGCATGACCAGCCGTTGTAGGTGGTTCTGGTAACTAGGGTGATCTCAAATGAACATTTTTAAAATGCACTTTTAGGATAATGATGACATTTTTGGGTGACCGTATACTTTTTTTTAACATTCCAAAGTTACGAAAATGGTGACCTGTAGAAAATAGATCGGGTTTTTATTTTTTTTTAACATAACTTCAATCACTAGTAATGAATACACGGATAAACATATTAAAAAATCATCAGGTCTTACGATAGCAAATTTTAGAAACTACGCTTTGTCCTTACTTGAAGTGAATCGGACGAATAGATTTTGAGATATGACTGACACCGTTTCATAAAACATCATTTCGTGAAAAAAACAACAGGAATGGCGGTGAATCGGGGCTAAATATTTTTTTTTGAATTTGCATGCAATAAGAAATACGTATTTTTCAAATTACAAACTTATGCAGACATCTTTAATACAAATAGAATACATCTTCCTTGAGATTCCAATAACCGCGCGACTATCCTCTGGTTTCTGTGCTGAAGCTTATAGTTTCGTACAAATCTGCGAGTTTTTATTTTAGCTTGTACATCTTGTGAGCCCCCGCCACTTCGAATGTGACTGTTTAGAAGGGGCTCGTAGGGTTTCGTTTTTCACTGATTTGAATAGTAGTGAATAAAAGAACCGCCGTATGCACGTTTTCCACCGCATTCTCTTGCAAGAGGAATGTGCAGTACCGAGGATTGGATGCTTGCTTGTAACGTTGTAGATTGATTTAATTGAAGCCACGACGTGTGTTTTTTTATGGCCACCAATCTTACCCCGAAAAACATATTTCGCTCAATTGTTTCGGAAAAAAGTCACCAGAATCAAATATAAGTTTGCGCTGTCGTATCCGACCATCGAGCCGCCGACAGGAATCGCCACGCGATCTTTTATTTTACGGAAAAGGATGTATTTCGAATTAGGCACACGTTTATTTGGGCAACAACTTAGCGGGAACTCTGCATTGAGCCATTTTCTTGCCGAAGAATTCAACGATCATATATAAGACTGTACATTTTTTTTCTAAAGAACATTTGTCAAATCGGTGAAGCCCAAGCGTGATGCTTTAAAGAGTCATTAACACTTACGATGGCTTGCCAAAATGTACGAATTTGAAATAAAACGGGAAGATTCCGAACCGAAGTACGAACTTAAAACCTTCGGCTCAGCAACTTGACTGTACGGCTATTAAAAAGTTGATGAAGAAAAATTCTATCTCTAGCTAACAATCAATCTTTATCCATTCCATATAATCAACTGAATTGGTTGTAACATGTAGAGTGTGGAAAATTGTGCCGAAAAATGAAAACGCTAAAAAATCTGGGTTGAGAATCATTTTTCTCTCGTTTTCGATCTGCATTACCCTCGTGGTCTGTTTTGTCGATAAGCGTAACCCATATGCGGCGCTCAGCGCACTGTGGGCGCCACCGCTGCTCAAACCTTCGGTCGATGAACTAGCATTGGACCTGACAATCTCTCCTATCGTGTCTGCTAATGCCACGCTGAAATGGTTCGCGTACCATCCGGTATGTGTCGCTACTGTTCATTGTCACTCTGAAAAAGCGGAGTGCTGCCAGCTTGTGGTAAAAAAGACGCGTGCTCCGTTCATAACCACTTACCGACCGCAGATGTATCAGAGCAAATCTTTACACTCCCCTCACAGAGTGTAGACTTTCGCATAGATCGATACGCAGTTCATAGATGGCGCACATAACCTAAAAATCATGACCAAATAGCTAGCGACAGTCCTAAGGCCTTCTTGTTTTATTTATACATTTTTTTTTAACTAAATAGCTAGCTGATGGATGGGTTAATTTATTCCCAGTGCATGTCTCCTTTCTGCTTCCGCATAGAGGAAAAGTTTTCTTTGGGTAATTTTTTGCGAAATAACGCTAGAAATATGCTGAGAATGCGCGTGTGTGTGTACCAATATTCATTTGTGCTCTTACTGCAACAAACTTTGAGATATTAGGATGAAATTTTGTTATGTACGCGAAGTACCTGAAGGTTCCTGAATAATGGTTGGGTTTTCATTTACAGGGAATCGACGAGTTTGTATTATACACAAATTTTTATTTTCCCAATAATTCAGTAACCACTCGGACCCAAATTCCAACATAATACTGGTCATAATTTTTTATATGAATAGAATATCGTTGATCGTTTGTTAATATTGTATCACGCTGCAATCACTTGGGCTTCAGATTTCGAAAAGTGGTGATTTTTTTTTGAGTTAAGTAAACGTTTTATTTCATTTAGAAATGTACGGTAATTTTTACGGCTGGCAGGTAAAAAAACATCGCGTAAATTAGGTTCTTACGCATTGCGTCTGATTCGCTTCATTCGCTTTGTCCTTTGTAAACAGAAGGTATAAAGGAAATCTCATTTTTTCGTACGGATTCATAGTAGTCTGCAGTTGGCGTTGGCAAAATTGTTTTTGCAGCATGAAAAATATATTTTTCGACGTAGTATTGATTCCAGATATGCTGTAATGAAGTATAATTTGGGAACAATGCGAGCACATGATGAAAAAAAAGGTTTGAAGAAGGTTTAGAGTGGGGTTATTTGCTAAACTATCATAGACCTCTCAAATCACAAATTTTCTCGTTTTTCTGTAGTTTATATGTCTCGCCAACATTACCTTTTTCCGTTCTTATTCTCTTCTATCAATCGAAACGTTACCTTTTAAGTAATATATGTAATTTTCATTATTAGGAGTGTTTGTTTGTTTATGTAAAAATCACATAATTTGCCGATAGGCATCCGGTTTTACAAAATTTCAAAACGGAAAACCTTTAAATCGATCGGTTAAAGTACATTATATCATTGCCATGTTCAAATGAAATGAATATGTTAAAAATACACTTTTCGGATACTTCAAAGCATCGAAATTGCTTTGTAAAATTCTGGACTCAATCACCTAGAAAAAGAATAAGCAAATATATTTTTTTCCGTTTTTGCGAAATCAATGTTTATCTTCGATTTCGTTATGACTTTATATTTTTCTCCAATTCTGATTATTATTATCATTATGAAGAACATTTTGAAATGTCAATATCACTCGTCATAAATAAAAATCGGTAGATCTAAAAAAGAGATAATAGACATCTGAAAAGAACGAGTGCTAGTCTCTTGTTGGCAGGGTCTGAAAATAAGTGTGGGGCCGGAGAGCTTGACAGAAAAATCTAAAAGATTTCATTCAAATATTATTAGAGGTCCTAATTATCAATTTAAACATTATAAATGTTATTTTTAAATCATTAATTCAATCTTTGAGAAAATAGTAACGTGAACTAGCATTACATTTTAAAAATCATAAATGTTTAATCAACATATTTTGAAAAATCCTTTCAGATATTTTTACCCAACGGTAGGGATTTTTTTTTAAATATAAAGTTTTAGAAATTCATTTGCTTTAATGCATTTAAAAGAAATGAATTTTAATTATCAGTAATTATATGTTTGTCGTTTCTCGATTTTATTATTTCGTGCTGAATGAGAGCAGATATCTTCGATCCAGTCACTTAGTTATTACTCCGAACTCGTGAAATTATCACTTGTTTTTCCCGCCGAAGTTCCTTTGTGACGACTTAGCGGCGCTTTAATCCCCAGTTTTTATAAATTTCAAAGCGCAATAGAGACTAATACAATAAACCAATGATTTTCCATCAGTTTTATTCAACATAGGTAGAAAACATGCATATGTCGTTTTTGTCCTTGACAGGGTTTTACTGATGGCGAGCCGCTTGCCCACTGTTTGATTTAGATGAGCTTGTTCTCCTACGAACCCTCTACATCATATAGTTTTTTTGAAACTGGTACCAAGACATCGGGCGACACTCAGGCTTGCAACCGTTTTCTCGTATTATTAACCCTTAATGCCTAACCTTTAATTTTAAGATGTCAGAAATATATCTGTATAGGTATCCAGGGATTATTAGCGGAAGAATAAACAAAAAAATCCTGTTCACATTTTTCAATTAATTCCCAAAAATGGCGTATTGCCAAATGGCAATAAGATGCATTTATCATTGAATAAAAGAGTACATAACAAAATTAATTCCACAAATCCATTGTTGAATATCGAAAACCTCTTTTCCAATATAACAGCAGTTTTTCCTACCCAAAATGGTAACATTGTGTTTCGGAAAAGCAAAAAAAAAATATAACGTATAAAAGTAAAGCGCAACAATTCATCGACTTTAACATAAAAGAAACAAATTTTGAAGTTTACCGGCGAAACGCCTTTACATCCTTCCGATTTCTCTTCATTCATTGCCCCTGGTCAGTCAGTCATACTGTCAAATGTCACTTGACAAGTTCAGTTCGGATACACGTGGACGATCCTTCTTAATTGCTCCATTTTTATCATCTCAAATAGATTCGATTGGACAGATTTTTAAAAAAACGTTGCAATATTCGCCAGTTTGACTAAGCGAAATATTGTATAATCCTCGTGTCAATTGTTCATTGCTCATGACTTCCACGCCTAGAAGCCGGACGTGCTGCTCTCGTGGTACAGGGCGGTAGGAAGTATTCAAAGTGCACTTCGTAAAGCCAACAAAGGCATATGAAGGAGCATTGGCTATAGTGAACGAGCCTGTTCGACACATCCTTTCATTACACTTTATTAAAACGTCAAGGATGATTTTTAAATGGCTTACGGTTTTTCGAATCTGCACGTTTAATTCTGTTCGCCCAAAAAATTATTCGCGTTAATGAAAAAACATTTAAAAAAATATTCAAGATTTAAGACGATCAGAAAACATAACTACACTCGGTCGTAACCAAACATCAGTATTTTACAGGTTGGAGAGGTTCGTTTAAATGAATACGATCTAACCGAAACCATTGTTTCTTGCTATATATAGTTATACGAAAAGCAACGTTGGTTTGCTTGATAATTAGGTTAAATTGCGCGAACGCTTAGGGGTGTGCAGTGAGAGGATAAGACAATCATGAATTTGAAAACATACGAGACTCGCGATTCGTACTGGAGTGAGAATGTTTCTATTATCCCTCCGTCTTACGTAATCGAACGCAGCTGCAAATTAAATAATTCTATATCTAAAATACTGTCCGACGTTCCACCGTTTACGGTATACCAATTCAAAAGGTTTGTCTTGCAATCTCAAAAACGCACGGTTTTATCCTTTACGGTTCGCTCAAATTTGACGCAAGGCGGAATTGTCATTCCAGGTGGAGAATTTCGCGTCGTTGATGAGCTCGACTAAATATAGATTCTATTCAGAAATGGATAGCGTGTTTCTGGCATTGATAATAATGATAAAATAAATTGTTGTATAAATTGAATGGCGTATATTTTCGATATTTGGGGAAATCAACGCTACGGTGATTATTGTTTTAATAACTACAAGGTATACAGCATCTTGGCAAGAGTTTGTCGCGCAGATTTTCTCGTTGTGCATTTTTTTGCAACTTTTTTGGGATTTTGTTATGCTTTCAATGTTTATATATTTTTTTATTATTAAAAAATGGACTAAGGTCGCCACGTCGAAAGGAAAAGCATCTCGTACGATGGAACTATGGAAAAAATATAAACATATACTTTTAGCTTTTATATTCAGAAAATCTAGTGACGAATGTTATCTATTTCACCTGAATCGAATCAGAATATACAGGATGTCCCAGAACTGATGGTAGTCCCTGAAATGGGGGGTTGAAGGTGAAATTCTGAATCGATTGATATAAGTATGTATAGGCCTCAGATCAAGCCCTGAATTATTATTAATTTTTTAAGGCGGGCCAATCAGGTGCGCTTGATAAGCCAGTGTACGTCGGTGAGCGTTACGCGCGTGTGTGGTGGCTGGCGGGAGCACCGCACCTACGGGCACCACTTCACGCGCGTATCTTTCACCGACGTACGCCGGCTCATCGGGCGCACCTCATTGGTCCGCCTTTAAGGGGGGATTGTCTTTTTTTTCACAAAATTTACCGCTTTTTGGGAATTTTTTTTTGAAGAAAGTATACAACGGAAAACTTGTGAAACTTGGCATATAGTTTTATTGATCTGTTTACTACATACAAAAAATTTTTTAAACAATTTCATCAAAAAATCCGCCTCCCACCCCCCTCGACGCGCGATGGTCCTTTTTTGATGGTGTGCACGATTACAGCCTTCACGTTCATCCTGCAACAAAAACCCAAAAAGCATTTTACTTTAGACACATATAGCTATCGTTCGATGAAGGGAAAAAAAAATTGACGATTTGGTGACGTTTTGAACTTGAAGTATCGATTTTTCGAAAAAAATTGATCGATTTTTTGTTATAAATAAAAAACTATTAAACGTATTGCTTTTTTGCTTCATCAAACGATAAAAGGATGTCAGCTGAGCATTCTGTCCAAATTTGAAGGCAATCGGTTGAATAGTTTTTGAGAAATCGTGCACACCATCAAAAAAGGACCATCGCGCGTCGAGGGGGGTGGGAGGCGGATTTTTTGATGAAATTGTTTAAAAATTTGTTTGTATGTAGTAAACAGATCAATAAAACTATATGCCAAGTTTCACAAGTTTTCCGTTGTATACTTTCTTCACAAAAAAAATTCCCAAAAAGCGGTAAATTTTGCGAAAAAAAAGACAATCCCCCCTTAAAAATTAATAACAATTCAGGGGTTGATCTGAGACCCATACATAGTTATATCAATCGACTCGGAATTTCACCCCCAACCCCCCATTTCAGGGACTACCATCAGTTCTGGGACACCCTGTATTATGTTTGCATTATTATTACACATTTCTAAACACGGAATATACGATGGATACAGTGCATATTCGTGAATATTCAAAATTCTAGATTAATCGACGTGGTGAATAATTTTACCCTGAACAGTATTTCAAGGACTTGATAGTTCGAATATCACGAGACACGGCTAGCAAACACTGTCCAAAATTCTTCATACACGTGTAGAAGCTTACGCATCTATCAGTGGCGTCGACTTTTTTGTTCATCACCTGGCGTCAGGACGCTGCCACGTCCCTTGATATGTGAAAAAAATAATTTTGAACATTATTCGTACAATAATGACAGCCAAATCTTTGAAAATTCTTTTACGCACGAGTCAATCAATTCTTATTTGATTTTTCCTAAATCTACATTTGGATGGGAGGGAGGGCACATTGTTTTTGAAAGTAATAACACGCACGTTATTATATAAAAATAGCTGTATACGAGCATATGAACATACACTTGAAATCTCTCGATTGTCCGTGCAGGAGAAATGTCGTACATGTAAATGAATTAAACAAAAATAAGTGTGTCTTGATATTCGTATACTTTTACACTGCTGTATTTAAACGACCCTTAATGTATTTTGTAATTCTATTACGGTGTGTCACATTCTCAATGTGGTTCCCGAAGAAAAAAATATGGACGTAGAAATGATTCTGAGCTTCAATAAAAAAAATTGTCGACATTGTGGTAATTTCTCAGTGGCATTCCTTAATCTTTGTCGGTGGGCGGGTTTTTAAAATATAGGGTCAGACAAATAGCCAAAATTCATTTCCTCAATTTGGATTTTTCAATTCACATAGGCCTAGCTTTTACGTACGATGATAAAACATTTTTTTTCGAAAAATTATACTTTGATGAACTATGCCTTGAAAAAATATTCAAAGATCATTCTTCCGTAAATTTTTTTTTATGATCTATATTTTTTTTACCATATCGAATTGAGCACTGCGAGAATGGCATAGACAACTATTCGATGATCCGAATTTTGAGAGTTTTTGATTCAAGTTTGAGTGTTGGCTAGCTAAAAACATCCGATGCATATATAAAAATAAAACATCAGTTCCAATCGTTGATTACCGTTATTATTAAATAATAATTATTATACAATTATTACAAAATCATAGCTATTGCGTATAAGGCGCCGACTAGAGTTATTTATTTATTTACGCACGTTTACGATGGAATGGGTTTTTGGAAACGTGTAATGTTTTTCAATTAGTTATTCGTTACTGTACAATTTTGTCTTCTTCATAAAACATTACTTCAATCGGTTGGCATGTGGTATGAGTGGGAAATTTAATTTTGCGATTTATGAGCCCGTGGTATCGATTGAATAAAGTTTGTTTAAGGCTTTACATCTATGTGGTTTCACCGAAAAATGAGACATTTTTGGAAATTTCTTCGAGAATACTAAAAAAGCAAACAAAGAGAGGTTTGTAGGTTGCATTCTAGATTTGTTGACGCTAAATAAAAAATACAAAATTGCGACTCAATTGTACCTTTATGGATGAGCACCTAGGATGAAAACAAAAGAATATCCGTCAGTTACATTAGTTTTGCTAGAGAAGTACACACGATTACGAAAAAATGGCTTTTTCGTCATAATGCCATAATTTTGAATATTTTTTTTTGCTAAAAAACGGCCTCCATCTGTTTATTAAAATGAGAAAAAAATCGTAAAAATAGCCCAAAACCCAAACAAACGAGAATAAATCGTACAAAAATCGTGTGTCCTTCTTGAGAGAATCTATATAAATAGTTACAGTTAAAACGTGAAGTCAATCGGCTGAAAGCTGCCCGAAATATGGTTTCTCCCGATTTCGAAAGCGTGGTTTCGAGAAAAACGCTTTTCAAAGTTTCAAAACTGAATTTGGGATCTATCGTCCACACAGCGGAATCGAAGCTCTCATTTGAATTCTGCGCGCACGGACCGAGGCATTTTGATAGTAGCTCTTCAGTTGTTAAGTCGTATATTTTTTGTACGACTGGACTAAACGACTCCAAATGGCTACTTTCACCGGCTAGGCTGTTTCGTGAGTTTCGGAGCGCTAGGAGACGCTTCGGAAAATGCGCGTCAAAAATGAAGAATAACAATGTTCGCGTATATAATTCTTGCAATGTTCATACATCATGTCAGCCGATCAAAAAAACAGTCCAAAATTTGTCTCCACTCAGACGTGTAACATCTTTAGCCTATATTTCCCGATGACCTCTTCTCCTCGAACACTAAATAGTTCGTACATTCAATTCGACATCGTAAAATATCAGCGCTTGCGATCGCACCCTCCGTGATTTCGAGTCCGAGTTGGCAAAAATGTCTGGAAAACGAAAGGACGTCATAGAGGCGCTCGGTGTTAGGCGGCGGCGTATCGAAAATTGAAGACGTTTGCGGGGACACGTCGGACGCCGAGTACAGTTTGAACCGAGCGACGAAGCGTTTCGTGAGAGTCGCCAGTAATCCCGCGGGGTGCGAGGAGAGACACTGTGAGATACGATGTTCGAACGGTACGCCAAGACGTGCGCATGCGCACGGGCCACCTCGAAGAGTTGGCGCGCGCCACATTGAAAGCTTGCGACATGTCGCTCGGTTAGTCAGTCGCGCGCCAACTCTCGCTCGTACGGTTTGAGTCACGAGTTCGTCCATCGGCTTTGGACCGACGGACACATACGATAATACGATTGACGAACAAGTTTTTTTCTTCCTCTTCAAGCGCGTGCTTTTTTCCCCCGTTATCGTTATTCTCGTCTCACCGCAGTTGCGTCGTTCACCAACGACACACACGTTGACGTTACGAGCTAAGCTCTCGTGTTTGAGTTTTGGGATTTTTCAAACCACGTCGTTCATTCGTCCTACGAGCCTCCGTAATCGGCTATAAAGGAAAACCGTCTTGGCGATTCCTCCGCGCGTATTATCACGCCGCGACTATGGTACTAAACAATCCCTAACGCAGAAGCTCAAAGTGTGATCGGTGAAAGAAATAGGTTCGGTTTTTCGACGTTTGTTTGCCGAAACATTGAGCGAGTTTACGGGTAACCGATATCTGTGAAGTGCACAAAACTTTAGGTAAACACGGTGTCGATAAACAAGAATAAATATTCTCTTGGTTCGAATTAGAAGCGCAATCGGTGTAGCGAGTTTGTCGAACTGTAGAGAAGAAAAAAAAAGAACTCACGTAAAGAGGAGTCTCGTTAAAAAGTCAGTGTGTGGCAAAGAGACACCATTGTGATCTGTGATGCGCGAGTGAATGCGGGCTATGATGGAATCACCGGTAATGTATGAGGCAGCCTCCCATCAGGCCCAGGTGGCGGCGGATCTAAAAAAATCCTCGATAACACTGGCGAACAACAACAACAACAACAACACAACGAACGCAAACAACAACAACTCGACGCTGCAAGTGAATCACAATCAGCAGACGAGCAGCACGGGTGTGAGCAAAGTATCAGCGAGCAAAGCGAGTCTTCATCAGCAATACGCGGAGCACTGTGCCGCGGCTGGTGAATTGACGGATCTCAATACACCGGAGATATCGTTGGATCTTCAGCATCTCATTGACGATTCGCACTTCAACGATGGCTTGCTGGACATGCTCGGTGGTGGGAACGGAGCAATCAAGCATCCGAGAACAACGGGTTATCCGAGAACGACCCTGGCTTACATGCCCCAACCGGTGCACAGCGGTGCGAGTTATCATCAGGGAAGCAACAGTTGCAGCGACAGCAACAGCTCGAGTTCGGATTCACCGAGTATCAAGGAGGAACCTCTCGATCCAGCCGATTACCGTCGACACTGTCCCCAATATCAGCCCGGTGGCTACAGCCCGGCGAACGGTGGCCCCTTCGCGAATGGCGGCCCGACCTTCACCACACTGACACCCTCGAATCTACCGGGCGGCCATCTCGGGATTCATCATCATCAGCAGCAGCAGCAGCAGCAGCAGCATCAACAGCAGCAACAGTCCCTTCAACAGCAGCCCGGAAGAGGCGGCCCGATCAAGCCCGTGATGGCGCATCAGCAGCATCAAGCCGCTGCCGCAGCGGCCGCGGCCGCGGCTGCCGCTGCCAGAAAACAGTCCAAGGCCGTTGACAAAGCCAGCGACGAATACAGAAGACGACGCGAGAGGAACAACATCGCCGTGAGGAAAAGTCGAGAAAAGGCGAAAGTCCGATCTCGCGAGACCGAGGAAAAGGTCAAACTCTTGGTCAAGGACAACGATCTTCTCAAGAAGAGAATCGAACTTCTGACGGAGGAACTTAGCGTGCTGAGATCGTTGTTCAGCAGCGTCGGGGTCGTGCCTGAACAGCTACACCGCGAAATATCGAGGCACCTCGATCAGTTTCAACAACACGCGGTTGGTCCCATGTAGCATCGGATCGGGTCTCTTTAGCTAAAGCTGCGAGGGACAAGATGCGGAGACACGTGCGCCCCAATCGGGACGTTCCAAGAGCGAATTCCGAGTTTGCGGAACGTACACACGCGCAAACGAGTTCAGGTACTCGCTGAGAACGCATCCGCGAGATTTTCGATACCGAACGATCGCCTCGCGCGGCGGCACATCCGGCTGTGAGACAATCGCCTTCGTCGAATGCCCCCCAGCTCTACGAGAACCGACCGACTTTTTCTCCATCGGGATATACCGAGTGCGCGCTCTTACCGTACGAAAACCCGCTGAAGAAGCAAGGTTACGCCCGCGGGGAATTTGAGAAATCACGGGTGTCGATCATTCCTATCGTTGACGGCAGTCATGTTTCCGTGGTCCTTGATAGCTCGATTCTACCTCTCCCGTACGTCGCTATCGTTCTTCGATCGAGCGATAACTAGTATGCACTGTACATAAAGAAAATACCGATCGTATTGCATATACGATAGAATCTCATTCGGGACCACGAACACACATGCGTATACTCCGAACTCTCTCTCTCTCTCTCTTTCTCTCTCTCTCTCTCTCTCCCTCTCCTCTCTCTTTCTCCCTCTCTCTATCTCGATAACGGCACATATATACACACACATGTATCACATACGTAATGCACCATGTGCCTTATCATTGTGGTAATCGCTACACATGTGCTGCACGAGGATCCCAATACAGTTGACGAGAGAAGCGAAAATCCACAGACAAGGATTTCGGCAGAGTCGCAAAGATCGCAGTCGGACTCGCAAGGTGTATACGGTGTATATGCTAATTTTTCATGCGAGTATGAGAACTTCGTATACGTACAGTCAATACGAATACATAAAACAGCCACATGACAATTCGCGATAAGAAGACCGCAGAATAAAAGTGCCTTTGCTTTAGCAAAAAAAACCTGCCTTTTTTCTTTCGATACTGTCGTGTTCGATTCGGGGTATATCGGCGCATGGAATATTCTTGTTTCTGGCACTCATACTTTTTTTTTATCGAACGCAAAGAATAGGCAACTTCCGGTATAGGTTCGGCAGCCGACGAATCACCGCTCGTCTCTGATCTCCCTCTAACGAAATATTCGTTTGAGCCTCTCTCCCTCTCTCTCTCTCTCTCTCACATACTCTTTCTCTCTCTCTCTCTCTCTCTCTCCCTCTCTCTCTCTCTCTCTCTCTCTCTCCCTCTCTCTCTCTCTCTCTCTCTCTCTCTCTCTCTCTCTCTCTCTCTCTCTCTCTCTCTCTCTCTCTCTCTCTCTCTCTCTCTCGGGGCCCAATGACGAAAAGTAAACGAAATGGCGCGATCCGTGCTCGTGAGTGTTCCAATTTCATTTTTCGTCGACCCGAACTTTCTCTTCCACTTCTCTCAGTGCGGAAAACCTTAGACTTTTGTATTCCAATCTATACAAGAGAAGAAAAAAAAATGAAGACTGGAATTATATGTAAATGCTTATCACCTGATGCAGGGAATAGACGAAAAATCGTGCAAAAGATTAAAATGTATAATCATGTATATAGGACATGACAACGAAAGAGAAAGAGAGAAATGAAATATATACGGACATAAGAGTACAAGGACAGTGAGTCTACACCAAATGGTGACGATGGTTGTATATTTTTCTTTTTGATCGAACGGCGTTGTGATTAGATACGATTTATAATATATATATATATATAACGATAATTTAATTAAGTAGCGTGTAGTATCGCTCTTGTACCTAAGTACCTCGTGGCACATCGAGATACCATAATTACCACCCCTTAATTTTTATCCCTCCCCGTGCGCGCACTATCGATGCAATCGAATAAGTGCAGTACACTCAAACGAATATCGCGAACTTCCATATAACAATGATAATAATTATTTTTGGATAACAATATTTGAACCAACAATTGACGTAACAGGCCTTTTTTAAATGCCATTTTTGGGCTTTTAAATTATTCTCGCATCCGAAGTGAATTTGCCGTTTGAAAATCCGAACGAAACCAAAACAAAACCGAACTTCCCGTCAACGCGGGGGGGGGGGGAGGGGATTGAAAAAAACCCCTCATTTTTTCACCCAAGGCTCCTCTCTCGCTGTTTCCGACGCGAAGAAAAAGCACACAGACTCAGCGTGTTCACAAACTTGAATTATAATTATGATTACGTTTAGCATTAATGGCAAGATAAAATAAAAATTTGTAAGTAAGAGTTAATATATATTTTGTTTAGATATTGCGTGTGTGCGTGAAACAAACGTGACACGGAGAGAATTACAAATGTGAATGCGTATATGTGCGTGTTTGAGTGAAAAAAACGTTGTTTGCGTATGTAAACGAATGAAAAGAACACATTTTTTTTCGTAAATTAACGCGATTTTTTTTCACAAGAAACAAAGCGCCTATCTGAGTCGAAAGAAATGACGTAATGTATGTATATTTCGCATAAGCTGAGGACACGAAAGACAAAGAAACAAAGAAGATGTGCATTATGTGCACATTACGAAGGAGCTTGAACGCGAGTTACGTGTTAACTTTTATTTGGAGAACAAAATAATAATATTCTTTCGGCGATTATATTTGAATTGATAGCCAAGAATAACCGTTGAAACTTCGAAGCGGGCTTCATCATTCGTTTATTCGACTGTTCATTGTTCTACGCGAGTGATTGCAATACACATGTATACATGTATGAAAATGTATAATTGTGATAGGAAAAATAACGACTGGACGAAATTTAGGGATGCTCGAGTCGAGAAATCATTTTTAACCGTAACTTTTGTTTTCACTTTGAATCGAGAAATTGTGCTCACATTTTGGAAAGTACAAAGCTTTTCGCGTAAGCCTTGTAGAAAGGAATATTTCTGCAACGAAATAGATGATTTCTTTCACTTATTTTGTGAAAAAATTTGCGTCGTTGACTGGACGATAGAATGGAGTAAAAGTTGCTTCCGAAAATTTTATATGAAATGTTATTGCTGGTGTTAGTTTACGAGTCGTTGTATCGGTTAGTTTTCTCGAGCGGCAGCCCAGACGAACGTTAATTTCGGAAAATACAATGATCAATTCGTTATTCTGTGATTGAAATTTATCGCCGTTTGTGTTTTGATTTGTTTTTTTTTTTTTGGGATCTTTTAACAATTTCGCGAAACGTCGGCTCGTCCTCGGCATTTGCAGCGAATGTAGCTCTAGCTTGATACTCTGCCTGAACGCTCCATAAATCCTTAAGGTCTGCCGACACTTGACGTTGAAAGCCGAAGCTCTCGATCACACGTAAATGAGCAATGAATTTGCGCGGACATTTGTACGTATGGGCGTGTGCTGTGCGTGTGGCTGTATGTGAATGTGTGCGTGCACAACAAAGGATCGCGCTCGCTTGCATAAATTTGTTCGCGATGCGTACCGAGTTCGAGATTACCTGTCACGGTTGCCTTCTTGTCTATGCACAAAATATATTTTGATATAAAATATTAAATGGACTCGTTTTTTTTCTTCGTTTTACCATATAAATCATCCTATCGCTTCATCCCTCTCCATTCAACGCTCCGAATATTTACGTTACAAGAGATGCGGGGTGAATTCCTGTACGACAAAAAATTATACGGTAGCACTTGTTCGAATGGATTTATCGTCTGTATTTTGACAAAGCGATATTATTTAAAAAGCTATATTTCGAATTTATCATCCCGCGAAAAATAATTAAATGTTTGCATCAACTCGGTAATGTCTCGAAACAGCTTACCGAACGTTTCAGGCGTCGGGAAATACAGTTGAAAAATTGACAACAGAATTGACGAAGAAATTAACTGTGAGACAGGCGATCATTCAGGGTTACTCATTAGGCTCTTTTTTAATTTGTGTCCATGACATTCGGCTCGTGTTCGTCGATACGATCGTTCATTGAGGTGATCGAATTCTTCATAACGAGAAATATAAAAAAGTCTCACGTTGTCATTAATTTCGTGACATAGTTACAACAGTAACAAGGAACCTCCCTCGGGTGGCACCCTTCGATTTTGTTGAAATTTCGATATGTTATAAAGCACCGAAAAGTAAGCGATACGTATTTTTTTTTATCGGCGGAAAAACGGTTTTATGGGGTGGAACCACCCCTCGAAAAAAGGCGTCTCTAGGGGTAATATAGCAGTTTCACACACAAGGAGTCCACCGATTTTAATGAAACAAAAACGAAAATTCTTCTCATCCGAAGCAATGAAAAATCCACTATAGTGACATTGCAAAAAAAATAAGGGCTGAACCACCCCTATCTTAAGGGTGGTTTCACGCCTTAAAAAAATACGTATCGCTTACTTTTCGGTGCTTTATAACATATCCAAATTTCAACAAAATCGAAGGGTGTCCCTTGTACGATCTTCGACGGAATTTGGCGGTTTTGATAACTAAATGCTTGAAATGAACAGCTTGTTATTGCGAGTTCGATTTTTATATCACCTAAATCTGTTCTTTCCAAACCCCAACATTTTCTATGCACATGCGATGGAACCACGACATATGGGGATGGGAAAAAAATATACGAGGGAAAGTAATCGGCTGCTCGAAAATGTTGCATAAAAATAAGGCAAGGCAATTCGACGAAACAATCCCCGGCTCCATGCGGAAACTGTTAGGATATAAAAATACTACAAAAGTAAACAAATCAACGACATTTTCCGAAACAAAAAAAGATTTGCAATAAATATGTGACGAGGTGCGAGGACGGAACACGTGAGACGAGGAAAAAGAGACCAAAAAGGGGATGTTCATCAATTCGGATTGAAAGTACCGCGCGGCTTTTTTTCCTAAGCAGCCATCAAGTATAGAGTTTAATACAGTCAACGAGTGTCCCGATGCTGAAACTAGCAGAGCTTCAACGACGTTTTATTCGGTTATCCAGAGTTTATCGGCTCGACCTCGAGACACCAGTGACTTTTGGCAAACGATATCTTCGCTCCGCGAGCCTCTTGTGCGTTTGAATTCGATTATTTTTCATCCTTCAAATTGATGGAGCGAGAGAGCGCGAGACGCGAGATAGCACGGCGGCGATCCAATCAAGAGCAAAGATAATATATATGGGGAAAAAAATGGTTCACGCGTGAAATGCCAACTCACCGGATTGTGAGTCATTCGATAAGTTTGTTGCTAGTCAGATAAATGGATTAAGAGCATTGTGGCCGAGGCGCTTGTGCGGTGTATTGAACTGCACGTATTTAAGTTCATCTGATTTCAATGCACACTTGTGCAGTGAAAAAAATATATATGTAGGAATAAAATATACAGGGATGGAACCGCCGGTATGGCCGGCTGGTGTGTGGCTCCAGCGACCTCCCATTCATTTTCGTTGTCGTCGGGACAATATTTCGGCTACCACTTTTTCATAATTTCAATCCCGTACTACATGCCAATAATCAACTAAACATGACTAACCTGTTAATTGACATAGGTTTTCTACAGTTTCCCTGTGCCCTCGGGCAAATGCAGTGACGTATTAGGAAATAGTGGCTGCGGGCCACACTTCCGAGAGTATCTACGGACTTACGAATACCAGAGGTACAACGTAGAAAGGAAAGAATAAAATAAATGGGTTGGTAAAAGCTTGTACTTACGAAGAAACTTTGGAAGTAAAAAACATAAACATTGATAAACATTGAGATTAATATATATATATATTGAAGAAAACATAAATTTGTTTTAATTTAAAAAAAATGTAAATAATAATATATCAAAGAATTATGTATATTAAAAAACATATATATTAAGTAAAAAACATAAAATCATATATACTTTACACTGGCCAAAACATAGCACGCACTTTCTCATATGCATTGATGAGATTGAAGGTTGCATAGTTGAAATGCAACGATTTTTTTTTCCTTATTCGAATTATTTCCAGCAGATCTTACCTACAAAAATTCTGAAGTCCTTTTTTAGAATGTTTATTCAGAGCTTTGCAATCGATGGTTTTTAAATAAATATTTGGTGTTATAATTGAAGAAAAGGAAATAAAAATAAACGGTAGAATATTAATTCCATCTCAATCATGCAAAGTTCATCACCATTTGCATTGTCCATTGCGTACTTCATTTTGTTCAGTACTGTACATGTACGTATGTATACTTACCCCAAAATTAATACAATAATTAATCATGCACTTTAAAGGTCCCTCCTAATCTGCTAAATTTAATTAAATCCCCTAAATTTAATCTTAGGAAATGACTAATGCATTTGCATGATTCCTTAGACTAGCTGTTGCATTCACCATGCACACGTATATGTATGCTCGCGCTTCGAAATTCACTGGACACTCACATTTGAATTGATGCTTACACTTGTGCGCATTTGCAATTTAAAACCAATCCAGCATCGACCAGTCATTCGGAAACTGAAGCTTGAAAACTGCCTTTTTTTTATATGGGAGGACCGAGTAGCCGGACAGTTCATTAAAATAGGGTATCACACCCTTTTTTGAAAGGTTTTTCAATTCGATCCTTTGGTGGTAATAAACTACTAGAATTTTTATTTCTATTTTATGGAATCGATAAGTGCCATAAAAAAGCATTTAAATTTTACATCTCAAATTTCCGCGCGAATACTTCAGCCGCCATGCTGCTTCGGTTCGTGACGTCACTTGCATAGTAAACATCGACACTGTGCCAATTGTGAATACGCACATGTTTTTTGCTTCAAAGTGAGTTACAATCCCTATCATTGGTGTGTTGTTCGTAAAAGTAAAAATACTAGTGTAAAAACACCGGGAAAGTTGTGAATTAAAATGCCCATTGATACAAATATGAGGAAGACTTGGTTAAAACTTGCGAGAATAGATCCAAAGTCGTTGACCGTAAAAAACTCATTTTTTAAAATTACAAATAACTATTTGAAAATTTGCAATTAACTGGCAAACGAGAATATATAGTTGTTGATGGTTTCTTTCACAGGCTAGAGAGTAATACGTCTACCGCTTTCTTTGTTTACTATGTCCATGACGTCACGTTGGAATCCATTATGGCGGATACCGTTTCGCATGTTCGTTTAACAGATAAAGAAAGTCTTTTTTTTTAAAATTAATTATAAAATTTATTTTGTGTTTTTATAAATAAAAACCAACATTATTCGATTGCTTATTGTGATAACTACCTTATTTATACATTCTTAGTATTTTTCTTACATAGAGTAAAATGCCTTATTGTTAGAGCTTTGCACTGAGCTTCCTAGCTTCTATACATTGTGTCCCGTTCTGTACATTGTTCAATCCATCTTTCGACTCTGCAGGCATTAAGGTTCGTTCAATGCAGCTGCTCTTCGTTCCAGCAACGTGATTAGTGTCGGTATAGCTTGAGCACAAGTTCTGACATAACCGATTCAATTTTGGCATCATGTCGTTCATAAGCTATTGAAGAAATCAAAAGGCGGCCGGAAAGTCCTTTTTAGTCTCAAAATCCGAGTAAGTATAATTTATTTTTGTACGACCTCGGTGGCACAAACAAAAAAGTTTCCCCCCAATAAGTTGGTGCTTTAGTACGGTCAGGGAATTTTATTTGATACGCCACTGTTTATAAACTCCCTTAGGCGCTCGTAATTGATTTATTCCACAATGATAAAAAAAAACCCACTTACTGTATAAAGAGTACGCAGCGTGTTCGTCAGTGGGGTCGAAATCGGTGGCCTTGAAACCCTCTGAAGCGCTTATGTAGGTCTGAAAATGTCAAAAAATCCATTTTTTTTAAATTTCATTATCTAATAGAACAATATGTCTAGAATATTCTCCCAAAGTTTCAAGTCAATGGGAGAAAAAGTCTAGGAGAGAGAAAATTTGGGAATTCCCCCCCGTTGGGAAGATGATCCCGAAGGATCATCTTGTACACCTAGAAGGGAATCATCTTGTCACAAACTCAAATTTTTCATTCATTGCTCGGTAACATAACATATGAGTATTCCACGGTTACCACGCCAATTGAGCATATTATGAAGCCACAAACACAACAATGATTGCACCTGACAGTATACTATAAAAGTTACCTAAGCTTAAAGTCAACCTTGCCTTAGACCTACAGTTCACAATTTATATTTTTTTTCCCGTCATAACAATTAAGTGCGTCGCTCATACTGGTACCTGGCGCTACGTTTAACCAAAGAATATCACTAGATAGCGTGCATAATTTCATCGCTATTGAAAATGATCATCTTACCTCACGGGATCAACTCGTACACCTTTCCCCTACATCGCCTTCTTATCTGTCTATGTTGTTCCCGAAACTGCCATCAATGAAAAAACAGTTTCTTCATAGGACGATGAAATAAAAGAATAAGAACGTAATATAGGATTTTTTAATTAGCATAATTTTTTTTAACTCCAATTTGTTCGTGTAATAACCTCGATATAAATTTCAAGTGCCGATATGTTTTTCTTGTCTGTTCTATTCGTGAGCACGTGCAAGACCATCTGTCACTATTTTGTCTGGGTCGCCTGTAGCCAGCTATTTATCAGGTCACACTTGTTCTGTATTCTGGCAATGATAATATGGGTTAGGGCTACAACTCTGCCAACGGCATTCCGTTTATCCACCCGCGCGTGTACCACGTCATTCTAATCTTCATCATCCTCATAAGACTAGTCCAAGTTTCGTGCCGGGATTGCCACGCATGCGTGTGTTGCATGGCGGCGGCGACTCGTTCACTGATTGCCTTTCCGTCTCGAGTGCAACGTATGATGCCTCAGTTTCAGAACGTGACCCGGGTACAATTTTCTCAGCCGCAAGTGATTGACGGTGGACATTTTAGTTGCCTCCAAATTGTATAAATATATGGAAAAAAATAGTCGTCTAGACATTACTAAGAGAATCACTTTCCAATTGTAATAAAAATATCGAAAACGTATAAACAAACTGTCCCAAAGGTGTTAAGTGTGTAATCAGAGAATCCTTCTCCCCTGTAGGATGAAATTGTTGTTTTTTTATAGGAGAGTATTATTTTTGATGCAATATCCTCCGCGTTTTTATTTCGATGCCTTGAACCAATACAAGCGAGCTCTCTTAATCTTATTGAATGAGTATGCACACGAATAATATTTGTAGATAATATTGTTTCAACTGCTGATGTAAATGACTGTTTTGGTTAAGGGGTAGAAACACTCCAGCTCTTGAAAACGGCTACCTTTAAGATTTTTTTAACGCGTACCATGACAGTCGTAAAAAATTGAGTTGAAAATCTTTATTATACACATTGTAAAAAAAATCTGCATTAAAATTAATATAAAAGTGTAGGAAGTCTTTTTACAGATACCGTTTATGAATTTTAATATTGTCGTTTAAAGATCAATGCACTGCTTTTCGAATGTCTAATAATCGTTCAGTAATATCGCAACACTTAAGTACTGGAAAAATCATATACGTATCGCAAGGTATCTATTATAAGCGTATTAAAATTAATATGCACAGATTGTATTTTTAAATTTAAAAAAAGTAAATTTGGCATTGAAAAGTGTATTAATTTAACGGTGTTAGGTTAGTGTAATTGTTATTATGTACGTTGTGCGTCTTTAATAAACTCTGTATGAATAATCGTTATTTTATAAAATTACACTACGTTTTGAATGTCTAAGTAATGTGTAGTAATACTGTAATACCAAAGTCCTGGAAAAAACATATACCTATTCAAAAATCAGTTGTGGATATATCAAAATTAATGCGGATAGATTTTAGTTTGTTTGGGTTTAATTAGACTTGACTGCTTGTTCTGTTAATTCACTACTTACTTATTTGTTTTTTTCTTAGGTACACACGCTTTTCGCATTTGTTACCCTATTCTTCCCCTCATTGTGACCCTCTTGCGGCCGCAGCCGACTTCCCCCTCTGTATTATATTCATCATGACATTTCTGTAAAGGGTATAGGGAAACTGCGGAAAACCTATACCAATACAGCCGGTCATCGAGTTCGCCCCCCAGTCGTGGAACTATTCTTATTTCGCTGCGAAATGCCGAAGAAAAATATCTCACGACGGAATATACGCGACTGGGATTCGAACCCGGGACCTCCCGGTCCACTGGTTTAATAGCGAGCACGCTAACCACTAGACCATCGCACCGGGTGTTCACCACTTACTTTAAATTTGGTGTTACTCGATACTTTTTTTTATGATTTGATTTAACATGCTGACCAAAGCACGAATTGCAAGTTTTCTGCACTGAATTATATATTAAATCAGACTATCAAAATAAACATATACTAAATCAGAAAATGTACATGCCTTCGTATTGTAAATGTCCTATTCATTTGCGAATTTTCTCCAGTCTATCATAATATTCATTGTACAAAAAATTGTATACTCCTGAACCAAGTATGGTAAAAATTAAGAGTCAGTTTGTAATTTTCTTACTTTGTCTATATTTTATATATTCAAAACGCTTGTTGTATTTTTCAACTAAGAATATTTATTTTTCTATTAGACGCCTTGAAAAATTGTAGATAGTGTATTAATATTCAATTCGTACGTATTACGAAATGTAAAACGAAATGTATGAAATGTAGGTCCGGTATTGAATTTTACAACACCGAAGCCTAAATATTCATTCATATACTAAGTTTTGAAATTTCATTTGCCATAGTATTGTAAAAGTATTTCGATTTCCATATTTCTTTAAACAGCGTTTTGTTATATTCAATGTGCAAGGTATTGTACTTTTCAACAGAATGAAGTTACAAATAATAGTCGTATTGCGATTTTAATACTTTTTGTGTAAATAATGAAATCATATACGTGTGTTGCATTAATCAAACAAATATTTGTATTATTATGATGCGCGTTGAAAATCTCTCCGCAGCATACTAGTATTCAATGTCCCATGTATTAAAATGTATACGAATCTATGAAAATTCATTCACATTAATGAAGTGCGAATTTGCGTTTCATATTCCGAGTTTAGACATTTTCAATTATAAAAGTATAGTAAATTTAATCACTTTTTTTACAGTGCATAGGTTAAAGTGTACGAACATTTTTTTTGTACTTTTTCGGATAAAAATGACGGCGTCAAAGTCCAAGACCACAGAGTAGGTACCTCTCATGCAAAGTATTCTGCGGCCGGGAAGATTTCTTCTTTAGCTTTTAACCTAAAACAAAAAACGAAAAAATCTTGAAAATATATTAAAAAAAGCTATGGAACTGCGTATGGAAATTGGAAATAACTTTCTTAAAAAAAGTAGAGCTGACTTGAATTGAAACTTTTGTTTTGAACAAAAAATGGCAGCAGTAGTGGTTTTTTTTAAAGGTCGCATCTGCGCTGTCTAAAAACCAGTCGCAAACTCCGTACGCAGTTCATGAAGAATGCATCTGAGAAGATACGTTCAAAATTTCTAGTGAATCGGTGTATATTTAGCTGAGTTACATTTCTGGCCAGTTAAAAAAACATGGTAGGATTTGGACATTTGGCCTTCCAAATTAATATTGTCCTCTTTTTTTTTGCCGATTTCAAAGATTGTCGAGCAGCTTTTGCATCATCAGCTAGCGATCTCTCAGAAATCGCACTGTACTGGGGCAAAAGGGATTGATGCGTGCAGCGGGGTGCCTTGATAACATTTATAAAAATGACCTCCTTGGAATTCTTTCGACTTTTAAAACCTGTTGTTTCTTGTTTTCGCGACGCTGAAGCATCTTTTAAGAGAAAAAAAAATAAAATTGATGTTTCGAAAATCCTCGAGTTGCTTTACCCCGCAAAATTTTCCGAAAATGTACGGACTTTGTATTTTCAATTCTAGCTCGTATTTTTCGCGCATACATTTTGCTTGTGAAGCATCAATCTTTTTTTATTCCACATGCGCTTTGGCAATGAGAAAAATCAACTTTCGGCTGAAGTTGTTTAACACAATCTTCCGCAATTTCAACATACTTTGTTATGGAGCCGGACGAAAGAAATATGTAAAAAATGGTCTCAAGTATCTCTAGACGGACACGTCAATAAAACTAAGCCTCGATGTTTTATACGTGTTACTCGTATATGATGCGTTTTATGATTGAGGCTTTTTCACGTCAAGTAAATTGCTTGCATTCTACGTTTTAACACTTAGCTTTTCAGAGTAATTACCAAAGAATCAACAGCTTCACGTGAAAAATGAAGTGCAATGTCCTAGTCGAAAAAAGCCCCGCCATTTTTCATCCCGATAAACAAGCATTGTCACAAGTGTCCAAAAAGCAAATTACTTCGATGGCGTTATAAAATAAAATAAATTCTTGATTTCCCTCGTACTGTGAAACTAGTGAATGAGCATGGGCAACCAAACTTTTCTTGTCAGCACCAATAGTCAATTACGAATTGCGTCAATTGTGTCTTTTGTAATTAATAAAATTCCTCGAGATGTAGCATTCAGAAGACGATGCACTCAAAAACTAACTTGGGCTGACGAAATCTTTTATAGGGGAATGCTAGCGAAGTTTTTATTGAAAAAATGGAATATTCGGTTATTTCAAGCAATATTTACTCCATCAAACTAACGAATACTTAGAGTAATAATATATTTTAGAGTTTTATCTTAATATTAAATTGGCCAACTGTCAATGGACAATTTCGTTGATCCAAGTGATTTTTCTTCCTTGTAGGATTGTAGAAAAATGATTACTGCATATTTTTCGTTGACTCTATCGTCGTACTCAAGGTATTCCTTTCACGGAGGGGCGTGTTTTGTGGGGGCATAAGCAGGTCCCTTCTGAATAATCAGTAAGTTACAGCGGCGCTTGATAAAAATTAAGTTACAATCAATTATTATACCCAACGATAAAATGAAATAAAAAACATGGCGCCTCTAACTCACACCCCTAAAAAAAGTGTCCTCGTGGTGATCAGGATAACTCATGATAGCTTTATCTGAAATTGAAAAACCTATTTTTTTCTGTTAGTAGATAAGTATAGCTCGTGATTGAACGAAGATTTATTTTCTCAATTGAAGTTTGAATTTTTGGCAGAGTTGTATGCAAGATAGTTCAATTTTTGGTACAATTTACACTACGTATAGCCACGTAAAATTAGTTGTAATTGAAAAAAAAAACGTTCGTCAATCACTAGTCAATGCTATTTATTTTGAAGAACTGTGCAAAACTTCGATAAGATCGGGGCATTAATTTTTGAGAAATCGTGTCCACCGACTTCAAAAATAGTGTTTTGAGAAAAATGCGATATACCCAACAGGGTGAATTTCCAAAGGCTCTCTCTCCTATAATTTTACTCCGATTGACTTAAAACTTTGCGAGAAGATTCTAGACATATTGTACTATTAGATAATAAAATAAAATAAATAGATTCTTTGAAATTGTCAAACCCACGTAAACCCCCAAAAGTTCGGTAACTTGGCTTCCAATGCTGGGATGTATTTTTACCCGATTATAGACTAAAACCAGTTAATTGTTGAATATTCGTGTCCGTGAAAGGAATACTTTAAGGGCACTATGTTTCGAATTAAGTTGTCGAATATGAAGACGTCGAGTTTGAGACACATTCTCACTATAACAATAAGTAGATATACATAGCAGTAGCAGATGCGGGATTTGACAACGACGACGAAGTTAGAATCCTTGTATACAGCGAGTTGAGGGCCAGCGCATATGCGGCTAAATATGCTCCAAGTTATACACATCTACGCACACAAATATGTATATAGACATGAGGCCACTGTATATAAAACTCCATCTCTAGTTTTTTAGTGCCTGCACGCGCCGAAATGTTGCTGCACTACTGATCGGTCTGCGCGGAACCAGAAAACGCCTGGGTTGCGTTTCATACGCGGGCCACTCCACATTAAGACGAACAAATTTTTGGCTCCAGGCCAAAGCCGAATAAAAAAAAAACCCTGTGGGTTGTTTTAAAAAGTCAATATGACAAGTTTATCGCACATTGGACGACCACTTTAAATGAACATTTCATGATAACAAAAAATAACCATATTATGCAGTGAGAGAGAGAGAGCTCCTTCTTGTCTTTCCTTATTTTCAAGTTTTCACAACGAACATTTAAATCCCGTTCGTTTTTACTGGTACTCAGAAAATGTTAATGTGCCTTCTGTCTTTCTTTTTATTACTCTGCGATTCTTTTCTTTTGCAGATCTACGTTGCGGATCCCTAATGAGGATTCTAAAAAACGACTTGAGAGATTTTCGTAGTCGAAATCCACCAAAAAATTGGGTAATTAAAAAAAATGATTGCCTTTCAACGATGCAAACTACATGAGCATAATAAATTTGAACGATAAAAGAATCGTCTTTGCGGGAGAATTTTTTCTTACGATACAGACGAACGATCTAATTTGGCCGATTAAACTTCGTTCTTAATCAAACCGATAAACTTACACGATTGACGCAGAACTTCTCCGGCTGTCATGCCGAAATGAACATAGCAAAGAGAACAGTTTCATATAACGGTGAAGCGGTGATAGGCATGATGTAACGATTGGTGCGATAATTCTCGTACGATTCACATTTTTGTAAACTTTAATTGCAAATCTGTGAGTTGTTATCTCAATAGAAAAAAACCTATTTTTCGCGTAAAAATTGCTTCGTAATTGGAAGAAGCATCCGTTAAGCATCCGTCCGCGTACATTGCATCTAAAATTGAGCAAAATGATAATGCCAATGAATGGCTTGTTATCTGATAAAGCGGTAGTACATTGTGAAGGTTCCTCAAAATTGTTGACTTCTGGCCAAAAATCATTCTAATTTGCGGGGAGCATCCTGTACGTCTGCGTCTACATTGGCGTGTATGTATGTGAGTATGGCCAAGTCTTTCTGCGAACTCCTCGTCATCTCGAAATATATATTTTCTCCTGCTGTATAGACAACACCTATGCTATGATCTTTAATGGCTCGTCTATTTTTCTTCGCATTTATCTCCGTCGTTGAGTCTGTAATAAGTGTCTTGGTTTTTCTTCTATCTAGAAGCAGTTCCATATGCCAAGTAACCCCCCATTTCGTCCAACGTATAATGCCCTGTGTGGTGAAGATTTATTTTTAACGACCAAAGTTTATTTGGAGAGGACGTACTTTCTCGCATGCCTGAAGCTAGCTGCACTTTGCAGGTATCCCAGATCTAGTAGATTAGTTTTCGATTTCACTTTTATTTTCAGATTGAGACCAATTAAAATGTCGAACTGTTGAAACGTTGCGGGGACATTTGTTCAATCCGAAAAAAGGTACCGGGACCAAGTGTGTGGAAGAATGTTGGGTAAAAAGTATTAGCAAACTAAAAAGACACGGAAAGTGGCATGTCTTTCGTAGGTTGCTCCAAAATCCAATCAACATTCTTGAATTGGAAACGAGAATGTCAATGTCATGAGTAAAAAAAATGCAATGCAGAGGCGGTAGAGTTTTAAGAACAGGGGTTCAAATTTGAGGAATATGCGGAGGAACCTCGGTAGTTCGGTGTGCAAGGGAAGGTATAAAAAATCGAATTATAGAGATTTCGCGTTATCGGAGTTTTCGCGTAAAAGCAATCGATCGAACAAAAGTCGACGTGTCAATGTAAATATCTATCTAAACATCGATTCTTAAATTATTTACTACGCTTGTAAATAAATAGCAAAAACGAGCAATATTGATGTTTCCAATGGACATTACGTACATTGTATACCTACCCAAAAGATGTGTTGAATCAATAAATCTGTAAAAGGAGCTACACTTTATCTACGAACCTTTCTTGTGTAATAAATGGAAGGAAAAAGAACAAATTGAAAAAATCCATGGCACCAGTTGGCGTGGTTCTGAAATATGCATGCATTAAGCAAAGTAGTTCGATTTTTTGTCCATTTGGTTGTTTTCACTTGACTTCCTATTCTGCATTTCCACTATTACAATTGGAAACAGCACCACGTTTTTAATTAAAAAAAAAACACATTGCATTAGGATTCGATTACGCCGTTAATTGAATTTAATTATAAAAGAAAGAAGATAATTATGTATAAGTGGGGCACCACCCCAAATTCGATGGAAATTTTATTTTCGTTATGAAGTTGTTGATTTTATTACAATAAGTGATATTACGTCATTTTCTATTAATTCCATAAGTTATGGGGTTTTGAAGTTCCCGGAAACACGTGATAAAATAGGGCATTTTTCAACATTTTAACGCGTATACTGGTCGTAGGGGGATTCATAGAAAAAGTCTTTCCGAAACAAAAACGCACGCACTTTTATTCATAACAATAGCTAGAAAAAAATGTAGACGAATTTGGTCCGATTTCCAGTCTCGTCTTTAGAATCGTCTATTTTAACAAATTTTCAACTGGAGTTATGGGGGAGTGGGGGAAGTGACCACTGCATTTTTTTTCATTTTTGCATTCAGGAAGGCTTCTTTTATAAATCACCCCCCACCCCCTATATAAGCGTCGAAATTTTCGACAATGCCCCATTTTATCACGCGTTTCCGAAAACTTCAAAACCCCATAACTTATGGAATTAATAAAAAATGTCGGCCTCCCCCGTCGGAATATCATTAGTGGTGACCGATTAAAGCAGTTTATGCTAAAAAAATGTCGACATTGAAATTGGAGTGGTGCGCGACTTATGCATAGTTACCAAAAAGAATCACAATATATTAGAATTAGAATGTAATAGTTCGCCGAAGTTATCCACTCATAAGTACCAAGTAGCCTTTTGTTTTCAATTTCATATCTTTTTTTTTTGTTGATAAATGAAGCTGGCTAATACACAGGTTATAAATAAATACGTGGATTTATTCTTCTGTGTGATATACTTTTTATTTGACAGTGACAGTGGCAGCGAGGCGGATATAATCATCTCTCTCGAACTCATTATCTCCAGACCAGTGAAAAAGTGATTAATGTGTGCGAAATATTTGTGTGCGCTAACGTCATACGGTAAAACATTTATGCCTTCGTACGACATTTTTTGACGCAATATCGTCAATACATCGACAACTACAATTGTTTGTCCCAATGCGAAAACAAGAAATACGATGCCTTCGAGTTTTTGTCAAGACACATACTTTACATTATCAATTGATCAACAATTTGCAAAGTCACAGAGAGGGTTAAAATAGGCTGCCGCGGGAAATAT
Organism: Ophion ellenae; assembly: GCA_963210295.1. NCBI lineage: Eukaryota > Metazoa > Arthropoda > Insecta > Hymenoptera > Ichneumonidae > Ophion > Ophion ellenae. Next base: position 520,998 of record OY723391.1, read on the forward strand.
AGTAAGAGTTTAATAAGCTGTCGTCGGTAAATCTACTTGTCTCGAACTGCTGCTGTGACACTTGTTTTAAAAAGTTCGTAATTTCTTTTTGAGATGGGCCACAGCTCGCATCTTATCGTCATTACAATAGGTATTTATCACTTCAAGTTATCGAGTCTGTATGCAAAAATGTCAGTGTCGAGACTTTGAGTTATGGAGTTTAAACTCGAATGGCATTATAGACTTCAAATAAGTACCCAAGTGTAGTGAGAAAAATGAATTGCCTAAATACACTAAACGCGATACATTTGCTACATGGGTGTTTCTCTACTAATCGAATGCGTGTTTTTTTTCCTTAAAAATACAAAACACAGTATGTACAACGGAAGGCACTATTAAATTAAACATATATCTTTAAAAAGCCGACACATTTTATCCTTATTTTGCAACTTATTGACGATCTTGTGAAGATTTGTGACAGGGGACTATTTGAGTTTAAAAAGTGTGTTTTTTTCATTGCATTTAACTAATCAAATGTTTTAATTTTTTGTTCAAACTTTATCACAGCTTATGCCGTATAAAGAATGAACAAACAAATAGAAAACAAATGCTGAATTATTAATTTTTTATCGGTACCACATATTTTTACTTAATTTTCTTTATAAAAATAAGTCTCCCAACGTACTTACAGCATAACTGTAATTAAACTGATTAAACTCAACTTGTTACTTTGAAAACGTGTTCATTATTAAGCCTCTTACTTTAAAAAATAACAAGGTCAGTCATGTCATAATCTTCATAAAGGAAAGTTATCTGCTTCTGACAAAACAAACATTAGCTTACACCATAAATATCACAATCAACATCTTGCTACTACTACGTTTAGTAGTAAGTAATTAAATAATAGTTGACGAAATGTTCAATAACATTTAGGCATAATTTCGGTCTGATTTTATCAATGGTGCATCCTATTGCTTCCTTGAACTCCGGAGTGGTCTGTGGACCATTGGCATACACTTTTCCTTTCAGAAACCCCCAAAGAAAGAAATCAATCGCACGATCTTCTTGTTGAAATAATATGTCTTTCAAGTTCATGCAGTCTATGCCATCTATCGGATATTGCATTCCACACAAAAGCCTCCATGTTTGTACCTTATATAAAAATAAAAATATTCGTACTTTTCAAATAAATAATACGTTTCATTAATAAATTAAAATGTCAGGTCATTTTGAAACACCCGTTATTAGTTTGGAGAGATTACAATTTCATTTACTTCTCTGAAAACATCTATGAGACTTAAAGAAATGATCATTTTTGAGCGTACCTTAAATTAATTTAATTTAAATGAACTTTTCCACCAGAGCCAACTTTGGAAAAATTATTCATTCAAATCGAATACGATTTTTGGTAGAGCATTCATTCATCAAATTCAATTATAATCGAGATTCCTCATTAGAATCCCACGTACGGATCCAATTTGAATCCTAAGGGCTTGCCACATTGAGGATAGAAGTTCGTCCTGTGAGTTGTACCACTTACAGAAGTGCTATACTTACAGCGTGCACTTACGCTTATGATTTTGTGATACTTGTGAAATAACCCTTTGCACTGTAGGCCTTTTTCGCTCCCCTGTGTACATTTTTCTGTCTCTTTGTCTATCAGGAAATTACGAGCAAGCGTATGTATACACTCATGTACTACCTTAGCAAGTAGATAACCAACAAACAATATGTTGTCGAAATACTAAATTGAGCACACTCTCGATGTTACCTCCTCAAGGACTCCAAAAATGCCGAAACGTCATTTTTAATTTCCTCGTGTGTTCCTGGTAATTTCCTGATGTATTCCCTACAACCTACCTGGTCATTTACCGCTTGTTCTCCAGCCCGTTCCTGATCAGTTCCCCAGAAGGGGAACGGCGGATCGGGACCCAGTCTTAGACCCGTTACATTGCAACATATTTCAGGGTGGAAGGCCCGAGCAGAGCCTGCTATAATCTAGCGAAGGCAGGCCAGGGGCAGTTCTTTTCCCCGACTCAAATATTTACACGGGTACATCGACCATCTAGAGTATTCACCGACTCTTTCGCCATTTATAATGGCCGAACGACGACGTAAGTGGGTTCGTCTTTCGCAATTGATTTTCAGTCCGGAAGTTTTTCATATACCCGTCCATTCGATTTGGGTAAAGTGAACGGATATCGTGTATTCATTGTTGAACTGGGCGATTAGGCATATGAAGCGACACCGTATAATCGAGAACAGTAGCCGGGAGCCATGCAAATGGGCCAGCATTTAGCTGAAGTAATAAAGGCAATTGCGCAGATACAGACGCTCGATGTGTGGGAATCAAATCATTGTACTAATTGCATCTGGAACGTGTGACTCCATTTGCGTAATTTGTAACATTCAACGAGTTATATGCATATTGGTATGGTACATATGCATATATATATATATATATATATATATATATATATATATATATATATATATATATAATGTGTGTCCTCGGCTTTGGCGTCTATTGGATCGTGGTACGTCATTGCTTTACTCCGCGAGGCACACTCACCTGGGTTATTGATAATTGAAGCAAAATATCCAACGCGCGAGTGCGATTGCGAAATTTAAAAAACGTTCGGCGATATTCATCTGTCGAAACAAAAATCGAAACCCCAACTTCCGTGTCTGTTATGCTAGAGAATTTTTCGCCAATACGTACGCTTCAAAACGATGGTTATTCACTCAGACACCAACAACTACGTTGCGATTTGAAATAATGAAGCTGATTCACCAACTTTAACAATTAATAACTCGGAAACTGTACGTTAAATCTCGTGAGAACTCCGCATACGCATGGACGAAGGTCTCAACAATGGTATAAAAGAATTCGGGCTTTTATCTTGTACTCGCTCCAATCATCGAACCTCCTCAACTAGAACAAGAGGAGAAGTCGTATTTCGATAAAACATCTATCCGTCGGTCTGTCTGTACGTTTGCGTGCTTATAACTCGGGAAGTAGGGTAGACTGGGTACAATTTTCAGTTGATCTCCCATAACGTTGCAATTGTGATATGAGACGTGCAAATAAAATGCTTTATATTAAAGACTGGAAAGCTGCCTTCAAATCGAAATCACAATTAGGTGCCCATCTCTTACAGAATATGAGGTAAAGCTCGTTTTGTAAAACATGTGCCACTGATACAACCGTACATCGTACAACCAAACCAGGGGCGGTTGTAACACATCCCAATAACACACAGCGCATTTATTGTGATCGCTTTTAGAATTAAAAACACGTATTGACGTACTTTCAAACTACTTTACGTTTATTATTACTTAGGTAAATTTTGTATAGTCCTATATAATCAGTCACATTAATGAGATCAACGTTGGTATATTTAAAAAGCCTTAAAAAGGATAAAAGCTTTCAATTGATGAAGATAATTGTTTATCGAATCAACGAAACGCTTCTTAAACAATTGAAGGGGTCATCGCAGTGTAACGGGGCGATAAGTAGCTGATTTTCGCGATTTTTTAATTGATGGTTAAAATACGCGAATCGGTCTGATTTTCTTTATGTCAAATCAAAGCACTCATGAAGAACACGAAATAAATTTTTAAACGATTATTTTTATTTTTTTCACCTTCGTTAAATGGTTAAAAATGTCTTCGAAAAAGGAGTCCTCATGGTGTACACGATTGTGGCCGTAAATACTATCTGAAACAAAATTTGTAAAAAGATTATTAATCAGTATGAAAGCCGCTATCTTGCTATGGAGGTTTTTAAAAAATCAAAATTGACCAAGTGGTGGCAGTTAGAAAAAAAAAACATCGAATTTAGCCCGTTTTTTCCACCGTGTGTCGTTAAAAAAACATGAAGATTAAAAAAAGCTTCCACAGCAAGATAAAGAATCGCGTGAAGAATGCTGTGACAAAATTTGAGACGGATAGCTTGAAAACTCTTTCTTTGAGAGTGTACACCGTTTTGAAAAACGACATTTCGAGAAAAACGCGTCTAAAATTTCGAGTGCGGAATTTTCATATAAATCGTCTGCTTATGATCAATCGGCAATGCCAGGTCCGTGTTTATAACCGTTTATACTATCGAAAAAAGCACAAAAAAATCGTAAAAACAAATCAGAATTCCCAAGAACACTTAATCAGATCAGTCGCAATTATGGCAAATATAATGGCGACTACCGCCAGTACACTCCAAGTGAGGCCAGGGTTGACTTTGCCATCTAAATTGTGAAAAATAAGAACGTTAGTAATGTTACAACCGCACCCACGAAAATCGTTGCAATCGTACGGACCCCCCCCCCCCCCCCCCGCTTTCGACAAAAGAAAAACTATCGCAGTGACCAAGAAATGCAATGTACAAATACACAGTTACTTGTTTGCTAAGCTCCAAAGTTCAATCATTATTCAGAAAATTACCCAATACGCCAACTGTTATATCAACGAAGTAATATAAAAAAGAAATTGACCAAAAAGGCTTACTTTTGACCGAAAAAAAATTCAATGGGCCCGTCTGCGAGCGTCAGTTTTGCGGGAAGTGGCGCGTAGCACTGCCAAGCGTGTTGAGGTTTGCAAGACGTGCGTCTTTCCCCTTGTACCCCTCTTTGCAACCCTTATACTTTCGTGAATATTTGCAGCGTTTCAATCGTACCCAGTCTACCCTACTGGATCGATTTCGATTAATCTATCACAGCACAGCTTAGAGAGTGGATTTGTCATCACTAGGATTCAAGGCGGGCGACGCTGAGGGCATAGCTAGTATATGTGGGTGATTCTCCCGAAATTACCACTTTGCTGGACAACCAAATTTATAAACAAAAATATTGCATGTTTACATTTAAAAATTGCAATCGACTTTCGTTCTAATCGATCAAATATAATTCTCTATGGATCACACTGATTTTTCAGATTCGAGAGATTTATCATGATCGAAAGAAATAGTAGGACCAGGAAATGTTGCAAACCTTTTCCTATCAAGTTTTTATTGATTTATTAATATCTTCTTTTCCGTTTTCTTTGAATATTGATCGCGCTTTTTTTGTTACATTTCTCTCTTTCTACAGGATGCTGTTAAAGCCTTTCGTATTTACGTTTTTCAGCTTCTCTATTCTCTACGGAGCCTTTCTTCTTTCGATAGCGGCATGGCAATAATCTAAGAGAATCATTTTCATGTAACCTCATGTATATCCACACATGCGTTACCAAGATGGTGTCACTCCTCTGGCGCATCTATCACGATTCGGATCTCACATGACAGAAGGAACCCGGAGGAATGACACTTCAAACGGATTTTTATGCAGAGCGCGACTTTCTAACCTATTTCTACGTTTTTCTAACCTCAAAGTATGGCGGTGAGTAGGTGTCTTAAAGTTCCACTTGGACAGCTAAAGAGTGACTTATATTATTGAAAAACTATACAGTTAAGAATGACACCTGTGACACCACCTCATAACACACAAGGTCTGTGGAAAAAAGAATAAGCTAGAAAAATGATACGACACAGTCAGTCCCTTTGGAAAATTAGATGTAGAAGGCACTGCTCTGGCAAGCATGATCAGCTAGCGTCACCCGTCGCACAATATATAAATTGATTTACAGCTCTCCAGAGGAATGATTAAGAAAAACGGCTGCAAAATTTCGTTATTTATTGTAAGATACCTGTGCTTATTATTCTCTTCATTTTTCAGGGAGAAATTAGATAAATGCCCAACGGTTTCACTGAACCTTTTTTCTGACCTTTTTGAATTTTTAGTACCTCTTCAGCTTGCTAGTGTATATGAAGTCTGGATAGTTACCCTTCAGAGGAATGATTTTCATACCCAACATACAGAAAAAAAGGATAACGACGATTTTTCTGCCAAATTTGTGTTGTAGGAACATTTTGAAATAGTTCAGACTGTTGTATACCAAACAAACCTACAAAGTAATCGAATAGCGTTTTTTAAAAAAGACAAATTACACGCGAAATGATAATTTCGGGAGAATTACGTATATATATATATATATATACTGGAGAAAAGGTTGCGGAACGATTTTTAATGCCATTTCGCCGATAGTTGACATAAATGAATTTACTAAACAGCATTTTAAAGGGGAGAAATTCACCTTCGTGCCTTTTTTTTAAATTTTTGCCTATTTTTTTACGACTAGTATTCTTTTTCTAAAACGACCATTTTTGGCCGTTTGAGGCTGTTGATTGGCGTTGATGAGGCTGAAATCGATCAATAGTAAAACCGAATACTGGAATCAATTAGGCTGAAGTTTCATTAATTTGGGCATATTTTGGAGTCAATTTCCACGACATAATAAAAAACAGTCGAATAGAATGAATAATTCCACGTATGTGGTTGCTATGCTAGTGTTTAATGATCAATTGCTGTAAAGCATTATTTTATACAAATATTATTATTAAAATATAATTACAAAGAAATAGTAAAAGTAATATTCCTATTAAGAAAAAATTGAAGTTTTGTGGTGGTTTGTGGAGTGACGGTAGCCGCAAGTTTAAAAAATAAGGCAGAAATTGTCTTTTGCGGCTCAGGGACGTGAGATGTTACTATTTTTTCTCGAAAACCCTAGAAGTTATGGAAGTCAAACGTAACTTATCGCTAGCTCTTATCATATAAAACAAGATAGCACGAACACCTTATGATGTCCCATTTCAATGTAAACATTCGAGGAATAATTGACATACTATTTCATGGTTAACCGGCTCAAGTACTAGAGATAGCAAAATTATAGTTTCACAGTCTAACGGTAAACTCCCTAATGCATCAATAATTCTGAAAACGTATTTCAACACAAATATTTTTCAGTAACGTTTTTTCAAACCCTATAATTAAAAATATTAAAAGCAAGCGGTGATTACGAAATTAGCAAAAATATTATAATTTCTCCGTTTGGTAATTATGGAAATTCATTTTTCGGGTTTTTTATTGTTATTCCCATGAAATGTGCTCTTAAGGGGACTGCTCACTTTAGACGCTAAAAAAGGCTATTTTCATGATTTTTTTTGATAAGTTTACATTATAGATATTGGTATAAAAGTTGTTACACTTAATAAATACACTTTCGAAAAAATTAAAAAAATTTATTTATTTATTTAAGTCACTATTGATAGAAGAAAATGGGAATTAAAAAAATGTGCAAAAAAATTGTCGGTCTGCTCTGTTGATGAAATCTCGATCATCCGAAACAAAAAATCAAACGGTTTTAGATTCAGTATGTTAATGGCTATAGCGTATATTATACGATTTTTGATATATGCAAAAATAACAAAAGGGCGGACGTTTTTCGAAAAAAAACGTGTTTTTTAACCGTTTTTGGCAAAAAAATTGTAAATATTAAAATTTCAAAAAATCCTTGATATGCGCTATAGCTATAGTTGTAAAGAATATGTGGTTAAAATTTCATAAGGATCGGTTCAGTAGTTTCGAAAATTCTATCAACAAACCGTCGAAAAACGCTGTTTCGAGAAAAACGCGTTTAAAGTGTTTTTGGGTTACATAAATACATAACATTAAATAAAATGTATTTATTAAGTGTAACCGTTTTATATCAAAATCTATAATATAAACCTATCAAAAGTTCATGAAAGTAGCCTTTTTTAGCGTCTCAAGTGAGAAGACCCCTTAAAAATTTAATAAACAATTGATTCAGATGGCCTGTTTGCATTCATCGTTGATAACAGCTCAATTTAAGGCAAAATGTTTGGTCAATATTTAAGAGTTGGTTCATCGAACTACGAAATGTTCGTCTATTCAAAACCATGGAAACATTTAAACAGGTTGTTCGTTAAGTCGCCCTCACAGTACAATGTAATGAGATAAAAATTGAAAAAAGGTAACATGTCAAGGAGGTTTTCATCTTTAACCGTGTTGAATACATTCCTCGAAAATGTTCAGGTCTTCCTAGGGACGTTTTTTTCGGTCAAAAATCACCTTCATCGCCTTCCGCATGAGGATTAAATCATTCTCGAACAAAAAAAAAACAACAGACAAATCCTGTGACGTACTTTGAAGAACAGCCTCAAAGTTTACGAAAATAAAAAAATACTATCTCCAAATTCGATATTCGCAACAATCGCGTTTCCGAATTAAAACCCTTGAATATTGATTCTCAAAGCAAAGTTTGAAAAATCGTGTCTCTACTTCGAAAACTAAACAAATCGGGTTTAGTAGTCCAAAGTTCGTGAAAAAATATCGAAACTCGTGTCCCCGAGGCCAGAAGAATTCTCAAACACGTGTCTATCAGTCAAGAATATAAAACTCGGTATTCCGATATCAAGAATTTAAAGACTCGACGGTCATCAAATAAAAGAATCGCAATGTTTACACAAGTAAAACATTTGGAGAATTGCGTTTTTCAATTGAACATTGGAATAAATCACATCTCCGGAGCGATATTTTCAAAAACCCCTGTCTGAAGTTGAAAACCGTGAAAAATCGAGTCTCGTGATATAAAAATGTAAGAGCCATTGTGGAAAACCGTTATCCCGTAAACAAATTCTCATGAAATCTAATCATTTTGAATACCCACCCATGCGTCTAGAAAACAAGACACGACGCTGAGTACAAAATTGAAAAGTCACAACATGTGTAAAAAGATTGAAAAATAATATTATTCAATCCGAACAGTTCGTGTCTCCTGGTGAAGATTATAAAAAGGGGAGATACCTTGAGACCAGGAAAAAATTTGCCGATTTTCATGTTTTTTTTTTTTAGAGGAAAGATTTCTTCGCCATTTTTCAGACTTAGGGTTTGATTACCATTTTTGGCTGTTACATGGTATTTTTATTTATTTAAATAATGGCGCTGCTATGGCATGGTCTTCAAACCTGGCATCACGTGTAGTTGAACCATTAATCGGCCGATTCTGATGAAATTTGGTACAAATCTTTCCAACCTTATTGTCTAAAACATAATCCTAAATGTTAAACATTTTTTTCAAGAATTATTTTATTACAAAATGTAGCCATTTTTTTTTCCAGAAAATGCAATCTTTTAATTTCAAAGTGCACCATTTATTTGATTTTCAACATTTCTCGCTTTTTCTTGGTTCATATTCTGAGTATGAGTGTCAATGAATGAAAAGCCTTCGTTGGTTTTTTTTTCGAATTAATCCCGCCGACGCTATTTTTTAAGAAAAATAAAAAAATACCACCTAACAGCCAAAAGTAGTAACAAAACTGACCGAAACGAAATAGAGCGTGCCATTTTTCAAGATTGATAAAAAAAATACCACGTATCAGCCAAAAGTAGTAATAAAACATATCCTAAGTCTAAAAAAAGCGAAGAAATCTTCCCATTAAAAAAAATCATGTAAATCGGCAATTTTTTGCTCACCTGAAGGTATCTCCTCCCTTAAGGTTCGCAGCACCTTGGAGAGGACGAGCCCCCGCTCCGGTTCACCATGTACATCGTCTATATGTAGTTTAAGTACGGTACAGTGCGGTTTAGTTCGCTTGAGTGCGGCGAGAAGTCAGCGACGCGATGTGGGTGTGACCCAGTTTAAGAGAGTTTCACTTTCCTGCAACGTAGCGCGCTCGCGAGCGCATTCACGGAGATGGCATAGAGGATTCGACCCCCGGCATAGTTACGTCATGCATTGTTATGCCGGCCGTAACAACGTGTACGACGATTAACGCGGGCCAAACCATTCGAGGATTCGAACCAGAGAAACGAAAAAATATAGGTCAATCGGTCGCTGACGTAGCTAATTACTATTTTTTTTCTAAGTGAAATGTATGATCTTTTTTTTTTAACTGTCAGAAATAATCACGAATTCTTTCTAATCCCAACTGGCCGTGTAAAATCCACTGATAGGATTCTGAACATTGGCGAGAATGAAGACTACGCCGTCTAATGTATTAAATAAATTGAAAATATGACATCTTCCAACCCGTCGTACCAGAACAGCAATCGGAGTGGGCATTGCATTGGATCCCTATACTAAAACGTCACGTTCGTACATTGGAATCTCATCGAGATTCCCCATTGCAATCCAATGTCCAAATCCGATTTGAATCCAACAGGACTCCCACATTATCGAACAGAATCCGATATGATTTTTCATAGACCCCATCGCATTCTGTACGTTGAATTTTCCAAACAAAATATATAGATATACAAAATGAGTGGATCTTAAAAAGTATAAATCGTATCTTAATAAAGTATTACTCGCTTTAAAAAAGTATATCTTCAAAAACGGTTTGAATCGCATCACTAAAAATCCACTGTAATTACCGTTAGTTCTTTGCTTGACTGCACTGCGACATATAATATCGCCACACGCATACACGCTCACGTAGCGTGCTGGTTATGTTTCAATGCGCTCAGTTTTGTCTCCCGAGTTTTCACATATTTTCGATTCGAACGTGGCATGAGTTTTCAAACGGCGCTCATCAAGGAACAGTGTACAATCCAATTGGATCTCAATGAGGATTCCCCTATATGCGGTGCCGCTGACAAATCTCACATGGACATGTGGGCACAACTTGGAACTCCCAACAAATTTGTACACGGGATTACGAAAAGATTTTTTTGTGGCAGATCGAACAGAATCCGATTGAGAATTTGAAATAGAACAATTCTCAAACAACGTCAATTAGGAAATAGCGTAAAATCCACTTGGATTCCAATGTAGACTCTCTAGGTACGGCGTCCCCATTAAATTCCTATAGGGATATGGTGGGGAATTTCTGCAAAGAATGTCGTGGAAAACGAAAAAAACGTTCTTCCAAACGTCAATTTTTTGAAAACTTTAACATTTCTTAACTTTATGTTTGACTTTTTGTATATATTTCCTGAGTTCCGAAGTATGTCCAAAGCTACACTGTACCGCATTTGTCGTGGGTACGGGGAAACTGTGGAAACGTCATACCGGTATACACAGACTTTTACTCAAATTTACACCAAGGCCTCAGAAGTATGGACCATCCGCTGACTGGCTTATGCGCCAGCCGGTGCACGACTAATTGTAAGCGATCACCACTCCGAGTTTCGGCCATGCACAACGTTGTTTAACTCGAAGGACCGCCGGAGCTGAATCGGGGCCGGGTTGAAATGCCGAACTTTGAATGATCAGAACGCTCAAAACTCCGAAAGAATTTTACCCGAAAGACCAAAACTCCGAAAATCTGAACACCGTCAAAATAATTCAGCTATGGAAGTTTTAAAAGTTTCATAATTTTCAATAAATCGACGAATAAATCTAAACCTTCAAAAAATTTCAAAACTTCCCGTTTTTAATTCGAGACTATTAGTGGCAAAGCTAGCAACTTTCATACATATCGTCTGGAGCAATTATTTAAAATGCTTATCCCAACGCCGTTTTCTTAGTATCACGATTAAGTGCGTCCAAATTTTACCGTAAAAAACCCCAGACCGCACGGTCAATCACGCGTAGGTAGAGTAAGAAATGCAAATGTAACAAATACACAACTCTCGACTGCTACAGTATGCTGCTATATCGGTGGCAAACAATGCTTTGAAATATCATATTATGAGAAAACGTTTCATTAATTAATATTTCATTCTTTCTAAACACTTACGTACAATTGCTTTGTGCTTAATTAGAAATTATGCATTTTTATTTAATATTAATAACTTTAAAATTGAAATACAAACGAATCAACGTGTATTTTTTTGAAAGGTTGGAAGTTTCAACAAGGCGCATGAATTTTAGGTGGAAGGTTAGCTGCAGCGTATGTTAATATGAAATAGTATATAATCGATAGTCAGTCTGATTCCCATACAGCAAAATACGTCCAAACGAGCTGTACTTATCAAAAAAAAGTTCTCCGCTTCAGCGCAGTTGCAATAGACAACCGCGCGTTCAATGAGCTATAAATACAATTCTCAATTCATAGAAAACTTGTGCAAAATTTGGGAATTTGCAAAAAAAGCAAAGTTATCGTCTGGTCTATGTTCAAAATTTTTTTATGGGACGACTGAATTTGATAAAGGGTTCTACGCGTGGACGTATTGAGTGGCAGTAATACAGCAATACGGCAGACGGGTATATGGGGAAGAGCACTAGTTATCTCAGATTTCAATTATTTTGAATATAGCAACATTACCATTGCTCGAAAACTCATTTTTTAAACGTTTTTTTTCTGTATTAGGTTGTTACATATGAAACCGCCCATTTTTAAGGGAACGCAAAGATCGCGGTTCGGTAGTAAATCGACGAGCTGGTTTATTCACAGTATCGCTTATCGAAACCGACACCTATGACCCCTCTTTCGGCCAACAATCGGATTCCATGCAGGAAGAACTCGGATTCTGTAGAGGTAATCCAGCCATCTGGCCATTTTTTCACTTTTGCATACGAGGTGGCGTGCCGAGCCGCAATCCCCGACTGCATCGACTGGAACAAATGGTAACCGGATGGCGCGATGTCTGGGGAATATGGCGAATGGAAGAGGATTTCCCAGTTCACTCACTCCGAATATTTCTTAACCGCTTGAGTAATATGCGGCTTGGCATTGTCATGATGCAAAATCAACTTGTCGCGGCGATTCTCCCATCACGACCTCTTCTAATGCAGAACTCGCTTCAAACGCATTAGTTGCAGCCAATTGCGATCCCCAGTGAAGGTTTCAGACAGTTTCACCAGCTTGGAATAGACGGCACCCCTCCTTGGGTGGTTTTTCGCAGTCGTTTTGTCCATAGACCAATCGCCACTTTGCAAACGGCGAAATCACCCTTTTCATGTTGTTCTTGATGGAGTATGTTTGACATACACTTCCACTAGTAAACGACGCGTTCCTGCGGTGCATTACTTGGTCAGGAAATAATGGAGCATAACTTCTCGCAAAGGTGACTTATATGGAACGAATATGGTCATTGTAAAAAAATAAAAAGAGATGATTTTAACGCGTCGTACAAATGTCACCTATGGCGTTTCAGCGGAGCTCTACGAACCTAACACAACGTGACTTGCTCTATTAGTTCGATAAACTATTGTGTCTCGGTTAATCTACACAAATAGTTAAATTTGCTTTTAATTTTGCAAATTCTTATGTGTAAATCATTTTATTTGTTCTTCATACATTCCTTAATAACTTGCATAGTGTTCGTTGCGATGTACGGCGGTGTAATTGTACAGAGCTTGTGAATTTAGACTCTCCGCTTCAAATATGTTTTTAGAGGAATCCATTCGGGCCGGAAGACGTGAAGCGAATTCTCTATAGGAACGTTCCAAGTAGACATTGGTTGGACGTTTTTTGTGCACTGAAACATGCAGTTATTGGATTAACGAGTTTTCACTTTGGAGTTGAATACTCCGATAAGCTTGAACTCCCCCTTTCGGCGCTACGTTTGACATTATTTGCTGCGAGTCCGTTTCACAGCGCGATCCACTTGTTGATGCATATGTTATAGGCAATTGGAGGAAACGAGACTTTAAACGGTCTAGCTGAAGGAAATGGGTATTTATATGCAGAAAAGCACAAGTTCTCTCGAAACGGAGGCGCTTAAAACGAGCCCGACATTATCGCTCTTGGCCACGACGACAATCAAGCCTACCGAAGATGCCAAAAACTTTAATTTTTATTAATAATATCGAAAGCTCTGACCAAATGTTTCAAAAATAATTCTTCTGACTTCCGACTTAAACTCAACTGAATAATAAACTTTTCCGAATTCCTGATTTTGAAACAAAACTTAAGCCTGTTTTCGCAAAAGCGTTGCTCGAATGACTTCGAAACTCCATAAGATTAATATGGATTAGTTTCAGGAAAAGTTACAAAAAAGTCTAGAAAATTGTAAGATTTGAGTTTTGTGTGGAAACCGTGTTCAGAATTAGGTATGCCTGTTTTTACAATTCCAGAGAGCCCTAAGGCTGCTGCCACCTGTTTGTTTGATTAGACTACCCAAAATAACTCATTTATCCAACATTGAAGGATCATAGATTTTGATGATCTTTGCGCTTCTGTCCTACTAGTGGAAAATAATAATGTTCGACCATCCAGTATTATAAATATTGGCTGTTGTGTACATTGTGCTGGAATATAAACGTCCACTCTATTAAATATAATATACTCCCAGTCTACTCGATGTGAATGGTCTTTCAAAAGCACTCTTGGTACTGCTGCATGGAAAGCTTTCTATAAAAACAGTATGATTAAAAAAAATCATTGTTACCATTCATTCCAATATCAACATTTTTATGAATGCTTAAATATCTGTTTCGAATATCAACATAATTCACGTTTTTAATCGAACACTACAAACATCGAACGGCTTTTTTCAAATATTACAAATGTCAAATATCAAATAGTTCCAGGTTCCAATATTGTCCATTTTTTTCTTCCGGAAATTGGCAAGAAACGGCGAAAAGCAATTCGTGGTCTAACCGATTACAATGGAATTGCCTGACGGTGTACACGATAATGAACAATGTCAAGATCCATTGAATGACGCGAAGAATCCTTTTTATGACAGTTGTTGGAGCATCGTAAACTTCTACACGTTAATGTCTCGCCCACTTGACGATAAGCCTGGGATGAGCTCATGCTATCGGAGACCTTGGCTTTCTGCCCTTTACTAGGAAATTATGATTACGGTACCAACGTGGGCTCCACAATGTTCTGAAATAGTTGAACATTTAACAAGATATAAATCCAACGTAGACTAAAATAACTGTTTCGTTTTCATCCTAGTAGAGCGAAGTGATTCCTTTATTTGCGCCATACACTCACTCCAAATATCATTGTTACATTCGACGAATTGTGACGACGGATCGCAAAAACGTGGCAGAAGCTGCGATATTAGACCTTTCATCAAAGGGGTTTGGGCTTTTTGTCAAAGCGCAGAATCCTGTGATAATGATTAACAAAGAACATCACTTAAGTATCCGCCTTCGATTTTGTTGAAACTCATATATGTAATAAAGCATTGAAAACTATTAGACACGACTTTGTTTAATCTGCGGAAAAACGGTTTTAAGGGGGTAAACCACCGCTCAAAGACAAGCGCGTCGAGGGGTGGTTTTCCAGTTTCACCTCCAAGCAGCTCACCGATCTGAATGAAACAAAAACCAAAATTCTTCTCATGTAAAGCGATGAAAAATGCACTATAGGAGTATTTATAAAAAAGCAAATTAAGGGGTGAAACGCCTTTCTTTGGGCGGTCGTTGCCGCCTCTTAAAACCGTTTTTCCGCAGATAAAAAAATACATGCCTAAAAGATTTCAATGCTTTATCACATGTATGGGTTTCAACAAAATTGAAGGCGGACACTCAAGTGATGTTCCTTGTAAGTATAATTTTCATTGCCGGGACTTCGGACTCCCGCCGTCTTAGGACGAAAGGATCGCGGGAGATCACGTGCAGAAAATGGTCAGGGCAGCCCAGGCGAAATTGGAAGTCTTCAAGTGCTTCAATGTGGCTGCCGCAGCAGGAATCGCCGGAATATAACCAAAAGACACTCCTTAAAAAAGTAGTCGAGCATCATTAGGGTACGCCGACAAAACTTAACATTCTTGGAGAAGAAATATCTTCTAAAATGGTCATCGAATAATGAACTGTGGTTCGTATAGTGATACATATTTCGGGGTTTTACGATGGTTGAATTTTATTTTTATATTGTTTTTCCCGAATCTCAAGAGGTGGTTGGAAATTTTTATATAAATATTTGATTTATAAATGTCTGTTTTGAATTTTTTAATATATAACATTAAATTGAGATGGAATCATTTTCAAAATATTAGTCAATAATCATTATACTGGATCGTTCACTGAAATCCGATGATTTTCTGAATTTGAGTTAATTACTATAATTTAATAATGGGGTTAACGTAAGGAAGCTTTAAGGTAGTACCTCCACATAAGAGTTGAATTAAGAAATGGTTCAAATTTGACATATACGTTATTTAATACATTATCCAAACATCTGTGCAATTTGAATAAGTTTGACCACCCCAAACCTGAGATATTTACACTTAAAGTTGGCTTGGTTTACACGTAACAAATGCGTTATGATGGGCAAACAGAGCAACATTAATTCTGCCGTCAAAACGGAAATTAAGAAATTGATAAAAAACGAGGATAAGCTACAGTAAGATATCACGAATAATGTGAAAAAAAATGAGAATGATTCACCATCTAGTTTCCAAGATATAACCATGAGAAGCCTTCACAATTTTGGTGCAAAGCCTGGCAAAGCCTGGAAAAAAAACAATTGGGGCAATGCCTGGACAGTCCCGGCAAAAAGTTTACTGGCAATGGTCGATCAAAAACACAATACAAAATATATTTTACGGCAATAAATGATATCCATCGTATTATCTACTAGTACCGAGTCAATATTGCGTAGTTTTTAATTTTATTCATTACTAATTAAACCAATTATCAATCTTTTAAAGATGAACATGGTATGTAGACTTTTGGTTGAGATTTTCGCAGAGGAACTACCTTAAGTACTCTCATTCTTAAACATGCAATCGTCCTTTAAGGCTCCAAAAAACCCAGGCTTCTAAAGCGGATACCTTCATGAAGTTACATTGATTTAAAAAAACGATTTAAATCAACTAGATTCATTTGTTGGATCCTGTTTAATTTGAATGATGCAACATTTTTTGTAAAACAAATAATTAGGTAATCAGTTTTTACTATCGCTTAGATTTCAAGTATATTTATTTTCTTCAATCACGACCTATTCAATATCGTTGAGTAAGAATATTTCACCTGCTTGAAAAAATATTTAGTCATACGGACTAAATCTGTCTCTTTTATGCTTTTACTAAAATTAATTACTATAGCAGCGAACGTTTATCTATATGATTGTATTATGGTTGTGTCTTCAATACGACTTTTTTTCAAATGGACCTCTACTTTTTTTGGCTTGTATGCTAAATACCCGAGTTTTTTGAGAATACTATAAACATCGACGGTTCACAAGATGTGAGATAATATGGTGACATATTTCAACCCTCAAAGCGTCTCGCTGCGCGGCTATGTACTCGTTCAGAGTGCAAGGGTTGAAATTCTGCGCCATACATTGGCGTACCACATATGACATCGCGTGACGTATCAACGTATCATTCATTTTGCGGCCCGATCCACGTGGTCTGCCAGAACACTTTGCACATCTCGTGATGCTCATGCGAGAGGAACATCCCCTTCGGCGTATCAGAAAATATGCTGAAGAGAATGTGTTTATAATGATCTATTTTTTATGATTTTTCTGTATCAAGGATTCTTAACAACAAGAATGAATATGTATTGGACAAAAAAAAATATGATGAATTCGCTGTTTAGAAATGAGAATACTATCGATTCGAATACATTTTTTTCGAAATGATACTACGTTGGAATTAAAGGCACGTCTACTGGAGGCAAACAAATACATTTGGTGCTATACATCGAATATTACATACAATATATAAAATATAAATAAATACATTTGTTATACATTTCAAAAAAGGGGTTCCCCAATCGAATATGTATTCACTTAATTAAACTACATAAAAAAATGCGTGACACAAATAAAAAATACAAATAGAGTTCTGGTACGCTGCGAGACCAAGAAAAAAAATATTTTACTTGAATAGATCTTAGTTGAACCAAGTAGACGTTTTTGACAGTGAATTATAGAAAAGATACACGGCATGCGCCGTCGACAGACGAAGGACAAGCATCTCCTCACTTCCCTGGAATGTAAATCATCTTTGACAACAAAAAAAACGGT
Organism: Ophion ellenae; assembly: GCA_963210295.1. Lineage (NCBI taxonomy): Eukaryota > Metazoa > Arthropoda > Insecta > Hymenoptera > Ichneumonidae > Ophion > Ophion ellenae. Next base: position 538,690 of record OY723391.1, read on the forward strand.
CGCAGGATGTTACCGACTGGACGTGCGTTGTTTCACCTTGGTACTGTACCAGGAAATGGCCATGGAAAAGTTATCCGAAGCTCTTGCTATCCGATTTCCGATAATTCCAGACAGATCGATGTATGTTTATCGTTCAAGTCTCGTCGATACGACATCGATCACAGTAGCAGCCAATCAATACCGTTCTCCCGAGCGTAGTGGTTCTTTTCGCTAATTTTCATTCGTAATCACCTCATCCTAGTCACTTTTAACGTTCCAATAGACGCTTGTTTGTTCTCCATCCTTATCCGCTGCTGTGAACTGTTTATCTGGGTTTGACGGTTGTATGTCTTCAAAGTTTGCGATAGGCGTTCCTAATTACTTCGATGGATATAAATACTCTCCATCAATAATTGAAGTTAACCGGAAGTCAATAAGCTCACAGAAGTGTAAGTAAGCAAAGAAGGTAAGATACTATGAGTGAGCTCGTAATATAGAATACCTCCGCATAACAGCTGCGTGGTACTTAATTCAAAATTTACGATTATTGGAACAGGCATCCAGTATGATCGAAAATTCTTAACCGACTGAAATAGCCGCAGAAGTTCAGCTGATAGCTTACAGCTAAAAATAGTCGAAAAACTTCATCATTTTGACTTCGAAAACAGACATCTGCACGGATATAAACGGCACCGGAACTGATATATCGAATATACTCATTACAAAAATTAAGGGATGGTAAAATTTCAAAAAAAAAATTCATTGATTTTTGAATAGCCGTAACTTCGTGAAAAATGGTCGTATCGTAAAACAAAAATGGGGTTTTATAGCTTGAAATTTCTAGTTTACGAATCTCACGGGTAATTTTTTTGTAAGGAACACGCTCGGCGTGAATCTAAGGAGGAAAACATCGCGAGGAAAACATGTTCGAATTTTTTTTTTTCAAAATCGTCCACGGGCCCAAATCTTTTTTTTTAGCTTAATCAATCCTGGGGCCATTTAGCCTGATTCTTCTACAAACAACAACAATGGGGACAAAAATGGGGTTTTATAGCTTGAAATCTCTAGTTTACGAATCTCACGGGTAATTTTTTTGTAAGCAACACGCTCGGCGTGAATCTAAGAAATAGCGCGAGGAAAACATGTTCGAATTTTTTTTTTCAAAATCGTCCACGGGCCCAAATCATTTTTTTTAGCTTAATCAATACTGGGGTCATTTAGCCTGATTCTTCAGCTTCAAAACGGTATTTTTCGGACCTCTGTACGACCATTTGTCGCCGAGATATTGGCGTTTAATGAAAAAAGGAGCTTTTTTCGTAGATCATCAAGATCTCATGAACAAATGATCGTACAGCGAGCTAAAGGTGGGTTTCGTAAACTGGAATAAATTCTCTAAAAGCACCTTTTGGTACTTTAGACCATTTTTTTCACCTCAATATTGATTTGAAAAAGTACGGAAAAATTACATTTTTCTCGTTTTGGAAAATCCACGTCAACTTTGCAAATGTTGCAAAAATGACTCATGTTGCTAGGTTTTTTTTAGTTCAATACATGCCCAAAAACCCCCCACAATTTAAAATTGATCGGCTGAACTGTTATTTTTTACCGAAGTGTCAAAGTTTTATCAAAAATGAAAGGAACACATTCGTTGTTCCTTAAATGTCAGTTAGTGATGATTAAAATGAAATTTTTTGAGGCCGTAGACGATTTTGAAAAAAAAAATTCGAAAATGTTTTCCTCGCGCTATTTCTTAGATTCACGCCGAGCGTGTTGTTTGAAAAAAATTACCGGTGAGACTCGTAAACTAGAGATTTCAAGCTTTACAATCCTATTTTTTTCACGATATGACCATTTTTCACGAAGTTACAGGTATTCAACAATCAATGAAATTTTTGTGAAATTTTACTGTTCCCTTAATTTTTGTAACGAGTGTAATTGAAAAATTGTTTCATCAACGCTGTGTTCTAGTGTGAACGCCCATTTTCAAGGTGATTGTTGGGAATTAAATTTAGAGAAACGGTTAAATCTACAATGTTAGTATTTCACAGTTATATGTATACATGTTTGAAGAAACATCTTATATTTTGTTCAAACCATTTTATTCGAAATTGCCCATGATATTTGATGTTGCTCAGGTCATGTTGCGGTTTTTTTTATCGTTAGGCGTTGTGATTGCGATCGACTTTTTGTCATGTGAAAGAAACGATTTAAAAAAATTCTATTCTTTACGAATGTGGTTATCGTCCGGCCCTTCATCTTTTTGATTGCTTTATAATAACTATTCGGGCCGCGGGAAGTAAACATTGTATTGTAAAAATCAGAGTATACTCTTTTTCAAACACCATTTCGTACATGTTTCCTGAATTTTTTATTAGAAGGCCAAACAATACCGACATTCATAGCGAATATAATTTTAAAAAAACGTTTGTATTAGACGAAAAGAACGGGCACAATCACAACGACCGACGATAAAAAATGTTCGCGACTCGACCTGCGCAACATAAAATATCATGTACAATTTCGAATCAAATGCTGTGAAAAAATGCAAGATGTTGCTTGAAGTATGTATAAATATAACTGTGAAATACTAACAGTGCACATTTACCCGTTCCCCTATAATTAATTCCCAATAAATGACCTTGGAAATGGGCGTTGACACTAGAATACGGCCTTGATGATTGAATTTGCATTTTAAAGGTTGGGAGCTTTTCGGATCATCATCGGTAGTAACACGTCTCCGATAATCGTTCCTCTAATATAACTTGTCTCGATATCGCAAACGGCTCAATTACGACGACAATCATAACATTTCATTTATTTCGCAAGTGTAACGAAGTACAGCGAATAACAAAAACGGAAACAGGTATGCCCAAATTGTCCGAAAATTAAATTCAAGTTAGAAGTCACGCGCGTCTGCCATTCTTTTCTTTCCGAATAACAACACGAATATACTGTCATATTTCGCCATTGCATCCGATGACACACAATCATCGTCCGCGGCTGGCGTTGGTACTGAGCTGCACGGTTGAGACTCTTCTACCATTAGGTCATAAATGAATGACATTAACGGTGCTATAATATTGTGAAGGTAGGCACTACTATTACCGCGCCGTCGAGTATTACGTGGCTCGAAGTCGTTCCCCTTCTGCGCTCTTTCGTCTTCTCGGTTTTCCTTTTCTTTCTGACCCACCGGTCTAACTCGTCATCTCGCTCTTTTCCTTCACGCGTCACAGTTCACCATTTCTTTTGCTCTCGCTCCTTCGTATTTCACGCCTTCCCTCTTGCTCTCGGGAAACACTTTTACTCTCGCTTGCATGCTGCACGAAATCAGGTCACTACGCGCTGCAAGAAAGCCACGCTCTACTCGCCTCGGCCATGCGGATTAGAATTATCGAATACTATTATAGACACACACACACACACACACACACACACACACACACACACACACACACACACACACACACACACACACACACACACACACACGCGCGCACACACACACACACACGCACGCACACACGCACACACACACACACCCACTCACACACACACACTCACACAAGTATATACATACCTACACACTCATATGTGTGTGTATATATACGTATATTGATAGACATACGACCAAAAAAATTGACATAATGCTATGTTTATAGTTTGGCCTTTGCATACATGGATGAACTTTTTGGAGTCCTTTGGGATACTTATATAGATAAGTACTGTTTTTGAACGTATATTGAGAGAAATGCATGGTATTTTAAACCATATTTTACTTTACTTTGTATTTTCCTGAGGGGACAATAATATTTTAAGCCATAGCTACTGCCACAAGTATCGTACTGCTAATTGATATTTTAGCAGTTGCCTAAATTATGCACATATATTAACCGCAACCACTAATCTTACGAGCATACGTTGATTGTTGAATGCTATGTAATATCGTAGGTTTTCATAAAATGGATATTCCCCGACACTATAAAAAATGTACTCCCCCAACGCCTTAACAATAAACAAAACTTAAATACATTGATAAAAAAATGGTGCCTGTGATATGTGACGATGTTGATAGTGATTTGTACGATATAAGATGCGACCTGTTATATGCGTATTTGATGTGCTATTCGGTCGTTTTTTATATCCTGCATGCGTGTTGGTTGAGGGCATGAATGCCCGTGTACGTTTTGTTTCTGGCATTTTGATTCCAGATGTGGCATCACAGACAAAAGTCATTCCGACTGTACTTCCGAATAGCTGTTGCCTTCGATTTAGGTGACATTCTGCCCAGATATTTTTTTTGTTGGTAATACAAGTCACTGCTTTAGTACAATAGTTTTGTATCATATAATAGTGATTCGTACCATATTACATGATACGACCTGCTATATGCATAGTAATGTGTGCATATTTTTGTAATGCAATAAACATACGATGTAAAAGTTTGTGAGGCACGGGTAGTTTTTAAAACTACTAAGCCATGGCTGTTCCAACTGCAAATGATTTACGTCTTCGCTATAAGTAAACATTACCATAATTTTTTTCGACTAGTCACTTTGCATGAGATCTTCTGATAAATTATACTTGACAAACGTCAATGTTAACCATGTGAATTGTACAAACTTGAATAGAATAGTAGAAGTTTGACGGGTGGGGGTCAAAATGTCGAATGACCAAACATAGAACGACAAAGATTTCGAAACGACAGAATAATGAACTCTCAACATAACGAAAGTCAAATTATTCGAAATTGTATCCTTCGACCGATGACCAAATCGAATAATTATTACACCAAAGGATTATTTATTCAAGAGGTCATTTATTCGAGAACATATATTCAGGTAGTCTGCAGTTTGAGTCATACAAATAGAGATTCGAACAATTTACAACATTCATATACCGAAAATAAAAAAAAGTGAGTATCTAATATTCGGAATACCGTCTATAGCAAAAAGCCATATATCGAGACTGCAAATTTCGTACGTGTAGATCTTAGAAACGCAAATGATCGATGGTCCGAAATGGCGGATACGTAAATGGCGAACATGGTATGGCTGCCTGGCCTGACTGACTACTAACGCCATCTGCCATCTTCATCCTGAAGAAGTAGTATTGCTCGATCCCAAGTTTTCGCTATCCGGACCGTTCGCCATTTTAACTGATCGACTTTTTGGTCCTTGGCTTTAATGAATTCAAATTCAAAAAACGATGTACATCTTATGCTTTTTTTTCTAAATCCGTGGAACTGATTAGGTACTGGAGAGGGAAAAGATCAAGTATTGGAAGGGGTTTTGGCGATCTACCCGGGTAAAATAGATATTATTAGGTGGTATACTGATACTTATTACGCTGTGGCTAGCCGTCCAGTTATCGGACGGATAAGCGTATGTTATTCGTCCGGATAGTGGCTCAGTTCATGGAGTTAACGCCGTACAACGCCCTAAACAACCAAATCCAAACAAAATTATAAAGATTTTATTCGGACGAATACGTGTAAATTATTCGTCCGGATAGTTTGTTCAACAATCTAACACATTATATCCAGACTATTAATATATGTTATTTGTCCGGATACTAGCTGACACGAATCACAATAATATGTACGCCTACTGCAAATACGGCGTGAATTGAGCCGCTATTCGCATGAATAACGTACGCTTATTCGTCCGCAACATATTTGATGAGGTGAAAAGCAAAGTAGCTTTACAGAGTCCTTAAAAAAGACAGGCTCGTCTTTTCAGGACAGGTAATGTTCTGGCCGGGCAAACAATACATGAAGATGTACTTGCTCGCAATGTATGCCGGCCAGAAGATTGTAATATCCAAACATAGAGGGTAAGCTGTAAAAACGATTTTCGATCTTTCCGGTTCGTCCCATGGGAGGGTCCGTTCAGGTAAATCAGACAAGGCAAGTCTGGTCAGGGCCCGACACAAAGTAGGAAATGCCCGGTCACATTCCCGCATGGGTGTAACTCGATAGTCATCCGAGTAGAGGTTGTACAGTTTGCTGATTAAAGACGGGCAGTTTTTTTCCTTGTACCTACCTTGTTTCTTTTCATGAACCGTGTACGACACTGATTGTGCAAAAATTGGCACGTCAACATAGTATCACCTCAGGCAACTATTACTTAGCCTGTATGATAGTGCTTTCACTTCAATCATTTTTATACGCATGTAAGGGTTTCAAAGCCAAAGATATTTGATCGACTTTTTAGTATTTGGTGTAAGTTTGTTTTACTTTTGTTGAAAAATAGGGTTTACTTGGGAGCTCCGATAGAACAGAGCACGTTTTCTACACAGGTCTTCAAATGACAGGGATGGGACTGTTACCATCGTGGGGTTAGCCGGCGCATGTGTATTACGCGTTATTCTTCCCCGATTATTCATGTTTACTGTCTTTGAAAATAATTCGAAATATATTTGAAAAAATGAAATTATGAAACCTGTAACACCTTTAAACAAGGCAAATTTTGGGTGCCCCATGTGGTGAATTCCGTGTCATATTAACACAACTTTTTCTTGGTCATCTCTCATTTGGCTGGTTTTTGTATAATAGCTGAACTTGGTGAACGATCTCTCACGGTTTTAGAGATGTACCCGTGTAGAAATGGGAGTCGGGAAAAAGTACTGCCCTTGTCTGCCTTCCCTAGATAATATCAGGCCAGGGTCAGGCCTTCCAGCGTAGATCAGGTTCTCCTTGTAACAGGTCTTAGTCCAGGCCCCGATCGACCGTTTCCTTTTTTCGGAACTTAATCAGCAAGTGGCTGGGGAACAAGGGGCAAATGGCCAGGAAAGTCATAGAGAATGGATCGGGAAATAGCCCGATAGAGGAAGGTGATGGTGTACTGACAGGGCTTTTGCATGGGAAATAAACCGGCGACTGAACAGGAAAATGATTAGATACTGGTAGGCCTTTTGGCGATATACCCGAATAAATCAGTCCCACTTAATAGTATTAGGTGGGACTGATAGTTATTATTTCACAAGTATGCCAACATCTTAAGCGTAAGTGCACGCTGTAAGCGTAACATTTATGTACGTGGGATAAAAACGGGTCGAAGTTTTATCCTCGTACGATCGTACCGTGGTTACGCGAAGCGCTTCGCTCGAAGCCATCTAGTGGATATTTGGCCAAATACATTCTCAGGCAATGTCTTCCCGGCCGGAACATTGATATTTCCTGACAAGGTGACCTCGGTTTTTCAAAACCGCGAACCACCTGATTAACTTTTTTGCCTCATTAAATAATTTGGTTATTCGATTTGTTCATACGAATATTTAATGTAATGCTTTTATTTGGGATACGAATTTGTATTCTTGAATTATGATTGATGAAAAGTAGCTTTTTACAGTTCTTAAAGTCACTCTCCAATTTTCAGAAAATGTCAATGTTCTGGCCAGGTATACACTACGTGGAAAGCGCACTGTCTCGCAATGTATTGCGGCCAGAACATTTTGATTTCGATACAGAGTGTAAGCCGTAAAAAACGATTTTGTGATCTTGCCGGTCTATTCCATGAGAGGGCCCGGTTAGGTGAATCAGACGAGGCAAGCCTGGCCAAGGCCCGACAAAAAGTAGGGAACGCCCAGTTATATTTCTGCACGGGTATATCCCTATCCTCAAATGTATTAGCTCATGGGCAAGGTCTTAAATACAGGTCTAGGCACTTTTACCATTAGATAAGATGTGCCTAATGCGAAGCCAACAGTTCTTCTTCAGCTGTCAAAGCGAGGCGCTGAACGAGTCGGCCCCTGAGCGACGAATTGGCGATCGTTATGTACTCATGTGATGTAATAATTTTCATGTATACCCCTCGGGTCTATTGCCGGGAAACGGCAATAACCGGAAACAACAAAGTCCGCAAAAAGCAGACTCTCATGCGCCTCTGATATTCGGTACCGTTCCAAAGCCTGTATGGAATAAGAGAGGGGAGCAACCATAATCATCGGAGGATATCTGTAACATATATTAGAGAAAAAGTCTTCCTTTTCTTATCTCCTCCAGTGGCTATCGCCATCTATTAACCGTGCCGCTAAAATGTACGTCTCGCAGTGCATTATCGTACGAGTGGCGGGGGTATGCACGCGGTGGTGTCCGGCCGGCCTATAACAGAATTAAGGAGTTTCGATACCAAAATCGAAATGCCTGTTGGAGATCGACATTCATATCACCAAGAGATTAATTTAGGATGCATTAACTGTCCAAAAATTAATCCGTTTTACCACATAATTTCGGAGATTTTGAAGGTTCAAGTTGAACCTTCGTCAAATTGGTAATACACGTGGCACCTCGTAAACACTAGCTGTAGGGCTGTAGTGGTTAAAATAATGCTTCGATTTGAATTTAAAAACCTAAACGAACTGGCATGGTCGTTAGGAATGTCATGTTGAAAAATTAAGAGGTTTCTCCACTTCGTTCATGAATAATACTCGAACAAAAATGTGAATTTTGAGCGAACAATATTATGAAGAAAAAAATTATTATTATATAAATTCGAAATTAAAATTTTTTTTACTCATTTCTCTATCGGTATTTTATTTTTTATATTTTTTGTGTCATTGAAATTTTTGTTTCTATGGTTCACACGATAGGTGACGATGCTAAGAATATGTTGTAAAAATTTCAAAGCGATCTGAACCTTCGTTCAAGAGTTAGAACTTTCACAAGGTTCAAACAAGTGAATCGTGGAAAAACGGCTTTGAAGTTGGCGGTCGGGCGCGCCGCGCGGTATGTGTAATATGCTCTAAGTGCTGTAACTTTAACAATTTTTGGATTTTTCCAATTCTGTAAAGCTTGAAATATTCTCAACCGTTGAGGCTAATGGAATCAAAAATAATTAAAAAATGAAAATTTTTGAAATTTTCGCGTGTATACGGCCTTAATTCAACATGTTACCACCGAGCTGAATTTTTTTCTTGACCTTTACAACCTCTCTGCTGATCATCCTGTGCAGTTTGAATACGAAACACGGAACCCTTTTTAGAAAAAAAAAACATCGGCAACTTGACGTATTTTGTGGGCTAATTGCACGACACTGATGGAAAACTATCGATCATTTTTCAGCACATTATTGATATCTGCTAAGTGAATGTTACCACGGAGCTGAAAAAATAGATACGGTTCGACTAATAATCGGACTAACTCTTGGTACCTTGAAAATGAGGATTCACAGCACCGTTATAAAGTTATTAATGTTTTTGATAGCGAATTTGTGCGAAAATCAAGCACACAAAATATAAGACTGTGCAATCATGGCAACGTCGTCGACGGCACAAATGCTACCTATCTTATCAGTATTCGGTAATTATGCCCGGGAACCTCAAACTACTCGGTCAGGATAATTAACAACGAATATTACTGGTATTTGTTCTGTTAAGGCAGTAGTCTGCTTTAGAAGCCGAAAAAAGCGTTTTTTCAGCAATTTTTTTGAAAGGGAAGGAAATGATTCCGGTAAACGAAATTTTGAGACGATAGTGTATAATATTCAAGCTTTAAAAAACAATTTTTATTATTAAAAAATATTGAAATTTTTCAAAGTTGTAACTATTTTTCTGGGGCGCCTAGAGTCTGCACTTGTAAATCGGTGCCGGTGATGGAGGTCGTACGATGCATCTGAAACAGGCGAACCAATTTTTTTTTTAGTTTTTATAAGTTCCTTTTCTATATGAACTAAAAAAATACCGAAGAAATGATGAAATTCCAAATTTTTTCCAAGTTTGAAAAAAAAATTCCCTTTTTTGAAAAAAAAAAAAATTCACTTTAAGTTGCAAAACAAGTAATGTAAATAGTACTTTTGTCCAACTTTTTTAGTTCAAATAGAAGATAATTTAATACTGAAGCTAGATCACTTTGATTTTTTTCGATCGGACATATATTGTTTTTTGCTATCGATGGCACCGTTTTCTAAAACTTGTGAAAATGAAAACTCGAGAAAACGGGCTTTAAAGTTTTTGGTCCAAAAAAATATAAGTTTTTGGATACTTACACTAATTAGATGTTAATCAGCTATCCACGGGCCATACAATAATCCTTCCTCTTCTTCAAATCGATTTTTTGAAGCCTGTAAAGCAGACTACTGCCTTAATCAGTAATAACTACTTAATATTAATTTGATAACTATGTTCAGAAATTATACATTTCTAGACATTTCTAGGCAAAGACGAAATAACGCGGATTTTTTTTTATACATAAATTTTTTTTTCAGAATATGGGAAAATTATTGAAGTTTTTGATTTCTTCGAGATTGTAGACAGCTTTAGTACACACTTTGTTTCCAGCGGATCTTTTTATACTCGGACCGATATTAATTTTTGACAGCTCCTTGGGCCGATATTGAGGTTACGAATGGGGCGCATATGTCTCTAACGTCGCGACACTTCTGTCAACCTGGCCATTATGATATACCACGATTTACGACGTTGCCAATTCGTTTCGCGTTAATTGAGCGAGAATAGTTATAGAATATAATTATACAAAGTAATGAAAACATTTAATGTAATCACCGAATGTTCAAAAATTCATTTCTTTACAAATAGATGTAGAAAAATAGTTCGAAAACGTACGTTTGATGTGACGATTATTTGAAAGCTAACAGTTAGTAACAGTCAATCGGCTCCGTGCTTAAGCATAGGACGCTCCCCTCGTTCTTCGCAGTGTAGCAGCAAAAACTGGTCATTTATTTTCATGAAAACATTTCAGCTTGATCCACGAGAGAGGGAAGTGATAACGGGCCATACGGTATTAAATTGTGGCTCGTTTTCGTTTGATATTGCATCATTTTATTAGTCCTCAGCTCCATAATTAAGATCGCACAAAGGAAAATTCGTGTTTGCTCGGTTGAGTCAAGAAAAATTCGATAACGGCGACCCAATAATGGCCTGTAATGCGACCCAAGGTTTCCACAAGTGTATCGCTGCTTCGACGGTTACCATCCAATGAATGAATGCGGTAACACGTCTTACAGTACCCGAATCGCCATGTGTCGCCAGACGTTAAAATCATGGAATTTTACGGTCCTGGTGACGTCGACCCTGCCGAATGTACGCATATATGCATGCATGTGTGTGTGTATAGACGAGTGTTTTATGCTAGGTGCGAGAAATAATGTGTGAAAACGGTTGGTATGCATAGGTAAACAATGGTTTCGAGATGGACGTTATTAACGTCGTATGAAGGATTTTTTCGTGCTTTTTAGGATAAAAAATACAAACTGCTAATTTTTCTTCGCAAGAAAGAGGTCTGCAAAAACGACGTTCAAGTGTATTAATCTGTCCATATTTTCTTTTCCTTTCAATCCATTTTTCTATTGGCCCGACTTTTTAATACGAAAATACATTGAAATGTAAAATTTTTGTATGCAATCTGTTAAACCTTTGTGTTTTTACGAGACAGAAATGGTGAAATCCTTTAAAAAATCGGTTGAACGATAATGGAAAATTGTCGCGTTCGTGCAATAAAAGAAACAAACTATGTACAGGTTTGTCAAACGCGGAAATAGCGGATGTCAAGAAAAAAATAGGAGAAAAATGAGAGCGTTCGACGGGCAACTAAGCAAATATTTGATAAAAAAAAAGGGGACTGCAAAAACACTCGCGCGATTTCCGGTCGGCGTGCTTAATGGTAATGTGATTATTTTAATATCACCGGTTGCGAAACATTTTATGTGATCGTTTCCCTTTTTTCGCGATAATATTTGCTTGCAATACGAAAAAAAAAAACGAATGACGTCACATATCCTATCTTAGATATCGATTGGATAAATTTAGAATACGGTATGCTATATCTTGGAGTCTTTGTCAAAAAACCGCGAGTAGTAGACGCTCGAATAAAAACGTGGTGATTACGTTTCATTATACAAAAAGGCTGCGGAACATACTAAGCACACTTATTTCCAATTGTGGTAATAACGACAATACCAATTGCATAACCAGATTATTTGAATTCATTTATAAGCATTATAAAATGTTTGTATAATGGAAAAATCGACAACCCAAATCCAAACAGTGGAGAATATATTTATTAAGCATTAAGTTTATTGAAACTTACATACAGTGGAAAATATATTATTGAAACGACTTCAGGCCAATCTTCAATGCCGTTCAGACCAGAGCGGTTCCCGTTCTCTCGTTGGTGTGCAATGGCTGGCGGTCCAGCTCCTTCCGTATCAATTCTTGAGGCATGTTTTGGAGAGATACTCTTCTGCTGTTCCTCAATCTCTACAACCTCCGGGATCTCAGGAACTTCTTCGACGTTTTGGCTGTTGGATCCTTGTTTCAGACTCATCGTTTCATCCAGATTTGGAGTTGAGCTCGTCATCTGACTTTCCTTCTTTCGATTGTCCAGTTTCTTCGTTTCCAGTCACCGCTTGACTACATCCGACAGACTCTGGCGGTGAAGCGCATTCAGCTTCGTAGTTGACAAAGGTACTCGGGACTTGAGATTGACTGGATACTTGAGCAGGCTTCAGAAACTTTAAAAACGCACCTCCGTGTTTCTTCTGCCCTTCTTCTCTTGCCTTCTGTTTAGCCCTATTTTTGCCTCCGCTTGGCTGTTGATTTTTCATCCGTGAAAATGGTATTCATTTAAGATTTCAGGGCGCATGTTTATAAATTCGATCTTTTCTGCTAGCATTGTAGGATATATTGAAATGAAAAATCCGACGAACGCACACTTCGACAATGCCAGCGTTAGGGTTGCAAATAATGCATTACTTTTTGTAATGCATTAGCGTTTTCATTAACCATTATATTGCATTTTGTAATGTGAAATATTTTCACTATGCCGTAAAGGGTTAATTGCGAAAGGTATTGTATAAATCAATTATTCCGCTTGTATGCATTATAAAGTAAAATGCTTGATATAGTTACCACAAATCAAAATACATAGATATCGCAATGATAATATCTTGATATGTTTATTTAAATAAAACCAAAGACTTTAGCATTATTTATTTCGTCTTGCCCTATAAATGTGTTGAACGTTTTGAAATCTCGTTTGAGCAAGGGTTATAATGAAAAATGTTTTTAAACTTTTGAATTCAATTTTTCGATCAGTCAAATTTTTTTAAATAAAGCTATTTTGTTTTCGCTAAGACTCTATTACTCATAATGTAACGTGAAAGTTTTTCGACACAAAGTCTTCGACACAATTCTCCATAACATTTTCTGTAGAAATTCAGTCCAAGGAATTTCGAATTTTCGTTCACGTAAAAACCTTGATTCCTCGTGATCTACACAGCTGCAGTGGTAAAAACATGTTATTGCAATAAAGACCTATTTAGTACGAAATAAAGTGCTTTCCATAACAATACGTCAAACCGCCATATGTCTGGGGCTTGATCATTTTCGCCTCTAATCTATTTTGAATTTCTTACACGTTCCGCTTCCGAATACTGAATTAATGAGATGCCAAATTTGATTAGATAAGAGGCGGAAGTGGGTTCGATGTACCTCATCGATGGTAAACAGTCTTTCAAAGATACGAGGATGTTTTTTTCCGCCTAGAAATGAGGATGTTTGTCGTCTTGTGAAGAGCGATGCCCTCGCGCTTTTTTACGTCGTGTGAACAAGTGTTTTTATTATAATTTATTACCTTCGACTACCGAAACCGCTAGCAGTGTTTTGGAGTTTTTTTAAATTTCTAAGCATTCCCACCTAACGCATTTATTACTGTCGCCAATGAGTCGCATATGTAATGGAAACCCTCGGAACGGAAACATTTTTTTTCACGTCAGATGTTTCTCGGCACATTGTACATAGAGTTAATCCCCAGAGGTTTTTTTTAACGTGTACTGGATGACATAAGTTCACGGTAATCCCGACCATGTGGCCCTACGTTTAAATACATATCGAACATTGATCCCTGTTCGTAATAATACACCGTTATTGGTTATTATTTAGCACTACATTAAAATCGAATCAATGAAAATTCGCGAGTTAAAATTCGACATATAAATTTATTTGCGTGTATAAATTTCGACACGCTGAACGCCTCTCGCGGGCTCGAAGTGCGAAACATTTACGGGTAAAGCCAGCGACACACACTTTCCGTAGGGTATCCGTAATTGTAAATCGTCCTTTTTTTAATGGATTATAGAGGGCCTTTCGTCGATATTAACTTACAGTTCTTTTATGTATAGACAAAGCATCTCAATTTTTCTGGCGACATGTGTACAACGCATCTGTATATAAATTCAGCATGGAAGAACCGTCATATAAAATGAACATTCCTTCTTATATCTGCATATATTGTGAAAATTGGGAAAGGGAAAATAACATAACAATCGATGAAATATGTTTTGACTTTGGGCAGATTGCACATTGGACATTGGGGTTAACCTGAACGCGGCGTTTTTTCATTTGCAATAGCAACATCATCTGTTCATTTTCTAATTCTTGTCCGACAGAATCTACCTTCGTCTCTAAACTTCAGGTACAATCCTGTTACTCTCTTGATAAACTTCTACAGTATCTTCATTCTCCATGTTTACCGGCTACAAAAAAAAATATGCCGGGCGTCTGGGACCGATGACAGCCATCGACAATGCGACGATGCCAAACGTCGACGATATGTCGTACTACTGAAGTCGAGTAGTACATTATTACGTTATTTTCCATTTTACAAAAATAATAGGTGGCTCGAAATTCAATACTTAAAAAATATTTCTCGAAAAATAGGCCACATACATATGTCTGAAACGTGGCGGAATTACGGAGCAAAATAGACTCTAAGTTTTCTAGCGTTGTCATCACCGTACAACCTTAACCGCGAACGCCTGCCTATCCCAACATACGGATAGTCGACGTGTGGCGCTGGACCTTCAGGATTCTTCTGCCAAATGCCTTCTGTAATACTTGGGACGTTTTTCATATGTCCAAGCAACAATCTCTCACAAGCTGAAATGGTAATGTAATGCTATATATTTTAAATAACTTTTCACCATCGAGGATTTTTAACAACGAGAATAAACGTGTATTTGTATAAAAAAATATGTTAAGTTTAATGTTTGCAAATCGCTATTGATTCAAATACATTTGTTCTTCAATGAAATACATATTTACAGCATAGAAATAAAGATATTTTTTCTTCAAATAAATCTTTTATACGTTCAAAACGAATATGTATTGCCATTAAATATATATTTATTGCATTGGACTATATGAAGGAATACTTGACAATAGATGCAAAACACATTCACACAAATGGACGCCTAATAGGTCAGGAGACAAAAAAAAGATCTGCATAGATTCTACTTAAATCAAAGAGTCTTTTTTCATCAGTGTATTCAGAAATTTAAGGTAGTATGTGAACGAACTTCCGCATTACAAAAAAGTTGATTTTTTGATATGCTGTAGTACAGACATACAGAATGACGTCCGCGAAAACTCCGCATGCTTTACCGGCTAAATACAATAGTAATTAATTCACTAAATAATTGACACGCTTACCCCCGCGAAGTAAGCAAAACACGCTTGACATTTATCGGAAGAGCCTGAGTACAGAATTGCCACGGATATTCCCAAAATTACGAAATGGCGGCCGGTGAGACAACTCAAGTCAAATCTGATTGCTATTTTAATACTTCATTGTTCATAATAAAACACACATAGCTATCACATACACTTGTCGCATAATTTCTTTCCGTGTCATGGTTATCATTGGCCCCAAATGTATTACATTTTGCTTTTTTTAGATTCGAAAATTTACAGATTTTCTGTTGACTGGTCAATCCTCTAGTACTACCTTAAGGCAAGCAGAAATCTCATTTCCGCAATATCGCCCCGCCAGGTCTCAGGATCCAGATTTTTTTAAAGGCAACCTGATCTTTCGTAAACCAAGGAATTCCTATCGGCACAGAATCGATGCACGCTCGGTCTTTTCTCAAAACACCTTCGAAAATAATTTGTTACAATTGTAACGCTCCAGCTCTCGTTGAATGGGTTTCAATAGATTAGGAAACGTGCGAGACACGTGGTAGAAAGACGTTAACGTACATATATGTATGGAGCGCGATGTTCCGAGGCATTCTAGTTACGCATATCGGTCGGATCGGAGTGGTCGATGATAAGCGAGTTCGTGACGGCGGTTTCATTTAAAAATAGCCTCGAGTGGATTACGATCACTTCACCTCTTCTGATTCCGTGTCTCGCTCGTTTATTTTCACTTCACACGATTCCTACGAAAGCTGGCCACTGTCGCTCGTGTCGTCCTCGGCCGATGCGTTCATTCATGCATTCTTGTAGATAAAGTGTCAACGCGCATCCACGCAAAAGCATACGAGTACGCGTTATTCGTCGGCACGTACGTTATATGGGTCGTTCGCCATCGAATCGGTTTTTTTCGTCAAGCTCGTCTTTTTACGTGCATTTTGTGTTAATCACGTCACATTTATGAAGAAGAAAAAACGTGTCCATTCTTAGACGAGAATGATATTCGGAGAGAAATTCCAGTACGTGGCGATGGCATTGAAATAAATCAAAAAGTTAAAATAAATGCCTCAAGCAAATTGAATGCATTCATTTTATCAACGAACATTATAGCAATAGTATGACAAGGTTGTAAACATTTTTTTACTTCGCAATATGTTGCGTTTTTCGCAATCCGTATAGCCTAGAACGGGTGTGAGATATTACGAATATTGAATTTGAATAATAATAATAACAATACACATGTTTCCGAAAATCACATTTATGAAGAAGAAAAAAAAAACGTGTACATTCTTAGACGAGAATGATATTCGGAGAGAAATTCCAGTACGTGGCGGTGGCATTGAAATAAATCAAAAAGTTAATATAAATGCCTCAAGCAAATTGAATGCATTCATTTTATCAACGAACATAATAGCAATGGTATGGCAAGGTTATAACATTTTTTTTTGTCGAAGTATGTTGGGTTTTTCGCAACCAGTATAGTTAAGAACGGGTGTGAGATATTACGAATATTGAATTTGAATAATAATAATAATACACATGTTTCTGAAAATCGCATGAAAATAAAAGCACAACAAACGTACGGAAGTTTGGTTTACGTTCGGATACAATGCGTTTACCAATTTTTCTCAATGCACGTTTGAATTCCATGTATTTTTTATATTTCTTTCGGGCCGATCTTTGAAACGGCTTGCTCCATAACTTCTAAACACAAACTCCGAAGAAAAGTCAACGAACGTATAAGTAGACGAAAAATCGAGGGTGCTAATAATTTCATAACAAATTTTGGTAATTATTGGAAAGTGGGCCTCCACCGCCGAATGAAATAACCAACAAACATCATAAGAATTTATATTATACACAAAGGCGTACGGCCATTTTTTTAAATAATTGTTTTATTCTGTAGCACTGGCTTCCCTGAGTGAGAATCCTTATACCTCGGAAAACCACCGCTCACTGGTATAGTATTTTCGGGTGTACTTGGCGGAAAATGGTCTTGCGCGGAGATAAATTTTATGATGTATATTAGTGATGCAATGCGATGGCCGAACAAAGTTTATTCAGAGGTTGACGTCGCTTTCCAATATCCGACCAATCTTTGAAATGATGAATGCATTGGTATGTGTTTAGCATTGTTATTATTATTATCAATATTATTATCGAAAATGAAAATTATTAACGTCTTTCATGTAGCAAACATTGTTAAGACATCGAAGTATCCTGATATTTCGAAATTTCAATCACATCGGATTTGTAATCGTCGATGCGACCGGAACGCATTGCTAACAATTGTCCGTAAGAATTGAAAAAAAAACTAACAGCCGTGGAAGGGGAACAAGTATATATTTTTATATATGAGTTAATTATAAGAACGATTTGAATTTGCAAACTTTTATTTATTTAACAGTTCAGGTTTAGGGACTCATATATAATTTTTAAGTAGCAGCTTCCAAACGCAAAGAAATTGAAATTGATCATTTCGAACATTTTAAGTTTTATACACCGAGTAGAGCTTAAAAAAATTACACCGTGGGGAAAGTGACAGGTAGATCAATTCTTCTTTGATGCCCCGTATCTGACACATATATTATCATGTCTCCTGGGAAAGTGTCGACGTCCTCTCTTCCTACGTATTTCGAGGCTACTGCACGATTCTCCTCGGCCATCGAACCCGATTATCGCTTGCATTTCTGTTCTACTTTGCAGCGCTTATACGGAAATCCCTTGTTCCTCCGATATTGACTCAAGGAAATTAGTCACTCTTCTTTTTCCATGTACACGACGTTCATTACTAATCGGTGGCAAACGATAAAATAATAAGTATCGAACGAACAATAAATTGAATAAAGAGGGCAGGATATAGAAGAATGATGTAGAAAAATAAACAAAAATATCGAACGTAAAATTTCGATCTATGCTTGATTAATAATAATAAATTAATAGATTTTCTCTGTACATCTGGAGAAATACATTTTCAAGTACTGTTCGTTATTTTTGAATTTTTGTTCTTGTGGCGTTGCGTTGAAATTTATAAGAAGTATATTTTAGCGTGAACATCCATTTTCAAGATGATGATTTGGAAATAAAATATAGAGAAACGGTTAAATCTACAATGTTATATTTATACACGTTTGAAGTAACATCTTACATTTTTTTCAAAGGATTTTATTCACAATTGTACATGATATTTGATGTTGCTCAGGTCATGTCAAGGACATTTTTTGTCGCCAGGCGTTGTGATTGTTCCCGTCCTTGTCATCCGAAATAAACGATTTCTGTTAATTCTATTTTTTACGAAAGTGATTACCGTTCGGGCCTCTATTTTTTGATTGCTTTATAATTACCATTTTTCCGAACTGCGAGGAGTGAATGTTTTATTGTAAAAATCAGAGTACTCTTTTTTAATCACCGCCATTTCCTGAATATCTCCGCAATTTTTTTATTCCAGAGCCGAACGATAATCGGAACCGTAAAAAATTGAATTTATAAAAAAAAATTGTTAGAAATAGATTCAACCGTGTCTCTAAATTTAATTTCCAAAATATCACCTTGAAAATGGGTGTTCACTCTAGAATAGGGCGTTAAAAAATTTGCAATATCGATTGTGAACTGGTTGTCGCAACCTCTCCATAATTAAATAACACATTGCATTTTTACAAGTAGCACTGTTTCTACGATCGAAAGGGATGTCTCGAATGCCAACCCTTCTCAAAATTTGATCGTTCATGAAGAACGGAATGAAGCAATGTCACGTGCGTGCGAAAAATGGGGCCCGACCGCATGAGCATTATTGGAAAATTATGTGGAGAATATTAATGTTTTGTTTTCTTATTATACTTGACGTCTAGACGCGTCTCTTGATTCCATTATTTTTATACTGCAACTGTTTGTTCTAAGAGTCATCGCAACACGGTCACCTCAATCTTCCGTGATCATCGGACGTTAACTATAATATCAAAAATAAGGACAACAATAATAAATATACGTATTTATCACGCTACAGAACTATTTTCATGATATTTCTCAAATTGCCATGCTTTGCAAGTGTCGCACAAAAAATCTTCGACTGGATGGAATGCAATACCAAAAAATTACTACAAAATTAATACACATGTCTATTGATTCTTCAAAAATATCTGCAAATAGAAAAATGTACTATCATGTAGTTTTGTACGTTTTTTTACCAGCGGAGAACGCACCTAATTGGCGACCAGTGTTGTGGACGTTGTATGAATTTAAAAAATGCTTAACATATTTTTAATCGGTATGAGTGTTGTGTACCAAATTCTGGAGAAAACAATGTATAAGATATCAGCATACCCAACTTTGATTATCAATTTTTCATATTTTTCTGACCCTTTGGCTATATTTCGACTCAATTCTGCTATCAACGTTGATAAACTGTCTACCGAAGGTGTACGCCAAATGTAAGCTCAAGCGGCCAATTGGTTATCGAGATATCGTGGATGTCGATTTGAAAAGCATAGTATTTGAAAACCGCGCTTAAGGTTGCTGCGTCTCGACCGCGTTTCCTGAGCATTTTGCTTATAATTTCTATGACTCAGCTAACTCTATGAGACAGACGTATTCAGGAAAGTGCGAACAATAATAAAATAAAATTAAAACGAAATTGTTTTTTTTTTCAAATCTCTAGACAACAATACTGCCTTAAGGGAGACTTTGTCCTTGGAGTGCCATATTTCAGGTGTTTACATTTTATTTTTTTTAAAGCAAACGAGTAAAGCTTTTTGAGTGCGGTTTTTTCTTGCTTTTATTCATGATATACAGAACGTTAAGAAATTTTTTTTTTTCAACCAAAATGGCGGCCGTTGCAGCTCCGCGAAAACAGGTCCTCAAATCGCGGGAGGTAAACGGCTGACATCACTGCCCCCTCTTTGTTGATCTGAAACACAAATTCAAAGCATATTATCAATCTGTGACCCTTTGGTCATCGAACGACGGATGGGTTTTTCATTTAGTACAAATTTCGGAAAATGGCGGCAATTTAAAACAAATCGAATTTTCGCGTTTTTTTCCCATAAAAAGATAAATAATAAATGCAAAAATGTATCTATCGAAAAAAAGATCCGTCATTCCGTGAAGACATATTTTTTGAGTATGCTCTCCAAATTTCAGGTCGATATGTTAATTACAGCGGTGAGGAGAATGTCAGCCATTTTTAAAAACGTGTTTTCGAGAAAAACGCGTTTAAAGTTTTGTAATGTGTTTACACAGATGTGTTTATAATTACCGCTAATCGGCAATGCCTGGTCCATAGAGGCATCCCTCCTCTTCTTCTAGCCGCTCATGTTGAACCGCTAACACCTCCCGCTGCATTTCAAGGACAAAGTCTCCCTTAAATGTTATAAATGCATTTTTCAACGCTTCCTTGAGACACTTAAATTTGGACACGGTTTTGCCACACTGAGTCAATTTGACCCGGATAGTTCTTCATCCACCTGCCCTTAACAACCTTTCGGTCGGTTTTTGTTGAAAAAAATCCGGGATACCCTTCGAACATTTCTCAATGTGTATGCATAATGAAACTTCGGAAAGTATACAACTGAATTGTCGTAAAAAATTATTGCAAACTTTTAATTTTAGGAAAGTGAGCATTTTATTTCAAATTCGTCCGGGTCAAAGTGACCCAGTGTGTTAGGGAAGGGTTAAGTGATTCTTTTTTTTCCTGTTCTATGCTTTTTTGGTTCTGGTGGATGAGTACTTTACGTACGACGACTGGTTAATGACCGGCTGAGACAATTTAGAACAGTGCGAGCACTGTAAAATTATTCGGAGGTGTGAGCACGGTGGGTTAAAAAAATGTTGGACGGAGGAATATTTTCTGGCTGAAGTGAGTTGGTGTCCTAATTCCACTCCATGCAAGCTGCATCTACTAGATGAGGGAAAACAATTTTGATCTTTTATCTTCGGAAGGATGGGCAGGTTATCGTTATCAGTGCTCGATTAGCGTGTGATCGCTCCTATCTTTTCTTTGATGTGCGGTTATCGACTTCGTGGGGAGTGCCTTCTGTGAATTGTCACACGAGCGAATCGGTTATTGCCGTCTGCCAAGGTTTCAGTGGCGTTGGACTCGGAGAGATGGAGGTAAACAGTGACGAAGCGTTGATCTTTGCCGGTCATTGGTTCATATGCCGGTGTTTAGCATTGGAAAAAGAGAAACATTGAAAATTCCGAATGCTTGTAGGTAGCCATCCATTCGAAAGCGCCGAAGCAAATTCGTCATGTGTGCATTTCATTTTTGCTCCTTCGTAAACAGAGCTTAGAAATTTGTGTTCAGAGGTGCCCTAAACGTCGGGAAATGGATTTTGAATGAATATCCAGAACTATTAATGTACATGTGACTCGGCGTCATGGCATTAACTCCCGAAAATGCTGCGAGGTCGTCATACTATTTTTATTACTCGCGTTTTATTGAACAACGTTTCAAAGCTTGTTTGGCTAGAACTGCTTGAGGGCTCAATATTATACTGGATTTTTTCTTCTCGGACCAATGCGAGTTATCTTTTCGCTATAACTCACAAATCGAATTTTTTCAGACACCGAACTCAATTTTGATACAAGAACAGAGTTTTATTAAAAAAGTTTACATTATAGATATTGAAATTAAAGTTGTTACACTTGATAAATACACTTCCGCAATAAATAAATAAAATTTATTGTATTTATGTAACCCAAACAAAGTTTAAACGTGTTTTTCTCGAAACAACGTTTTTCACGGCTTGTTGATAAAATCTTCGAAACTACTGAACCGATTCTTATGAAATTTTAACCACATATTCTTTACAACTATAACTCTAGTGCATATGAAGGATTTTTTTTAATTTCGATATTTACTATTTTTGCCAAAAACGGTGAAAAACCCACGTTTTTTTTGTTTGTTTTTCGAAAAATGTCCGCCGTTTTGTTATTTTTGCATATATCAAAAATCGTATGATATGCGCTATAGCCATTAACATACTGAATCTAAAACCGTTTGATTCATCAGCAGCGCAGACCTGCCATTTTTTAGGACATCTTTTTAACTACCATTTTCGTCTATAAATAGTGACTTAAATAAACACATTAAAAAAATGTATTTCGAAAGTGTATTTATTAAGTGCAACAACTTTCACATCAACATCTATAACATAAAACGATAAAAAAAAAGAATGAAAATAGCCTTTTTAGCGTCTAAAGTGGGAAGACCCCTTAATAGCACGCTTTTTAAGAATTTTCGTTCGTTGACGTTAATCCCTCTGGTTGTTGGAGATGATCTCACCGTAAACAAACTGTTCACATCACTGTTATTTTCTAGATCTAAAGTCTTCAGGCCGATGAGTGCATTGCATGTGCACGAGGATCCACGAAGCAAAAAGCATGCGTCCATAGAAGGAACTTTATTTCATGAACTTTCCGTTGCGTTACGACAGAAAATAAAAACTGTCCTTCCGCTCAGTAGTCTACGCGCAAACCAGTGCACGACTGGGCGGTCACCTATTAAAGTACTGGCTCAGGTCAATGCTACTTAACTCGGGAGACCGTCGTGGTCTCAAAGCCTACATTATTATGCATGAACTATTAATCGACATTGCGAGCTGAAGTTTTCCGTCATTTTTGTTTTATTTATACGTGGTGGTTATTTCGGTTGTAAAATATCCAGGTTAAGTCTTATTGCACCAACCTACAAAGGACCGAATTAGTGTACGCTTCCGATTCGTCAGGCGACGATCGATTTGATGAATTGCTCCTTCTGCTTGTCTTATTTTTATATGATAACTGCGCAGCTGGGAATTCTAAACATCACGTCGCAGAATACACACACACTCTCGCGCGCACACACACACGCATGTACACATATCGGACACACATGAGTGTCTCGGTGCGAGTGTGCGTTAATCGGAGCATCAATTTTGGCAAGCTAAACCTGTTCTGCATACCAGAAGAACTAGCGTCCGTACGGCTCAAGGGTTACCGATGCCGATAGGTCGTGTCAAGGTTTACCATTGTTTTTCTTTTTTCTTTTTTTCCTCGTGCCGAGTCCTCGTCTGCATAGTGGAGCAGTGGAGTAAAATAACCCAAGGACGTCACACACGTGGCATATATTATTATTGGAGTTGTAAAATAACTGTTTTCATAGCACCGATAGAGGACGGTCCAAAGGAATTGCAAATGCTGAAGCATTGAAAAGGAAGAAAACTTTAACGCAGAGGAATGCTGCGGAAAATGAGTGCAGAGTGCAAATGGGAACGCACGCAATGCTCGCTCGTTACTGTCATCTATTGAAGAATTGTTTCTGAGGCAGAATTTTTTGAATTTTCAGTATATCGTCAATGTGAATTAAAACCATGTGACCTTAAAAAAGATTCAATTTTGATTATGTATTTGCTAATAAGAAGTCTCTAGGAGACTGCAATAATTTTTTTCACAATTTTCAGCAAAATATACAAAAATGTGTGTCTGTCATTACAGGTAAAATAACTGAGAAAATAAATATGAAACAACTCTGATACATGAAGCTGTATGCGAATGTTTTAAAAAAAACTGTAGACGGCAGAAATCGTTGTTGATTTACAAAAAATAATGATCTTTTCTAAAGAAAATTTCTAAGAAAGAAAAAAGAAAAGTTCAGGTATCCTAAAATGTCTAAGTTTGCGTATCAGTTATTTTTCTGCATTTTTTTGCGGATATATTTAGATGGAAGTGAGTGTGGAAAAGACTGCAAATGTTATTCAATAATTGCGGGAGTGGTGCGATATTCTTTCGTGGGCGATTGCAGCAAATACAGCGAGCATCGTGGATCGGCACGTGGGCCGAAAAGCCCACAACGTGTCATCTACTGAGACACGAGGCAGAGCCAGACTAGACTGTTCGTGACAATCGTGGGTTCGGTGCGACCCAATCACCGATCTTCCGAGGAAAACTCAATCCGCAATTCCACGGTGCGACCTACACACGTCGTCAGGCTAACGACGGAAATTCTCTCAGTGTCTTGTCGTCTTGGCGATGGAGCTTTTTCTTTTTTTCTTTCGCGCTCATTAACGGAATTAGCGTTGCATGAGAGTTGTTTTATTGGAAATACTACAGGAAGCCCACATATTGCCATTTGTCAGCCCATATCATGTTCTTTCTCTTTGCATTCGTCGGAAGAAGAAATAAATTATCGACAAAATTATAGGTTCAGTACGTGGCATATGAGTGCGAACGAAAAAGCCTAAACTATCAAACAAATTATTTCCGTGGACGGTTAATATTGACGGTGAAATGCAAGTATAAGATACTGCAGTTATAAATTATGAAGAGCTTTAAAATTGGTATTGATTGGTATATACAGACATGCTATATGCATGAGATTGAAGTTTGCTTCGTTGCAGTGCAATAAAAACGATATTTCTATATAGCTTTAATTTCCTTTGGTAGATTTTGCCTACAAAATCTCTCAGTTATTATTTAAGATATTCATTCTGACATCTACAATCTAAATCGCCAAGAAAGATTATGTCTAATGATGAAAATGAGAAAATAAACATGTGAGAATAAACTTTCGCTGCATTCCAACAATGCAAACTTCAACAACCACCTATACGCGTCCATGAGATTCAAAACATACGAAAAACTGCCCAATTTTGCCGCTCAACCTCAATCAATAACCCTTTCAATATTAGTACGTCTAAAATAAGTATTTCTAGTTGAATAGTTTATTTTTACTTTGTTTGAATTATCATGTGCCAATTTACGCAATTCCTTCCATCAAAATATTATATTGAAATATCATTTATTTATATATTATTAAAATTTAACAACATACAAGTTTCATACAATAATAATTTATATATTATGACAATTGAAACTGACAAGAAAAAATTGAAAAATATGGCTCTTCCGCCCATAAAAGTGAAGTTTTAAACGAATATCATGCAGCGAGCGTGCAATACGCGAACGCAAAAATCACGTCGGCGCGTGCTTTCAACGGCTTTATTGGGTGTAAAAATAATCACATTTTTTCGTCTCAAATCGAACATTTCTCATTTTTAACAACAGCGATGGACCTGGCAAAAATTAATGACAAACATCTTCAACCCGTACTTTATTTGTTTGTAAAATAAATCTTCAGCCCTAATAATTTAAAAAAGTTATGACAAGTTTTTTATCGAAACTTTCTAGAACTACTATTTGCATTTTTTGCGTGTTCAGCATTTTTCATCCAATCTTTTCCACACCGTAATTAAATTGTGTGCATAAATTACAAAAAATGATATACGTGGGACATCTCTGGTAATAGGACAAAACATTATTTAAAGAATGACTAAGACTCGAAAATATCGAATAAAAATTGCAATGAAATTCTCAATCCGACAATATTAATTTAACTCTGAATTAATTCAAAATTCAATAAGAAAAGCTCATCTTCAGTATAAGTTCCCAGACGCATCATGTTCCTTTCGCCCTAAACATCGCGCATCATTCGGAATACTGTTCCAAAGATTTTGGTAGCGTTTTTTCATGCACACTGATCCCCAGCTGTGACTGAAATTTAAATGTAAACCATTTAGCATCAGAAATAAAAGATACATTTAATTTAAAACGATAGAGTATTCGTCGATTCAATATTTGAAATTTTAATGACTCCGTGAGGGAGGTCACCTATCAGGCTCGAGCGTAAACTTTTTGGCATCTACCGATGTGACATTCCACTCTGGAACAGTTGCCGAATATTAAAAGCATCTAACAAAAAGTTTAACTGCCTAATTTTGCGGGAAAAGAAACTGCTGAACGAAATTAACTTAATAGAGTGTAGAAACGAATCAGCGGAATAATCATTTTGATGGCTCTGCACACACGTGGTAATATTTGACGGTCTTACCAAAAGAGGTTTCACCGGTCTATATATGTATATACACACACACACACACACACACACACACACACACACACACACACACACACACACACACACACACACACACACACACACACACACACACACACACACACACACACACATCCCCATAAGGAAGGAAAAGTCAATGACACATCGGCGTGCTCTCGACAATCCGACGCCTCACTTTTAGTATTCCCTGCTTTTTTCCATCACGCTGACGTTAAATAACGCTGACTCTACTAATATAGATAGAACGAGCTCTCACAGTATTACGTAGAAAATGAACTAAGGTGGCACTTCCGGATATTTAATTTCACTTAACTATTTTTTCAACTTTGTTGACGTCATAAAAAAATATTGCTTAATAGCCAATACTTTTTTTGCCGACTCAACTGTTACTAACCGTAAACTGTTCCAGCTGAATTAAAAACTCTTGGCTGCAGTGAATTATTCATAGAATGTCTGCCGACTTTATTTGTTTCATAGCGTTGTAAAATAGCGCTCAAAATTTCAGTGCACTATTGCAAATATCTGGGACAAAGTTTGTTGGAAAATTCAAGAAATTTTCCGACTAATCTATAGTGTCATTTGGACGACATCACAAGTAAAGTCGAAACGCCACCTCTCCCATAGATCGTAATTACGGCTGATACACTGAGAAAAAAAATCATTGATCCAATATCATTGGTGTTATTACGTATGAAATTTCGTTGAATCAATTGTAAAATTGTTGGTGTAAAAAATCGAATTTATTAGTCCAAACAAAACGCTATTGACTTTAATAACATGATACATTTAAAAGTTTTCTTTCCATGCAAAGGATATATTATTAGCCGAGAACAATATATTATTGAAACTATCTAAAAAATTATCGCGAACAAGTTATATATTTTTAAATGCATTTTCTGCAACGAACAAAAAAAGCGTCTCAATTCATAACATGGATATTGTTGATTCGAGTACACAAGAAAAATTGAATTCCGCTCGTTTGATTCAGATAAAATTTCTATTGAGTAAATATGTTATTTTATTTTTTCACCGTATCCGATACTGATTTCCAAGTACATTATTCGTTAAAATATTAATATTTTATTTTGATCGAAAAATAATAAGCAAATGTCTGAATTGGTTAAAAAATTATGCGCAAATAAAATTTGTTTCTTGCGCATTTGGTTGAAAAAATTCAACCAAATGGAGGAGCGCCACCGAAAGAATTAATTAAATCATTAATTCTATTGATTAAATTTTTGTACGAAATAAAATTTTTGAAGCAACCGCTTAATTATTTCATCCATACATCTACGGATTGTATATAACATGATTTAAATACAATATAATTTTATTTGAAAGATAATGTAGACATTCAGAGAACAGAAGAGCTTTCTCAAATAAAATAACATGTTATTCAAATCAATCACATTATTCAATATTTTATAGCATTGTAACAATTTCACATATCGGTGGCACGCCTCAGCAGCACATTTATCCGGATCAACCAATATATTTTTTCGATTCAATTGGTTTTTTTTTCTCAGTGTATACATCCGATATATTCTTCTAATTGAAAAGGTTAACGTGTCATATTCTTTAAACCAAAATCTCTTATGAGAAGCTCGGCACGCTGCAGACATTTGTTTACGTCGGCGGTTATTTGATTTATTTCGAAAGAATTTGGTCCTTCTACCGTTTCTTAAATTAGGGTGTCTATTGGTTTCATCATCACTGTTGAATTACTATCAAACATAACCTGTTTAGGATATTCCATACGAATATTTTTCAACAAAGTATCGGTCCCTCTAATTAATATAGCTTTATCGATCAAATAGAATTCCGTTTGGAATAAATAGTAATTACGTTCATCATAAATATCAAACTATTAGGTATTATATAGCGTGAAACTTCTTCTTGACATTCCTATTTTTTAATTGCAATCGCTATTCAACTGCAAGCCAGCAACGCAGATATTGCTATTAAGAGTCAACCCGCAGCACGATTGCATTTGAACTATTAAAATATGAATATTTGCAGAACACCAATCACCTAACTACATTTATTCCAGTGAAATAAATCATAATTTTTTTTTATTCTCTGTTTCAATATGGAGTGTTTATGCAAATATAACTTTGAAGGGACGACCATTGCAGTCACAGTGGGATAGTAATATAACAGCTCATATTACTCACCTTACGCCGTCTTCGAATTTGAATCCAAATATAATTAAAGTAAAGATAATTGTATTATTAAAAATCGAGATGTTGTTTAGGTCTGTGAAAATGCAACGTTGTTTCTGAAAACTGATTTTGAGTTTCATCGAGGCGATATTTGGGTGTTGAAGATGTTGGAGACTGACGTGTCATTTTATAACATTTGTCACGATCATTCTAGTCATATTTTCTAGAATGAAAAAGATCGTTTGGTCCATCAGAGACTACTTCAGATTCGCATGGACATGGATATTTATCTTTTGAAAAAAGGTTTTAAGGGCAATTCTGTAGTTGATATACTTATATCAATTGACATACACCATATGGATGTAACAATTGTGAATAATATACATCGATTATGGAATAGGCCTCCACCTTGCGACTTTACTGATCTCCATAATGAACACCATCATCTTGTGAATTGCCGGAGCACACAAAAAAAGCAGTAATCTAGAATTGATAATTCCACTTCTGTAATCTGGTCTCCATGGATCCAAGAAAACAGCGTTAAGTTCAAAAGATCGATAGCTTCTTGTTTTCATCTCAAAGCTTTGCATTGATGAAAAGTTCGATACCAGCTTGGAACTTGATCGGTTTCATTAGCACAAGTCTCGTGTTCATTTTTTTTAATCGTTTCTTGAACAATCTGCAAATTAAATAGCGCTAACGCAGCTAATTTCGCTGTATTCACACGCATAACAATTTTACACGTTATAGATGCATGCATGATCGTCCGGTTATGCGAGTTACGCTTGCCGCGCGTTACCCCCGAGCAAGTAATCTTGGTTCCTATGAGAAACGATCCCGATGACGATGCCGGCAATGATGACGATGTCGTATATCGCTCGACCTTGCTGCTATCGCCACAACGCTACGTCTTTTCGTTTTGTCCACGCACGTGGAGCCCGAGCAATTTACAGCGCACGCGCTGTAGATCGTCCCATGGCGCGTGCGCCCTAGATCTCTCATACGCATTTAGTCAGGGATTCGTCTGTTGCACGACTCCCCTACTCCCAACGCAACTGTTTACGAGAAATAATTTGATTTGATCAGATCGATGTTACGAGAGAAGTCGTCAGCTTTTTACTATTCGATAACTCTACGGATCTTTCGAAAGTCATCGTTTTTTTCGCACTTTATGAAAATGCTCTTAACCTCATCACGGAGTGAACACAATTCCAAAATGTTGAAAACTGTAAGCGTAATTACTTTAGCTTAGAGCCCCGAAACCTAGTTGAAGACATTTTTTCAGAGAAGGAAAGCAAACGGGTTAACAAAACTCTCCACATTGGTATTTTCTCCCCAGACTTAACAATGACTATTGAGCTATCAATGTGAGGGTCAATCCGCCGAAAGCCTGTGACACTAAGCGCCAAAAAACAACCTTCATTTTTTGTCATCTATCCTGGGTGGAGTATAGCTGTATGTTGATTGTTAGTATTAATAATCGATGTTGATTTTCTGATAGCAGAAGTTTGTGAAAACATTTTTTACGTTTTTTTTATCGAAATATGTTCAGCACGTCTTAGAACGCCGAAAAATGACATTTGGACAAAAGTCCGGTGTGTGCCCGTGTGTGTTTTTTATCTCATTTACAAGAACTTTTGCAGTTTTTTTTTATATTGAGAGGAATTTTAGCACATCAATAGAGTATCAAAAGAAGTATGTGTTAAATTTCTAGCTTTCTAACTTTCTAACTTGTAAGATTTATGTACAAATTACTGTAGACAAGTTATGAAACAAGATTTATATTTGGGATGGCGATGATTAGGGATGCTCAACATCGAATATATGCGATAGATTTGCATTACTGAGGAGAAGAAATCCTGGTAAGTAGAAATTTCAAATTTGCTTTCTCTTAATTTCAGTTTACTTGCAAAGCTTCCTTAATGTGGTAGCAAAGACTGAAAAATCTACTTGTTCTTAGAGGAAGCTTCGTCAATGAAAATAACGATATATATTATATTACGCACGTTTAATATAACGATTATTCGAAAGCTAACAGTTGGTAACAGTCGATGGGCTCCGTGCATAAGCATAGGGCACTCCCCTCGTACTTCATCCCCGAAGGCTAAACCCCATAACAACCTTAAACATTTGACCGGATTCTGTTCGACAATGTGAGAATCTTTTAGTATTCAAATTGAATTTCGACATTGGATTCCAATGGGAAATCCCGATTAGAATCTACCGTCGAGTATTAGTATATGGATCTAATGCGCTGACCCATTGGATCCCTATCACGAAGTAGGGACAAGTGTGGGAATTCAATTGGATATCTACGACGATTTCTGCACGGGTAATGGAGTTATGAGCAACGACAATTTTAATAAGAAACGGAGATGAAACGACTCACGCCAGATAAGGAGATACATTTTCGTAATTCATATCTCCATTGCTCATCAAGGAAGCGAATAAATAAATCAGTCATTTTTACTCATTTGCCGGAGGGACCTTTTTAATTCGAAACGTTTTTTCTCCTCCAAAATACATGTTTCATTACAATAATTATTTACACAATTATGCCAAATTTGTGGCACTTCGCATAGGTCCAAATGTCAATCCCATCACTTGCATCATTTAGCAGAACGCTTTGATAACCGTAATTGAAAATACTTACGCCGAGTTAGTTGCGATTTCAACTATGACAATGCCATCGCCTTTTGCTTTTGCTACGAAGCTCCAAATCTTGGGTGAGTCTTTCGTTGTTATTCTGTGTAAAGCCACCTACACAGCGGCCCAATATGTCATCTCGGGACAGATCTTCATAAAGAGGTTTGATACCATCGACAACGACTTGAGGAAGATGTTTTTTGTTGTACTGCTCTAGTCTGACCCATTCGCCTTTGCCTTTTGCCACGAACACAAAGTTTGCCACGAGCTCCAGTCGATCATTGATGATGCTGTCGTTTTTTATCGGTGAAAATGTGGTAATAAAATGTCGACCAAATAGCTCTTTTAATTCTGTCAACTGAACCTGAACCCTGTCTAATCGCAAGTGAGCTTTGCAGTCAACTTTCCCTTTCCACCGATTCCTTAATTTTCTTTTTTCGCGCTACGTAGTCGCGTACCCATCCTATTTTCGATATGCCCAACAAATTTGTCATAAGGCGGAAAGTTTTTGAAATGTTTACAAATTTTACCTTTCTTGCAATTTAAAATTAAGAGCCTAGGCTACGCCATCTCAAAATCATATTTTTGGAATTTGAATCGTACGCAGACCCTTTAATGCTCATTGATACTTGCGTTCCTGATGTCTATTCATTTTCGGTACATCGTTTGACTACAAAAATGATGAATTGCCTTATATTCGACCAGGGGTGCTGTTTTCGCCTAAAATTCTGAATAAGTAAGTAAATTCCGTCCCAGTTACATCTAATTACGAATCGCGAAATCACCAATTTTCATTTTCGCGCGTAAATCGATATCCCTTTGCCAACATTTATTAAGTGCAGTTTTTTTATAGACGCTATTGATAACTAAAAAAAAACAATTATTTCACAACCACTGTACAAGAAATTTTTTTTCTAGCTGCTATTGAAAAAAACTCGCTTTCGAACGGACTAATGGGAATACAAATGATTCATTTAAAAAAACACGATATCCGTGAAAAAAAAAAACACAAAAACTCTGAGCATAAAATATTCTGACAACGTGCCGGTTTCCGAAACAATAGTTGTACTGGAACGCAATTGTTATTAACTTTTAATTAACTGTTCTAATGTTCATAATTACAAAAAGGCTTACGTACATGATGATTGACACCAGGATGCCAAGACGTCCTGTGCGAGATTATCTTGTCATCTATGATTTCGTAACGTTCAATGTGTTAATTGTAAGAGGTCATTTTATTATTACTTAATCTCGTAATTTTTTTATTAATAAAACCGTTACTGTTGCTCAGCTCTTGTATTGTCTGACATATTGTATGTAAAAAAATCACAATGCTTGTTATAGCCCGATCTGACTAATTGCAATCTGGTTGAAAATGTTGAGGGGTGCAATAGCAAAGGACCTGTCATAAATTGAATTGCCAACCGCGGCGTAGTGAGCTCTAGAAAACGCTTCATTTTTCACAAGTAAAGTATTTCCCTATCTACTATAGAATGACGATCGAGCTTGTCAGGCGATTTTCTACTTATGCGGGGTAGAAAAAAAAATTCAAAATTTTGAATTTTTTTCTTTTTCCAAGATTTAAAGAGAAGTTATTGCGAAACTGAGAAAAAATGAAGGAAATTTTTTTTTTCTTCATTTTTTCTTGAGCCTTTGGATGATTTTGAAAAAAGAAAAATGTTGAAAAAAAAATGTTAGCCTCGGGCTATTTCTTAGATTTCTTAGCAACACGCTGAGCGTGTTGCTTAAAAAATGTTTACCGGTGAGATTCGTAAACTTGAGATTTCAAGCTTTAAAACCCCATTTCATTTTACGATACGACCATTTTTCACGAAGTTACAGCTATTAAAAAATCAATGAAAAAATTTTGAAATTTTACTTTTCCCTTAATTTTTGTAATGAGTGTTCCCTTCGTCTTCTAACAACAAATAATAGCATGAACACAATTTCACAAATGGAGTTGCAATCAGAATATTTTCATCGTTGTTCCAATACTGGTCGAAATAATGAACAAAACGTCGGAAATTCTTATTGTAAGCATGTTTAACTTTTTTTCAGCTGTTTTTCTATTATATTTTTGCGTTCATGTCTGTTGTTTCTTCTGCGTTCAATTGTCATTTCCGTTTCTTCGCATTTTCTCTCCGCCATGACCAACAAAAATGAGTTGCACCAGAAAACCAGATGCCCGAATATAACAATATCTAAATAAAATGATTAGATTTATATTTGTGGATTTACGGCACTTAAAGCACAATAGAAAAGAATTGCGGACCCTTTTCCAAATTGATGAAATATCTCCTTTTGCGATACGATGAATTTCGTGCTTTAAATATCAGCCAAAGGAGTCCCCTAAAAGTTGTATCAAGCGAATTTCTCTGAACTGCATAAAAATAAAAGAAACCCTTGACGTATATAGAAGATCCATCTCCGCGTAAACGTTTCCGAGCGTCAATCTCTTATCGCTGAAAAACCAGCTGCGCTCTTTTCAGAGTTATGTCACTTATCGCCAAAGCCTGCACGCTTTCCTACACTTGTCTCTTTGCAAGCAGTACGTGTATTTGAAAGCTAGCGAGAGATTCAGTGTGACGAAGTGAAAAATAGTCGCCAGAGATTTCAATAGCTAACGATACTTGAGTTTCACGCACGAGTCTCACTGAAAGATAAGTAACAGTTAATTTCCGAACGGGTTATCCCCGGATATAATTGAGTCACAACGAACAGCCAAGAGCAGAGTCCTATCCGAATAAATGCTGTCTCATTTCGATATATCGAAAAAATTAGAGAAATAAAAAAGCGGATCTTTATTTGTCATCGCTTACCTTGGCGATTAATTATGAATAATTCTAAATTATAGATTTCTAAAATAACTATAAATTGTATAACTATCTATGAATTGATAAAATTATGATAATGTATTTATAAGTATATTTTTACAGTGTAATTTGGCGAAATTTATTCTTGTCTTGCGATATATAATGATTTTCCAAATTAAAGAAATTTACTCACACATGTATATTTATCGGAAGTAAAATAAGTTTTCGTACTGTGACAAGGGGCCAGAAATCACGGGGTCAAGGCGTTTGATGATGGTGTATAATGCGCGACAATCTTATCGTTTTCTTGCCTTATTTTTCTTTGAAATTGTTTTTTGCTGTGTTTACTTACGATGAAGAAGGAGGGAAAGCGATATTTTTTAGACTCAATAAACTCGATAGTTTCGGTTATCCTCGAAATCGTCAGTTCAATTATTTATCCTTCCAAGTTGTGACGCCGATAATGATCACTTGTCATGAAGGGAAGAGAGTACTCGTGCCTGAAATTCACACAGGTATACTAGTTGTAGAATAAATCGTCGAGACTTATAAGAAATAGAAAATACAATTCCCGGTTTATAAAATAATCGTAACGATCTTGGTGTGTTTTGCTGATAAGCTTTAGATATTCTTCCATCTTATCTCTTGTTCTCCATTGAGAAACGAGTCGAACCGGAAACATCGAACTGAAACGCTCTTTTTTCTATCCTTATCGAAATTTTAACTGAGCGGTTATTCTTTGCACGTTGGTTTGTATTTTTTTTGGTTTTTCTTCGAGCAAAAATAGCTCCGTATTCGAGTTACATACATACAAAAATTATTCAATGTTTATTGAAAGAAATCTTGTAAATGTTTCGACTCGGAATAAACTTGCAGTTTATGAAAAAACAATCAATTTCAAGTGTAGGTAAAGTGAGCAAATCGGGAATCTGTGTGCGAGGGTTGCAGAAATCAGGTGCTCGTGCAAATGCTGTTGAAATTAAAGGGCGTTTATGGAAGGTTATTTTTCATTTCTGGAAAAGTAAAAACGTCAAATTAAACTACGATCTGAGGATCCATGGCATTGAAAATCGATGATGATTCTTAGTATCAAAAAAGGTGGTAGCATTTCGACGTCAAGTACGAGAAAATGGGAGGCTGTGGATATGCTTACGCAAAAATACTTCAAGTGAATTTTTCACATGCCCATGTCTCAGCATTCGCGTTCAAAATATAATTTTGGATGACATTTCCGGAATATTATCAAAATCCGCGTTTTTTAAACTGAATTTGCGACTGCATTCAGCTAGCCGACGCTCAGATATCGTCGTCACGTCCATAAAAATCTCACAAAATATTATACATTGTGTTCAGTAAATATCCGGCTCGTTGACAGATATTGCGTAGTGCGCATATACATCGCGTCATCAAAGAGGCCATTTTGATTTGTGTTTTGCGTACATCGTCTTTTATAGAAACATTCTACTGCATTGGCAGTTCATTTAGTAGCTCATATTTCATTTTCCCACTTCGAGAGAAGTTTCATATCAAGGTTAGAAGATCGACTGAGGTCACAGGTGAATGCAAGAAAACTTCTCAAATAATCTTACAGTTAACCTCGAATTTCGCAATTTCTATAGTGCAAATAACAAAATATCTATGCATACCCATTATCCTTTGGATTGATTACAGTTCACATGAACTCATTGCATGAACATAAGAAAAAATGAAGAGTATGGAAAGTAATACTCCACACTAAGGAAAACCGAATACCTTTAGGTATCGAGAAACAAAGGATACGAGATTTTCGTGATTAAATCGTAGACATTAAAAGAAAAAAAAACCCATTTTCAGGGGAGACAAGGACAAGAACGTTCCTTAGATCGCTCAAAGATAACCGTAAATTTATATCTTACGGTGTCAAGTAACTAAATATATAGACATTTCTGACACTAATCGCGGATGAGGAACAATTCATATCTTTAGGCATTGACGAGCAAAAATATTGATTTTTCTTACCATTACTCGGAGATGAGGAATAATTCATATTATTGAGTATCAACAGGCCGAAAAAATATATTTTCCACATACATATACCCTCGAAGGCAAGTAAAAATGTATGTCTATAAGTATCGAGAATCTAAAAATATGGGATTTTCTTGCATCGAATAAAGGCACTAAAGAACCATATAGTCAAGTTTCCAGCAGCCAAATATTTTGGATTTTATTTCATCGATTGAATGCGATAAAAAGTATATATGTAGGTATGAAAAAGTCAAAAACAGATTTTTCTTTCATCAGCCGAAAACAACGACACATTTATTTCATCAAGTATCGACGAATACATTTTTTTATCCAATTAATTAAAGGCGTGAATGATTGAACCTTTCTGGTATCGAGAAGAAAAAAAAACATCGAAACAACGTTCAGCAATTTTAACCATAATTTGTTTCTGAAAGTATGATCTAGAGCGAACGGAATGACTGCGCTACTTACTCCAATATCATCGCTACTCACGATACATAAAAAGGGACATTCAGTAAAATAAAATTAGCCAAATAAATACAAGTTGGTTCATTTGGTATGGGATCGTTGATTTGGTATGGGATCGGTCACATTACTCCGAATATGATTCCGCGAACGGATGGCAAATTTTCACACCGTTCATTCGAGCTTTCGGTTCACCCTATTCACCCTCGTAGATGACACTTTAATTGCAAGGATTTATTCCTTTCAACAATATTGCAAGTGCAAGTGCAAGAACTTTTCACGTTTCGTTGAGACGCTAATGCTGTAAAGCTCGGGACATAATTGACCGAAACAATAACAATAATAATGGTAATCTGAAAAGATGAGTGAACTATAATTCCCGAGGCGATGAGAAAGTCACCGCTTTTCTTATCTATATGCGTATGATGCTAGTCCCTCGGATAGCAGCGGTGCTTATCATTGACATTTTTTACGTTTCTCTCAGATAACGTAAAGATTTATACGAGGCGATGAAGGGTTGAAAAGGTGGACGAATAAATACTGCCTCAATATGATTACAGTATAATCTATATTCGTTTAATGAAGCTTACATTTTTTTAGCTCTACATATGTATACATGTACGAGTACTCGCATGAAAAGAAGTGAGACAGGCAATTTATCAAAATCGTCCTTTATGGGCTTTGTACAACTGTTATGCAAGATGAGCTTTTTTACTTTATCAAAGGGAAATTCTCGTTTTCATAAAAGAATTGTGACATTTCTATATCTGAGGAATGGAAAGGGCCGAAATAGTCGAAAAATCATGTTTTTTTTAAGTGCCCGCACAAACATGATTTTGTCGGTGCGTATGTGTGTGTGCGTGTGACAAAATTAAAAAATTGCAAGCCCTAAAAGCTCCAGGCTTATTTACACTACTCCAAAAAATTAAAGAAACAGAAAACTTCTTCAACTTTTCGAGTGTTTTTTTAAGCGCTGTATCTATGTGAAAAATGGTCGTATCGAGATGGAAAAATAACATTTTGAAGCTTCAAGTTTCAAGTTTCGAGATCGTTCGGCAAACATTTTTTATGAGTTACAGTTATTGCGTAATCATAAGAATTAGCGGGAGTGAATTCGAAAAAAAGCGAAAAATTTCGATTAAAAAAATAATTATTTTAATTTGTAAATTATTTCAGGAAATAATACTGACTCATTTTTTATATGATTCGACCTTTGTGCATCATAAATTCCTCCTCCTTGATATTTTCTGCGAAGGTTATTAGGGTTACAAAAAACAGTTTTCTTCTAAACTAGGCATGTTCAAAAGTTGAAAAAGAGTGAAAGCTTACGAAAAACTTTGAATCAATTTTTTTTACCAGAACTTAGAAAAATTTTACCAAAAAAAGATTAGTTTTGAAATAAAACTGTTAATTGGTTTTTTTTCTTCCCAACAAAGATCAGTTTAAAAAGAAATGTTTTTCTAACCCCAATAACCTTCGCAGAAAGTTTCGATAATTAATCGCATTCAAGTTCTCAGATCGACTAGTGAATACAGCTTGGGAGTATCAACTTTGAATTAATGCAACGAAAGATGAATGAAATTCGGCAAAGGCCGAATTGTGTAAAAAAAAGTCAGTATTGTTTCTCGAAGTGTTTTACAAATTTTACGGGGCTATTAGGGGTACATTAAGCTGAAAAAAAAACCTGCAACATTAGTCGTTCCATCAATATTTGTAAAGTGGTGGTAGATTTACTGAAAAACCATAAAGTCATTTTTTTGTACTTTTCTCAAACTAATGTTAAGGATGAAAAAAAGAAATTTCTAAAAAATCAACGAAAGAGTCTTCTAGGAAATTTATTCAAGTTTTCAAAGCTACCCTTCATGTCCCTGTGCGATAATTGGTTACTGAGATATCGATGATCAAAGACAAAAGGATCTTTTTTATTTACAGTCGAATATCTCAGCCAAAAATTGACGTAGAGAGACAAAAAAAATTAAGCTGAATAAACAAGCTAATTGACCTATATATTGATTTAACTGAAAACAAAACTCCGAGCCCCTGGACGCTTCAAAAAAAGCAACAAAAAAAATTGAAATTTTTCTCCTGCTATTTCTTATAATTGCGCGATAACCGTTGCTCTCCAATAAAATTTGCAAAAAGATCTCGAAACTAGAAACTTTAAGCACCAAAATGCTTTTTTTCATCTCGATACGATCAGTTTTCACATAGATACAGCGATTTAAAAAATCTTAAAAAATTAAAGAAAATTTTCTGTTCCTTCAATTTTTTGGACTAGTGTATTATATTGAATTGTCACTCAATTACAATACTGATATTATTAAATATAATTTTTATGTAAATAAGGTAGTCGGCTCAGTAATCGTGACCTTAAACCCATCACTCAACTCTACAAATTTATATAGATCAATTTGGAAAGTGTGGAGAAGTATTTTAAGTCATTCTTAATCAATTTTTTATTGCAAAAAAGAACGTCTTCGTCAAAATCCAGTGGCTGGTATCGTCTTTTTTTTCATTGTTAAGTGATGTATAAAGATACCAAAAATGATATGCAAAAGTTATTTTAGGTGGAAACAGTGTTTGAGACGTGTAGAAAAATGGTTTAAAAACTTTCAACGCGTTTTTCGTGAAGCAATGTTTTCAAAATTGGGCGGACTCGTAGGTCCTACACTTTTCGACCAATTGACGTCAAATTTCAACTGTTGCTCCCTGGATAGATTTTCTAGCGATGTCCACGCGATTTTCACAATCGATTAATAATTACGGTTTTTGGAAACAAATAAAGACCGTTTTTTTATTCGAAAATGTGTTTTATTTCAAAACGGGGCTAAGTTTGCAGAAATAAATATTTTGTAAATAATAATCGTGGGTACTTCGATAGCAGAACTCATCTACATTGAGGGAAAAAAAATATTTTCGTTGCATCTACACCGAGTCCGTCCGTAGAGGGCCTAAAAAATGCGTTCTCTTTCTACCGGCCACTGGGCCGCCATTTTGTATTTTTTGGGGAAATAAAAATTGATTTGAGTACCTACGGATGTATAAAATAAACCCTTTAAACCTCGTCTTCATTGCTTTACTAGTTTTTTTTTGTATATAAGGCCTTAACTATTACTGCAAAGGTTCGTAGGCCTTTGTTGACTCGATCATCTCTGTATATAGGACTGCAGGTTATTCAAACATTTGATATAGAGTTTAAAAAATAAATGTCTCTTACGTACATCTTTATTAATTAAAAAAATAAAATAAATTGTGGTTATCACGTCAGAGTTATAATTTTCATTAATTTTCAATCATTATGCATAACTATTTTATCAGAAAATAATTTTTATTTTTTTTTCGATCATGTGGTGTTCATTTCCGTTCGAGACTCATCCAGTTATCGACATCGTCACGACCCAATAATCGACAACGTTTATTCACGTGTACATCGTTTTACTATCGCAAATATGTGTATGACGATTACTGGTCCGTGGATTTTTCAGACAATGGTTATTACGTACCCAATATTTCTATTCTGATTTTCTATCAATTAATATTCGATTCACAAGATTTTTTTTGCTAACCGTGTCCCAGTTATCGACAGCCATGGCGATTAACCGGCAGAGATTTTATATTGCTGAACCGGTAATCGTCATATAGTAAAGCTCGTTAAAGTGAGCTTAAAAGATAATTTTTTATTCCGAACGTAAAACTAAGATCCTTGTTAATCACTTGAAGACAAACTTACTTCACGCAAGACCCCGGGCATTCTCAAATCACCCCAAATGTAAAACGGTTCACTTTAACCTCCCATTGAAGGATTCGGCCGAAATTACAGATAGACGTCATAGCTGAATGTATTTTATTTGATTATTCTCAAACACGTATACTTACGAGTGTGACAATGTAAAAAATGTCACACTCAATGTTACGATGAAATGTCTCACACATGTCAATGTGAGTGCGAATGTGAAATGTTAAAATTACTACAACGTAGTAAATACCTCCCGGGAGCTAATATATCACAGATTTGCACGAAGAATTGATTCTTATCTTAAGGCGTTACCTCCACTTGTAGCGCAAAAAAGGCCTTTTTCATAAATTTTTTAAAAGAAAACTACAAAACTTTTTTAATCGATCAATATACCATCTTAAAGAACACATCTTGAAGAACTTTCAGTAATTTTTTTATTGAAAAATATTACATTGTTTAGTGGCAAATGGCCGTCAATGGAATAATGTTTTTATATACGCGGTTTGCGGTGACCAACATGGCGGCGAAGTGGATCATCTGAAAAAAAAGCGGATGGATTTAGTCAAATATAAGTATAAACTAGTCTTTAATAGAAGGATTTTAAAAAATATTCATTTTTCACAAAATGGCGGACAGTCAAAGTTAATGGTTCGATTTTAACGAAAAAAAAATCGAACGATTAAAGACTACATTTTTATGTATTAAATAAGCCTGCAAAATTTCAAGAAGATCGGTTCATTAGTGTTCGAGTAATCATGGTCACCGACTTCAGAAATGCCATTTTGAGATAAACGCGTTTGAAGTTTCTCTTTCAACGCGGATTCTTCTCTTTCAACGCTCATATCTCAGTCAATTTTGTTCGGATCGACTTGAAATTTTCAGGACATATTCTCAGATACTTATACTTAAAAAAAATGCAATAAAAAAATCGATTTTTTCAAAATCGCAAGTGGGGGTCACCCCTTAAAATACTTATTCAACGTGTAAACATGACGAGAGTCTCGTATTGAAAGGAAAATATTGTAGCCCCTCCAATGTTTGTGTATTTACGGTGAAACTCTCTTCACAAACATGCTGGAAATAAAAATTATTTGATACTGAGTCTGGCGAGAATCGTGAAAAAAAACTAGAAATTTAGAATAAAAAAATTGGAAAAAATCATTTTCGCCCAATTTCCTGTTTTTCAACGAAAAGTTCTGTGACTGTGAAATGTTCGTTGCATGAGAAACATTCTCCTACCGATCGTACCAGTACTCCTCAATTTTGAGGTGACGGTTAATTCAAAATTCCTCAATTTTGAGGTGACGGTTAATTTTTTCTCTCATTCAAGTGGTACCGTTATTATGTGCCGTCGATCGTATCCGTGATAAGGATCGCCAATAATGAGTAGCGGAAACTCGTCCTCTCGAAATATGTCCCTGGGACGCAGGCTAGTTTTACTCCCGCAAACAACTAGAACTTCGTGTGTTTTGTCGAGTTTCTGATTTTAATATGAGATTGAGCTCAGCCCGAGCGCGCCTCGCAGACACAAGTGGAGGAATGTCCATATTGGGAACTGGGAAGGACGCGTACACTTATCTAGTTGAGTCTACTTACGCCTACAGGACGGGTCACCGAGGTTACTATATTCGTCAGTGAAGGAGCTGCAATGTAATCGTCCAAACTGTCGAGGAGGTTGCATGTAAGCCAAATTCAAATATTCGTCTGCGTCTCATGTCCACATACTCGTATATGCACCGCACGCTGATGGAATCGCAACAGCTGATCTTGATAATGTCGCATTCTTTCCCATCCCACTGGAGGTCTGGCTTAATAGGCTCGGCCTTAATCTCTTCGAAAAAGAACTAGAAGCGAAAGAATACTATCCTATGCAGACAGCGGTGCTGTGATTGGCGTAATAGAATGAAAAATAGAATACCATTACATTTATCTGTTACAGCATAAACTGATATTTGGCCATTGCACAATGTACTATTATTTCCCTAAGCTGAAACGGAATTTCGGGCATTCATTTAGTTATGAGAGTATTTATTGATATTTTACGAACAATTTTTGAGGGACTCATATATATGATAGAGCATTGAAAACTATTGGACGCGTATTTTTTTTGACCCGCGGAAACTAGTTTTAAGGGGGGAAACAACCGTTCAAAGAAAGACGTGTCTCAATGTAACATAACAAAAATTCTTCTAATGTAAAACGATAAAAATTCTACTATAGAGGTATTGAGAAAAATACGTTTAGGCGAGGAAAAAATGTGCTGATTTTCTGGGTTTTTTAAATAGGAAAAATTTCTCCACCATTTTTGAGACTTAACATGTGTTTTATTACTGGTTTTGGAAATTACATGGTATTTTTTAAAATGAATCTTTGAAAATG
Organism: Ophion ellenae; assembly: GCA_963210295.1. Taxonomy (NCBI): domain Eukaryota; kingdom Metazoa; phylum Arthropoda; class Insecta; order Hymenoptera; family Ichneumonidae; genus Ophion; species Ophion ellenae. Next base: position 581,188 of record OY723391.1, read on the forward strand.
GAGGACGTATGGCACGATCTTCTAAACTGCATTTCCAAAACTGGCGTGATGTACAGCTAAAAAACTAATCGACCGATTCTGATGAAATTTGGTATAAATATTTCTAACCTTATTGTCTAAAACATGATCTTAGATGTTTTTGAAAATTGAAAAAAAGTATTTTTATTGCAGCATGTAGCAATTTTTTTTCGGAAAATTTAATTATTTTGTTTCCAAGCGTACTATTTCATGGATTTTTAACATTTCTCACTTCTTCTTGGTTCATATTCTGCGTACGAGTGTTGATGGAAGAAAAATCTTCGTTGATTTTTTTTCAGAGTAATCCCGGCCACGCTACGTTTCACGCCGTCTGACAACTTGCGCCGCAACCGGTTTAGAAGACCGTGCCATACCTCCGCCGTTCTTAACGATTAATAAACAAATAATACCATGCAACAGCCAAAAGCAATAATAAAACAGACCCGAAGTCTAAAAAATTGCGAAAAAATCTCTCCGTTAAAAAAAAAATCGTGAAAATCAGCAATTTTTTCATCGCCTAGAGATATGTCCTCCATTACCTATATAATGTGCATACACGACGAAAAATCCTTAATTGAGATAAAAGGAACAAAAGTCACTATCCCCCGTCAGGAAATGCCGAGAACCGTTGTGGAGCTGATAAGCCATAGGGAACGAAAAAAATTCGCACGCTCTGAGTAGGTACCAAGTTCTCTCGTTAATTACTTCGTCGGAGTAAATGTATTAACAGACGCGTTTAGTCGTCGTTGTAAATACTCCCGTTTACCACCCATTAAGTGCGAAACTGCACGGGCGCAGGGATTTACTGACGAACGCCACCGAGGAACACTATAATTATGAGACCGTTTGAACAGTCCCCCAGTACATCACTAATAAAACTCAAGGATGCTATCAGGGGCTCATAATTCTGTAGAGGTTCAGACGCATATGTAGAACAGATTTGAAGGAATAGTTTTTCCTGCGATATCCGTTTGTTCATTAAACGCTGGCGTTGAAGCTTGTATCGTTCGAGTGCAACCAAAGTTCTTCATAATTTGTATTATTTCTTTATTTTTATTGCAATCTATATTTTTTTTATAGGCTAAGATCGTGGATCTGTTAGGAGGATGAGAAAAAACCGATTGAGTGTTTTTCGTATTCTAAATCGACAAGAATGTGAGCAATACTTGGAAGAAAAATTAACTTTCGTTGCATTCCAATGATGCAAACGTCGACACAATATCGAACAAACGTTTTTCTCCGTCTCTGATTTTTCAATGATTCGCAAGGTCACAGCCTACTGATAACATCTGGCTGTAACTGAAATGTTGGAAAAATATTCTGGATTTAACATCATCGTTTTTATTTTGTTATATCAAATTCACATATATTGATATGGGTGTATGCAAATGAAGATCATCATTCTAATTACATTTATGTATCAACATATTCATATCTATGTATACATACGATTAAACAATAAAACTTATAAACAGATTTTAATGGTTCTCGTCTTTCATTATTTCGTTAACTCTGTTCCGTATTTGGGTACATGTGTATCAGGTGTCCGTCTGCACCACCGTAAAAATTCCATCCGAGCTATTACTCGTGTATAGAAAATTGAAAAAATCACGCACCATGAATCACGTTGGTGGATTTTCGAAAACGAAATAATGAGATATACTTTCTCCATCGCGCCGATAAGGCCCATAATGTGTCGTTGCCTGCGCCGGAAACGTGGAAGAGACGATGAATCATGATATTGATCCGAATTCAAATTATGAAGGCCTCGAGGCGAACTTGCTCACGCACGATAGTTAAACCGTCTCGAGAGCCAGCTTAGTTCACAAAAAAGTAAGCGGGGAAGCAGGCCTGCATCGAAGTGAAACGATCATTCCAGAGACTGCTCCCCGTCTTCTCATTCTGGGTCGCGAAGTAGGTCAGTTAGATAGCATGCGGAGGAGCGGACTTCTCATTTAAATCGCATTCATGAATCGTCGTAGAAACTTTTCGTAAAACAGCTATGAATTTCTCGTGTTAAAAATACATATGCATAAATCTCAACGTAGTTATTGTTAGGCGACACCATCATCATCATTAAGAATCTTATTATTATTGTTACATATTGTCTTTTTGCAGGTTTTAGTATCGCTTAGATCTTCTAGTTCTTATTATAAATAATATTTAATAAGCAATGTCGTCATTATTGTTATAATCATTATCAAATGGCATTACCGTTATTTCAATCATGGTTATTATTTTTATTAAAACTACTTACTATCGTCTCATTCCTTTTCGTCTTGATGTGAGTGTTTTGGTGTCCTTATTCGTTAATTATAATTATTATTATAAATAATAATAATAGCTCTGATAAAAATGTTAATGGCGCGTAAATCGAAACAAATTATCTCATTAGCAGTTTGAAATCGTACACAGGTTTAAGGGGAGGGGGAGCTATTTTTTTGCGTTTTTTAAATTTTGTCATATGAATGCTTTATGAGCCTGGCATCGATGATTTTGGGTAAATATACGAAAAAACACTCGTTTATTGATGTTTCATTTTTTATTTTTTAGTGTAGACATTTTTTAAACTTCTAAGCGCGTTTTTCTCACACTTAGTATTTTTAAAGTCGGTGAACTCTCTAGCTCAAAATCTCAAAATCTAGTTTTTAAAATCGAGTTTTTTCTATTTTTTATAATTTTAATTTATTTTACAACAACAAAATTCGCGATTTTTTAATGAAAAATCAGATTTTGACTTCCAAATGTAACCACAAATACATTTTTTTTTTTAAACCGACAGCGTTACTTTAAGGAGCTTATCAACTAATGAAATCTTTTTGATTTATTTTTTATCATTTATTATTTTATTATTTTATTATTTTATTATTGATGTTACATTTTTTTGAGGCGTCTGCGAAGATTTGCTATCAATGGCTTATTTCTGCAAAATTATTGACGAAAATTTCACAGAATATTCTTCAAATGTCCTTTTATTATAAACTAATTACATAAATAAATATGTGTTAACTGTGTCGTCAAACAAAATTATCGTAAATGTGCTTGTTTTATAGCGAATTAACCTTATCCCCCCCCCCCCTACCGACATAGCAAAGAAAAACGATTAAGTTTAAACATGCTCGATTTAAAAAAAGTGCGTTTAGTAACCACAGGTCGTGATTGCAATTTATTGTTGTTGTTAACAACCTTAGATCCAACTCTTCTGAAGTCGGCGTACAATTGAGCAACTTCAACCCTATAAGTACAATAAGAATGGTACCCTTTCTGTTTGTATTTAAAGATATTGCTTTATATGTCTCAGAGATATAATAAAAGGGTATTCAAAATCCATTTTAGTAGGAATTTAAAAAAATATTCAAATCCTTTTTTTAACGCGGTTGTTCGTAATTCAATTTACTACTATTTCCAAAAGTTCTACAAGAATTCTAAGAAGATTTAGAGCGAATATTTTCTCCACTTCCGTCTGGACTATGTCTGCTTTACATTTTATGTCGTTTTAAACACATCGCATAAATTATTTAGAACGAATTTCAGGAGATATATGAGACGAATATACTTATATGTCATCTTTTAACAGATTTGATCGACGTGCACTTCCTTACTGTACGTATAATATTGATATGCATAATCTGCTATTTCGAGACTTGCTGAGCAGTGAGCGCCACGCATTGCCATTTTACATGACGTTCATATATTCGTGGATTCGCATGTGTGGTGTACTTGTGTGTATGTGCGATTTTGTGTGTCCATTCAAATGATATGTGTTATAATACATAAATCAACGATATATATATATATATATATATATATATATATATATATATATATATATATATATATATATATATATATATATATATATATATATATATATATATATATATATATATATATATATATATATATATATATATATATATATATATATATATATATATATATATATAATTAATGCGTAAGCACATATGCATGGGTTTTCATGTTTATATATATATATAAACATGAAAACTCATGCATATGTGCTTACGCATCAACGATGTGTATTAGTTAACACGGACTTGACTACTCATATACCTCGCTATATGGATCGTCGCTCGAGTACTATTAAGCACTGTGTATTATCGATGTAATCTACGAACTACGGAGTCAAGTCTATCGAGATACTAAGCATGCACATGCTTCATTCGGATCTAAGCCTTACCATAAGTTGTATAAAAATGAAGAATTAGGAAACTTACATTTTTAGTTTTCTTGGCATTAGTTATTTTTTTATTATTTTGATTTGTTTGCTACCTTCTGACAATCAAGTTCTTCGATGAAAGCTTTAAAAATTTCCATCGGCGATTAAACAATAAAGAATATGTAAAAATGATTCGCTTATATGGCAGCGTGTAGGCAGTCACGCGAAGCTGTCGATATACTTTATTTACGAGAAACGACTTTGCGTGAAATTGCTTACGTTTTTGTAATTGATCAAAGCACAGTCAATAGGATTATCACTCAACGTCAATTCACAAACATTCGGAATGATCAGTCAGGATACAGTAGACGTAGTTTTTTATAGGCTTAAATGACGTATAAACATCACAAGAATGATGTACAAAAGAAATATATGCGAAATTGGTTTATTTCATTTTTGAAGCATATTTTCCAACGGGCCTGCGAGTGCTCCGAAAGTTTTATAGGTATAAACAAAGGTATAAAGTTGTTCTGCTTTCCAACTCCCAAGACTGAAGTCACCTGGCGATTTGAGTGTTTATTGAGCATCAGGGATATCATTTTCCAGCCAAAAAAGATACTTAAGGGGGGACGACCATTTGGAAGGCAAAACATTAGGGTATTTACGTGATGTTTTTTTCATGAAGAATTTTCATGCAAATTTGTAACTTTGTGTGTTTTTGATTTGCTATTTTAGGTATGCAAAAATATTTTATTATTTTTTTTTCAATGCAAATTGTCAGTCGTGTACACCGATGTTCAGAGGAAGTGGCTCGAAAAGGTTTTCGCAACTGCTGGAGTTCTGCCCCGCGTTGTAATTGTCTGAAAACAAAAAAATCAAAATGATTCTTAAAGGTAACACCCATAGGCTGTCGGTAACGCAGGATTTTGAAAATATATGCAAAATTCACGAAATGACAGCTTAATAAAGTCAATTTTGTGATTCTTCATGAAATGTTTGCTATATTTAAGGGCAAAAGTACGTTTAATTTTGGGGATTAAAATATTATTTAGGTTCATCGACAATGGTACAAGGAAGACAAATTTCATCAAAATCGGTTTTATAGTTTTCGAGTAATCTTAATTATTTGCTATAAAAGAAAACTTAACTATTTTAATGTCTTACCGATTAATCCGTGATTCCAGCGCCATACAGGTTTCCTTCGGCTTCCTCGTAAAAACGATTTTCCTGCTGCTGCTGCTCTCTACGGGCTTTTCAACCCGTAATTCAATAAACCGATAGGTCAACAGCGGATTCCAACACACTTCGTCAGAGCTCGCAGTAAAAAGTTTTTTGGCACTGGTACTCCGCCTTCCGTTGTTTTCCGCATTACGATTAAGGGGTCTTCTCACTTTAGACGCTAAAAAAGGCTATTTTCATGATTTTTTTATATATATATATTACATTTTTTTATTTATTTATTAAAGTGACTATTTATAGATAAAAATGTCCTAAAAAATTGTAGGTCTGCGCTGTTGATGAAATCTCGGAGATGGATCATCCGAAACAAAAAAACCGAACCGTTTTAGATTCGGTATATTAATGGCTATAGCGCATATCATACGATTTTTGATATATGCAAAAAAAAACAAAATGGCGGACATTTTTCGAAAAACAAACAAAAAAACGTGGTTTTCCACCGTTTTTGGCAAAAATAGTAAATATCAAAATTTAAAAAAATCCTTCATATGCACTAGAGCTATAGTTATAAAGAAAATGTGGTTAAAATTTCATAAGGATCGGTTCAGTAGTTTCGAAGATTTTATCAGAAAGCCGTCGAAAAACATTGTTTGAAGAAAAACACGTTTAAAGTTTGTTTGGGTTACATAAAAACATAAAAAATTTACAACGACAACGTTAACAACAAAAACAACAAGGTTGCCGAGGACCTCGTGAACACCGTGTATGGTTAGAAAAAATTGTAACTCTAACATCAACAGAATCAGCGGGATCAACAGGAACAGCAGGGAAGAAGATGAACGAGAACAATATGAATAATAGGTAAGGGAGAACAAAAACACGAAAACGAACAAGAACAACAAGAATAATGGAAATAGCAATAGCGATTGAAACAATATCGAATACAATTACAACGATAACATAAATGAATAAATATCTGGAATGAGTACGGCCAAAGAGTGGATGGAAAGAGTAAATTGTGGCAACGCACAATCGTGCCATTCACTAGACATAGCTAGTCACCGAACCACTGCAGAAAAGGAAGGCAGGCGGATGATCTAGGCCATTGGAAAAGGAAAGTGTGGAGCGTGTAACGTGGGTATGGCGGAGGAAGGAATTGCATGGTGATCCATCGGCATGAGCAACAGCGGCAGTTAGTTGAATGAATATGCTGTCATAAAACGCATCTGCAGAGGTAATACCAATCAGTATAACAGCATGATCCACCGTCGTAATTATGCTGTTGAACGCATCCTGCAATGCCCCTTATCACGTGTACGACCTGCATGTTCTCGTATATATCGTCCGCGTGCCTTTCTATTTTGCACGAATGATACATTGTAAATATTTACGGAGGCTCAAGCCGAAATGATAAGATACTTCGCTAAGCGAGCTGTTGGCCATACAAGTTCTGCTGGAAGGTCTACCGTTTCGAATCCTTGTTGAAGTGGTGATCGAAATTTTCATTCGCTAATAAAATTTTACTCAAATACGGTACGTTTTATAGAAACAACCTAATTTCTCGTAAGTGTGTCTGGCCAAAGCCTTCCCCACGGGGGCTTCATCAGTACGACGAAAAAAATTGAGTCGTTTCCTGGCGAAGCCTTTAAATGGCCGGGAATGTTTTTTTCCAGAATGGAATGAGGATTGAGTTTGCATCGTTAGAATGCAATGAATTTTGATGAAAATGAAAACGTGTTTTTTCACCGTTTTTGGAAAAAAATAGTAAATATCAACATTTAAAAAATATTTGGTATGCGGTATAGCTATAGTTGTAAAGAATATGTGGTTAAAATTTCATAAGGATCGGTTCAGGAGTTTCGATGATTTCATAAACAAACTTCGAACAACGTTGTTTCGAGAAAAACGCGTTTAAAGTTTGTTTGGGTTATATAAATACATTTTTTTTAAAATGTATGCATTCCGAAAGTGTATTTATTATGTGTACCAGCTTTTATATCTATATCTCTAATGTATACTTATCAAAAAAATTAATTAAAATAGACCTTTTTTAGCGTTTAAAGTGAGAAGACCCCTTAAGGGGCTATACCAGTGTGACACTTAAAAAAACATCGATTTTTTTGCCTTTCTGGACAGTTTATTTATTCAAGAATATCGTTATCATTTATATTATTTATATCATTTATATCATTCATATCAATATCATTCTATCTTGCAAAAATCGATAGTTAAATCTTTAAACACGTTTTTCTCGAAATGAGATTTTTCAAATTTGCTGGCATTGTAACTCAAAGAGCAATTATTAGATTGACTTGAAACTGGAATTCAGTACTCTTGAATATATTTACTCTACAATGACGTAGGATATTTTTGATTGGATGAAAACTGACGATTTGGCATTGAAACGAAACGACCATTTTATAGGCAAGAAAACACACTTTTTTCATAACTACGCCATTTTGTTAGATTTTGATATTTTTCGAAAATCCTACATCATTGTACAGGCAATACCTTCCAGTTTAACGATTTTTTTTCCTTTTTCGGTTTCAGCGACTCAATCGGCTGGAATCATGTCAGCAGTGGAGGAACTTCTTTTTTTGCGCCTCCGAAGGCAGCGCACAAGTCGCTTGGATCTCAATATTTTTCTATAAAAAAATAACGTAATATAGGTCAAATATAGCCAAATATATTGTTAATTTTCCGAAAAATTTAATTGAGTACTTTTCTTCCAAAAAATTCCCGCAAACCACCGAAATTTTCAGCGTTCACACTGGTATAGCCCCTTAAAATGTGCCAACGTCGGAACTATGGGAATGGCACAACCAATCGATAAACCGAGCGCGCCAATTTCTAATACGTTAAGGGGGGATTGTCTTTTTTTTCGCAAAATTTACCGCTTTTTTGGAATTTTTTTGTGAAGAACGTATACAACGGAAAACTTGTGAAACTTGGCATATAGTTTTATTGATTTGTTTACTACATACAAAAAATTTTTAAACAATTTCATCAAAAAATCCGCCTCCCACCCCCCTCGACGCGCGATGGTCCTTTTTTGATGGTGTGCACGATTACAGCCTTCACGTTCATCCTGCAACAAAAACCCAAAAAGCATTTTACTTTAGATACATATAGCTATCGTTCGATGAAGGGAAAAAAAAATTGACGATTTGGTGACGTTTTGAACTTGAAGTATCGATTTTTCGAAAAAAATTGATCGATTTTTTGTTATAAATAAAAAAACTATTAAACGTATTGCTTTTTTGCTTCATCAAACGATAAAAGGATGTCAGCTGAGCATTCTGTCCAAATTTGAAGGCAATCGGTTGAATAGTTTTTGAGAAATCGTGCACACCATCAAAAAAGGACCATCGCGCGTCGAGGGGGGTGGGAGGCGGATTTTTTGATGAAATTGTTTAAAAAATTTTTTGTATGTAGTAAACAGATCAATAAAACTATATGCCAAGTTTCACAAGTTTTCCGTTGTATACTTTCTTCACAAAAAAATTCCCAAAAAGCGGTAAATTTTGCGAAAAAAAAGACAATCCCCCCTTAAAGTCAAACGCGACTAAGAGGATCTTATTCGTTGGTTTATTATGATGTCTACCTTTTTTCTAGTTTCAGTGAGCATATTACGAAGCTTGTGGGCACGAGCACTGACAAATCATCTTTTCCATCGGAAATTTTGCCGCGCATTAATATTTTTTCCTGAATCATTCGTTGCGTCCTTTTGCTTTGACATAACCGCTGAAAACGCCGTCCGGCACGAATTAATTTTTTAATAGGATTTTTAAACATCGGAAATAAATTTTCTGATAATCCTAACTCCTTCGAATTAACATATATCAAAATTATAATTGCCATTATCTACCGTACATTTGAAAATTTTAGCGATATTCATTCGTACACATCATTAATATGAGACTACAATAAGTTAGCACTGGTGACATCATATCATGTATTGGCATAGGAACTTCGCCCCCCCCCCCTGCCCCATGGTTAAAAAACGATTCAGCAACAAGCTTAAAATGCCACAAAACTCAATGATGACAATATTTTATCTTCTTTCCATCGATCAGTAAACTTGGTTTAATTGTAAGATGAGTTCGTTCAGTCATTCAACTTTATTCCGCCGTGTCGTCCTCCAAATTGGATGTATAGATGTTCAAAGCGTGCGTTTTAGGCCACCATTTTCAGGAGTCCAATTCAAACGAAGAACCCTTAAAACGTCGTCATGGTGGTCTGTTCCTCCGTCACAGGGGCACCGTTTCTACAATTGCAAATCTATACGCATGGAATTGAGCAAGTTGATGCGTCGGTGGAGGATCTCTAATGATATGTGGCAAAAAGAAAAACAATCCACCAATTCCGTACTTGATCAGGGCCTCAAATGTAGGAATATTCACGCACTTGCAGCTTCATCATAATACTAATTCGAAGATATTGGGTGTACCTTGTGAGTCAACCTTATCGATTCGACTGCTGAGGAAATCCAAAATTTACGCGATTCACGATTTGCATTTCCGACCCGCAAAAAAGACAAGAAAATACTAATTAGTTAAGGCCGTATTCTGGTGTGAACATCCACTTTCGAGGTGATTTTTTGGGAATTAAATTTAGAGAAACGGTTAGAAATTTTGAGAAACGGTGTTAGTATTTCACGGCGATATTTTTACATGTTTGAAGTAACATCTTAAGTTTTTTTTTTAAAGCATTTTATTCGAAATTGTACATATTTGATGTCGCACAGGTTATGTCGTGCATGAAAAAAAAATTGTTAGCCTTTGTGATTGCGGCCATCCTGGTCATCTGAAGCAGCCGATGTTCAAAAAAATTCTATTTATTTACTTTAATCTATTAATTTATTAATTAAATTAATTAATGAATCTATTAATTTAATCAATTAATTTAATTATCTATTAATCTATTAAATTAATTAATGAATCTATTAATTTATTTAATAAATCACATAGCGAACAGCCCAGGCAAACCGAGTACCCCCCACTACGCGCAGCATTTGCGCGTGGGGGTATTCGCTTTGCCCTAGCTGTTCGCTATGCCCGGGTCTCCCCTGAGTATAACTTTAAAATATTAACACTGTAGATTTAACCATTTCTCTAAAATGAATTCCCTTAACCAAAATAGAAAAACAAAATAAGATGAGTTAATAATATTCGATCATTCATATTGAACTGTGCAATAAAATGATATATGAATTCAGTGAGAGTTAAACAAATAACAAAAGTTGGAATAGTAATGAGAGTAACAACCAGTTGGCACTGTGATAATTACAAGGCCGGTTGCGTTGCTCACTTCGAATTCGTCCTCTTTCTTTTATGGCCTTCTTGTGTGTCGCGTATACCTATGTTTAATTTATTGTTAATTCCGTGTAGCTGTAGAAACATGCGAACGATGGAAATCTTACAGCGAACGGAAGCGAAAAACCAGAAGAAATGTCGATCTGCTCGGTGGACGGTCAGGACAAAGGAGCTCTGCGTCATACCATTGAGATGATTTGGTCGCGCGGTAAAATTTATTTGCAGTGCAGAAGGTATTATTGTACATGGAATGAAAGTTGACTGTGGCAACCACGTGGAAGCGCTACGGATGATTCTCATTGTAACGCGATGGCGTCCTTGCATATAGGAATTCAGGAAGAAGCCTTCAACGTGTCAATTCACATTGCGATGATCCTAACGTCCTTACTTTGCTCCGGAGTGATTCTTTATTTGAGAAGTTTTTTTGTTTTTTAAATGGTTTCAATACATAGGATCGATGAATTGCACGAGAATTAAGAAAAGTAATTGTACGACGATCAAGTTCAGCCCATATCAGAGTGAGACATTCTCGGTAAGCGGTTGATACCATCATGTCGACATTTGAAATACCTACTCAGTTTCGATAATATTAAGGCGTTACCTCCACTTCTAGCGCAAAAAAGGCCTTTTTTATGAATTTTTTTAAAGAAAACTACAAAACTTTTTTAATCCATCAATATACCATCTTAAAGAACACATCTTGAAGAACTTTCAGTAATTTTTTTATTGAAAAATATTACATTGTTTAGTGGCAAATGGCCGTCAATGAAATAATGTTTTTATATACACGGTTTGCGGTGACCAACATTGCGGCGAAGTGGATCATCTGAAAAAAAATGCGGATGGATTTAGTCAAATATAAATATAAACTAGTCTTTAATCGAAGGATTTTAAAAAATATTCATTTTTCACAAAATGGCGGACAGTCAAAGTTAATGGTTCGATTTTAACGAAAAAAACGGCTGTTTTTTGGCTATAAAACGGCCATTTTTTTCGAAAAAAAAAATCGAACGATCAAAGACTACATTTTTATGTATTAAACAAGCCTGCAAAATTTCAAGAAGATCGGTTCATTAGTGTTCGAGTAATCTTGGTCACCGACTTCAGAAATGCCATTTTGAGAAAAACGCGTTTAAAGTTTCAATGTCAGTTTACACGAAGAAAACATTTTTTTTTTGTAAAATTACATAGAGTCATCTATTCCGGGCCCGTTTTTATAAATTCCAGTCTATTATATGAACCTTGTGAATGCCAGGTATACGACCCTTTTCATCGAACAATGCATTGAAGGTCGGAGGGAGGGTCGAGCGCGCCAGACGGCAGAGTAGCCGGTCCTTTACACAACGGATTCTTCTCTTTCAACGCTCATATCTCAGTCAATTTTGTTCGGATCGACTTGACATTTTCAGGACATATTCTCAGATACTTATACTTCAAAAAAATGCAATAAAAAAAATCAATTTTTTCAAAATCGCAAGTGGGGGTAACCCCTTAAGTATAACTGATTCCTTCATGAGGGTTGTCAACCGACAACATGATGTTAATCGCGCAAACGTAGGTTCCTCCAAGGCAACGGAAAAAACATCAATTGTAGGCATTCGGCGATATTCCGTATAAGGGTAAGAAAATTCCTGCTGGAGAATCTCGATCTTTGCGTGTGTGAGATTGTGCGTCGAAAAGAAAACTAGCAATGGCACTCAGGTACGACATGGAGATGTTAGTACTGGCGCGATCGCGGTGTTGGAGTAGTGGTAAGAGCCAGGGGGCTGTGCGCTAGTAGTAGTAGACGTAGTAGTGCGGCCGCTCCGGCTTTCTCGGCGAGAAGTGTACCTTGGCACACTTAGAAGCAACCCCACGCTAGAGTGCTGTGTAGCTGTGAGCCAAGCCAGACGACGACGCCAAGACAAGCTGTTCGACTCTCTTCGGGTACCACTCTAGTCTCGCAGAAACCTCACGGAGACCAGAGTCGTCCTCTCCAATCGCCAAGTTCCCAACGCCGTCTAGAGCTTAACGATTATCCACATAGACGAAACTGCTTCTGATCCACACCCCTCTATTCCGAGCTCTACCCCGGTGTACAATTTGCAATGTCCAGCCAAAAGACCACCGATTTATTTGGTTACATTCACAAACCGGAATTACCCGCTGGTCTTTCGACGAAATTGTACATTGTAACATTTCACGTAAACCGGAATTTGGAATTTCTCAGCGATTTGCATTTCTTCTCTTGATCCAGTGTTTTGACTGGACGAACTCTCATATCTTCAATTTTAACTAACAATAATGATGATGAAAATAATCAACAAATAATAAAAAAAAAGAAAACAAACATAACAATAAACTGATAGAATAAGTGAAATTGGGAACTAAATACTGATTGACTACAGCCACGAAAATGACAGTAGCAATCTGAACATTCGAATACACCAAAACGTTAAAATGTCCTTGTTTTTTTTCTTTATTTTCGTTTTATCTTCAAAATACTTGTTCGAAAATCGTACTCAATTCCATTCCATTTGGCTAGTTGTTTCCATACTACTGCTTTTTCCGGAGTAAACATTATTGCTTGGCCATATGAACAAGCTTTCATTTTCGCCGCCTTGCCATCGATTGACCTCGATGTTATTTGTTGAAGCTTCATTGCACACACTTGGAAACGTTTTTGCTGTTTTTTCCGCGATTTAAATCTTTCTTATCGTCTAAAAAATGCTTCAATTGAATGAAATTAGCGAGCCCACACCTCGCGACCGCCGTTCCTAGTCAGACGCGTTTGTTCTATTTATAGAAGCTGCGATTAGTGACACTTAACTTATCTACTGCTACTGCCTACGTCCTTCGTGTGAACGGTTATTTCTTCGCGTTTCGGTGATTTCACCTAATGTTTGCTGATTTGTTTCGTGTTTCGGCAACGAGCCCGAGAAGTATTACAATTTTTTCAATTTTATTATGTATCACGGTATCCCGGAAATAAGTAACGAAGGTGCAACGAGTAGAGTAATTCTAAATTTTGTTTGTGCTACAACCGCAATGGAAAAAATTCTTCCAAGTGAAAAACACTCACACGAGTTCCGCAGACACGAATAAAAGTGCTAGCGAGCGTACTGTTATTACTATAATTCTTTTACGATTGTCTTTGCATTAAATTATCGCTGAATTCGTTATTTTTCGGTATGAGTGGAAGACACTCTCTGGTACGCATACAACCAGGGTCATATTGGACATAAGGCCGATAACTTATCTATAGAGTTATTATTAGGACTCCAAAGCGCTACGTATCATTAAAGTGAATGAAACGACAATAATTACAATTGTTACCAGCTTCAAGTCTCGTTCCGACTCAACAGGAATCTGTCAGATGTGTATGCGTCAAACGATAAGTTCAAATTCGGCCAATCAAAATCCTGCATGTATACACTGTACCGTAAATTGGGTTGCCAAACGCGATTTTCATAAAAAAGCTACCTGAAAGTGTCGCATCAAGGAGAATTTAGAAAAACAATTAAAAAAAGGAAATGGATCCCAATTGAGAGTCTTTATTGGCTTGTTTAAACGCAAATGGAAATTTCTAGAAGTAAAATACTGTGGAATACAGAAAATACGTCCCAAAAAGTTTCATAAGTTTAATTATAGATTGCATAACTTACGATAGTAATACACTATATAATATATGATTACTGTTGTATGGTATACAATTTTCGATACTTGTGCACTATACAATATATCGTTACCTTAGCATGGCCCACAGCTCACGATAGTTGTATACTACCCAACCTACTGCTCCAACGATGATCAACTTACTATAGTAGTTTACCATATGACATTCCGCTACTACAGGATGGTGAGCAACTTACTGTAGTTGTACACAATACGATATAGCGTTGGTAGAGTGTGCGGTGTTTCGTTAAGAACCAACTCGTATGCCAGAAATGATGGTACGGCCAATCATATTTTTCTTGGTCGTGTGTGTAAGTGCGCGCGCGCGTGTGTCTGTCTGTGTGTGTGTGTTTACTAGGAGATAATCTGGGATAGTATAGTGGCGGGGTCCGTTGGAACCACTCTCTTCTCGGTCGCGAGAGCTTCACGCGATTCGATCGTTCGGCTCCGTTGATGCCGGCTCACCATCTTTAAGCAACGAGAATCATTGCATGTTACATAACGGCCCAAGAGGGAGGAGAACGCTGGAGCGGCGGGGAGAGGTGCATGCGCCCCTACTTATTCGACTGTGCAACTTTTGCCTCACCTTATCATTTACCTTTCTCTCTCTCTCTCTCTCTCTCTCTCTCTCTCTCTCCCTCTTTCTCTTTCACTCCGTTTCTTCGGTCTCTATCTCTCTTACTCACTCTCGCTTTTTCACATTCACTCTTTCCGTCTCTCTTCTCCGTGATCTGGCTCACCGGTATTACCGCATACTGCACACAAGTAGTACACACTCCAGGAGTACTTACACGTTTCTCGAGACCTTAGCTTGCTCGTCACGGAGCCGCTACTTTGTCACCGGGCTTGACACACAATGAAGCTCCTCAAATTAAGTTGCTCTTTCCTGCGACACAATTTATTCTTACTGTCGGATGTGGATCACTCGCTTTCTCGGACCACCCGAATGAATAGATTAATCATTTTTTGCTATCGCGCTTTTTGCATTTCAGCTTTCGGTGGTAAAATGACAATACTGCTCACCTGGCTTGGGCGATCCATATCCTAGTCGTTAAGAAGGATGACATTTTCTCGAAGCGACAATTCTGGCTATATCGAATGTTTTTGGTTACGATTTTATACATTTGCCGCCTTTTACAAAATGGTAAATGAATCATGCTCTTACGAGAGAAATGTTAGGGAGGCGGTTTTCCATCGGGTGTTGGTATGGCTTTAGGGTTTTTTTGTTAGTAGAAATAAGTCGTACGCAACTTGACGCCTCAGCTGAATGAAAATTTTATACGGTAATTGTTGTTGTAGCATCCATTAGATATTCTCGTTAACTCTTTATTGTTCTTATATGGTCAGAATATTAAGCAACAACAAAAAGCAGAAAATATGTGTAAAAAATATAAAGATTTTCAAGGTAAAGCGTATTTTGCCAAGTTCAATTATTCGGAGCCGAAATTTGTTTTGGAGATTAGAAAATAGTTAAACGGAAAAAGTGACTACTCCAGCCATGAAGTAACGCGAGTTAATTTTATTATATTGGATTACTACAACTCTATCTTTCATTCAACAGCTAAGATTGTATGATAGACCTTTTTTATGTAAAAATATACGTATAGTAAATTTGGTAACTTCGTTCCAACGTTGCTGAGAATTATATCAACGTACTTATCACCATGAGCTCTATGAGATTTGAAAATCTCTTATATGGGTATGAAATAAAAATTGAAGCTTGCCGTTGTCTGTAATGAAATCTTTATGCAATTTGGAATCCGCAGAGCCAAATTGCCCGGAATAATTCCGCACTCGGTGGCTCATTTCGAAAGTGACATCAACCAAAAGTTCACGAAGAAAAAGACCCCGTGCATCTTTTTTTTCTGACTGGTCATCACAAGGATGCAATTTCAGTCTCGTGGAATTTGGGTTAATAGTGAACGCGATCAGAACACGGATATTATATTCGTGATTATTTAAAATTACCTTACCAAATTCGTTACTCAATAGTTACATTTACAATTATCGTGGCTAAAAACTCCCCGGAAGACACCTCGAACAGAATAGATCGCCAGGAGAACATCCGACCCAGAAAAAAAGCTCCCTCGAGAGAATTGCCCCAAAGAACGAATCCACCGAAAAAAACGGTTGCCAAATCACAACGTCATGACGTATCAGCCATGGCAGATGTCTCTACCGCAATACATCACTACCAAAAAACGAACACCCGGGAACAACTCTAATGAAGAATTCCCTCGAATGTCAGAGCGCACTGCGATGTTTTACGGGATTGTCTGGAACGACGGTCTTTGGTGGATCTCTCATTTCGCAAAGATGTCCGCTAGGGGAGTTCTTTGATGGTAGACTTGTTCTCGGAGGCTATTTTTTTAGTATGGATATTTGCCGTCTAGGATGCATGGTAGAGTTGTCATGCCTATCTTGTCGAGGTAGAGTTATGATGACTATTTTCTGACAGCGTTACTTTTCGGGATAGCTATTTTTTTGTGAGATATGTCCCTCGGAAAGTTTTATTCGAGAGTATTGTTAATGTGCCACTCGATACTTCAGCACTGGTAATGTTCGCATTGGGCATCCTGTCACCCGCACGATAATTCCAAAACATCTCATTTGCTTGAATTGAACTTGCAACTCATTTGATCCCGTTGCGAATATTTTATTTCAGTCATTTTCAAAAGTACGCGACGACAAATTGAAGTGTTTAATTACCACCCTTTTATAGTCACCCAGCCAATCGCGGGCGTTCTTCGATCAAAGTGGATTAAACTTTTGAAAGCGAGGAAAGAAAATTCCTATTGCCGGATCTCCGCATAAGAAAGCTCCTAATTCGTTCTTCGATAGGATACGCAGTGTGATCTAAACGCGAACGGCGTCACTAATTTGAACGCGAGATGATAGTAGAGTACAAGGCTCGTGACCCCGGGGAGTGACGCGAAACGTTTGTAGATTGTTTCACCCGTGACACGCGAATTCTTTCGAGCTGATCTGTCTGGTAGTGATACAATTAACTTACGCTGAAAAAATAAAAGCACCGCGTTAAGTACGACCACTTGGAATTTTTCCATCAATCACGCAATTACAAATTTTCACCACCTCACTTACGTAATTACAAATTTTCACCACATCAATCACGTAATTACAAATTGATACGCATTCACATTACTCTGGGATACTCAAAGCGACGAATCGGCGTCTTCGTAAACTTGAATTGGTTACTAAACCGCCCCCTCCCCTTGTCAAGAGGCGTTTATTTCGTGGAATGTATTTTGGAACGTCGTTCTATGTGGTTCGTTTTAGACAAAACTTTATTTTGATAAATCGCGAAGATATGCTTGTATACGAATTTCTATTTTACACGATCCAAATTCCGGAAATTTCAAGCTCACAGGATGAAGTTTTTCACACGTGAAGAGTGCCACTGACGGGTGTTTGGTATTGAATTTGGTGAGCATCATTGAAATGTTTCAAATATGATAACATTTTGAATTTTTCGAAATATACGTTAAACGCGTTAATCTACAAAAGCTTAAAAACTTCAAGATAATGTTTTTGTTCCGCGTATCGAACACCATCGGAAGATTGGGATGGAATATGGCAACAGCTGATAAAAGGATTCAGTTTTTATCAAATTTGGAATATTCCGAAAATTCTTTATCCGTAATCGTTTATTCAAGTTTTGAGATGTTGAACCAAAGTTTCTTGCAGTAACAGTTGTATTAGTATTGGACGGTTGGGATCCAATTCAGCCTAAAGTACTTGAAGTGTTTACATGTCATGGAATTTTCAATTTTCTAACAGATGTGGACGACGGAAATGTATTATTTATACAGAAATGAGAAAAAAAAAACGTTTATATTTTGTCGGCCAGCCCTCCTGTTTGTGGCAGCTAGGATTAAATAATTTTCTCGTAGAAAAAGCTTAGAAAGGAAAATACAACGCAATAATGAAACAATTAAGTCTCAGGTAATCAAAGTTTGTGAGTCAAAAGGGATTCCGAGCGAACGACATGTCAGCCATAGAAGTTATACGAATGCATACACGTGCTTTGACGTTTAGAGGCTAGCTGAAGCAAAGATTTCTCTAACGGCTCTCGATTGAAATGTTTCATTCATCTTTGTATTTATGATTATGTATAAATCTTACTATGCTTGTAAAAACTACCACGCTCGTAAAAATGGACCATTCTGTCCATATTGACGTTTAACCGAGTCTGTATTTTTTTGCTACGTGTCACAGCTAGACACTTGATTTGCCGTTCCATTGGATATGTGTTGATTCGACCTACAGAGGCTCCGTGAGAAAGATCGTCTTCGAGAGGTACACTTCAACTTACGTAGACGAGAAAAATATTAGCTGATTGCATATGGAAGCCACCGCTGCCAGTAGATTGCGTTTAGTACACTAGTTTCTTAAATTAAAAATTTGGAATACAGATGATGATGCGTCAATAGATTTCCCCAAAACCGCCATAAGTGAAATTTGTGCGAGACGTTGATATAATCTATTTTTATTGGGTTTACAATAGCAAGTTCTCGTCCGAATAAGTGAGATTTGCGGTAAGTTATGAACCGCTATTTCCTGGCAAAAAAATCGGCAGCGGAACGCATTATTTGCTAAAGGAAGTGCATGGCGCACATGCTCTATGGAGTGCACCGTGCAAAGAGTGATTGTTCTGCTTGCAAAGTGGTGATTTCTCCATAGACAACATGTGTGGTGTATTAGGTGCTGCTGAAACCGTGAAAGTCATCACTGGGGATCGTTGTCGATTAAAACTGATGCTTTTAAAGCAAGCTCAGCACGAGAAGAGGCTGGAATGGAAGCATCGCCATTACAAGTTGACTTTACAGTTAGTCAACGCCAAGCCGCATGATGCTCACCCAGTTGAAAACTACTTGCATTACGTAGAGTGAACTGGACAATCCTATCCCAGCCGTCATATTCTCCAGAAATCGCTCCATCCAACGACCATTTGTTTCGGTTGATGCTGTCAGCGCTTCCGACTCAGCCCTGCACCTCATACGAAGGCGTCAAAAAATGGATAGATGACTGGTTACCTCTAGAGGACCCGAATACTTTCTGTGTGGAATTCGATAGTTGGCCAATAATGGGTCAAGGTTGTCTGTTCCGATGTCCACTACTTTGAATAAACAAGTTTGTCGACCAGCTACCAAACCACCAGCTACAAACACCGCATACAAATTACAATTTAAAAATGCCCGACGACATTCAAAAAGCTTCGTAATGTTCGACTTCTAACAGTAATACGCGCGCCCAGATTTCTGTTAATAAATTCGAAATAAGAGAAGTTCATTTTCGGAACAACGGCAGGTCTGCGTATTTCTCTATGAGTAGTGTAACCGCATGTATTACACGAGGAAGCTGCGTTACACGTTATATCCGTTTATTCCATTTGACGGGTTACACCTAGCCGTGGCCGGAAAAGAAAGGAATTTTCATGCATATTTTGGAAAAACGTATGCAGGTTTTGATTTTTTTTACCCAGAAGAGCATGTTTTAGGTATCTTTTACAATCTTTGTATCGAAAACTATTTGTAAATTCGGTAGATATAATGGTTTGTGCAGATCGCTGTTTGCAATCCGTCTTTCATGGTGACCACTACTGCTCGAAAAACCATCTGAGATTGAAAAATCAAACGCATTTAGTTTTTGCATGAAATTATCTAGTGCTTGGACAAAGGATTCACCGAAACATTAAGTTTTGAAAAAGTCGCCGCAGCCCAAAGTGAAAGTATCAAGTTTCGGTGCAAAAAACCCTCTCACACTTCTTAATGGAAAAAACTCGGCATCGAAAAAAAATTCCGCGGTTCAAGCACGACTTTTTGATATGCAAAAAAGCTTGTACAACTTGAAGTTGATGTTTGCAATGATTTTTGAGAAATCGTGGTCAGCGATTTTGACAAAGTCATTTTGGGTTAAACACGTTCAAAGTTATAGGTAGGATAAAATGGTATTTCGAAAACTTACATAAAATCCTCGGTGCCAGGCCCATATAGATAATGAGCCATTTAGCAGTGGTAGCAGCCTCCAGAATTCCAATTTAGTGCTGCCTGCGGCGCATTCTGCCTTCTCGCGTGTTAGATTGGGCACAACGCTTGGTCGTCCGCTACTCATCTTCTTCCGTCACTTACACGTGAGCGTTACGGCCGCGGTGTACCTCTATCGCTTGCAGAGTTATCAATAGTGAAGCAGATCCTCCATTGACAAGACAGGTGGCGATATCAGCAGCTATTTTCACCGGGATCGACGCACCAGGAAGAATCTTTGGGCTTATCTTTCCCATGAGCTCATTATAACTCTCGTTGTTGTTTTGTGTGAAACCATCAGTGCATCTTTGAAATAAGTAATCATTGCTAAGGTCTTTGTAAATTGGCTCAATGGCTTCCAAGACATTAGGAGGTAGGGCCATTATATTCATGGTTATAAAAAGCAAGCTTTTCGTTCGCCGAAGCGCGCTGCTAGGAGCACCAAGACTCAAGTGCGGTCGGATACTTATCACGATTCGGATTTTCATCGGTTGAGCTGCAATGATCGAAGGTATTTGCACACGAATTGGTTTTTGCACACGACCGATGCACTTTTTAAAAATAAACATTTGATTCCCACACTACATAACGCGTTACTCATGTACATGTATAAAGAAAACAGCTGTTTACCGCGCGCAGTCGTTCCGTTATACCTGCTCCGGCTGGTTTGCGGAACCTACCTACAAACGCCCATAACTCCCCCAATTTTGAACGGATTGACTTGAAATTTTCACAGAATATTTTTGAAATAGTATTTTATGAGAATCCGTCCGAAAACAAAAATCGATACTTAAAGTGTCCAGTATGCGTGAGCGTTTAATTAGTTACCATTAAATTAATCTCCACATCTAAATGAATTTTCCAGTCTCAATTCACGGTAAATCGACCAGACCAACTGCGATCCGAGTCGCTTCATAGCGACACAAATTTTCGGCTTCACTCACACCGCGTCTCGCATTTTCGACTGCCAGGCTGCTCCGCCGCTGATGCAGTTTGAAAGAGTCTGGTATCTGAGTCTCGTGCTTATCGTAGCACAATGATGTGACCGTTACCTCATTCATTACGCGGAGTGGGTAGAATGGGTTGATTGAAATAAATATAGCGACGTGGAAATAAAGTATACTGGAATATCAAAGCTAATTGCATAAAGAATTATTTCACTATACGTAGATCAGAAGAAGGTGGAAAAAAAAAACCCGCGTCTCAATCGTGTCGATCGATTAATATGTGAGTGTATCTCACCAACGAGCAAGAATCAAGACGCGTGCCGCCGATACGTTAGCGCCCCCGCGTTTTCGACTCGCGATGTAGCGAAAGATAAAGCAAGGCATTGCTATCTTATCGTGTACTCGAAGTCGAAGCAGGCTGTACCACGCTGCAAGAAAACTGGTCCCAACGCAAATTGAACGTTTTATGGACAAACGTATCTCTTTCTCTCTCGCTCTTCCTGCTCTTTCACAGAGCATTGCAAGGGACTCCACCTCTACGCGTCAGATATCAATGACACAGTGATTTATACTGCAGTATATTCTTAGCAACGGTATCACGACGTAATACGTTAATGCTGATTGTCTTCGTGTAATTATCCGAGGCGATAAGATGAAAGTAACGTCTGCCCGACATTGCGAAAAAATATTTTTTGCGCCTTTTGCAATCGCGATACTGATCATAATTCTAGGAATAGATTTTTTATGCAAAAAATATTGTAGACAGCTGATCACTCGGCTATATTAATTAATGAGTCAAAGAATTACTATAAATGTGGGAGTCTCGGGTCGACCATTATAAATAACGAGGATTATAATGTAATAAATAGTGCCGAGATAAATAATAACAAAGGATGCCTGAAATGTGGATGCAATATATAATAACTAGTCTCGTCGACACTTCGTACACTCTTGTAGAAAATTCTGTCTACTCACTCGAGTGTCCCTGCGGAAAAGGATCATAGGAAGATGTAGTATTTTTTTGAGTTTCATATGATCATCCGTTGATTCGGTATTATGAAAAGAGTAAATTGTTGATCAAATGTTCGGCGGGTCTTACAGTGAATAAATAGCAGCTTTACTTTGAAATAATGAAATATTAATTAGCAGATCCTTTTTCCTGTTCAAAAAGTGCCCACATTCAGATTAACAGTGAAATTTCTCGTGCAACTTGTGACATCCAATAATGTTCATATTTAATTTCGACGATAAAACCCCGAATTTATAATCCGCGTTTTAAACGTTCTAATTCGGATCGGAACTATAGATATACCGATGCAAATAATCCACGTATGTTTTGTTCTATACTATTCTACCATCTGTAAGATGGCGCTTCGCTCAGCACAGGCTCTTATTCCATATTTACGGTGGCTTATCCGGGCAATTTAGATTCGTGTCACGGAGATGCGCTTTACTGATTTGGAAATCGCTTTATTGTTTGAAGGGTTAATCTGCAACTTCGATTTATACTATTATTCGTGAACCATTCGTAGAAATAAATTCGTTTGTATAATTACCCAAATGTCTTTTACAAAAGTCCAAATCTAGCTCAACGAACTTTCTTATACCTACATCGAAATAGGAGATGGCTCTATCTGCAAATTCGATTATGTCTTCAACTCTATCGCAAATTCGAATCTGCAAATTCGATTTATACTATTATTAGTGAACCATTCGTAGAAATAAATTCGTTTATATAATTACCCAAATGTCTTTTACAAAAGTCCAAATCTAGCTCAACGAACTTTCTTATACCTACATCGAAATAGGAGATGACAAAACGTCGCATACGAGAAGGCAATAAAAAGCGTCACGGTAAACAATAATCAATGCATTTTTCTTACATGTGTTGAACACTATGTAAAACGTGCATACTCTTCATAAATGCAAGCGATACGATCGTAACTAAGAGTTACACTAAATTGAATGGCGTCAGCGTGATGGAGGCACGAAGTACCTACGACAAGCTTTCCACGTGATATTTTCATTAACACAGACAGTATATTTTACAAATACGCCATTTTTCGAAAAATCGAATAATTTTTCGGCTCAAGAAGCAGTACCGTATTGGTGACCACGCTAGGAATCACCGTTCTTTTATTGGGATATAGTAGAATTTGTAGAGTAATGTATATAGAATGCGATTATGAATAGTATATATATACAAAATGCAACATCCATTGCATTCTAACGATGTAGATGTCGTGAAATTCTTTTTTTCTCAGCGACATTTCATTTATTATAACGATATTTCCACTGTTGAAAATTCCTCTAAGGAATATATTCCCAAGGGAACGTTTTTCTATTGTAGTCCGGGCTGACCATCCCTGCAGATTTTTTTTCAAGGACACCCAACTTCCAATCAGAATCCCCAAATCCGTCTCGTATGACATCACGAGACAGAATCAAAACGTCCACCTCGTATGACAATAAGACAATAGGACAATTCGACCCACTCTAGCCGGCCGAAAGTGACACGCTTACAGTGTGCGCTGATACGTTTTCTTTTCTAGTGTACAGCTCTCCGTTCCACTTCTCGAACGATACCCTGTTCTATAAGCGTAAGCTAGACTGTATATATCGAATTCGGTTGATGAGTATATTTGGTTCCTTCTTTTCTCTCATTCGTTCTGACACACTTATTACATGAACGCATTTGAAAATATATGATAATGCTTTCGTTTAAATATTTAATGTCATGCTGCTACGTAGTTTCCCTGACAGATGTGGATCCGGATATTGGGAACAATCTAGCCTGCAACTGTTGAATTTCACCCTTGGAACCCGATTCGAATTCAGAATAGATTCCCATTGGCAAACTTGACTCGACTTGACTTGACAGTCAGAATCAACTGTATCGATAAAAAAAATCTACGCGGTATCCAATATCCCTGAACGTTAACGCAATGTGTCTCATGTAGTTCCTTGTACCATAATTGCTCCGGATACCATTAGCCGAGGCAAACATTTTGCTGATTTTCATGATTTTCTTTAGAAAGAAATATTTATTTCCCATTTAGACTTAGGGTATGTTTTATTACTATTTTCGGCTGTTACGTGGTATTTAAAAAAATTAATCTCCCAAAACGGCCGAGGTATAGCACCGTCCTCTAAACATACGTGTTGCGGCAGATGTTGTCAGACGGCGTAACACGTAGCGTCGGCGGGATTAATTTGAAAAAAAACCAACCAAGATTTTTATTTCATTAACACTCATACGCAGAATATGAACCAAGAAAAAGTGAGAAGTATTGAAAATCGATGAAATGGTACGCTTTGAAACAAAAGGATTACATTTTCCAAAAAATGGCTACATTTTGCAATGAAAAAATATGTTTTTTTTTTAATTTTCAAAAACATTTGAGGTCATGTTTCAGACAATCAAGCTAGAACGATTAATGTGAAATTTCGTCAGAATCGGTCGATTAGTTTTTCAGTCGCGGCACGCCAGTTGTGAAAATGCAGTTCAGAAGACCGTGCCATACCACCACCATTTTTAAAGATTAATAAAAAAAAAACACTATGTAACAGCCAAAAGTAGTAATAAACCATACGCTAAGTCTCACAAATGGTAAGAAAACGTTTCCGTTTATGGGGTTACCCCCACTTGCGATTTTGAAAAAATCGATTTTTTTTATTACATTTTTTTTAAGTATAAGTATCTGAGAATATGTCCTGAAAATTTCAAGTCGATCCGAACAAAATTGACTGAGATATGAGCGTTGAAAGAGAAGAATCCGCGTTGAAAGAGCGTTGAAAGAGAAACTTTAAACGCGTTTTTCTCAAAATGGCATTTCTGAAGTCGGTGACCAAGATTACTCGAACACTAATGAACCGATCTTCGTTAAATTTTGCAGGCTTATTTAATACATAAAAATGTAGTCTTTAATCGTTCGATTTTTTTTTCGAAAAAAAAATGGCCGTTTTATAGCCAAAAAACGGCCGTTTTTTTTCGTTAAAATCGAACCATTAACTTTGACTGTCCGCCATTTTGTGAAAAATGAATATTTTTTAAAATCCTTCGATTAAAGACTAGTTTATACTTATAATTGACTAAATCCATCCGCATTTTTTTTTCAGATGATCCACTTCGCCGCAATGTTGGTTACCGCAAACCGTGTATATAAAAACATTATTTCATTGACGGTCATTTGCCACTAAACAATGTAATATTTTTCAATAAAAAAATTACTGAAAGTTCTTCAAGATGTGTTCTTTAAGATGGTATATTGATCGATTAAAAAATTTGTGTGATTTTCTTTAAAAAAATTCATGAAAAAGGCCTTTTTTTTGCGCTACAAGTGGGGGTAACGCCTTAAAAGAAAACAATGAAAATCAGCTAATTCTTTCCTCGCCTAAAGGTGTTTCCCCCTTAAGTGCCCTTTGACCTCATCAGACATGACAATTTTGATGTCCGTTAAGAAAGAACGCAAAATGTTCAAAAACTTTTTTTACTTCGTTATGCCGTTGCGCCCATACAATCTTATTATAATTAAAAATTAGACTTCCGCCCGTTCCGCGTCGACGAAATTTTGAGAAACAATAGAGTCAAAGCGAAGCGGAGAGTGGATCGTCAGATCGGATCAGGTTACAAGCTCTTTCGGGTCACCAAGTCACAATGTGATTCTCATCGGAGTAGCTGAGTGTTAGACCAGCACGTGCCGAACGGACATGTAAGACATGAGCTGCGCACGTAGGTACGGGATGCCCAAAACCGAGAGTTTCCTCGCTGGTGAAAGCGAGAACACAAAGCCCGCCTACACTCAACGTCCCTTTTTGTCTACAGGCCATAACAGTTCGCTTTGAAAGTGGTAAAGGCCAGTAATGTTCAAGGTGGTGCCGAACAAGTGCTCTTTGAAATCCTTTTTAGGGCTTGGCCATACAGTACATTTGCCTTTTGGACTCTGGCTCCTTTTTAAAAATACTTGGCTAGTTCCCGCTCTACCCTACTGTCTTTGCGTCCCCTCGCCAGTATCTACCCCCCCGCGGCTCATTGTATTTATTTCTTTCTTCGCATCCGATGTCGTCGCTACTTTTGTCCTTTCGGTGTTGTCTCTTGGCCAGCGCGCGGCTGGTGCTTCGCCTCTTTGTCCAATAGCGATTTCCCTGCTTGCACACCGCGCTGTGCACTCCTGGCTCTTCGTCGTCGAACAAATTCTGTTTTTTCGGTTCTTGGATTCAATCGGAATGGACGTATTTTCGATTTTTTGACAAAAATAAATCTCGAAACGAATGGCCTAATATTTGATATCGTTGAAATAGTGCAGCAAAAATACTGCCGAATAATGAGACGACACCTCTGTATTTGACGATCAATCGTAAATGAGATTGTCCAGTGGAGAGCTTTCTATTTTGCAATGCCAAAACACAGCCGTGCGCGTACGCACGTACATACGTTCACGTACACACGTTCACGTACAACAAGTAATTAGCGACCAACGGAGTGTGTGAATAGGCATTTATAGGATCGACGAACTTTGAAAAAAGCTAAAATTGCGTCTGGCTCGAAAAGCTCGAAATCCATTTTTCTTCAGCCTCTACTTCCGCTTTTCATTTAATACCGCCGAGACCTAGATACGTGAATGTTTTCCTACGACGGGCTCCCGTGCTCGAATCAAGGGCTAAAAATTTTCTCGCAACTACTATTTATAGAGAGATGCCCCCAATACGTGGGATCTGTAGACGCGTGTGCAGGCGTCGATATATATATTTATATATGTCTGTATGTATGAGCTTTCAGAGCGTGTACTAATTATATTTGCACTAGGAGAGTGTTGCGATTCAAGAGCTCCCGAAAACAAAAAATCGACAATAATTCGATGAGTGAATTAAACAGCCCAATTCTGCGCGAAGCCGTGTTGAAATTGTGACATCCGAACATTGCACTCCAGCTGAATGAAAAATATTGATTTATAGCCTTGCGAAATCGGAAACAAAAACAACGCTTGAACAGGTTCTTCTTTTCTTAAAGTTTTCTTATAAATATAAGAATAGTGTAAAAGCCTGATAAAAACCACGCCTGTGATAACAAGGTAACATATGATAATGGGATTGATAGCCTGCTTCATTTTTGTTCGTGTATTGCTCTTTCAAACTAGAATGAAAGGTTCGTACTTTTTTTTCACACAATATAACAAATGTTCAGTTTCCATTTTGTCTGTATTACTTACAACGAGTACCAACGTGTCATAAAGTATACCTAAACATGTGCTATATTTATTTTATCGTATATTTGACATCCTAATATTTAACATCTTACCTTGTGAATTTAGAATAACAGTTGATTTGCAATTGTGAGAATGTAATGTCATATTCATATACTGACGAAAATAACATAGAAATACTAATTGCAAGTATAAATTGTCGTAATATCACACTTTTTAGTTTATTAGAAAACCTTGGAGGTTTTATAATCTGAGTAAGCATATTTATATACGGGATATTTTTTCTCTTATATTACCGGCTTACACTCACAGCTGGTGGCCGAAAAAAAAATAATTTTCGTGATTTTTTTCTGGGAAAACGAGTGCAGGTTTTATACATTTTTTTCGATTAAAGAGGGGACAATTTTCGGATTAAAACTATTTATAAATGTGGTAGATACAATGGTTTGTGCATCTGCTCGGAAACAAACCATTCGAAATAAAAAACATCAAACGCATTTTTTTGCACGACATTTTCTAGTGCTTGGACAAAGAGTTCAATAAAATATTGATTTTCGAAAAAACGGCAGCACTCCAAACTGAAAGTATCGAGTTTTAATGAACAGAACGCTCTATTTCTGGTGATAAAAAACTAACGATCGAAAACAAATTAATTCGTTCGAGCACTGCCTTCTGATATGTAAGAGAAGCCTGTAAAATTTGAAGTGGATCGATACAGTGATTTTTGAGATATCGTGGTCACCGATTTTGAAAAAGTGGTTTTGGGAAAAACGCGTTTAAAGTTCGCCGGTTTACGAAACCGACCTATAAACGGCCATAACTCATTCAATTATGAACGAAACGACTTGAAATTTTCGGAGAATGTTTATGAAATCTTATGCTTTGAGACTTCGTCGAAAACCAAGAATCGGTGTTTTTCTAAATTTCGACAAGGTGTAAGCCCTTGAGAAATATTTTTAAGCACATCGAAAAATAACTTTTGTACCAAATGGTCTTTAAAAGTTGAAAACGACAATTCCGAATGTATTGATAAATATTTTTCCTATAAATATGTTCATCCGATGTTGATGGAAATTCAAAACTATTATGAATTCAAGTTTTCCACAATCTTCCTAAAATATGAAAGTTCAAGGAAGTAAGTAGCCTAATACGAAAATAATACATTCGAGAAAAGAATTACCAAAAAAATCGGCAAAATTTTTTAGAAAAACCTATTAGATTGTTCCTTATCTACGCGAAATTGAGGAATTCCCAAATAATAATAGCATCCACTGTGACGTAATGATTTTAAAAATATTTTTTGCCGCTATTAATACTTTTAATTTTCAATGTTCATCTCAAGTTACCTGCATCGTTTTGTGCTGCTCGAGATGAACATAAAAAGTCGATACGAAGTAAGCGACGGTTCTGCCACTTTCGTACCAGCAGTCGTTATCGTCAGCTGCAAATATTTTTTAAATAATAATAATAATTATTATTATAATGACTCATTTCGAATTGGTAAATTATTTTACTCCTATTTTTATATCTGTCCCTTATAATTGTGTCTTTCCTTACAACTGTAAATGATTTATGTAAGGAGTTTAGATAGTATCAACATTATTAATCCATTTATTTTCGGCAATCCTGCAGCTTTGATGAACAATTCGGCTGCATCAAAGCGGAGCGAAATTTGAGGGCTCATATCGTGAGCGAATAAATGCAGGGGGATGACTTCAAGAGGGTAGAGTGTGGTAGTAGTAGTATCCGGTAATAGTGCGGGCCAAGGGGCCTCGGCTATTCATAGCCGTACTAGAACTACATTCGGTGTGCTGCGACTTTGATCCAAAGCCTCGTTTCGTCTGACGACCGCTCACGTCACACACTGGCTCAGTTAGACGACGAGCTAAACGGGAAACGCGGCTTCCCGTTTTCACAGCTGACGGACCAATGCACTCAAGTAGCTGATGATCGGGAAAATCGATTTTTCTCTCCCGCGGGTCAATAACACTAAAAGCTCGGTATCTTGAAACTCGTTGGATCGAAAACTTCTCTAGGGCAAAAGCCTCGTTCTCTTCCGTCCCAATGCCGAAATCTCTGTAATTGAAAAAATAAACCTCCCTCGAATAGAATTTTTTTTCACGCACATACGGCTGCATTTTGACCTCTATAATTCGGATATATTTTTGTCTGACCTCGATAACTCGAAGTTTACATCTCAAAGTCGAAGTTTTCTCAGACAGCCTCTGTAGCTCTGAATCAAAAATATATTTATTTATTCATCGATTTGCTTAATTGGTCTATGCATTGACAAGTGTAATAATTTATCTTATCGCATTTTTATGTATATGAACTCTTCAAATTCTGTAACTGTTTCATTTAACCAGCCTTCGTTATTGAAAAAAAATCGATAAGGCGGATTTTACAAACATCTCTTTTTGACTCAAGGTACCAAGATTTGGTATATCTGCGTTAAAAAAGTAAGAGGATAATTTTATGGAGATGTATCGATAAATAAATATATAGTATATAATTATATATACACTACCGGCGAAAAGTTTCCGGACAAAAATTCAAAAAAGTTCCGGAACGATTTTTTATGCCATTTCGCCGGCAGTCGACATCAATGAATTTAATAAACAGCATTTGAAGGGGAGGAATTCACCTTCGTGCCTTTTTTTTAAAAATTTTTTTTTACTATTTCTTTTATGACTAGTACCCTTTTCCGAAAACGACCATTTTTCGCCTTTTTTGTTCCTTTTCTGGTGGACCCCGTTGACAGACAAACATTTTTTTATACATTTCTTTGACCGGAATTATAAAGGGAAGCTCAAGCTTCAATTATGTTTTTTTAAAGCTTCGTACGATTTTTTTTTCTAAAGATATTTTGATTTAAAAAAAAGAGACAATTTGAAAAATAACGTGTAACGTGAAAACGACAAGGATTCAAGGAAATCCCGAAGACAGTAAAAAGTTGAATCGGTTTTCGTTGAGTTCGCTACAATTTTTTCGGATTTTTTTTTTATTTTTTTTTCCACCTAGTTCGATAAAAGATCAGATGATTTAATTACCGTAACTCGAGAACTAAGGGGTTTGTGTTAAAATTTCAAGAAAGGAAAAAATTGTATTTTTATATTTTCAACGCAATATCATTATTTCAGATTTTTTTGACATTTTTTCCCCCGTTAAAATTTTATGGGTTTCTAGTCACGCCAATCAATTGATTTCAACCGATACTATTGCGTTAAAAATAGAAAAATACATTTTTTTCGTCTCTTGAAATTTTACCACAATATATACCATAATTGGTTCTCGAGTTACGGTAATTAATCATCTGATTTTTTACCGAAAATAAGCGAAGACAAAAATTACGAAAAAATAATATCTGAAAAATTTCTCGTGAAGTCAACGAAAACCGTTGTGTTCGAAAACTTAATTCAACTTTTTAGTGTCTTGAGATTTTCCTTGAATCCTTGTCGTTTTCGCCTTACACGATATTTTTCAAATTGTTTCTTTAAAAAAAATGAAAATATCTTTTAAAAAGATCGTACGAAGTTCAAAAAAATTGAAGCTTCAGCTTCCCTCTTTATGATTCCGCTCAAGGAAATGCATAAAAAAATGTTTGTCTGTAAACGGGGTCCACCAGAAAAGGAACAAAAACGACGAAAAATGGTCGTTTTCGAAAAAGGGTACTAGTCGTAAACGAGTAGTAAAAAAATGTCAACAAAAAAAACGGGATGAAGATGAATTTCTCCCCTTCAAAATGTCGTTTATTAAATTCATTAATGTTAACTATCGTCGAAATAACATAAAAAATCGTTCCGGAACTTTTGTGAATTTTTGTCCGGAAACTTTTCGCCGGTAGTGTATATTGCCCAGGGACGAATCGGAATTCATATATATCAAAGCAAAACCAATTCAGCAAACAATTGATATTGTAAATAAACTTGATGAAAGTTTTACGTTATCTTGTTTTATCGATAATTCAATAGAAATTTTTTACACAACTTTTTCCCTATAAGTCTTTCATTTTTAGTAAAATACATGGAATTATGGTTCAAATAAAAACAATCTTTCCAATGACACTCGCTCTATGACATTAATGTTTGTTATGTTTATATTTTGAAAGAACGATTCGTTAGTCGGAAATCGTAAAACAGTGCTACTTCTCGAATATCATATCCAATCTTCAAGGTAGCCTTACGATCGTATTTTATTCGTAGAAACTCGAATTCCAATATTTTGCCAAATTTCGTTTCTTTGAATACCAGAATATTCGCGAATTTTTTAAGAACGTATAGTTATCCATCATTTTTAAATTGCATCCATCAAATAAACTTGAGTATAAATAATGATACCGGCTGAAAATGAATTACAAATAATTTGTTTTAATAAAAATAAATTATAAAGGTATAATTACATTTACCGAATAAGTAATTTAATTGGTCCTTGACATACCGTGTGATTTGATCGGTATAGCGAATAACTCGAAAAAGAGTGTCCCAAATTTACGATACGGAGTTCCATTAGTGGCGAAGATGTTTCGCTTGTCCGCCGAAAAGGTCAGCGATGAAAAAAAGAACAAAAGAAGTATTTTTCCACATCTCCCGAAGTGGTCCGGCGGCCACAGAGATCCGACACGCAGAATAATAACAGTAATTCACTTTCCTGTCCTTCGACCTACTCCCCACATAAGTGTTTTCAGTTCCGGCTACCGGCCCTGCATCTCCCTCTTTCTTTCTCCGTCTCTCTTTTCTCCCTCTACCTTTTTCCTCTCACTCTCACTCGTTTTCCTTTCGTTTCTTTCCGTTCTCCTTCTTTGGTCCCCGATGACGAGCAGATCTTGTCCCAAGCAGCGAGCGCCCGATCACGTGTAGGCACAGCACCATTGTATATATAGATATATCATCCGGCGTGCTCTTTCGAAGTAGGTCACACGTTGCATAAAGAACTAGCATTTCTTCCGACTTTTTCTCACGTTATTTTTTGTCGAGTGTAGAGTCAAAGGGATTTCATTGTTTAAAAAAAAAAAACATAGTATGATGACAGTAAAACTGTACAAACAAAATTCAAAGATTAATCATCTGCATGCGCGTGAATAAATTTAATCGGAAACAATATTATTCCTCAACAATAAATATCCACAGGATATAAACGTTGAAAGAAAGGCCCAAAACCGGCTGGTTTTCCAGTCAATCATTCGTAGGTAATGAGAAGTTAACATCCGATTAACGAAGAATCCGTTTTTAAATTAATACGGCATAGATCTGACCTGGTATATCCGATATGTCGCATTTTTCAAAGATAACTGTTTTTCGAATTAATTTTTTGTAGTCTGGTAAAAGATTTTTATTTAATTAAATGGATATAATGTAGCAATTAATTTCATTAATGAAATAAAAACGATTGTTGATCGACTGAAAAGTGTTATTAATTAATAAAAATAATGGAAATTAAATTATAATGTGATGATTAGTGATTGGCGATGAATTCGTTTCTTCATTCCGGTTGTCATAGCAACAAAATGATGTCGATTCGTCAGTGACACATCGAATTCATCGTACTTCCCGCTTTCTCGATATTCTTAGAACGCTCTGCAGGATGACTGCTAATTAGATTGTACCGCTGCTAACCACACGGGAGCGTCAGAGATTTTCCGGAATAAAAATAATTCAGTGCGTAATACCGGAGTCTTATCGTGGGCAGCACGATTATGTTTTTCCTTGGTTGTTTGTTATAGGAAGAAATCTCTAGGATCGAACGATCACGAAACTGGCAATCTTTTTTCAGGCTGATAATAAAGGTCGAGGCAATGGCACCATCGAACTACTGATGGACATGGTACATTGATAAATGGAAGCCGAATACGTTTGGCATTTGTGAAAAAATGATAAAAGAAAATAGCAACACTTTCTCACTATTCGCTAAGCAATTTTTTTTAACCGATTTGTTCATAGCTTCCCAATATTGTTATAGTTGTTATTGAGAACTGATGTTTTCATCATTATTCATACACATCATTTTATCCAGACATTCTAAAGCGAGTACAAAATAACTCAGGAAAAATATCGTGGAACTCTTCAAGGCTGTCAAAGACGAACAGTATCTATCTTTACGTTTTCCTAAACTCGTCTAGAAGAATACTTGGCTGTGCGATTTTTACTGCCTGGAAGTGTGACATATACCCCTTAATCATGGGCTCAAGAAAAAAGTGTTTATTGAGAACTGTCGACGAGATCGAAGGTTGGGCATGTACTTCGTACAATGTGAGCGGGTCGATTGATCTATACTGTGTCTAGGCTTGAGTCCGGAGCCAAGATTTTTCATAAAAATCTTACACCCACACTGAGGAGTAAGAACGAAAAATACCTTGCGAACTATTTCATTAAGGTTACATATAGATGTGTAAAAAAGACGTCCTAAGGTCTCTTTATTTTTCCGCTGATTCACTCGAGCATCATTCGTAAGTATTCCAGCTGTAGGGAAGTCCCACAAGCAGTCTGTTAATCAAGAGATTTCACTTTCGTTGATTCATTTGGTCGGAGCTGTTGAGCATAGTATTCGGTGCTTGGTAATGATCGGAGAGGTCTTCCGTTCCATAGAGACGGTCAGTGGAAAAAATTATGTCGAAACTTGGATTTTGTTCTCATTTGCGCCGAATCAGATGTGAACTAGAGAGATGGAAGATAATCACATCCTGTTACATCTTGTGTTTGTACGATTGTGACTTTTTCTTTCTTCTTTTTCGCTGTTTCTTTTATTTTTTACACTGATGCCGGAGAAATCGTTCGTACTATCCACAGTTGAGACTCGAAGGAGATACTTATCGATTTTCATAGAGTCGGAGCGTTTCAATTAGGATCACGCTGTTGTAGTCGACGTTTAGGATTCACTTGTGTTATATAGTTTTCTCGTGGGCTGTCCAAGGTGCCTTCAACAATGCAAATATTGCGCATTTTTTATTTTCATGTATAATGTCATGTATAATGTATATTAACATCATGTAACATAACATATTAACATCATGTATAATAACCGTCAAATTTTTTTTACAAAGTTAAGATGAGAAACAGCTTTCTATATATTAAAAAATACCTCTTCAAAAATACCTCTTCTTTACATATACTCATTATCGACTCACCAGAACAGAAACACCAAAAATGAAAGCAGAGCATTATTGAAGCTGGTAAACTGTTTTACATTGGGTGTTAAGCTCTCTTATAATTGCGGATGGATGTGGTGCATCACTTCCCTTTTAGAACGATAATAAAATATTATTGGGTTCTACCTGTCTTGACCCCAAATGAAATTAAGTACAGCGAATTTTCGGAAGCGTGTAGTATCGTCCCCGTAGCAAAGGTTTTGGGAAAAAGCTTCGATCATTTGTTTGTCAATTTTTCTCAAACTGATAGAGGAATTTCCAAAAATTATTATTAATGGTCGCAGCGTTATATTTCAACCCTGCTAGGTTCATGTCAGTCTAAAAAAAACAATTTAACGGTAGACATTACGATTTTACGACCTTAGAAATTTATATATTTATATATGTATTTGTACCGCTTGGGATTTAACGAATTATCCGTGCTTTTCTGCCCGTAATTGCTGAGGCTAACACAGGATTCGAACCCCCGACCTATACATCTAACGATCCACCATGGACCCCTTTGCTATCGTCTGCCCGAAATTAAAAAATAAATTAAAGTGGTATAATGTTTGCTTCGATCACGATTTGTAATGCACTCTCCCTTAGTCGTAAGTTCTACATAATTTGCGGCAGTTCATTCATAATAGTGGATAATAAACAGTTATAATATATATTCACACACCTACACACATATGTTTATATATTCGTACGTATATGCACGTGTCTGTCTACGTATACATTGAAATATATAACTTTCTCGTTTTTCTAAATGAAGCATGCAGCGAGAACACGAGAAGAGCATTAGTATTATTTTCTGAGTCTGATGCACTCTGCACGCGATACGATGCATTTTTAAATAAATTTCGACTGCATAAAGCGTACCCTGAACCACTCGTCCTTCGTTGCGAAAATGTTATCGTTTAATTCACAAATTTTTCCGACAACCAGAAATGGCAGTGATTGTGAGTGTCCCGAATCTATAACGATATCTCGATATTTATTAATTATTGCAGGATCATTACGAGAAAGGAGTAGTTTCATGGCACTGTAATGAAATTATACAACGTACGAGGGGGTTCCATACTTTAAGTCAATATGAACACATATTTTATTATTGTATTGCTGCTGATTATTAGATTGCTGACCTTTTTTATACGCTGAAAATAATGCACACAGACGTATATGCTCAAAAACTCAAGCAATGTTACTGGCTATTCAGGATAAAGAAATTAAGGGGGGATTGTCTTTTTTTTCGCAAAATTTACCGCTTTTTGGGAATTTTTTTGTGAAGAAAGTATACAACGGAAAACCTGTGAAACTTGGCATATAGTCTTATTGATCTGTTTACTACATACAAAAAAAATTTTAAACAATTTCATAAAAAAATCCGCCTCCCACCCCCCTCGACGCGCGATGGTCCTTTTTTGATGGTGTGCACGATTTCTCAAAAACTATTCAACCGATTGCCTTCAAATTTGGACAGAATGCTCAGCTGACATCCTTTTATCGTTTGATGAAGCAAAAAAGCAATACGTTTAATAGTTTTTTTATTTATAACAAAAAATCGATCAATTTTTTTCGAAAAATCGATACTTCAAGTTCAAAACGTCACCAAATCGTCAATTTTTTTTCCCTTCATCGAACGATAGCTATATGTGTCTAAAGTAAAATGCTTTTTGGGTTTTTGTTCCAGGATGAACGTGAAGGCTGTAATCGTGCACACCATCGAAAAAGGACCATCGCGCGTCGAGGGGGGAGGGAGGCGGATTTTTTGATGAAATTGTTTAAAATTTTTTTTGTATGTAGTAAACAGATCAATAAAACTATATGCCAAGTTTCGCAAGTTTTCCGTTGTATACTTTCTTCACAAAAAAATTCCCAAAAAGCGGGAAATTTTGCGAAAAAAAAGACAATCCCCCCTTAAAGTGATATTAGGAAAAATAGCGATTGCAGACGGTTTCGCCGAGAATTTTATAGTCAAGTTACGCTGGATAAAAAAAAATTCGGTCCAAGGCACGGTCGTGAACCTGCAACAAAACTTTTGGTCAAGATAGCAATATTTATCGTTAGTTCGATCGTTTTTTCTTCTTAAACGCGAAAACTTGAAAAACCTGACATTTCTTTTTCACGGAATTTAAATAAATGTATAATGGAAGAATGAATCATTTTTTTATACCAACAGAAGAGTTCTATTAACCAAATGGGGGGAACAAAATTATTAACCGTTTTCTTTCCGAAATCCTATTACGAAAAAGATTTAATTTTGATAAAAGTTAGTCATGTGGCGTTGTACGGTCGACAATCCGGACGAAAATTTATGGTATACGAGTGCGTTCCCGTAGACGACTCTTCTATACATTGCGTCGTCGCAATCCGGGCATAGTCCTAATAAAAAGTTAAAAGTTCAACGTTCAACGTCGAACTGTCTCTATGATTTACGATGTTTTATAAAGAAAACTTGTTTTCAAACTAGTGTAGCGCGAGAACTACGTTAACCAAAATGACTACTCTGAACCAAAATCGCGAAGCTATGATTTCGGGACCACTAATCCATTAGCCGTATTGAGTCGTTATTAGGAAACGCCAACCCAAAAATACAGAAAATCCCATGAAATTTGGCCGAAAAAAATTCTTCTAAAATTGATCGTTGATCCTGAAAAGCATGAAAGTTCCTATGTTTCAATACCCCTTACAGGTTATGATTGCGTGTCGAATTGTTCTTCTAGTCAAACGTCATCAGTGACATTTCGTCTAAATTTAATTGTTCACACATTGTAAAGCATAGAATCGAGTGATTGCGGACAAATGTAAAATTATATTACACATCACATCGGTATTTTTCGATTGTGAAAAATGGGTATTTGGACATTTTTGGAATGTTGGCCCGTTGCTTCTTCGCGTGGACCAGACTTTCGCCTAACTGAACAGGAGAAGCCACATTTTCAAGAGTTGAATTGTGGCTTGATGTGTATTCTTTCGAAAATATAAATAAAAAAGTGCATACAGTCGAACCTCGATAAAACGAAACCCTCGATATAACGAAGATTTGTGACACCTTGAATTGCTAATTACTTGTAAAAAATGCTCTAATTGAAACCTTTCTTTCTTTAAAAAATATCCCTATATTAAGAGTACTAATGTATTTGTTTTTTAAACATTTTAAGCAACATTATCTCGATATAATGGAAACCCAATATAACGAAAACTCGATATAACGAACTTCCCTAGAGATTCGTTATATCGAGGTTCGACTGTATCACATATTACTACATTTTGTATCAGAAGACATTCCTACAAAAGTTCTCTTACCGGATGTTTGTCCGAAATTTTTTGCAGCAGCATGTAGGTAGCTGTCATTAGTTACATTTATGCCTGATTGGGGCAAAAATGAAATGAATTAGCCACTCCGACCCATAGCCTTCATTCGCCTCTGTCCAATAATGACGGGTTAATTTTCGCCCGAAAGGTACGATCTCGTGACGTTACGCATGTACAAGGAAATAGGGAAAAAAACACCGTTACGCGCGACTCGTAATTTACAGGACAATTCGACAAAGTTGCGGGCCAATCCGGTCACGGTTTTTTACGGATCCGCGTGGTCGTCGCGGTTGCCGGAGCCGGAGACTCGAAATAAGAGGCAAAAGGCACAAAAGCGTGCGGTGGTGGGATCACTATAGTGGTAACGGCGTCAGGCCATGCCTGACCAACGTGCCACTTTCACTACTTCATATTTGGGTCGTCGCATCCAGCTGTACAGCGCGGTGCTCATGAGGGGGTTCCCTCTTTTCGATTCTCAATGCCTCATCGACTCTCTTTTACGACGACTTTGTTGAGAATTCTGACGTACAATAACAAACGAAAGTACACGTTCAATTGTAAATCCGTACAAACGATATCCCGAGAAACATTGTCGAATGTATTCCTCCAAATTGCATTGAACAATTGGCAGAATCTTTCCGTTTGTTTGGGTTGATACGTTAGAGGAGCTTGTGAAATTTAAAGTTTGTTGGTGCAATGATTTTTGAGATATCGTGGTCACCTATATTGAAAGAGTCATTTTGAGAACATCGTGATTAAAGTTCGCCGGTATAACCTGTATATAAACGCCCATAACTCCCTCATTTTTTAACGGATCGACTTGAAAATTACGGAAAATATTTTTGTAATGTTATATTATGAGAATCCGTTGAAAACCAAAAATCGATATTTGCAAAATTGTTAACTTAAGGAATGCTAGTTAATCTTCGCAAAAGCGATAACAGGCAAATACGTCTGGAAGCTTGGATATAATATAATGAATAATATTATGGTAACGGAAATATTTTGTTTTATCGTCGATTAATTTTTGGTCGTACGCTGAAACGGTACTCTAAACGCTAAAGCTATTTTAATGTGCGTGGTATAATTTTTCGCAGCTTGTATTACCTACGAACTCCAGAACGACTGGTAAAAAAGAAATCGACGCTGTTATAATTTTATGAGCAAGAAAGGACGCGCAAAGAAAATTAGCTACAAACTGATTCATTTATTCAATGTAATTATACCGAAAAATAAATTCGCGAATGGCGAGTAACAAGAACAAATAGATTCTTTATTGTGTGATATGTTCTTGTCCGTTCTCAAGCTGACTTCATACATTAGGCTATGCGCATACTAAATTTCTAACGATGTAAACTTGTTGACGTT